>CM020180.1:32981043-33041269 GCA_009805545.1 Oryza longistaminata | reverse complement strand
ATCTAGAGGTTAGGCGTTAATGGGTGCGGGCCATGAAACTTTCATAACGCGGGGTCTCCCAAGACCATGTGTAGGGCAAATTGAGATTCGCCACATCGAAGTCGATCCGCCTCGGTGCGGAAGTTGGTGGGGTCCGCGAAGGTGACCGGGAGCTCAATGTGGCCATAAGGCCACGTGTGCCCCGGGGTCACACCGATGATCGGCAGCGATGGCTGGAGCTTCATTCCCAAGCCTTAAGAGCGTGGATAGGCCGTGGGGAGATGATGTTGAGGCTCGCCCCCCTGTCGATCAAGACGCGTCTCAACGTGACGTTGTAGACGGTTGGGAGACCACGAGGGCGAGCTTCCCTCCCGCGGGCGAGCACTGTCGGGTGGTCGCTCTGATCGAAGATGAGCTTACCTCCGACCAGCGCGCCCGCCCGTGCCGCGTCGGGGTCGAGACAGCCGGCCAGAAGCTTGAAGCTGCGACGAGAGACGTGAGCGCAAGCCCCTCCGTCGAGCGCAGTACGCGTCTGCTGAGGTTCCTGGAACTCCAGGTCCTCACTGTCGTCGTCATCATCGCAGGGACCTTTTTCTTTGGTGTCCCCCCTATTTGATGGTTGCCCGGTGGATGTGTCGCTAGGGGCCTGGCCCTCCCGGTGAACTTGGCCGCCCGCGGGGGGGGGGGGGGGAAACCAGGCTGCGCGGCCACGTGGCTAGATGAAAAGATTCTTTCCCTTCAGTGTGCGTACCCCCCGGGCCCATATCACCGACAACATCAAACTAGCATGAAAAACAATTTGATATTTTTTCAACAACTTTTTAGTCAAAAACAACTCATCCAAAGTGCATGTGTGCAAAGAAAATCCAAGAGCAAGAGAAGATCTATTTTTCAAATCATGTGCAACATTGACATCTCTAAGTTTTGAAATTTCATGCATCAAACCCTCACATTTTTTGCAATCATCATCATTAAGAATAAGAGATTTTAACCTAACAATTTCAAAAGTAAGAGATTCAATAATAAACTCTTTTTTTCTATACATCTTCTCACACTTCTTATTTTTTTGCACTTAAAATAAGAATAACATACCTCATTGTCTTCACACTCTGAATCCGATTCACCACGTGCCATGAAGCAAACACTGGAGATGTTCTTTCCTTATCTTCATCTTCACTCTCACCATCTACATCGCTTAGTAGCTCAAAAGCGGCATAGACTTGATCAAACATCTTCTTGAGATTCTCCTTAGTCTTCTTCCCCTTGAACATGCCCTGGAACTTGGGATTGTTGTTGTTGGTCTTCTCTCCACTATTGTCTTCCTTCTTACCTCTCCCAAGCTTAGGACAATGCAAACGAATGTAATCAAGAGAACCACATTCAAAGCAACGAGTTGGACCACCTCTTTTCCTATACCTGACATTGTTCATAGCTCGAGAAATCTTGTTAGCAGCCAAAGCCAAATCCTCCCCCTCGAACTGTTCGAGTTGCTTATCAGACATGGCATGAATCAAAGCAAGAACGGTAGAATTTGATGAAGAAGCACCAACATCCAAAGAAGTCGAGGAAGAAACCAAAGCACTAGACTTAGAATCAACTTTAAAGAATATTCATCTCATGTGTTTTGAGTTTTGTGTAAAGCGAATCCAAAGTCAAAGTAGACATGTCAACAGACTCTTGAATAGATGTAACTTTTATCTCTCAAATAGACATATCAAGACCATTCCAAAAATGACGCGAAACGTCAAATTGTGTGTAATTAATATCATAAGCAGGATCAACAAATCGAAGATCACTCAAAATCTTATTAAATCTTCCATGATAATTATCCAAAGCTTCTCCAGATTTCATCTCAAATTTTATATATTCCTTTTTGAATAGATCTCGATGAAGTTCTTTAATGTTAGTAGTTCCTTGATGAAAGTTTTTCAAAGCATTCCAAATCTCATAGGTAGTTTTAAGATGCAAAACACGATCAAAATCCGAACGAGAAACTCCACTCAAAAGAATATTGCGAGCTTTGCAATTGTTATTAAACTCAGTTTTCAAAGCAATAGTATCAATATGTTCAAATATGTTCAGGAATAAGATATGGCTGTGCAACTTTTTGCCTAACATCGTAATCCTCAGCCATAATGTACGATTGCATCTTATCACACCAATAAGCAAAATCTGAACCATCGAAAACATGGGGCTTAGTAGTAAACTTGTTAGCTATGGCTAAAACTCTAGATTGGTTAAAATCCAAAGAAGAAAACAAGGCTCTGATACCACTTGTAGGACCGAACAACAAGAACTAAACCAACCAGAGGAGGGGTGAATGGTTGGTATACCCAAAAACCTAAATTTTTAGCAGAATTAAAAGTTACCCTCAATTTCGATGTAGATCGGTCTGACTGAGGTTGATCCGTCGGTCTGACCGTGCCTGTGCTGTCGGTCTGATTGATGTAGATCACCTGGTCCAACCACCCTGAAGTCGCATCTGACTCCCGTGTAGCCGCCGGTCTGACCGCCGTGATGCCGCTGGTCTAACTGTCGGTGTCTCGTCGGTTAGACCGCCGAACCCGAGCAAACACAAATTGAAGAACTCTTGATGCAGATGACAACTTTATTACTTCTCTCTGTGTTTACAAAGTGCAACAACAGCATTCCTAACGAAAATTTCGACTAAACTCGAAACCCTAACTCAACTCTCAACTCAATGCTCTCAAAAGCGATACCGGAAGCCTCACGCTCCCTCTCTATTTATACATGAGGTAGTCAGCCTAAAGCCACGAACCAAACTCATACAGGAAGTCCTAATCCACCTAGTAAACCTTCCCGTACAAGAAACCAACTTTACAAACTCCAAATGTACCAAATTTGGACTCCTTCCAAATTCGACTCCGCATCCCATATGCACACAATATCTCCATCGTATGCCATATGGAATCTTCACCAAACACGTGCATTGATCTTTAGCCTAAGTATCCTGTAAGATATCTGACCATCCAGACGCCACCTTATCTCCAAGTTGACTCCCGATCCATCACCGGCAATACTCTCCCGAGGCATCAAGACACCTACACATGAATCAACACAAAGAAACCATATTCCGAGACCAACCTATATCTAACTTGACTCATTGTTAGCAAACAACATTATTACATACGCATACTATCCATCTAAAAGCCATAAATACGAAACATCCATGGATATCCAAACAAACAACCCGAAACCAAAACCGACACAGAGTCGGCCGGTCAGACCGCGGGCTGGCCAGTCCAACCGTTCGCATACCTCCGGTCTGACCGGCCGCACTAGCCCGGTCTGACCGGACCTAACAAAATAGTAACCATGTTCATCACCTGAAACTCCAATCATCTCCAAAACCACTTCACCAATAATCTCCAAATATCAAAACCAATAATCTCAGATGCCAATTGTTCATCACATAATAAGAATCAAACACACTTTGATTTTACAAAGGAGACATCCCCTTGGAGGATTGTAATCGATCTTTCCAAGCCGGCCTTCACCGCTGCGCTGCGGCCTCTCGCACCGTGCCGCCCTCCACTGCCACCGGCCGCACCTCCTTCCGCCGTGCCAGCCTCTGGCTCCAGCCGTTGCCGCGCCGGCCCGATGCGGCCGTCTACCACGCATCCCCGGCTAGCCGTCCGCCGCGCTCATGCCTCCTCTCGCAGTCACTGTCGCCGTCGCCCGCTTCCCACCGTCGACGCACGCCCGTTCCCACACACGGTCTTCTCCTTCTCTGCGCGCCTGACTCCTTCCCTGCCTCCACTTGCTACCGCTGGCAACCGTCTACCTTACAACGGCATGCCGCCAACCATTGCGTCGCCAGCCGCCGTCGCCATAGCCGCCATCCAGCCAGATACGGCCTAGGTGGTGCGGATCTAGAGGGACTCAGCCGCCAGCCACCACCCCCCTCGCCGCCAGATCCGGCCAAGCACGGCGCGGATTTGGCCACCGCCGCCGCCCCGGGCAGCTTCCTTGGTCGCCGAGCGTAGGGTTGGTGAGACGAGGCCCCGCCGCTGCCGTCCTTATGGCCGCATGGCTCTGTCTGCGCCCGTCAGGCAGCTGTGAGGCGGAGGAGGAGGCGGAGGAGGGAGGCGGCGTTCGCGGTTGCTCCTGAGCCGCCCAGGGGAGGCGACGCGAGAGCCTGTTTGTGATATTGGACTTTTGTCCGTCATTTTTCTGCCTCAATTTGCACACTGATTTTGAGCTTGGTTTGGTAGAGTGGTAGATCCATTGTATATTGTGAACTTTTGTGATTATTCCAATTCATTTGAATTACATTTGACAGAAAAATCACATAATGAGACATCTCACTGGAGATTGTAATTGATCTTTTCCTGCCAATTTTGAGGTTTACGTTTTGTATCGATATGTTTAAAAAAATAATAAATTATAATATTTTGAGATAATTCTAGTGAAAAAACCTAAAATAAATTAAGAGTAAATTTCATAAACCCTCACTTTATGATCCAAGTGGGGGTTTATGAAATTTACTCTTAATTTATTTTAGGTTTTTTCACTAGAATTATCTCAAAATATTATAATTTTATTATTATTTTTGAATTTTGGTACATGACACATAACCTTGGGTATTATAATTTTATGATCCAAGTTTATATATATATATGAATTTTGGTACATGACACATAACCTTCGGTATTAATCGTGGTCAAATGCGCAATATATTAAGATAAACACATTAATTATGGTGATTTTATCCTTCACATATATACTTCCTCCGTATATTAAGATACATGGAGGGAGTATATACGTGAAGGGTAAAATCACATTGATGCAATTGAAAGCAAAGAACAACGTAATTGACCTTTGAGTTATCTTGGTAAATAATAGATGGATGCTGTCGGAGCCATAGCAAGCGCGCCAGTCAGACTTTTTTTTTTTTCGCACCACTATTCAATATTTCAATACAATGGCAAACAGCGTTTTGCCATGGTATGGTCTTTTACTTAGGATGCCACTTTATCATATCGTGCCGATGAATATGGCTTAGATATAAAAATTCACTTCTTGAAATAATTTTTAGATTAGGTTTATTGATAGAGAAGTATAGAAATGAAATGGGTTGATTCTCATATAAGAGTTACTAGCTATTTACACACTTTAAGATAAATGCATTCAATGCATATATAGGTGAGAGAAAGAGAGAGGAGAAATAAATTTAGAGATAATCTTATCTACTATACATGTAACTCTAATATGAACTATAAGCTTATAAGTTTAGAATAAGCGGTTAGGTAATTCATCATTATATTCTGTAGTTAGAAGGAAAACTCATCAGTTGCAAGTATTATGAGTACTGTTCCGCTTAATGTCTTTTTAGAGAGCATTAGTTTGTCAGAACTTGATTAGATGGCATAATTTATGTGTTTCAATTGTGCATGTTAACTTAACATAGGAGGATGATACTCCCTCCGTATAGGAAAAAAACGTCGTTCTAGCCATAACCTCGTTTGCGATTTAAACGACGTTCTGAACCGCAGCAGGCTATGTGGACGGAATTACCCTTGTCTGTTCGACAGCCGCTCCCGCAATTAATCCGCAGCACGCCCGCGCTCGCCTCGTTTAATTCCTTAAGCGTCGCATGCAGGCATGCAGCACGCCGCTCAACCTCGCCGCTCACGCTCGCCGCCGCCGCTTGCGTCGCGCTCGCCGGCCCTGCTCTCGTCGCTCTCGCCGCGCCCCGCTGGCGTCGCCGCTCGCCGGCCGCGCTCTCGTCCCGCTCGCCGCCGCTGCTCTCGTCGCACTCGCCACCACCGCCGCTTGCGTCGTGCTCGCCGGCCCCGCTCTCGTCGCTTACGTCGCGCTCACCGGCCGTGCTCTCTCACGCTCGACGCCGCCGCTGCCGCTCGCATTGTGCTCAAGATGCTTGACGAGAAGCGCGAACGTGAGCTCACTCCCAGGAAGGATGATGCCAAAGAAATGGTAAGATAACACAACTTAATAATCGCATTACAAGGATGTCTCTATTAATTGAGTGCGGAAGCTAACTAGCTTCATTCTAAATGTTCGATGCAGCAAGAGTAGCCTTGGCTTCATCTAGGAAAGATGGTTGACAAACTGATCTGCGACAACTCTTGTATCTTTCTTGCCTAGTTTCCCATTCTTGCTTCTAGCCAACAAAGCTTGATAAACTTGTTTTCTCACTTCTTCGGTCATGTCTTTCCTTCCTTAGATGGTTTACTTCAACGGGAGCCACGACATGTTCTAGCAAAAGGAAGAAAATCAAGTTCATTGATAGTACAAATAGCCATGGCATGTTCTAGCAAAATCTAATTGTATCAAAAAGCAAGTTGGCTTACCAGCAAGGTGTTGTACATAATCGAAATCGACTGCACCAAATTCATTTAGTGGCAAGTTCAAATCAAAACCAGTTAAAAAAAAAAGGAAAACAATGATATGAGAAACGATAGAGAAGAAGAGATAGCACAGTTGCCGTACAAACATGCACGAGAGAAGAAAAATCCTGTCAAACAGAGAAGAAAAGTACCATTGCCGTGCTCCAACGGAGGCTCGTTCAGATCAAAGGCAAACTCGCCATCGCCATCTTCGGCCATGTGTACTGCAATAGTGAGAGAAAGCTAGCTAGAAGCCTAGAACTAGAAGATGAGATGGCTCAGTACTCCAAACGTGAAAGCAAGTTAGCGTATATACGGGCAAGCAGTAACCCAAGCGTCGGCATTCTCAGCACGCGCGCGCGAAAAAATTACCACGGCATAGGCGCGCGAATAGCGGTAACGAGCGCCAGGCAAAAAAATTTAAGCATCACGCGCGGCAGTGAACCCAAACTAAAAAAGCAAAACAAAAAACGCGCCTAAACGCCACCTGCACGAGCGCCATGCAGTCAACCAAGTATCCAAGCCCGCCCAAATCAGTGCCATGCAAAACCAAGCAACCAGCTCGCCAGGATTCGAACCTGGGTCCTGCGGAATCCAGCCTCGGCGCACTAGCCACTTGAGTAAAGTGTTTTTCTCGTATGGAAGGCTACGCGCAACCGTATTTAATAGGGGTAGACAGGGAAAAATACCTATAATTAATCACTTCTTGGTATGCTAAATGCTGTCCTAAACGTCATTTTTTACTAGTATGGAGGGAGTATATATATTTATATGAAATCTTTATTAAAGTGGTCTTCGATCTATCTAGTTGGTACTCCCTCCGTTTCAAAATGTTTGACATCATTAACATTTTAGTACGTGTTTGACTATTCGTCTTATTCAAAAAATTTATGTAAATATTTATTCTTTTCATATCGTTTGATTCATTGTTAAATATACTTTCATGTACACATATAGTTTTATATATTTTACAAATTTTTTTAATAAGACGAACGGTCAAATATGTGCTAAAAAATCAACGGTGTCAAACATTTTGAAATGGGGGAGTATTAAACTTGCTCTCTACCAGCGAGAAATGTGGATCTACTCGGAATGCACACACGCACCACATGGAGAAAAGCAACGGACTAATTCTGTCTGTCAATTTAGGTACTCTGCATTTAATTAGGGCAAGTTAGGAAGAAATAACCACCCATGTTCGTTTCTTGGTCTATGCGAAAAAAATTTCACGCCCTATAAAATAGGACAGAGGGAGCATTCGATGAGTTATAGAAAAAAAAAATCAGAAAGGAGTGGGTGCTTGGGATGAAACATTGAATGACCTCTCCGGACTAATTAATTAATCTTGTTGCAATTGTTAACAAAAATTGCCTCCTGACTTCACCTAATTTCTTAAATCGATGCGTTCAGGCCTACATATATATGGATAGCCCATATATAATTGAGCTCGTAAGTAAATTAAGACTAGACCGAGGGAACCGTCCTGAATCTGTTTAAGAATGCTTGTTTTCTCCATTAGGGCTCCTTTGTAGTGGTATTTGAATATGTAGAATAGAAAAACACAGCGATATGATGTCGCACTCTATGGAATCTTATAGGATTCTAAAATATACGGGAGGGTTGTTGCGTTTAGATAATTAATTCACATGAAATAAATTAACACATAGGAACTGCAGGTGGGAAGAGACTATAAAGAAAGTTAGGGATAGAGCGAATTGAAATTCTCATAGGAAACAAAAACATAAGGTTTTGAGCTTATGCTTATTTGCTATATATGTATTGGGTGCATAGGACGCCAATCCATCCATAGGAATTTCGGCATCCTATTTCTTTGTTCCAAATGACTTCGAAGGAATTTTTCCCATGGATATATGAACCCTTTAAAATGGTCATAAGAATCCTTCATTCCAAAGAGATAACCCAGCTTAGATACCTTATATTATGAACAAATGAAGATAATGAAAATCTCTTATATTTGTTAACAGAGTAAGTATATATATGCCATGTAGCCTACGAGTTGCGCACCAATATCACGGAGTTAAAATTTCGGATCTACAACGACCTAATTACTTCCAATGCAGATCTAAAAAAATTCAATTCTAAAATTGAATCTAAACCAATGTGTATTACTCCATCCATCTACTTTTGATAGTCATATTTCATCTTGGCACACAGAAGAATAAGTAATTCTACTTATCATCCATTTAAACATGCTACTAGTTATTCCTCGTAAATAAATGATTCATTAATATTTACATTTCGCGATGCCCATGTAACCAATCTTGTGTGGAAGAATAGAGAGTCACGCATTAAATCCGAAAAAATCATTAAGAGGAAAGGTTGCTGGATTGAAATATGCCTATCAAAAATAAAATTTTCAGATTTGAAAATATGACCATCAAAAGTAGATGAAGGGAGTTAAGATCCATATCTACGTGATTTTAAAAGACATTATTTTAATAGATCATATTATTGGTAGAAATTGTGGGTTTGTCCCATCTCACCTTTTTAAGCTCTTTTCTGTTTACTTGTGGACTTTTTGGCTGTGTGCCTATGGGAAAAGGCCGGAGATGTAACCCATTTCTATTATCTTAAAAAAAAGATTCATATCTATAATTGGATTTTTCTTGCAGAGAGGGTAAACTACGTACATACGTATTACTCCATCCGTAATGACTGCAACGTAGATGCGACGTATCATATAAGGTGCGTGTCCAAATTCATAATACTAATATTAAGATATATTGCACTTGTATTGGGATGGAAGGAGTGCATTATCTAATTAAAGAGAAATTCGCAGTGTCCAAGTCATTTGCAGTCCTTAATATATGTATAGTACACCTGGCATATTGAGTTGGAATCTCGAGAACGTCTGCAGCATGCATTTTAATTACTTGCGATATTATGGATAATTAAAAGTTAGTACATCTACGACGCTATCTGCATGATGTATGCACATGCACGCATGCTCCCAAAAGTCGTGGTGACCTAAGAATTAAAATCAAAGACGGACTTCTTCAAGACGATCTCGGACTACTTAATTATCTCAATAGTAGTGTTGTTCGTATATGCAGTTTGTCTGACGACGGTATCTAATTAAGACACTCCAAGTGGCAATACACATTGACTACTATCAAGTTTGTCTATTTCCCATTCTTTTAACGGGGAGGACGACGAGATTCTCGTGCCTGGACCATGCATGTACGCATCTCTTCAGTAAACTATTAATCATATCCCACTTGAAGAGTCGTGGTCAATTACATTAACTAATTCTGTCCAAATTAACCAAATTAATGAATCAAAACTGTTGCAGATCTGCTGGATAAGGAAAATACTCTCTTTAAAAACACCTCCCAATCTGCAGGACAACACGGCATCTTTTCAGAAATCGAGAGGCCAGTGCACGTCATTCTAACAAATACTCCCTCCGTCCCCAAAAATGACAAACCCTGGGCTTTCGTATCCAACATTTGACTGTCCGTCTTATATGAAAATTTTTTATAATTAGCATTTTCATTGTTGTTAGATGATAAAACATGATTAATACTTTATGCGTGACTTGTCTTTTTAATTTTTTTATAATTTTTTCAAATAAGACAGACAGTCAAACGTTGGACACGAAAACCCAGGGTTTGTCTTTTTTTGGACGGAGGGAGTATATATCAATGCAACCTCTCCAAGGTGGTACTTGAATTTCCTGAAGATGAAGAATGAAGATAAAGATTAAGCGTTTCATGTAAAATGAGATGGTAATAACGTGTGATTAATTGAGTTTTAATTATTACAAACTTAAAAAATGGATTAATCTGATATTTTAGAGCAACTTTCATATAGAAAGTTTCGCACGAAACGCACCGTTTAGCAGTTTGAAAAGCGTACCACGAGTATCCAAAAGTTTATCCTCTGTTTGCCGAAGAAACGAACAGGGCCTAAGAGAAGTTTTTTCTTTTGTCATAAATTATAGAAATAATTGTAATGCAGAGACTATTGAAACATTGTTGGTATGAACATCAAAAAATGTAAGGCAGCATGCGTCCCTGCACTGATAGGGAAACATTTCATATTTTCATAGTTGTTTGCTCGTATCTCTATCGAGTTGCTTGCTCGTATATTTTTCTAACGAGGACAGGGTTGTTTTGCGGAGAAAAGTAAAAGAAATGGTGGCGCGGTCTGAAGAAACAAGGTGTTGCGGATGATGCCTATTAGTAGTTGAGTGGTAAAGGTGGATTGGATTGTGGAGCTTACAAAGGTATATAATTTTCAATATTGCCAATAAAAGAAGAGATACAACTTATTCAGATAAAGTTGATAAAAACCTGCATAACCTGTCGTCTGCAAGATAAATGGATTCCTTTTCCTCATCACACCAGTGTAACTTGGCCTAAAACCGAAGATAATATGTTGCATCGAAAAGAATCTGCATAGAAGATTTACTTGAAGTTTTATAAAAATTTATATAATTTCTACTAAACCATAGAACCAACATAAAAGTATATGCTCCTACTAATATAAGTTTTTTGGTTTTTAGTCAATGCAACAAGCTGACTATCAAATATATGAGGAAACTTTTGTGGTACTTTCGAAACAAAGGAAACATGAAGAATTCTCTAGAGGAATTTAGCGAAATGACAATCAAAAAATAAATGTTGGATATTCTCCTCATGCATACAAAAATAATATCTTGTACTACAAGTTTTCCTTACAAAATTATCCTTGTTAGAATCACCCCTTTAAACAAATACCACTTAAAGATCATTATTTTTAGATGCATCTTTTTGTTCCTGTTATACATTGTTTAATTAGAGCTTAGATAAATACATAGAAAAACACCACATTCTAGTGAAGATTGCACCTAAACATATCCTTATCACCATTAAGTTGAATAGGAACAATGTTTGCAACCACATTATGCCAATTTGTAAACTTCTGCCCCACTAATTGAAGCCCTTCTAAAAGATACAATCATATCAGAGAGATTGCACTCATAACAGTTGCAAGTGATGCAATTTTTCTAGGAACAATATTATATAAAGATGGATATTGTTCCTTAAAGAGGAATTTCCAAATCATTTATCTTCCTAGAATCTAGTTTGTTTTTCATTGTATACTATGAGAGATCCCAAGACTCAAAAACTAATTATCTTTAACTTTCTTTAAGCCTGATAAAAAATGTGAGCCACCCAGTTTTCTAGCTATTTAGGTGATTGCGCCTTATTCTTAAGATACTCTTTTCTTAGTAGCTCATGTCAAACACCATCCTCATTGATTAATTTAAATAACAATTTACTTCTAAGACATCAATTTCGAACATTATGTTATGAAATTTTCAATAACTCTTCTTGGGACCTCGAAAAATACCATAAGCATAGCCAGACTAGTTAACATAGAATAAATTAAAACCAACATTCCTTCCACCGACATATATTTACTATTCTAGCTACTTAGCTATTTTTTTCAATTCTTTCCTCAATCAACATCCAATCGTTATTACTTAGCTTCCTAAAGCGCATTGAAATGCCAAAGTATTCAATAGGAAAAGATCCTACATGATACCCAAACAACTAGGAGTATTGCTTTTCACTTTTCTTGGCTTGACCAAAACAAAAGTGTTTACTTCAATGGAAGTTATCCTTAAGTCCAAAAAGCTTCTCAAAAACAGAAAATAATAACTTCAATTTTTTGGCTTTCTCCAAATCATGATATGCAAAAAGTAAAGTATCATATGTATAATGAAAAATAGATAGACTATCAGCAATAAGATGTGGCACTACTAAAGAGATTTGGCCATCTTCCTTTTCTTGATTAATTAGGACAGCTAACATATTGATAACTATGTTAAAAAGTTTTGGAGATTAAAGTGTCACCTTGTCTTAAGCATCTTTTTGTTTGAAAATCAAGACCAATCAAGTCATTAACTTTGATACCAACGCGTCCCCCTTGGATAAAAGAAGTAATTTATTGAACACTATTTTGGTGAAAAGTCTTTCATCCTTGGGTTTTGTTATACAGGAGACCATTTAACTTTACTATAGGCCATTTCAAAATCAATCTAAAAAGTTACCCTATTTTTTTTTCTATGCATTTCATGAATCGTTTTATGTAAAATGACAACACCTTCTATAACGTCCCTCCCAGGTTTAAAAGTTGTTTGTGTCAGACTTATCACTTTTTGTGCTACACCTACTATTTTGAGAGATGTATCAAGCATCATTCTATATTATGGCCTTTGTTTCCACAGAAGCTGCATCCCATTATTATAAAATTTTGCAGAACAGAGGTCTGCATTAATCTTCCCTAACAACAAAGAGGAATAATAAAAGACACCAGACATTATTTGGAAAGCAATCCTATTACTATACATCCATCCATAATTTGCGAAAAATTCGCAAGACCGTTGTCTCAAGATTTTGGCATACAAGCTGTATGTATGTTGTCCTTGTCCTCATCACAACTTTGCAGATAAGCCTAGTGTCGAACCCAATATGTGTCCCTGTGAAGTGTCTACTTATAAGATTTAATGGTAACAATATAAAAAACCATCATTTCTTCAAATTCATATATAGAGCCCAATTAACAAAGTGTGCATGCCCCCTACTAACACTTCTCTTTTACTTTAGATAATATTTCAACAAGCCAATCCCAAACATTTGAGAAGCATTCTATATATAGTGAGGTGAAAGGTTGCGGGAAATTATAGATTGTGCGTGCACGCACGCGTACATTTGTGCATGTCTGTGTAATGATTTAGTTGTAAAATAGTATACGGAATGTATATATGATTTTAAGTTGTATATTAGATGGTTTGGTTATCAAAACAAAAGGTGTTTTCTTTCTACTCTTTCTTTGGCCTCCACATAACTTAATATCCTACGTGGCACTCTCTCTCTCTCAGACGATGGCATTAAATCATTGTTCAAGTCTTAATGCTAAAGCAGAAGGTCAAATTTTGTGAAGTAGGCCTAAATGGATGATTTTTCAAACCATATAGAGGAATATAGTGGCAATTAATTGTAATTAAATGAATTAAACCTTAATTATATTAATTATGGATGTAATTCAAACTATGTAGATTTATTTCATTGTAATTGAATCATTAACTTCATCTAAATGGATCATTTAGTGCACAAATAGTATATGGAATGTATATAGATGAATCCTGCCATTAATTTGGATTGCTATTAGACGAAGTAATCAAGGGCTAGAATTATGTCTGTGCTGACAATGTTTGATCCATATAGGAAATAGTAGATATGTTCAGATCATGTAAATTCATAATCCATCTCTATCAAAATATATCCATATACTCTTTGAGTAAATTTAATTAAATCATATGCTAGGGTTTGCAAAACTGTGTAGGTATCTCACATGGTTATCATGTGCGGTAACATTCTCAGTTTTTCAAACCACGGTTACCGCACGGTTTTCACGGTAACTATGCGGTTACCGCGATAACTGCCTTATCGTGGGGTGGTGGTAACTCCACACAAAACAGTTTAGTAAACCCTCCCCCCAAGTTCTAGGGCATACGTAACGCAGAACCTAGGTTTTTGCAATTTGTTATATGAAACCTTAGGTTTTGGGGCAAAATGTTTCATGAAACCCTAGTACAAGCTTATATCATCCATTGGAATAATATATTTATCTATAATAATTATGAAAAAATGTGTGATATATTTTCAAGTGCATATACACGTTAGCTATTTTTTAACCAGCTTTTGATCATTTATATGTATATTTAACCATTTATTATGTTATTACCAATTAGGATTATGTTAAGTTCTTGTGTAGTACAAATTGGGGAAAAAAGATAATGTAGGCGAGAGAAATGTGTATTTTGAGTCAACCAGTGTAAACTTATGTAAAAAATAATCATATGTAATAATTAAATATGAGTATTATAGGTTTTCTTAAAACATATTACCCCAAAACATGATGTTCATTGAAACAAATCACAAAAATCGATGGGTTTGTGTTGCGGATATCTCAATACCTAGGGTTTTATGAAATTTATTTTATACTCTAACATATATAAGAAATGAACTTAAATATAAAACCTAGTAAATGGGAGGGAGAATTTTAGTTAACAGTATGTCCTCTCCCATCAAATTAAAATTTTGGGATGAACTAACTGTTGCTTGTGAGATATCTTAAGTCTTTATAGTTAGTTCAAGTCATTTTTTTTTTTCTAAAAAGCTTACAGCCCTAATTCTAAAACGTTTTAGGCCATGAAGAATAAGTAAATGTTCATGGTTACTGGTCATCATATAATTTTAGCTATATATAGTTAATCAACCTGAACACACTTCATGAATATACAGTTCATACAATTTGTCCATGTTCGCCATCTTTTGGTCTTTTCTTTTGTGGGGCACCATTTTTCAATTTTTGGAGTGAGTCCACGTCCTGAATTATATTGTTTCAATTGTTTAATTACTAGATTTCAGCTTATAGTAAGGGTGTGTGTGGGTCACTCCACATGTTCCCATTAACCCACCGAGGTTTAATTTACATTAACTTAAATATACATTAATAAAAGACATATCTTAGTTGGATTTTATTAAACCAAAGAAAAAAAAGTCTAAATACCCCTTAAACTTTGAAGGAAAATCCATCTGGCACCATGAAGGAAAATCCATCGAGCCCCTAAACTTTGTAATATCGTTTATATTACCCATAAGATGATTTTAGATGCTGGTTTTATATATTTGGAAGCTTAAATAAATGGTTTTGAATAATTAATATACATATTTAAATATGATCAGTTGTAGGCCCTTAATTTATAATATAATGTGATGCTATATTATTATTATTATTATATTGGTACTCGTTTTGTAAGTGAGAGTGACCAAATGCTTA
Organism: Oryza longistaminata; assembly: GCA_009805545.1. Taxonomy (NCBI): domain Eukaryota; kingdom Viridiplantae; phylum Streptophyta; class Magnoliopsida; order Poales; family Poaceae; genus Oryza; species Oryza longistaminata. Next base: position 33,026,063 of record CM020180.1, on the reverse strand, counting down.
AAAAAGGGGTATTTAAGTGTAGATCTTAACATATATGTCATGTGATCAAACTCATCCAACTTATATACAAATTAGATGAAAACCGGTATGTATTCAAAACCACCTATAAATAGTATTATAAAGTTTAGGCGGTTGTACATCTGATTTTAAAATTCAAGATGCTAGATGGACATCTACATATTATATACAAAAAGTCCATTAAACTTCCTACAAACGCTCCTAAGCCACCACGTGGCACCCCTACAAATGCTCCTAAATTGCCATGTGACGTTTTAATAGATGGGAAACATCTAGCCATTGATTTTCATTTAAACTGGTGGGTCCATTATTTTGCACCATTGGACTAGATTAAAATCAGTAGTTTATCCCTTCCTCCCCTCTCCCTGCGCATACATACTCCTCCCACCCTCATACGTACACATACATACTCCTCCATCCCTCACACGTAAGTATTTAGGTAGCTAGGTAGTATGTACCCCTTTTTTCTCTTCCTTCTTTTTTTACCTAGGATACCCCTACAGTATTTTTATACTCTCTTCATCTATTATTGATAGTCATATTTTCAAATCTGAAAATTTTTTTATAGGCATATTTCAATCCAACAACTTATCATCTTAATGTCTTTCTCGGATTTAATACATGGCTCTCCATTCTTCCACACAAGATTGGTTACATGGGCATCGAGAAATGTAAATATTAATGAATCGCTTGTTTACGAGGAATGATTAGTAGCATGTTTAAATGAATGATAAGTAGAATTACTTATCCTTGGTCTATGTGCCAAGATGAAATATGACTATCAGAAGTAGATGGAGGGAGTATTACTTTTTTTACGCTATTGACTTTCGACCATATATTTGATTATTCGTCTTACTAATAAAAATATGTAATTATCATTTATTTTATTATGGTTTTACATTGATGACTCAAGTTGGCTATATTTTAGCACATAATACATTGCAGCAGATGCCACTGACATGTATTAATTGATTCCTTAACAATTTTTCAAAAAATAATCACATCATACTATATACTTTATGGTATCAAATACTATTACTTAACAAATATACAACGGTAATATGAACTAGGTAAATATGCAAACCACGTAATTTAGTTGTGTTTTTTAAAAGTAGATCCAATGTAAATTTTAATTCGTGTGAGATTAACATTCTCAAATCTTTTTGGAATTTTTCAAAACTATTTGGTTGGTATTTCAAAATTAATAGGCCTATATTATATATAGGTGTGAAGAAAATTCACCAAAAATATTTTCAACCAATAACATATATATCATAGGTTTTTATCATATATTTTAATCATTGTTTAAATGATATGAAAAAATTCAGAATATAACCAAAAATAGCATACTTATTTTAGAAGTTGAAATATAGTTAATATGAGTCCAACGACATAAGTCAATAAAAAATAACTATTTATTTTAAAAGATTGTAATAAATTAGGGTTCCTACCTAATATATGATGAAAACAGGAGAGACAATAGGAGGGGAGAGGGCATGAATGAGGACGGAGGGGGTGGATGGTTGGGCGATGGTGTACCTATATACATACATACAATGCCCCTCAATCTCTCTATTAGCACAATCGATGTTTACTTTATGTTTTCACTGCCAATACATACCAAGAAAGACATATTTGGTTTAGGTCGGCTTTTGACTCTAGCTACCACAACAATTATAATTTTATATCTTTATTTGTGATTGATCGAAAAATGCAGTGTTGCCAGTTAGAGGAAACAATATTTTGTGAATTTTCTGAAATGTGCTCAAATAATCCAAGAGTGCCAAACGATCTTCCACGTATGTGCTCTAGAATATATTCAATGGTACCATTTAAATGACTTTATTAGACAATATTTAAAGGTCTTTCAGTATATGGTACATAGATATACATGTCAGTGGCTACATACTTCTATTTCATACCTTCCGGGTATAAAAAAATGTATATTTTCTCTGTGCACAAACTACTAAAAAGATCTTATCATCCCTATGTTTGAACATTAACTTGCTATAAACTTATTGCCATGTATATATTCACTTGAAGAATTAAGTTTGGTATCCATTTATATGTTATGATACACCAAGACATGAAAAGAAAGATTAACTAAACATTATCCAAATTGTAAACACTACTACAATGGATCACATGGCAACCTCCATGTCTCAGCATCTGTACAAGTTTTACAGCCATGCAACATGATGACTTGGAGGTGCAAGAAAACCATTATCATCAAACAATTGTCCTCTACTAGACATATACAAATTGTGCAATGTATTTGTTTAGACTTTGGAACCCAAAAATTTTCTTGCGCAAACTAGAATGAGAGAGAAAGAGAAGCAAGGAGAGAGTGAGTAGACCAGTCTTAATGAGATAAGAATAATGTATCAATAGAGAATGAGAGGAGTCGTAGTAAGTCCAACTAGGCCTTACTTTTTTGTCACCATAGGGCATATTGAGTAGAAGGTGCAAGTGGATTGTATAGCGACCAAACAAATTCCATGCTAGAAATGCAAACAACTTTCAAATATTTTATCCGATTTTTGAAACACATATTTTCTACGGTCTTTTAGAACTTCATAGAATATGTGATAACTATGACAAGTGGACAGACATTATAGGCTTCAGATAAATGATTATAAAATCTAATTATACTTAATTCATGCCCAGTGCAGGCTAGCTAAAAATATTTGTGGGCTGGTTACTTTCGAGTACATAATTTCTAATATTTAACTACAAATTTTATAAAAAATGGAATCCTGAGAAAAATCATAAAAAATCACATTCCAAAAATAATGATATATTTGTAGTTATATTTATCCATCCAATTGTGTTCTCGCTAGCCTCGCACACTTACATGAAATTATCCCATATGTGTTGTCTCCTACTGCACAATAGAATTGGACTCTATAAGAATGTGTATTTAACATGATTTCGAATCCCCTCAATTCATACCTATTTTAGTAAGATGTTTATACAAAAGTCGATTCATACTTTTAAAAAGGTTTACTTATAAGGTATCACACTATGTCACTATTCTATCATCTCACAAAATTTGAGCTTAAAATAAGATTATATAAAATAAAATAGAAAATACAAAATGTCAATAGAGAGTAAAGTAAACTAATTATAGAAAAACTTCTAAAATTCATAGAAAAAAGTTCTTAGCTTTCACTTAAACTACAACACCCATTAGCATAAGCATTGCATCATTTTTGAGTTCTTTGATGATTACATTTAAGTATGCAATAAGTATGTAACAAAAAACTAGGGCACTAGCTTTATTGTGCAAATAGAACATGTTTATTAAATAATAATGGCTTTGGAATTTTTTTAGAAAAAAATAAAACCCTTAAACAATCAATTATAAAAAAGGTTTGTAATAAAATTTCAAGCAATATCAAATAAAGTGCCCGCGCAACTGCACGGGCTACCTTTCTAGTTTAATAAAAAAAGTAGTGTGATATTTGGACATTTTTCTAAATCAAAGTGTTCTAATAGGTAACATGAAGTGACCCGCATGGCGCCAGCCATTCCTGCCCCGTAGAAACCCGGATTTTTACAACCCCCCCCCCCCAAAAGGGAAGCGGTTTGTCCTCTGCTCATCTCCCATTTCGTCGTTGCCTCTCTGTCAAGCAGTGCGTGCACGGTGCACCGGCCGGCTTGCCTGTTGCCTGCCCTCAATAAGGTTAGCTTGCTCTCTCTTCTCTCTTGCTTCATTCTGGAATACTCTGATATTTATGTATCTTTATGGAGGACGACGAAAACCGTAGGAAGTAGATGACTGTTTCATGCGTATCCAGTTGGATATTTCTCGTCCGTCGCTCGAGCCCGTCCCGCAGGCTTGAGATCCCGTTACCGCTGCCAACCTCGCCGCCCCGGCTCAAGAGCTCGCTCCTCCGCTTCCGCTTCCGTCACCGCCACTGCCGCGCTCGGGGCCTCGAGCTAGCTCGAGTTGAAGGAGCTCGTGAGTCGTCATGGGTGAAGATGAGAGGGAGAGAGAATTCCTATTAAGAGAGACACCGATAGAGATCTTGCTCCTTAAAATTCCTCTCTCTTTTTTTTTCAGTTGTGCTAGTTTGATATTCTTTGTTTTATACTGTTGTATTTATTATATATTGTTTTTTCCCTACTTTTTTACTATTACTTTCCTATAGGTTCAAAACGGGTTTCCATGGTGCTTTCTAATTTCTATGAAAGCTTTGTACTGGTATCTGAGAAGCCAACTATTCGTTAAAGAAGCTAGGAGCCATCTAAAAGCTCAGGGGACAATCAAAGAAGAGGCGCCTTCTCAGTTCCGCTTATATTTTTCAGGTAAAATCCTCTTTCGCTGCTTCGCTTCACGGGTAAATCTTTATGTTGTGTTAACGCAGAACGGGTAATTATTTGGACTTAAGGGAAGTAGTTCGCCTCGGAACTAATTTTGAACAACGGACTTCTTATGTGAAGCACCGCAGTGATGCAGTGGCACTGTAGCACAGCCATGGATATTGCACATAATTTTCAAATCCTGCACATACAAGTGCGCTTTTAATATATTCTGCTTGTCACATTAGCACAGGAATAGGTCATCTGTAATGGGCGGCAAGCCTCACCTGTGTCGAAATAGCGTACCGTCACGAACCAAAGGTCACTGATGCGCAAAGTCATTTGTATCGAGCCCCTTGCCGTCACGGATGCCAGTCATCTGTATCGAGCCAATGTTAAACCCCTTCACCGATGAGTTTGACCCACAAGAGGAGTCAAACTAGGGCCCATCACCGATGAGTCATCCATAACAGGTTCATACTTCAACCCGACAAAGCTGACTAGGTCACCTTTGTCGGCATGGTATGGTGATCATCACGGATGACTCATCGGTGACGGGCCCTGTTGTACACCCGATGCCTTCGATACTCATCTGTATCAGATATTTTTTTTCTAACCCGTCACCGATGCGTTTTTTTGCCAAAAAAATATTTTTTTTTTTGGCTAGCCTCAGGCCTTTGCTAGCCATGTCCACTGCAAAATAACAGAAACAGATATATAAGTCACATTTCCAGCAAACCCATTCAAACATATATATTTACAGCATTATAGCATATTTCAGCACAAATCCATTCACATCCATACATCCATATATACAAGCACATTCATTTATCAAAACCGTCGACATGCGTCTTCAAGTGGTAAGTATCAAAACCTGCAAAACCGAGTTATAAATTGGAACAAATTTATTGCAAATGTGTCCAGAAACATATCACTTCACATTGTATTACATATGTCGAAGCGTGATCCTCTCTAGCGGGAGGTCGTGAGACCCCCCTTTGGGGGTTCGGCCGGGGGAGCGAGTGAGATCCGAGGTCTTTCGAGACAAAATAGACATAAGGGATTTATACAGGTTCGGGCCGCTATGAAGCGTAATACCCTACTCCTGTGTGTATGATCATTCTTCTATGCTTGTAAAGCCTCTGAATCTCCCATGTACAAGCTAGGGTTAGAGAAGCTTTAGTTTGGGGATCCAGAGTTCGATCCCATCTCTCGCTAGGCATGGTCCTCCTTTTATACTCTAAGGGGATCCCACATATGCTGCGAGTGCTATCTAGGAAGAAGGGAAAATATTCTCTATCTTAATTACATATCTTGTGCCTTAGCCCAGAAGCTATCTGCGCGTCGGCTGCTGCGTGGGGCCCATCAGATCATGCGGGGCGCCCTTGTCATTCGCCGTTTAATGGTTGAGGACTTCCGGGTTCCCGTTCACACCAGGAAACAGATACCCAGGTCAGTTCAGAATGGTTGGACCAGCTCTGACCGGGATAAGAGGCTGTGAAGCCCCTCATCATAATGATGGGATGGGATGGAGCACGCCGCACGCCGCCTGACACACTGACAGGGCGAGGGTACACAATCGCCGTCCTAATGACCGATCACAGACCGGTCAGATGCGCAGCACGCCGCATTAAATGCGGCATGGCGCGGCTGCATAGACCGCTTTAAATGGATACCCCCGGGCCCATATCACCGACAACATATAATACATAAATGTTACATAATCTAATGTTTTTGACCAGCATCGAAAAATATTCAACAATTTTGTGACGAATTACGACGGTAATCTAAAGCTTCCCTTGGGAGATAGGATTTCGTCAAGTATGAAACGTGCTATCTCCTCTCTAATTTCTTCGAAGTTGTGAAGTGGAATGTTGAAAAATTTTTCCCTTGCCCTTGCCCAACTCCTTGCCCATTCGTCCGGGATGTTTGCAAATGGCGGCAGGATGTTTGATTGAGCAACAGCTTCATCCTCGATCCGCCATTGCTCTTGCTTCCATCTATATCCTCTGGTGCCAAGCCACTGCAGGTGCACGTTTCTAGCCTGGAGTGCCCTAGCGGCCTCGCTTTTTGCCCGGGACTCGGGGGTTTATTTGGCAGCCACAAACTCGGCCCACACGGTTTCGGTGATCCACATCCATTTGCTATAGGGTGTTGGCTGGTAGGGGTTGAGGACGTACCCGCCGACCAGCTTTGTCTTCCAATTCTTCAAACAGTTACCCATCTTTTTGAGAGCACGACGCTTGAGTCTTTGTTCGTCGTCTGCAAGATATTTGAAGCTCAACTTGAACTTCTCCCAAGCTTCCTCCTTTTTTTAATCTGGTACTAGCTTGATGTCGTCCACTAGGATGGTGAAGTATCGCCTCCCTAACACTCCGCATACCGTTGTGAACTTCTTAATTACTACCCTTGGAGCCACCGGGAATCCTTGAGCGTCAACCTATTCTGCGTTCTAGGGTTCCGGGTCGACGTGGTTCCACTTGTTGTCACTGCCAAGGGTTCGCCTTGCTGAGACATTTCCTAAATAACTTGTGTACGATAAAAATTAAATACATACATAAATCACTAAATAAATTACCCTAGTTATACAAAATTCACTAAATTCACTACATAATTCACCAAATTCACTAAATAATTCACCAATTGCACTAAATAATTCACTTAATTCACTAAATCAATATAATTCACTACCCTTACATACATAAATACTTACATGCATAAAAAAATATAAATAAAAGTAAAATACATTCACTAAATACCCTAAAGTCAATAAAATACCCTAAATTCACTAAAATACCCTAAAATCAATAAAATCAGTGAGTGCCATCTTATCTAAATATAAATTTCACAAGAAATCATCTAAATTAACTAAAATACCCTAAATTCGACATATATCCATATATTACTAAGTACATTTGTACATCAACATCTCAAATCTGCATATGTCCACATATTCATCCATTTGCACATTGAATTTCGTCACAAATTTCAATCATTTGTACATCGAAAAATTCATCATAAATCCCTAAATTCAGTGCGGAGGTGGACTTACCAACGTGGAGGGTGGCGGCGTTGGGCTCGGTGGAGGACGGGTGGGCTCGGTGATAAGGTGGTCAGCCGCCTCGGTGCCTCCATCCCGCCAGCCGCATCCGTCTCCATCGGGGAGGTAGTGAGCCAGCGACTGTGAATCCGTGACGACGGCTACATCCGTGGATTCTTGGCTTCTTGCGATGTAAGTATTATGCTTATTATTTGATCTACTCCTCTGATTTGAATCCAGTGCATAATTCGGTCAGACCGAGACCGAATTTGTCAGTCCTGAGTTTTTTTGGATGAAATTCGGTCCCGAGTTTCCAAGTACCGAAATGACCGAAAGACCGAAGACTGAGACCGAATTTTTCGGTATGACCAAACGCCCATCCCTACCCGACACATTGGACGCTCAACTCAGATTCCTCCCGCTTGTCACATTGGACCATACAGCCTCCTAGTGCAACCATCCTTGCATGCATGTCTTTACTAGCCGTGATGGTACGTAGGGCTAGTTGGGCTTGTGTACCTGGTCAGGTGTGCTCATGAGTCACGAGGAGGTAGGTTTGGATCATTTATTTGGACTAGTTTCTCTTCTTTTAGCTTTCTCTCTCTCAAAATTTCAGTAAATACACGCTTTTATAATGTGATCATGAAACACAAACTGTCAGGGTTATGGATACCACATACCTAATAGTAGTTGACTAAATCTCGGCAGGATCCACCACATACTATGTCTTATACCGACACTGACCTCGGATATAGGAGGAGTTCCGGATAAGAAAAGACAACCAGAGTTCTACATGGAAACGACAAGAACTACTCGGATTGTATCCATATTGGTTTACCTAGTTCTACTTGAACAAGGGGACACCTATGGGTATAAATATAAGGCCCCCTAGGAGGAGAGGGGGGGACAATCAACATAAATGGAACAATAGATCAAGACAGAAGATCAACATACAAGCCAACATACGCCAAGACAAGACGCCGGATATCGACTTCAGAGATAAGCACGGCTAGTCCCCTACGGTGTCTCCGGATACTGTCAGGAGAGACGAAAGCGCTATCTCTGATCTCGCCGGGTACGGATTCGAGGAGGAAGACTACCCTGTTGTCGACTACAAGTCAGACCTTCAGACCGCCATGCCGACAACAGTTAGATAGGCTACCCCAAATATTGTACTGGTGTGATTATGGTGAATAAGAGCAATACCGGCTTCGGCCAACAGGATGTAGGGTTATTACCTGACAATTCAGGGGCCCGAACCTCTATAAAAATCCTCGTCTCCGTCTCTTTTACCTAAGTCTCGCGTATATCCTGGTACCAACGATCCCCATACTATGCAAACCGGAATCGCAACATCAAACGTCGACAGTGGCGCGTCAGGTAGGGGGATTTTTGGTGCTTTAAGGTTTCGACAAGATGGGTTTAAGAGATGAATTCTCCAACAACAAGCTACTCGACGACTTCGGCTGTGGAGAGATCTAACCCGACCAAAGTATGACTTCCGACAAGATCGGAACCATCATCGATAACTCGATCTACTGAGATCATCCAAATTTGAAGACGTTGCCGCCACGGAGGATATTTATTCAGTATTGGGCCGGCTGCCCCGGAGCCAATGCCCACCATCAGAGCTGATCAAAGTCCAATTCTTATCAGGTCAACAGGTGTGCTCGGTCGTTGGTCTCCTGTACACCCGCATGGTGTCACGTGGCCACGCGGCTGCATGACAATAAATGGCATATGTCACCGAAACGTGAAGCTATAACATCAAAGGTAATTAGTAGATTGATTTATTCAATTCATCTACTAATTTCGTTGATACATCCAGCATGTATCTATAAAGGTATGCAATATTATATACACAATTTACCGTACCTATTTTTCAGATTTATACAATATTGTCAGATCAATAATTTATTATGTTTACCTGAGCGTGTTTTTTATACAATATCTATTATGCAAGTGTCCTCGATGTTAAATCGACTACGGTTTAACGCCGGGGGCTCGCTCTATTTCCTTATGTATAAATCATGCTTGTTTACGGTTTACATATACTTGATATTAACATCTGCTCGTTATATCCTGATAATGCTAGAAGACCTATGCAGTTTTTTGAGTACATACTCGATATTCTCTGCTATATGTCTTGCCTTCTAGAAAATATTTTTCAGGAACAATTGAGCATTCGAGTAGGTTGTGGTCGAGTACACCGCATTATCGAGAACGATCTCGACAAATGCAGAGTCGTCGCACCCAACCTACCAACGAAGACCGACGACCTATCTCATAGCATCGGCCGTGGCTGGACTATTCGAGAAAAGGTTGTTAACAGATAATTCCTCGTGAACGTTGTCAGCTTGATCACCCGACATGATTGAGAATGGACATCCGGATATGCTACAAGTTGGGTGTGTGAGTTATGCTGGCCACATGAGATGCACATGTAATAAACCAACTCTAGCGCCTCCATTGGTGTTTGAGAGATAATTCTACTCGCTCGCTGGTTCTCAGCGCCACCGCCGGGACTCCTCCTCCGGCGAGACCCCACCGCCAGGACTGCTCCGGCGAAACGCTACCACCACACCAGGGTAAGCGCTTCTCCTCTTTCCCCTCCTCTCCTCCTCCTCCTAGGGTTTCTGCTGTCCTCCTCCTCTATGGTTTCCCCTCAGATCTTTGCTCAATGGCTCAATCTGTTCTCATCTCCCCCAACCGCTTCTTTAGAACGGCCACCGTCAATCTTGCTCCCACCCGAAGCAACGCGACGCGCTCTATCCAGCGCCAGCACCCCATCCCCCAGGTCAACCTCGACAGTGACCTCGTCGGCCATCCCTAAGCACGGCCAGCACGGCGACTCAGTTCGAGGCTGATCTCGTCAGGTTCATGTCCTTGATCCAAAATCTGTGTTGTGACTGTTTACGATTCGGTTTGGTTCGACTATAAATTAGTTTTTGCATCTTGTGTAAATCTGAAACTTATGAGAGAAACCACGGTGATTCTTGTGTGAATGATCTTTGCAAAGACTTGTTATGTTGTTTATTTGTACACATGTCTAGACTCAGAAAGGAGTAGATCTAGTTATACATGTATACACTGGAGTTGCTATACACAATTAAATTCAGAGAGGAGTTGGACTATATGCGGGATACTCAATTTAATTTGGAATGTACATCTGCAGCAAGACAACCAAGGAGAATTTGAAAAACGTTGATTAAGAAGGGAAGATGATGCATCCACTGCTTCGATAGAACAACTACAAGAATCGTCAGTTACCATGAATTTGGGTCTCTTACCGTGATCGATTTGTGTTTGTGATCCGCAGGATCTCGCGGAGGATTTATGGCAAGGAAGCTCAGTGCAAGAAGGGTGAGATGGGAACGCAGTATATCATCCTCGACATGGGTGGTAGGTTCTTGCCTCTATGTCTGAATTCTAATACACACTGCATCTGACCACCTGAGAAATAGCTAGCTGGAGATGGCCACGATCCATCTGAAACATTGCACATTAATACTGAAAAGGTTGTATAGCTCTGAATGTTCTTTGCTTAATACTGCTAGGTCACAAGTGGGACATATATTTCTCTGTGTCTTGGAGCTAGTGGAAGCACTCTACCTCTATAAAAAAATAAAAAGTTAAGCATGTGGACTTATAATAGATCTTTAGCAGCACAAGTTGAGAAGTTCTGAGAGCCCTTTTGTAGTACCCTGATTAACAGTCTCTTTGATTTACTATTTTCTACTTGAACTGCATCTTGATGGGATAATTCGAGTAAATATTGCAGGATACATAACTTCATATTTTTTTAGTTCAAGTTTCAGTGCATAAATTTTGTGATTCATTTTGTAGTCATTGCTGTATTCATCAGAACTTCTTTTTTCTAGAAAGAACAAATGAATACAATTGTTTGTTTGCTGCTGTACCAAAGGAAGATTGTTTGTTTGCTGCTGTACCAAAGGAAGCAGCAGTGATGTTTCATGGACCCTGCATGTATAGAATAATTAACCACTTTAGAAGAGTTGCTCGCACTGTAATATCATATTTTTTGTCATTCAATTTTACAGAGTTGTAGTCAGAACACACATGCCATTGTGTTTAGAATTGAACCATCTTGCTGGTGTTAACTTGTGTTCTAATTTTTACCCATGAACCTAATTAAACAAAATGGTTGAATTATTTTTTTTCAAAGCAGAAAGCTTTTTGATGGGATTCAATGGTAGTGATGAAAATTATATGTGTATGGACCAAAGGTGAAACTTTTACCACTATATTGTGTGTCAATGGAATGTAGAAGAATGCGACCAAAGTTGTAGAAACTTTCTTTATTTGTTTCTTTGAAACTTGTTTCTGCATGGAGCATTAATAACTGTAGAAAGAAGATGAGTTTTAATACATGTTTGTTTCTATATTGTGTGTCCTTTTGTATCTGGACTTGAAATAGAACAATACAAGCAATTTACATTCTCTTGAAGTTGTTTTAGCTGCGGCTTAGACATTTTGATTTGCAACCATTAATTGAGAAAAAAATTTGACAGATTATCCCTTATGAAATTGCTGTTTTGGGGATTTACAAGTGACAAGAGTAAAGATTAAGTCCAGTTCCACCGAGATGATTATTTGATACTTCCAAGGATTACATTTGCAAGCTTGCCGCAAAATGGCTTCCACTTAACCTTTGCTTACATGTATGTCTATTTGTGTCAACTGTTAATGATTGCACATTAGTTGTCGAAAAGACATTACACTGATGTTTTAGCTTACTTTATCTGTCATTTTAATGTATGCCTATGTAAAATATTCCAATCAACCAAGGTTCAATTTTTGTAATTTGTCATATTTTGTATTAGCTGAATGTTGAATTTTTCAAATTATTTGTGAATTTTCTGAATTTTCACCAGTTTTTCTATGCCTTTTCTATATGAATGTCTGAAGTTTTGGAATTTTCTGTGGATATTCCGAATTCTGTATGAATTTTTTGAATTTATTGTGTTACCCTGATTTTCTTTTCCTGCTCATTAGTTATTGTGAGTTTGATTTTTTATCACGCTACGCATTTTAAATCCTAGCAGCTAGCATTTTCAAAGGAAAGGAGAGTGGAATTTCCCCTCGTGGGATTCCTTTCCAAATGAACGCAGAGCAACTTCCCTAGGGAAGGGAGGGAGTTCATATGTCACAGGGAAAATCCCCTTGGGGGATTATTTCCCTCAGCTCCCAAAGGAGCCCTTAGTGTATTCTTAAATTCCTATTTGCAATATCAGATTGCTTTTATCTTGTTCTTGCTTGTTTCTTCGATTTGCTTGCAGGAATAGGGTTGATCTGCACCGGCAAGATCAACAACCCACGGAAAGGTGTATCGATCGCTAAGGCGCAACACAACATCTCGTACGGTTGTAGTCGGATTGTCAACGTTTCTCCCAAATCATAGTTATCTCAACTTACCGAAAGATCGGGCCAACAACAGCCTTGAGTGTCGAGTGGAACTCAGGGTTCATCACAATTAAGGACCGGTTCTCAAGAATCCCTGGAAGATATACTCATACTCACCACAGGCCAGATGGGCACTAGGCTAAATCTAGAGTATAACTTAAGCTAGCTGACATAGCATGGCAAGGGTAGAGGCGATGGTGCAGTTCGGATCTATATATTGGTCTCTGTTGTAGCCGGATTTACCTAGGCAAGAGAGGGGACTGTTCGACTTGGCACAAGGTTTTTGTGACGATTTCCCCTTTTGCAGTATCTCGGTGGTACTTCGGGATATGGTAACATGTGTGGAATCATGTCTTGTGGGTAAAGTTGTACACCTCTGATCAGAGTTAAAACTATTCGAATAGCTGTGCCCGCAGTTATTCGGCGGTCAACCAGCTCACCGTGATTAGTCTCACTATAATAATATGACTTATAGAACTGGTGTAGTTCATGTGGTTTGGTTGGGCCTGTTTCAACATGGTTTTAGCGTTGGACAGTGATGATTTAGTATTGCTTAATTATATATTGTTTTTACTTCTTCAAAATATGATTTATAAATGCTGTTTTTACTGCAAATTATCCAATGAGCCATTCCTTTGAGAATACCTTGCATCATACCTTCCTGTTGGTATGACTTGTTGAGTACGGTGGTTGGTACTCGGTCTTGCTTTATTTTTCCCCCACCCCAGAAGCAGAGGTTGGTTCACATAGTGGGTTCTTTAAGGATTGAGCTTGTTCCAGACGTCGATGATTTCTTGTGGTTTATGGAGGAAGCTTCGCTTTGGTCGTGAAGATTAAGTCTAGTTCTTTAGTTTTTCCGCTGCGTATAAGTTTTATTTTGTTATTTTTGTAAGTCGTGGAACTGTATCAAATTATCGTTTATGTACCCTGACTGGTTCTGGACAGGGAATTAATACACATCCTGCTTGAGATTCGGGTTGTCGAATTTCTGGGCGTGACACTTGTTAGCCTAGACATGTTGGGCCCTCTCCTTCAAAATTCCAAAACTTCAGGTTGCATGGTTTTTATTAGTCGCACCTGGGTCGACGTAAGGTCAGGTTCCATGCAACTGTATGACTAATGGGTAAGTCTTAACGTATCGTTTAGTATGGTCATGAACAAGGAAGACATGGATAAATGAGGTCATGTGTCTAGTTTGGTGTCTCTGGCAATTGAAAGCTCAGAATGAGTCGAGATGCCCGGGGCATAGAATTATCTGCTTGACCCAGGTTACTTGGCGGGTGAGGTCTCTATCGCTCTTCTTTGTTTAGATCAATAATAAGCAATTGGTTATGTTGCGATCTTAACACCTCAGGTACCTTATCGCCATAATGCGTCGCGTGGGTAAAATTGTAGACCTTTGGTCGGAGTACAAACTATTGGAATAACCTATTTCTCGGTTATGGGCATGTCTAGCAATGACCTAAAGTTAGAGGTTTTATTTTAATAAACTGAAATAACTGGAACTATCATTGTGGACTTTTGAACTTTGGCAAAGAAAATTAAATAGGATTTCAAGGAGATGAAAACTAAGGGAGTTTGTTTTTGGACTCTTTGGATGTTGACAAAGAATTCAAATAGGGTTTCCAGGATACTAAAGAGAATTGGAAATTTATATTGAAGCACTCAAATAGGAAGGAAAGGAAATGTAAATGGCATGGTTTATGATTTTGGATAAATTTTTATGAAGGTGGTAGGAAATAGATGGAGGAAAATAAATAGGACTTTAGCCCCAAAATCACTTTTTGTACATGTGCTTTGATTGGCTATTTATGCGTGTATGTATCCCACTCATACAAAAGTATGTGGTAGACACAAATGACACCGGACGGTATAAATTCGGTGTGCCCTACAGATTCGTTTGGAGCCACATTTGAAAATGATCAAGCGACACAGACATACAATGATTTCTTTGGACAGTCAGAATGAACGCGACATGAATTCACACCGACAAAAAAACACTAATTCGATGGCTTGATGGTTACATCGGGGAATCAGAACTATAATATATATATATCTACCGAACGCATGCGGCCGAAGCTTAATTCAATCCAGGACGATGCTAGAAGCCTATAGGAACTGCCAGTGAAAACTCATCGTCGTACTGTAATATCGCATTGTTAGACACGAAGTCACTTATCTGGAAAGCATTGGTTCAATCGACTAACTACACGTTAAATGTGATCTTCTTTATTAGTTAGATTTAGCCATTTTTTTCCTCGTGTAGTTATGTGCGCATTAATGGTTTAGCCAATTTGTGAATTCACCACCCTCTCGGCTAATGGTCTAGTTTTTACCATCATTTTACCAACTTATTTTTTTTCTCTGTCCACATCGAATATAGATCAAAATCTATCCACTCTCTCGGCTCGTACGCCGTGGCACGCCTATATATAGAGCAAAATTTATGTTCCAATTACCTTACAAGTACACATCAAAGAATCTTGGTATAATCAACAAGTACTCTCACGTAGCTCAGTGGCTTACTAGCTACTTAGGGTGCAAATGGCCGGAGCACCGACCTTAGCCTTCTCCGTCAGGCGGCGCGAGCGCGAGCTGGTGGCGCCGGCGAAACCGACGCCGTACGAGTTCAAGATGCTGTCGGACTCTGCACCGGCAAGATCAACAACCCACGGAGAGGTGTATCGATCGCTAAGGCGCAACACAACGTCTCGTACGGTTGTAGTCGGATCGTCAACGCTTCTCCCAAATCGTAGTTATCACAACTCACCGAAAGATCGGGCCAACAACAGCCTTGAGTGTCGAGAGGAACTCAGGGTTCATCAGCGGCAGACTTTTCCCCAAACATATCTCAAAGGAAATTACATAAAATATCCTAATTAATAGATACAATTGCCTTCTTAGGACTCCATCCATGCATGGAAATCATCATGAAGCACGTCAACCTAACCCGACAACGTATGCCATGTCATATTGTCATATTCGGCTCAATCGGCTAACCCTGTCCGACTCGAACTCTGCCGATCCTAGTCGCAGCCGATTCGGACATCAGCCAATTCTGCTCTGTTCCCCGAGCGATTCCATCTTAAATTCCACCTCGGTCTCAACTCCATCTCCAATACTTAGACTACCAAATTTGATCGTTAACAACAATATAGTACAATAGAGCCTCTTATAATTCAGCTCAAGCTTGGAAGTGTGTGTTGAAGTGAGTGAGATGATGTCTTTATATAGGGGTAGGTATGACGGTTGGCGAAGGGGAAATGTCCGAAGTGCCCCTCAACCGCCATCAGGGAGTGATCTGGGACGTCCATGCCAAAACCTGGGATCAACGGCGATCACCACAGGGGCGGAGCCATAGCAAAATCAAGGGGGGTTCCTACAGCTTTCTTTTGTATGTAGCCGCATATCTAGTTGGAACACTATTATGGAGTACTGAATACTTGTGTGTCTAATAACTGTAAACATCATTATCTAATTGATAGCAATATACAACAAGAAAATACATAAATATTTAGAAATTGTGTACCTTAACAAAGAAACCAACTAATAAATATACACGAAGTTACTAATGTGTCAAGCACAGACACAAAGTCACTATTCACAAAACATATCAGTAGATCGTATAAAACCTATTCAAGACAAGATGAAAATTTTCAAGATTGAAGAAATAAGGTCGAGAAGTGAGGGGAAATCTCACTTGCTCTCAATTGGAGGTTGTCGGTGGATTGGGAGAGACCAGAGCCCTAGAGCCAAGGAGAGCTAATCTTGGATGAAACGTCGGCACCAAGTTGCCGTCCAACACCTCCGAGGCTCCAACTCAAGCAACAATGTATCATCCCTGTTAGACAACTAGACAGGATCACACAATGCAACGATTAAACTTCAAAGGGCAGAAGCTTGGGCTGCTCGGCTCGTCCTAGCTAAAACCAATCATCACGGGCAGAGCGGCAAAATCAGGAGTGCCAAGCAGCAGGAGCACGGTGACCTTGGGGCTTGGGGCACGGTGTCAATTGGCGTTGGCGATTTGAATCAGATTGCCGCTGGCACGGAGGCAGCCGGCGGGATCGCGAGAGCGAGGAGGCGCGTACAACGAACTTGATTATCCCGAAGACGAAACGATGTGTTGTGCTAATGCCCGCTTGACCGCGTCGTGACTCCCATGATTGCGAGGCTTCTAGGGCAAGCCTCGAGCAGCGCAAAGGTCTCCATCGAATGGGCCTGCCTATGTTTGTGTCTGTTGCTTGCCTGCTTGGGCCTTTTCCATTCTGGGCTGGACAAGAAGGGGGTTCCTTGGTTTGGGCTGAGGGGGTTCCTACATGGTGAAACTATAGGGGTAACAAGTGATTTCCAAGTTTGGGCCGGGTTCCTGGGAACCCCCCTCAGCTTATTGGGCTCCACCCCTGATCACCAGGGTTCGACCGAACCTGGGCTGGGCCCTCCTGGTCTGGCCTTCGGTTGGTGGACTTCCTGGGCCTTCCTCTTTCCATTTCTCGGAGTTTTGGGTTGATTTACTGATGTTTCAATGAAGTTCACAACCCCTCCTTGTATGGATACATAATTCTCCTCACTTTAGTCTGATTTTCCTCCCAACTTCAAGGTTTATCATCTGCATACAAATATACACCAACACTTGTGGAATATGTGAGATTAAGCACCTATTACTATGTTGGATGTTTTATTATTTCGACTTTATGCAGATGTTGGCGGTATGAGAATGGCATTTAACAACCGCCAACAAAACCCCCCACACTTAGCCCTTTGCTCGTCCCTGAGTAAAGGAAATGCAATTCCATTTATTAAAAATACTTCCTTAGCTCAAATAAATCCTAGAAAAATCTAGGAATTATAGAATTAAGCAAAGTATTTAATAAAATTTTATCTAGCCCACTTTTATATTGGAATTTATTAATTAAAATTAGATCTTCTCTTCTAGGCTTTTAAAATTATTTCTAATAATTCCAATTAAACAACAATTTATATATTTAAGATTTTTAGGGTGTGACAACATGTCAATCAAGCACATAAGATAAATATAGTCAAATCAGGTAAGATCGGCTGAAACCCCGATGCTACCCTAATTGGCAACCAAAGGCAGGCTAGAGATTGAGATTCTAATCACGACTCATAAGATCAAACTCAACTGATGCAGCTATAAGTATGAAAAGAAGAACAATATCTAGACAATCAAGCCGTTGGATGTGTCATAGAGTGGTGGATATCTTATATAATCTAAGTCAACATCGGTATTTAACCTAATCGGCTGTCTTCTACTGACAGATCGATGTTAGCCGATTGTAGGTTAGATAGCGATATTGCCGGAGATTATATAAGATATATGATAATTCGATTTATCACATAAACAAGATTAGAGTATCATAAAGATGGAAGCACTAATCCCGAGAATGCAAGCCGCCATAACAAGTTTCACCTCTTGTTGAAGATCGAAACCGATGCAGCTCAACCCGAAAGCAAGAACTCGTCGAAACAAAACAAAAGTAAAAGGGTGGCTATGCACCGAGATTGATTTGAACGTGTGTTAGTTTTATTACATGGGGCTCGGGGTCTATTTATACCCGAGATTACAAAATATGTCCATATCGGGCATGACTCTTATCTCTAACAAACTCTAAGATACTATAAGTCTTTGCGGCTGATGTGACCATGGCTACTACGGATACAACCATTGTTCACATCATGGATGAACAAGAAGATATCAAGATCAAGTCCTCCAAGTGCTGGAATCCGATTCGGCCACCTGCAACATTGCTGACTTCAAACGGCCGCCAAATCTCCATTCGAGCTCCGTTTTCGGCCCGTGAGTACTTGATGGAAAGCTCTCGGAGTCCTCTTTCCAATGGATCCAGCCTCATTGTGATATTCCATCTCAGTGATCCGCAATTGAAGAAACAAGGGGCAGCATTATCTATAATGGGCCTATGGGCCTGTAACTTCGTCTGGGACCCCGGCCCAAGTGGGGCCCAAGGGGGGCTGCCCCCCAAACAGAGGGAGGACGCCCTTCTGACCTCCTCCATCCCTTAAATAGCTAGTAACCCCTCCAGGGTTAGTGGGGGTTTTGATAGATTAAAGTTTAGCCATTGCTACTTGCTTGCAGTGCGCGTGTCGGCTAGACCGTCCGTCTGCTTGTTCTTCGGAACCCCAACTTATCATTTGTATTAAATTCCTATTTGCAATATCAGATTGCTTTTATCTTGTTCTTGCTTGTTTCTTCGATTTGCTTGCAGGAATAGGGTTGATCTGCACCGGCAAGATCAACAACCCACGGAGAGGTGTATCGATCGCTAAGGCGCAACACAACGTCTCGTACGGTTGTAGTCGGATCGTCAACATTTCTCCCAAATCGTAGTTATCACAACTCACCAAAAGATCGGGCCAACAACAGCCTTGAGTGTCGAGAGGAACTCAGGGTCCATCACATGGGATCCTATTTTGATAGTAATCACCTCCGAAGTCCTTTCCTCCACCTTAGTGCGCTTTCCTTCCCTCTTTTCTTCATTAACCCGACTTTTACCATAAAATCGGCTTTTGTTTGGTGAAGATAAGCGCTCATGAATTGGCCTCCGTTGTCCTCTCCACCCTTGGTTGAATTGCATTGGAGGCATATGGTTGTACATTGGCGGCGTTGCCCCCCATGGCATGAAGTAAGGATAAGGATAACCCGGCGGTGGCATTGGATAAGAACCCCATGATATGTCTTGTGGATGAAAATATGGAGGTGAACGCGATCGTCTTGGCGAATGACCAAATCGCTCCCTAGGAGGTAATCTTGGTCTTTTCCCTTTGTTGTGATCCCTCTCACCACCTTGCCTCTCATACTTTTCCAAAAGCATATCAAAGGTTACTTTGGTCTTCCTAGGAGCCTTAGAAGTTGAAGCTTCACCCTTATTCTCCTTCCAAACACCAACTTCCGGCTTCTTTGGCACCATCATCTTAGGCCTTGGCTCACCAACGACCACTTCCTTTCACTTAGTAGATTCGGCTTGCTCTGGCCGAATCAACACCTTCTTATTATTGAAATTAATTGTATTCACCGGAAAAGGATCATGATCAAGCTTCATCTTGGAGCCATCGGTGAATTTCAATCGTCCTTCATCTATGGCCGATTGAACCTGTCGTCGAAACACATTGCAATCATTAGTAGAGTGAGAATGAGAATCATGCCACTTACAATATGCTCGACGTTTCAACTTTATTCATTATTATTAATAACAATCTTGTATATATGTGAACTAACACTTGAATTTTGCTATAGGTTCTTGAAGCCGAGGCATTGTACTCATCCAATGCACCAAAGAATAGGGCATTTCAGTTTAATCATTGTTGGCTCAAGTTGAGGAATTCTCCAAAGTTTCAAACTCTAGAATCCCACAAGAGGCCAAGGTCTAGGAAGTCTTCGACCCCAATTGAGAGTGCTGGTGAAGAAGATAAAGAAGGAGATGATGCTAGGAAGAGTACAACTCCTGATTTATCACAGCCAAGTGCTAAAAAGAGACCAATGGGTAGGAAGCAAGCAAAGGAGAAGTTGAAGAATGGAGGAGAAGATGGACCATACAAGGAGGCGATGAAAGATTTGCTTGACGCCAAAGAGAAAGAAGCTAAAGTGAAAGAAGAGAGATGAAAGGAAACTAAGGAGATTCAAGAGCGCAAGCTCTTATTTGCTGAGCGTAAGTTAGTGTGGGATCAAGAACAGAAGATCATGTTTTGTGATGTTTCCACCTTGGAACCGGATGTGAGAACATATGTGTTGGCTATGAGGGCACAAATTGCAGCTTCAAAGGTGGCTGTCCTCAATGGTGGATTTGATGGTAGTAGTGGCTTTGTAGGTGAGGTTGGTGGTGGTAATGGAGAAGTTTGAGCACTTCGATGGAATAAGTTGGATCGTATTGGATGATCCACGTGTCCTTTGCTAGTAGGATATGTCATTTCCACGATTGGTTCTTGGAGTCCTTTTGTGTTAATTTTTGCAATTATCTAAGTGTCATTTGCTAGTAGGATATATATTACTTTTAGATTTGTTATTTTTATGATCGAACCATTCATTCTTGTAGGATGTGTTATTTTTAAATTATATAATGCAAAAAAAATTGTCCCAAAAAAATAATGCATCACTGGGTTCACATAGCCTATTGTGGTGATATGGAGACAGACAATGACATGTTGGTGAGAAATTTTCGTTTTCATTGGTGGACTATAAATTTTGGTTGCATGTTGTTGTATATGGCATTCTGCCCACACCATATTTACAGTTTGAAAATTTTGATTTTGGATTTGAATTGTAGCGTTTGAAATTGTAAATTTAACTATGGTTCAATTATACGCGTTAGAAATATTTATGTTTAATTATTGTGGTGTTAAACCTAGTGTAAACAAGGATTGCATGGAAACATGAGTAGGGGCTAAGAAATAGGGGCTATTGCTAGAGTTGGAGGTATCTTTTGGATCCTTGGAAGATGGGGGCAGCCCTCATTTAACTTTTAGGGGCTTTAAAATAAGGCCTATTGCTGGAGATGCTCTAAAACCTCTTGTTTCGTGGTTCTAAATTTTGAATTTTTAGTTTTATAACAAACTTGAGCTATGGCTAGTTTATTATGAATTTTGTAGTCTTGTAAATCTTCGTACATAAGGAAGAAGAAAAAAAAGTTGAAAATAGATAGCCTAAATAAAAAGAAAAGAAGAGAAATGACGTCGGAAAAAAGAACACAATAACCGACGGTGGTCCCCGCTGGCAGCCTCTCGCACCGCCTCCTGTCTCGCCTCCCCACCTTGGGTTTGACCTGGACTGGACGTGCCAAAGCCAATTCCAACACCGCCACGACGCGACTCACGCCTATAACGATAGCCCCCTCTCTTCCCTCCCCTCTCCTCTCCTCTCCTCTCCGCTTCCTAATTCCCCTCTGCATCCTCCTGCTCGACGAGGTACGGACACCCCCCGCTCTTCCTCCCTCCCTCCCTCCCCCGCGCCTCGCCTCATCGAATCCCCTGTGTCCCGCGGGGATTCGGCGCCGGCGTCCGCCCAATTGGTCGGCCTCGGCTCGGGAGACCACCGATTCAGCGCCTCGACTTGGTCGGGCTCCCCGCGGGATCTTTGGTGGTTCCTTTTTTCGGGGGATTGTTCTTTCATGCTGGCTGCTCGATTCGCCTCTTGGGGGTTTCGATCCGCTAGCGTTAGTTGTTCCTAGGGTTTCTTGGGCGATCGTCTGGGTCGGTAGGTGGATTCTTCACCTAGGGTTTCTAGTGAAATTGCGTTTAGGTTTTGGGATGATGTTGTGCGCGGGCGATGGGTCGAGCAGCTTTTTGGGTTGTTACGGTCGCGGAAGCTTCATCCCGTCGTGGATGCAGCGTAGTTCCTCGGTTCTGTTTAGGCTATTTCCCCCCTTTAGCGCGGTAGTTGAGTGTGGTGTCTGGTAGGCTTTACTTTGTAGGAGTACTACTAAGCTGCATGTTTTTACCTCTTGAGATTTGGTGTTGACTTCTTGTTAATTCCCCTCCGCAGCGTAGTTGACCCCATATGTGATTGATGGATGATGACCGTTCCGATGGATAAAGCTACTGCTTCCCCATCATCAAGGGAGCTTGCACAGCGGCTCTTAAAGAAGGTTTGCTCTTTTCAATGTTTCTGCAATCTGCATTGCCTGTGATTTTCTGTAGTAGCATGCAAGGAAAAGATTAATGGTATATGTGTGAAGTTGTCATGAACCCTCTTCAAACAGCTAACATGCAACTGTTTTTGGCATACTGTGGTCCTGTGAGCTGAGTTGCGCAGATGATCTCCTGTCACCATCCATCTCATTCCATGCTTACAGTCATCTCTATGTGACTGTTCCTTCTGTCCTTCATCCCAGACATTGCTTACTGAGCGTTGACTTTCCCTATCTGTGTGTGCTATCGCTGTATACATCGCATTGCTTTGTCTTCCTCGCACCAGATCATACGATCCTATCTAATGCTTACTATTTCATCTATCTGTAACTGCAATTGTCTAATTGTGTTTGTCCCACGGTGCTAGTTAGCTTGCACATTAATCGATAGTTGCACACACGTGCTTGAGTTGTAACTGAACTTTTGTGCCCACAAATTTCCATCCCCTTTAAACAGTTTCACTTGACCAAATGAACCACATTAGCATGGCCAGCATTCCAATTTGCTTGATTGAAAAATGGAAATGTTCCAGGTGATGAATTTAAAACATTCACTTGTATTAAAGCTAACAGTTTTATGTTCCTGTGCTTTGTGATGTGGCATTTGCTAGCTACAGCTAGCTGTGAAGTGGATTAATTATGGGGCAATTATTTAGTCATATTGGTAAATAGATATAGAGCAAATGGGGTGGTAGCTATATATTTTATATTTCATGTTTGTAACATATGTATTTTGTGGTACATATATGGGTTCCTGTGTTGATGGGGTAAACTGTGTTTCAAACAATGCTGTATTTTTAATTCATGTTTGTTGAAGCCTTGTGGAAAAAGCGCCAAGAAGTGAAAAACCTCTGTATAATCTACTACTAGTTGGCATACTGGAATGTGTATTCGTTTTCCTCTCTGTGGGTTAATGCTATCTGACGATGTCCGAGATAAGTTTATGACCATAATCACGTTGTTCATGGAACTGAGTTAACTTTAAACTAGATGCATATTTGAAATGTATGTGATCTCCACCAAATGAAAAAGCTGTCCATGGTTTTGTGGAACAGTTGACTGCTCATTGTTCATAATATGTATATAGATAGGTCACCTTTTTTGGCTTCTGAGTTGAGATGTTAAAGCTTTTAGAATTTTGATGTCCTTGATCTAGCTTTGGAGTGCCTATTTCCTTTTACTATTTATTGGATGCATATGGCCTATTTCCTTTTACTATTTATTGAATGCTTATGTCTGTTCCTTTTAATTCCTTCACTAAAATTCTCTCCTGGTGCTTTCACATGGTGTTTCTTCCACTTCTATAGTTTATTTCAAGACATGAAACCTTATGTTGAAATAGATAGTGTATACGAGTGAGTAATGATAATGATGTTACTTACTTCTGCAGAACGCTGAACATGAAAGTCGTCTGCGAAGGTCAGCACAGTCCAAAGTGCCATCAGATCCTAACATATGGTTTCAGATGCGTGAGAACTATGAAAAGATAATCCTTGCTGATCATGACTTCTCTGAAAAACATGAGATAGAATATCTTCTGTGGCAGTTGCACTACAAAAGAATTGAGGAATTCCGAGCTCATATTGTCTCTGCTGGGAAGAACAATGCCAATCCTGATCGGATCAAGAGGATCAGATCTTCTGTTAGAAGTTTCCTCTCAGAAGCAACTGGTTTCTATCATGACTTGATGCTGAAAATTCGGTCTACTTATGGGCTTCCGTTGGGCTACTTCTCTGAGGGTCCTGATAGTTCTGTTGTTCCTGATAAAGATGGGAAGAAAGTGGTTGGGGTGAAAAAAGGCTTGTTGTCATGCTATCGCTGTTTGATATATTTAGGAGATCTTACCCGATACAAAGGTCTGTATGGGGATGTGGATTATGCAAGTCGTGAATATGCTGCAGCCTCTATCTACTACAAGGAAGCAGCTTCGCTGTGCCCTTCGAATGGCAACCCACATCATCAGGTATGCAGCATGTCGCTGTAGTAATTTTCTGCACCATTAGTACAAAACTTGTTTTGTGTGCTTGAATGGCGATGGTACTGATGAAAAGGTTTTTGCGTTCTTGCTCAGCTTGCAATACTGGCATCATATGCTGGAGATGAGGTAACAGCTATCTATAGGTACTTCCGTAGCTTAGCTGTGGATAATCCTTTTTCTGCAGCGAGGGAAAACTTGATTCTCGCATTCGACAAGGTATTATGCTACCTTCATGATACTACTTTAGTATGATCCTTGTTTTCCAGTATTGTGATTGGGTGTTGAAGCTATTTTTCCTTGGTGAACCTTGAAATGATACTGCATGATTTTATCTAGCTAGGAGATAGTCGATCTTGTTGGATTCCGTTGTTCAACAGTTTGTACACAGAAAATCCGTATCTTTACTGGTGTTTAGCCTATTATTATCCACTTGTGGAATTCTTATATAGACTAGAAAAAATGCCCGTGCGTTGCAACGGGTGAAGGCTATTTTAGTCTTATTTTTATTGTTATACGGTTTATCTTGGGTGAAAATCATTGTGGGAATTCGCTTATATTTTTAGAAAATCATGAGTTGTAATTAGGAGTCTGACTCTCGTCTCAAGTTAGCATGCGAGTTTTTTTAAAATGATTTCTTATACGACTCCTTTTGTATTTCCAAAAGCGTCCCAAGTTAGCATGCGAGATTTTTTAAAGAGATTTCTTATAAGATGTCTTTTGTATTTCCAAAAGCGAACGAACTTAAAAACCGACTCAAACACAGATCTGTATTTCCAAAAGTGAACGAACTTAAAAACCGACTCAAATACGAATGACCTACCAAAATACTGATAAAAACATCTTCAATTTTTATAATCTTATTTAGATTCCATAAGATAAGAAATGTTCTGCATTTTACCAAATGGGTTAATAAAAACGTTCTTACTTATATTATTATTGTACAGCTGTTCTT
Source organism: Oryza longistaminata (assembly GCA_009805545.1). Classification (NCBI taxonomy): domain Eukaryota; kingdom Viridiplantae; phylum Streptophyta; class Magnoliopsida; order Poales; family Poaceae; genus Oryza; species Oryza longistaminata. The sequence goes on along the minus strand of CM020180.1, from coordinate 33,000,687 downwards.
TCATTGATTGCAGCGCGTCTTTCATACTTCCTCCCTAGAAAACTATAGTGTACTCCCTCCGTGGGGTGGAGGAAGTATAATATTTTGAAAAGGTCACTTTTTTTTTTATTTTGACCAACGGTTGTCAAATTATAAGTATATTTAGTGCATAGAAGTTATACCAATAGATTCATCCTTCTAAGAGCTTTTATAAAACATTATTAGTTCTATAAGTATTATAAATATATTTTATAATAAAACACATCATATAATTTTCTCAAAAGACTTCTTCAAATAATATACGCCCTATAATTTTTTGAGGGAGTTCTTTATAGTATCTGATGCACATAACACAAGAATGGAGAAATGCACCGTTTAGCCTTGCAGTAGATTTGGACCAGTGTGTGCAAGTGCCTAGGGGGTTTCTCCTGTCAGCTTCTTATTATATTTGATGAGCAAATTCAGAATCCGAATTTTGCTGTGCGGTGGATCTCAAACGCTTATAGTTTCATATGCAGAATCATGATATCTATGCTCAGCTGTCAGGTAATAGCAAGGTTCCCAACGCTAAGAGCTTACCATCCAGATCAGTTGGTAGGGCCAGAGGAAGGGGTGAGACAAGATTTCAGCCCAAAGGTTCTAGTACAGAAGAAAATTCAAAGGAGCGAGAGCACAGTATTCAAGAAATACTGAAGGCTTTCTATATTCGATTTGTTCGCCTCAATGGAATTCTTTTCACAAGGACAAGGTACTTTGTAAAACACTTCTGTGACTCATCTTATTCTCTCTTTCTTTGTCTCCTAAAATGTCTTGCTTTTTTCCTCTAATAGCTTGGAAACATTTGGGGAGTTGTCTGCTACAGTTATCAGCGATTTGCAAATTCTTCTTTCATCTGGTCCTTACGAGGAGCTTAATTTTGGTGTTGAGGCTGCTGAAAATGCGCTTTCTGTTGTTAAGCTTATTGCTATCCTTATATTCACAGTGCACAATGCAAACAAAGACGCAGATAATCAATCATATGCTGAAATTGTGCAACGCAGAGTTCTTCTTCAAAATGCATTTGCTGCAGCCTTTGAATTTGTTGGATACCTTCTCAAAAGATGCGCAGAGCTTCATGATGTTGCATCAAGTATCTACTTGCCAGCTATTTTGGTCTTCATTGAATGGCTGGCGTGCCATCCAGATTTTGTGGCTAGTTCTGAGATGGATGAAAAGCAAGCCGATGCAAGATCTTTCTTCTGGAGTCAATGCGTGCCATTTATGAATAAGCTCATTTTGACTGGTCTCGCACATGTCGATGGTGATAATGATGAAACTTGCTTTTTTGACATGGGCACATATGAGGAGGGTGAAACTGGGAACAGGCTTGCGTTGTGGGAGGATGTTGAGTTAAGAGGGTTTTCGCCTTTGGTACCTGCTCAAGGTATCTTGGACTTCTCCACCAAGCAAGGTTTTGGAAGTGATGGAGGTACCAAGGAGAAAAAAGCACGTGTAGAAAGGATTCTTGCTGCAGGGAAGGCGCTGTTAAATTTCGTTCAAATTGATCAGCTGCGAATATATTTTGATGCATCCTCAAAAAAGTTCCTTATGGCTTCAGAACCTCCTCCTCCTGATTCTTCTGTTCCTCTTGTTGTATCTTCCAATGCGCAGACAACAAATCACATACAACAGGAACCTGAAGTCTCCAGTAAAATTGGTTCTGTCACAGAAGATCTAGGTGTGCTTCAGTCAAAGGCACAACTCTTTCTTGATGGAGATGATGATGAAGAAATAGTTTTCAAGCCTCCAGTTTCTGAAAAGCTTCCGAGAGTTACTTCAGAACAGACTAGTAATGAGTTATTACAGCCAGTGGTGGTGTCTGATGTCAATTGGTCAAATGATGGTGCACCACCACCAATGACATTTCAGAGCAATGGACCGGTTCTGACTCCCAATGTTTATGTTCAATCTCTCCCAATCTCTTCTCTTGGTTGGGCAGCCAATGCTGGGCAACATGTGATTCCTGGTGTTGGTGCAAGGTCAACATCTGATATTTTTGAGTCTCTGAAAGCACCTGATCATAACTGGGTAAGCACTGGTGCACCACTTGTTGGCTCACTGGATACAGTCCCTATGGCGAGCTTTTCCAATATAATTTCGGATCAGCGTACACCTCCATCGTCACTCGGTTGTTTCAGTAACCCAGATAATACAGCCATACTCCCTGGGCAAGATTCATTCTTATTGAGTGCATTAAACAATGTTAACATAGGTGCAAGTGGATTTCTGGATCAAAGAGTGAATGGTGGACTCAGTGGATTACAGTCTCTGGGAAATGTGCCTCAGGTATCTGCTCAAGCTACTATGAATAGTACAAATCCAATGATTGGTCAGTATAAACATACTGAAGTTACCATCCCTTCTGCCTTCTATTCAGTTCTGCCGTCAGTAGTATCTTCTGATGGTGTATCAAAGAAAAATCCTGTCAGCCGTCCTGGAAGACATGTTGGCCCTCCTCCAGGATTTAACAATGCCCCTCCAAAGCGACAGGATGATTCCATTTTAGCTGGCAATGGCCAGCATGTTCAGACCAATGACGGCATCTGGTTGGATGGCTACAGGTCATCACTGGATTATGTCAATAATCAGCGTTTTGCACATTCAAATGTTACCACTGCCAGCAGCACTTTCACCACTCCCTTTCCTTTTCCTGGAAAACAAGCTTTCAGCATGCATCCTAGAGGTAGCGATGAAAAACAGTGGCAGGATTTCCACCTTTTTGGGCCCACAAAGCAACTTCCAGAACTTAATTTTCAGCAAGGGAACCAGCAAAATGGTCCACTGGCGGAACAATTACCAGCACAATCTGCATGGTCTGGCAATTACCTTGTGTGACTAGCTTGTACCATGAAGGTTAATTTTTTTTCTTGGGTGCCTCAATTTTGATAGAGTTTTTGGATGCAGAACTCACCTCCTTTTGTTGTACAAATACACTGAAATTCTCTGGTTCAAATGTATTATATTCTCTTTTGGTTTCAGGATTTGCTGAGAATCTGTTGGGAGTAAGTGGCGAAGATTGACACTTGAATTCGGCCTTGATAAGTACAGCCCTGTCATGTAATGTTTCTTTTGGAAGATGCTTGTCTTGGAAGCATAACAAGTGCTACCCTTGGAACTGGTAAGTTTTGAATGCACTTAACTGTGGTACTCCATTTCATTTTGTAATGCTTTATTCCTTGTTTTGTCCTCATTTATCAGTCTCTCTCTTACACTAATATCTCACCTAATACACCTCACTAACACCATCATCTCTCCTATTACCAAGAAATTTAAGTATAGTATGGGTAGCATGGTCATTTTACTCCTTTTTCGCTTTGTTTCATACTCTTATGAATGAGAAGACGCATAAACTTTATCTAGCCCTACCTTTGCCCCATTAGACTGTTTATCTAAGATTATGTGTTTCTTGATAAATGAATAATTGAATTACATCTCCCTGATTCAATCATTTATTTCCTTGCTAATATTAGGAGTTCATTTGTAATCCCCTGGAGACGATTGTCTCTGTCACAATTCTTTAATTGATTTATACCAGCTAAATTAATAGTGCAGTTTAATTACTTTTTAGTTTTGATATTTTGTTTTTTCCTATTAATTTCTGCCTCATGATACGCTAGAATCTGAAGTTATTATCAAATTTTAACTTGAAAATTTGTCTAATCTTTTAATTGAACGTCAGTCCCCAAATAATTCAACTACCAACCACGTGCTCAGATGATGTAATTATCCAGAGAAGATTCTTCAACTAATAACCAAACGTATCATCTAAACAACTAATGTATGCTAAACAATCAGATTATGTCAATTACAGATGTTTACCTGTTGACTTACTGATTTACAGGGTATGGCAGGTCTTCCAGGCTATGAAGGGGATTTTAGATGATCCCTTCCATTGTCTGATGAGAATATGTACGGAGAGTTCTTTAACTTCTCAGACCCAGGGTTTGACCTAATGAGTAATCTGCAATTCTGCATACGGGCAGTTATTGAAATGCGTCAGGTAAGTCCGTGGATTGGTTGCTGCCGTGGAAACTGAAGACTTCACGAACGAATGGATGAAATTCTGTTTTTGGTGGTACTCTTGTCGATCAGAGCTATGAATAAAGTTGGTGATGACTGCTTCATGCTTGTGGATGTTCTTTCCAGCTATACTGTTCATGTGGTACATTGTTACTGCAAAGTCATTAAGTACACTTAAGGATAAATCATTATGCAGTTGCTATCATATGATGTGCTATGGTAGCAACGTTTCGTGTTGGTATTTGTGTGTGAACCAAATGTATTATCAGCTTGATGAGCTGATCTTTTAAAACGTATTGACTTGTAATATGTTGTACCGAACGTCGTGCTTGTTTTAATACCGAATGTCGTGCTTGTTTTAATCTCTTTGGTTAGTTGCTTAAACAAATAATTGAAAGGGTCATTTAGGTTTAGAAGGGGGTTGTTGTGAATAGGCTAATTTAAAAACTCAATTAGGTGCGGAAGCTGAAATTTTCGAATATATCTGAAGGAGGTTCGGATATTTCTGAAAATGGCAGAACAGCGACAAACGCAATAGAAAATTGGATCTAGCTAGTCACAATAAAAAATATCAAGCACAAACAATAGCAAAAGGATATCACTGAAATTTGTTCCTTGGAAGTTTGAATCCATGAGAGGGTTATAATTTTCTTTGAGGAGCTCACAAAAACCTGGTCTTCACTAACCTTTTCCTCGAGAGCTTATATAAAGCACCATTTTTTCCACTAGTGGTATCTCTTCTCTTTCGGAGGTGAGGTGAGATTTGACCTTCATAAACTTCACTATTTTTTTCACTAGTGATATCTCTTTTTTTTCGGAGGTAAGATTCGGCCTTGACAAACTTATGCTAGCTAACCATACGTAGATTGATAGCTCAAAAGTAACAACTAGTCTTCTAGCACTTCTTAACCTCCAAAAGTAAGGGATGGAGCAAGAATCTCAATGGGATAAAATACGTCCTCAATAAATCTTCACGAAGTCAACACGAAACACTCACACGAACTCAAATCCACAACTTTCACACAAACGCACACAAAGTCCGAGTTTGAAGATCGATGCAGAGGAGAAATAAGAGAGCAAGGCTCAAAAGTGGATCTCAATGCAAATCAAGCCAAAGACAATAATGTTCAATAGCACCAACAACCTTGGCTTGGAAGGGGAATGGGGGTATTTATAGTCGCATTCTCAGATCTGCTTGTTGGTGGGTAAATATTCCCTTTTTGTCATGGTGGCCAGATAATGGGTGTCCTACAAATCGACGCCGGCATGCTGCCGAGCTCGCCTCCATGGATGCTAGCCTCCTGTGCTCCTGGCGACGACGCTTGGTCCCGGAGAGCCACCGTCATCGTGCCTGTCCCTGCCTCCTGTCGCTCTAGCTCTTGCCGAACCCTATCCCCTGTTGCTTCTGCTGTATTGTTGACGGCGACACAAGGATCGTCGACTGCTCCTACATGGCGAGACACGGCCCCGCTGCCAGCGGCATCCCTCGCGTCAAGCCCGGCGGCGCGCGGTGGAGAAAGCCGCCGCCGACGACTCTGCTAAGCGGAAAGAGGCGAAGAAGGCCACCATGGCGGTGACAACGAGGATGCGGACGGCGGCATTGCCTCCGTCGACGCGTCGCCGGACCTCCTTCGCCCTCCGGCCTCCCCACCCGTCGGCCGCCCTGCCGCTTGCCCAATGAGGAAAGTGAGGCAGTGAGAACAGTGAGAGAAAGAGGATGAAGGGAGAGGAAGGGAATAAAAGAGGTGATGAAGTGACATCCTGATACGTGGGCCCACGTGGGTCGCTGACAGCCACCACGTTAGACAAAACCGGGGTCAAAAACCAGATCTAAAGTGATTCTAAGTGGATGGATGTCTCATATTCTGGTTTTTGCGGTTGGGGGATGATTTTTAACTCGATGATAAGTTGAGGGACTTTCGGTGTACTTTTTCCTTAATTGAACCCATTACATTTGTTTGTTTGTTTTGGGTGGCCTGCAATCGAATACACTGCAATCAGATCCGGGCCTAGTACAAATCCGTTACCGCTACCAAACGAGTGGTAAAGCTTAACGATACGGAGCGGAACTGCGGAAGCAACGCTTGTGTTGTCGCGAGTCTCGTGACCTAGCCTAAGCGCCGCCGCCGCTTCGCCTTCCCACGCGGGTCGCCGGCGCCCCAGCCTCACCGGTGTTGCTCCCCTCCACGCGCGTCGCCACCACGCCGCTCCCCGAGTCCCTTGCGCGCCGCTGTCGACACCGGAGCTTGGCCACCTCGGCAAGGCCGGTGACCTCCACCACCTCCAGGAGTTTCGTCTCTAGTCCATCCATGGATTCGACCCTAACAAGCGGCTTGACTTCGCCATCTTCAAGCTTGACTTCGCCATCTTCAAGGAGACTGACCTCATCGTTCATCGACATCTCTTCAAGGAGGCCCCGCTCCCCTAGCCCTAGCAGAGATCCTGAGGTACAAGAGAAGGTGCCCAGGAGGTTCTCTTACCATCAATCACTATGTTTTCGTCGTTTTCAGCGTCAATCACTACTCCTTGTTGGTGAGAACCCCTGCTGAAACATCTTTTTTTGTCCAACTCTGCAACCTCTGAAATTTTCTAATAACATCTTGGGCCAATCCATTCTTTTAATCAGTAGTGCTCAAGATTTATGATGATATGCTTTAATTTGATGCAATTTTCTTGTGATTGATCTTGAAGTAAGAATTAAGGGATGGTTTATTTTCAAAAGTTAATATATTACTCTTGTTCATTTGAGTGGCAGCTTGATGTATTATGTGTGCTAGCGGGATATATTCTGGATATAGGTTTAATAATTGTTTTGATTTGTATTTTTTAATAAATTACTATGGCTCATCATCCTTCCCTTAAGTACTAAAATCTGGAGAAGAAATGTAGGACTTAGAAATATGATGATTGATATTAATTTAGAGTAAAATACAGCAGCGGTCCTTAAACTTGTCGTGAGGTTTCACTTAGCTCCACGAACTTGTAAAACGTACATCGAGATCCCTAAACTTGGTTTATTGTATCATCCCGGTCCAAAGTCTCGTTTGACCGTGGTCTTACCTACGTGGCACGCCACATGGACGATGACATGGAATTTTTTCTCTCCTTCTTCTTTTTCTCTCCCTTCTCCTTTTTTTTTTCTCCCTTCTTCATTTTTTTTTTCTCTCCGGCGCTGCTGCACCACGAGCTCCACAGCTGGGCCTCCATCTCCTTTTCCATCAGCCTCCGCTCCACTCACCGGGACGCCGTGCGGAGGCAAGCACGCGACATGAGGGAGGACAGTGGCGCTGACGGGAGGGAGGGGACGGCGGCGACTCGGGGAGGAGGATGGCGGCGCTGACGGGAGGGAGGGGACGGCGGCGATAGATGTCCTCCTCGATCTCCTCTGGGGTGAGCGCCACCAAGAACGGCGCGCTTTCTGGCGTCGAGACGAGGGACGGCATGGGCACCGCCGCCGCCCACAACATGGAGGCGGCTGGGCGCCGCCGTGTCCGCTGTAGCAGGTTCCACGGCCTCGCTACACCGTCCATTGCGGCTGTGGCAGGGCGAGAAGTGGAGGCGGAGGCAGGGCTTGAACTCGGGCTCGGAGTCCATCTCCGCAGGTAGGCCTCTCGGGTTCGTCGTCGTGGCGGCGGCGGGGTGGGGGGCTAGGCTGGGGCACGCGGAGACGGTCGGCGGCGTCTCGTAGGTGACCCATGAGCTTCACCCAAAGCTCCTCGATCCCACCATCGAAGGGAGTTGGCGGCGGCGGCGGCGGCTGCCCCCACGGCTCGAGGTGGTGCGTCGACGTCGCGGCGGGCGGCTTCGCCCGCGGATCCGCCGTCCCGCCATGGCCAGCTTATCGTCAGCAGCTACGGTGGCACGGCGCGGCGGCGGAGAGGCGGCGGCGGCGGCGGCCGAGTCAGCGAGGAGGAGACGAGCGGCAGAGGAGAGGAGGTTTTGAGGCCATAGCGGGTCCAAAAAAAAGGGAGAAAGAAAAAATTCCATGTTATCGTCCACGTGGGTGCCACGTAGGAAGACCACGGTCAAACCGCGGCTTTGGACCGGGATGATACAATAACCAAGTTTAGAGACCTCGATGTGCGCTTTGCAAGTTCGTGGACCTAAGTGAAACCTCCTGACAAGTTTAAAGACCGCTGGTGCATTTTACTCTTAAATTTATGTTTTTTCCTGAAGTGGCGAGGCTGTAAGTAGACACTTCAATTTATTCTCAAATGTAACAAACATTTTTTATATTTGTCTGAATTAATTGTATGGAATTTCTAATTATTTGCCAATAAGAACTAAAAAAAGATGTTTGTTTATTAATGTTAGTTTTCTGTTGAATTTCTAATATTGCAGTGTTACGGAGCTTCCTTAAAGTCTAGGCATTATGCGTGGAAGAGGCAAGAACAAAAGGATTTGAAGGTATTGTTTGAGCTTTCTAATCCAAGGTCGAAATCAAAAGGGGGTTTCAAAAATGGATACCGTCAAGTTCTAGAGAGCGTACATGTAAGAGGTTGCCAAGTTCTTGCTTACTGCTGTTCTGCACATTGAGTCATGAGTGATGCACTTTAGGACCAAGTTTGATGCAATTGAGTCAAGATGGTGAGTGCGAGAAACAACAATATGATGATCATGGCAGAGTAAGTCATTGAACTAATTATTGATGATTATGGTTGCATCATTATTCTGGCTATTTTTATTTCATGAATTGATCCCTGTGACATTAGATTTCATGCCATTCTATTAAGTATTTAACAATTAACTCACTTTATTTTCTTATGTTAAGATTTTTTTGTATCGCACGAAATCTCACTTTCTTTTACTCACTTTATTGGTACTGCACATCTACATTGTCAGTAGATGACTAAATGCATGATATTATGTAACCTCGCAATATCTTGCTTTTACTAACTTCTGAAATTTTTTATTACCAGATGAAGCAATGAAGAAAAATTCATGCGATGGCTATATGTCATTTAATCTATCAGATGCTCATTACGAGATTTTGAATTCGTAGGTCATTTGACTTCGGGATTAGAGGCCTTCTATTTTTCATGAGCATGTTCATTTTCAGTACTTTGAAATTTTATAAGCTTGCACTATGACAGTTTGTAATATTGTGCAGTTGGTTAAAAGATGATAAGACTGCTTGCTACTATCATAAACATGAATGTCACAAAATCTGGTACTGTTTGTATAAATTGCGTTCAACAGCTTGGTTGTCACAAAATGACTTCTAAAACAGAGAAATAGAGGTTTAATTTGTGTTAGGTGCTTTCAAGCATGTGCAAATTTTAAAGTTGAGAACTTTTATATACCTTTGATGAGTTGAGAATTTTACTTGTTTTTATGCCTATATTCTTGTGCAATTAGCTATGTAAATCGCGTGGTTTACTCACGTTTGTTTTTTCTTTATTAGATGAAGATGAGATGTTAATATAATGATGCGTCCAATTCTCTGCTTTGTGATGCATGGTGCCAATATTTACTTTGAGTCTGAAGTAGATCTACAAGATCTGTTCAGAGATCTTCCAGGTATGATGCTAGGCTGATATTAGATACAATTTCATGATTTCTAACTAGCTGCTTTCAAATATTTGTGCATGCCAAAATTTGTTGAGCTTCTTTATGTAGCTTTTGATGTCAGCTGCTATTGATAGTACTGGAGTGTATCTTCCGCGAATGTTTCATAGCATATGCCATGTGCTTAATTGCATACTTGTATACCAGCTTCATTTAATCAGTTATTTGATCAATAGTTGTCTGGAAGCAAGCAGTTCTCCAAGCAAATGATCTTCCCAAAAGTTTCTGTTTAAATTTCGAATGTGTCCTGTGGATCGGCCTCCCGTTCCTTGGCTGCAACCCTCAACCAAACGCCGTAATGTAAACAAATGATGTTACCGTCTGCAACCGAACTAACTGTGTATCGGATAAAATGGTAGCTGTTACGGCAGAGGCAATACCATGAGAGTTTTACGTTGCCACTTCCGAACCAAACACCACCCTAAGGTACTTCAGACAGTTCACCACCCGCCGTAAGGGTCTATAATTGCCGCTTCTTCCTTGTGGCCTCTTTGCTGGGGCAGCACTTCCTCCTTTGTCTGACGAGCTTTTCGCTCTGCTGGTTGCTTTGGATCCCTCCTCTTCCTTGTTCGCGACCACCTTATCAACTGCTTCATCATCACTGTCGTCGTCACCACTACCCTCAGAAGAATGATGAGCTTTCTTCCACGAGCCCTTCGATGTCTTTGCTGGTTGCTTCCTTCCTCTCTTTGATGCTTTTGCATCTTCCTCATCCTCTTGGATCTCATGGGTTGCCTTCACTAATTGCTTCCTTCCCCTCTTTGCAGGTTTAGCCTCTTCCTCATCATCGTCCACTTCACGAGCAGCTTATTTGATTTGCTCTGTTCTTTGCTTATTTTCGCTCTGCTTGCTGTTGCATCAATCCCGTCCAGCTTCTGCAACTCTGGCACATATGCTGAAGTCTGAACAAACAAGTGAGAATGGGATCAGCGATCAGCGCAACGCATGAAAGATATATTGAGCTTGATCCAAATGGGTAAAGGACTTACCCTGCCACCAACTGTATTGAAGTCAATTTTCTTCCCTGCAAGCAAAAACTCAATCTTCAATAATGCTAAGCATCACGAACACATGTTTTACCAAAGAAAAGATGATCAGACCCTCCACAAAGGCCTTGCCGGGTTTCTTCTCCTGGAGTGAAATATCCAGTTTTCTGGATACTGACTGCTGTTGCAACCAACTTCTAAGGCTTTTCAATCACCTAGAGTCATAGACACAAAATAAGATTATCATACACAGAAATGGACTCCTTATGCCAATAATGACATTGGATATTATTGGGCCAGTAAAGACATTGCGATGAAAATACTCAACAGGTAAACCAGATTCCTATTGGGCTTAATATGCCAATATGTTGAAACATTTCTAAATTCAGTTATATTTTTCAATGTATATGCTAACATGATACATTATATAAGAGGTGTTTTTCTTAAGTTCAGTCAAGACACAAAAACAACTGTGCATATCTAGTATCCAGATATCAGTATATGCTAACATGATACATTACTCGATAATAAGTATCTAATTCGTATATAAAATGCAATCATTTTTTTATTATGGTTGAATTGATAAATAAATAGAAAATGCACCCAAGTTCACAAATCAACTAGATGGGTACCCTTCGTGTTGCCGTGGGAGAATTGTGTGATAAAATAGTCGATATGAGTTATAAAATTTTCTTTTTTATTATTATACCATTTTTCTTTCATTTGCTTATATATTTTGTACATTAATCAATTATCCAAAGGTTATAAATGATTGGGTTGTATGGTGTGGCTTTTGGGGAGGAGATGCAATTTGCACCCTTGATGAATCATCTAAAGGCCAAAAACAATTAAGGTGATGTAGCTTCATGAGAGAAGAGAGAATTAGCATTAACTAAACTTAGTGGGGATGAACTTTATAAATATATAGGATGCCACATGCTATCCATTCCTAAAGACAACCATGTGACACACATCACACTAACCTCTATAATGCACTGATGGAGTGCCTTGCATTTCTCTTAGAAATCATCGATGCTGTTTGCATTGGATGAATCCTTGCCTACGCATCAGCAAGCAAAGGATGAAACACTATGTTTTTTTATGAAAGAATAACACAAAAAATAACCTAGTATTATACAATTTAGATGCCCAAAGAAGGTTATTCTAAAACAAGGCCACGTCTTTGTTGGTTAAATGGAAGACAAATTTTACTACAGGATGCTCAAATTTGTGTAATTTGCGGCTGTAAAGACACTAAAAAACTAAGGAATTTGCCGGAGGACACTTTCAAAAAGGTGAGAATGCCCCTAGGCCAAAAAACTTCTGCCTGAGGATGTCGTGAAGATGGAATATGATGTATGCTAGCAATGTAGTTGGGGTAACGACAGATTTACAGTTGCATAGTTTTCAAATATTCACTCCAACACCATGTTTGAAGCCTATGGCTCCAGGGGTATTATCCTATTTGAAGAATTTCTCACTCCAATTGAGTTGAGAATGTCCTCCGGCAAGCTACCGATTTTCTAGGGCGTCTTTCAGCCGTGACACGTTTTTGCAATTTACCAGCAAATTACACAATTTTTTGGGTGTTCTGTAGAAAAAAATTGCCTAAATGGGGATACATAATTATCCATAGAAGTAGCACTTTATTTGACACAATCACTTAAACCAAAGCTAACCCACATGTTAGGTTCAACATCATATCTCATCTATGGCCTATATCATGAGGATTGGGTACATGGAAGAAACAAATGGCTCAGGATTGATGGCCCGGAGAAGAGAATGTGTTACGGGCTTAGGTCATGGGATGGAGAAGAGAGAACGATATATGGGTAAATATATTATTCTATGGTCAAACACTTAAACTCAAATAAAGCTGCATATTTTATATGACGAGACAAGCCCAAATAAGAATATCTAGCCAACCAGATATACTAAGCAAATAACTAATCTTTAGTTTAACAAATTGGAGTACTACTACTAAACATGTAATTTCAATGCACAGGTACTGCACCATTTCCAGCAACAGCCGAGCTTGCTTGTGACAATGTGCCAATTGTGGCCTGCCTGCCGTGCGCTCCAAACAACCTATGAAGCTAAGGCCCTGTTTGGATCATTTAGTCTCTGGACTAAAATTACTAAATTAGTCCTAGACTAAAACTTTAGTCCCCTACTGTTTGGATTCAGGGACTAAAAGGGACTAAAGGCACGTGGACCGAGGGAGAGAGAAGAGAGGCTGCCACTTTAGTCCCTATAAGTACCTCCAAGAGGACTATGGATTTATAGTCCCAGTTGCAACCTTTTAGTCCCTTTTGGATTCACCTTATGGATTTAGGACTAAAATGGAGCGGACAATGGATTAGTCCCATGAACCAAACAGGGCCTAAATTATTTTTTACAACACTGGATACAATGTTCAAAATTTTGTGTGTTTGGCAGCGAAAAGTTTTTGGTCAGCAAATAACATGTAATGTGTTTGTACAGTGACAGTTTTCTGTAGTTTCAAGCCAACTCTAGGGAAACTGACCTGATAAAGCACTTCATCTGCCAATCCAATTGCCAATTCCTGATATAAAGCTCTGAAAAACATGATTCCGAAAAACAGTCTTAGAAGCTAGCAGAATCAAAAGTGTAATATTTACTGTGGTATTTAGACTACATTTGGGTATAAAATTGTAATATCTTAATTACAGTCAAACACACAAATTACTGACTTTCAGGTTCACTAACCAAATCTGGGCAACAATTGACAAAGACAACTTTTTAGTTATTTCTGATTCCCACATATTTAAGGGAAAATTTCGCCTTCTGTTACTAAGCATGCATAATTTCAGATACCAATTGTTACACTGCAGATCTTTGATCAGAGAACGGAGCATTAAAGATTGATACCTGATCAAGCAAAAGGGCTTTTATTGGAGCTTTTTTTCCTACTTAGTGACTCTACAAAATCATCAAGATGAAGAGGTTCAAATAAGGCATCTGGTCCAAGCTCAGAAATTGGTGGGACAGCTTCTGGCTATTATAACATACAGACAAAATTCCAAAGTGAATTATTGCAGCATACTGAAGCTATAAACTTTGAAGTCAAATAATCACTAGAGAGTTACATTGTCAAGAAAGCGAATTTTTGCAAAACGCCTCTTATCAGTGAAGGAAAACTCCAAACCATCATCCATCTGTGATGTTGACAGAAATAAAATGAACCTGATGTAAGTTAAAGTGTTAAACGGATCATTAGTTGACGTCTGCCTCAGGACTGAACTGCATGGAGTATCATGAGGGATTAGAGCATTTCCAAACAGAAAGTAATATTCTTTTCACAATATGGAGAGAAGGAAAAACAATTAAACATGCAAGCAAAGCCACCACAAAAGTATGAATTCCAATATAATATATTTACTAGAATCCTTCAATAAACTTAAGTGCAATGCATAACATACATATTTCAATCATTAATAAAATTAAAAAGACTGAACAAGATAAATTTGTCCAAGAAGCAGAACCCAGAGACAGGTCACAAATCACATAATCCTACATGAACAACCCCTATAACACTCTCGGTGTTAACTTAGTGCTAGGCATAGATGGGTGGCTTGCTAGCACCTAATGCATTTCTGCACTTTATTAATGGAATAAATTCAGTTTGACAGCACACTTCCCACGGTGACCTTATCTAGAGATAGAATAATATTGCAAAAGTACATAAACCTCACACAAACAATATTGTTATACTTGCCTTTGAAAGTATTTTCAAAACATGTGGATTTAGCTCCTACAATTTACTAGTACATTACTATAAAATCAATGCAGTCAAAGTCTTGGATTGAAGACCACCAAAAACACCAAAATAAATCTTTATTTAGATATGGAAGGAGTATTTCAATTCATCAGTGAACTGGCGGATGCATTAAAAAAATAGTGTGTGGAATAGAAGATTAGAATCCATACTACAACAAGCAGCTTGGATACTTCAAAGGCCATTCCTCAGTCGGGCTCACTGCAGACCTATATCAAATGCCACACGAAAAATATGCTAAATATTTTAGTTGAACTAGCCAAGTGTCCGTGCATTGCAATGGGAAGAAAATGGAACAAATTGTGTAGCATGGAGAGAGAGCATGATCGGCAAACACAAGTAAGATGGCAATGTGGAAGGAGAGATAGAGCGTTGTTCTACGGTAATGAAGGCGACATATGCTAGAGCAAGAGGGGATGGGATTTTGTTTAGATAAAAGAACTGAATTTCTAGCATATAAGCCGATTATGAACTAATAAACAAAACTTTCAATCTTTTTATGTTCTTTTATACGGTCATACATCAATTAGTCTGCCCCATGAGTAGTACACTATTCAAATCATGCCCACCTTCCTAACAAAAAATTATACAAGGAATTTTCATTATAAATCTGACTAGCCAAAAATTGATAACCGGCACAGGCACCAACCCTAAAAATATGTATGTCAACCCCTATATTTATGTGAAAACGATAAGAAACTTAATTTTATTTTAATATACGGTTTGAGTCCTTTTTTTGTCATTCGGATAATTTAATTCGTTTCTAAAAAAAGATAATTCAACTCGTATTTTTTTCATTTACCAATTGACCATGCGATGGTCCTCCAGGGAAAAAAGGAAATTGTTTCTTGCACACTGCGGCCTACCTTGGAGAGGCAGCCCACAGCATGGCTTGCAAGCAGCAGCACCTAACCGGAGTCCTATACGGACAGCAACAAAAATACTTCAAATGGAAGCCAGCTAGCTATGGCCTAGCACGCAACAACACGGGCCATACGCACCGACGGCAGAGGACAAGAGTGCACAACGCATGCACCAAATGGGAACACATATACAACACGGACGACGTACCAAACGTTTGGCAAAAACATTTACAGTTTTTATAATATAGTAGAGATAAACTACAAACTATTCCAACCAATTTAATAGACCTAACGGACACTTATTAACACTTAGCAGACACAAAATTCTAGTGGATATATTTATATAGACATGATCACATATTGAAATTCTACAATGACTGTTGAAGTATTGTCACAGAGGCTGGTCACTGGACATAACTAGATTGCCGCTCAATGATTTTTTTTTTTTTGGTTTATGCAAGCAATATTGCTTTAATAATGTCCCAAATAACTCTTATCACGAAATAACATCCACCCATACAACCCAGGAAGGCATATTCACATTATGTTTTCTCTAGTATCAATGAAAAATAGAAAAACTATATGAAAACGTTGACCATCTATCTACTTAGACTATTTGTCGTCATAGCTTTTCACAGATTTTTCTGACATTTCTAAAAAAATTACGACAAAAACCATAACAGAATAGAATCAGCACAGGGTGTAATTAACAGTGTAACCAAACTATGTATTTGATTGTGTCTCTCCAGTTATGTCAATTGGAATCATAACGCTTTCCTGAAAGTGGAGTAAAATCATTTATTCGCCAAATATAGGGCTTCCTAAGGTCCACGATTTCATGGAATACACCAATAGACGAAAATTTTCTTTTGCAGAATCACCAACAGGCATCAAGAACATTAGGCGGCTGCAAATGTTTCAGTACAAATTGATTGTATCTGCTAATGAAGAAAGCATGCAGAATAGCCCTAAATAGTTAAATATAAGCTAATACTTATATTGTATGATTGATAAGCCATTTCATTGTCTTGTTTAATAAATTATGTGCCACCGACCTTTTGTATTTGCTCAGTTCCACACCCTTGATGTAAATAGCTCCAGCCATTCCTGTAACAGAAACTAACAATTAGGTACTGTTTGTAACTTTGTATACTTAGAACTTAAAGGGTTATGCACTAAATGACCCTGAAATTGACAGTGGCCTCAAATTGGTCCTTCAACTATTAAAATGTCCAAAAGCAGCCCTCTAAACATCAAATTTGGCCCATTTTAATGTCAATGCTGGCACACTGAGTGAGTGCCATTGCACTTTTGCTGAGTCAGAATCACACATGGCGGAAAGACTGAATTGTAACTCGGCAAAAACTGTAAAATCAAGAATTTTTTTTCTCGAAAACGCAGTTGAGCTGCGTTTCATTTCATTAATAAGGAAGAAAACATATTTACAAAGAAAAGGGGCAAGAGAAACTGTAATCAAGATTTTGGTGGAATTTTCACTAGTCAAAAACTGCACTGAAGGTCCCAGTACAAATTTTACTCACCGGAGTTCCTTAACCTGAAACTTTTAGCTAGTCACACCTCTCTTCAGTATTTGTTCACCTTCATTTCTTTTTTATTGTTTTTTAGCTATTGCGTACTTAATTTTGTTTTTCCCGTTTCTTAGGTAAGACACGAATACTAAGATCCAGATAGCTGTAGCACGTGGAAGAAAGACTAGAAGTGTAGTTGTGATTGACAAATATGTTGTGATCAAATGCTCCAAGAAAGTTGACATTAACACAAAAAAAAATGAGGTGCGGCTATGATAATGCCGGGTTTCCAAAACAACCATTGTGCTTATGCAACTCCATTTAGCACTCCAAAGAGTTGGCGCATTTAGTTTAATAGTAATTAATTACCTTATAGGCATTCTGTACAAAAGAAACCTACAGATATATATTTACACTACTACCAGAATAAAATAAGGGACTCGCTAAGAGCAGCGTCACGAAACATGAAAAATCCACAAGAACAGCATGACACAAGATTCCAAAATGTCACAAATAAAACAACTCAAGAAAAACTTAAACCTCCTGAGAACGGTTCTATCTTAAAAATAATAGTAATAAAAAGAAAAGCAATAATGGTCCATTGCGGAAAGGAAGGGGAATGTGACTATAGAGAGGGTGTGGAGATCCACGGACCGAACTGGAAGGAAGGGAAGGGCGGAGAATCAAGCGCAAGCCACAGATTCTTGCCCTTGGGCGGCGAGCAGCGGAGATGGTTCCTCCCGACAAGCGCTGCCTCCAGCCGCGGCGGGGCGACCGCCGTCGATGACCTTGGTGTCATCTGCAGCCGAGCACCGCACGATCCCTTCCCGACGCAGTGCTCCTCCAGCGCCCGTCGCGCCACCTCCACCTCGGCAGCTCCGGCATCTTCTCCTCAACCTCTCCCTCGTTGGGTATATCCTCCCCTTTTTCTTATTTTTGCACCGGTTGGGATCCCAGATCCCCACCTTAGGGCTGTTTGGGAGAGTTTGTCTCAGGCCGCAGCCTTTTCCAAAAGCCGCTTTTGCTAGAACTGCCCCAAGCAGTCATAGCTTCTGAGAATCTGTAACTACAAGATTCTAAAAAATGAACTAAAAAAACAGAAGCTAGAGAAGCTGGGTTTCAGAGCTTTTTCCAGATTCTTGGAAGCTGACTACCAAAAGCTGCTTCTCAGAATCTAAAGCTCCCCAAACAGGCCCTTACCCCCAGTCTGAAAGGGTTAATGTAACATCCTTAAATTTAAACTAAAATTTGACTGCATCATGCTGCTTTTGAATTAAATTTGTTGGTTCAAAAATCTGTTGATTTTTTATTTAAAATTGGTTCAGTATTAGAGCTCTACCATTTACTCTAACTATTCCCTTTATTCTGAACCCTAGTGCAATTTAAGCAAATTCTCTTAAATTTCAAACTATAGATTATTTCCTTAGCTTACCCTAACATTAGTGGAGATTTGCTTTACTCTAAACCTAGTGAACCCTTCCAAACTCCTAGTTTGAATTGAAATCTTTTTCAGGGAAATATCAAAAATTCTTGAAATTTACTGTTCATCACACGCAAGGTGTTCGATGAAATGTTGTTAGCCAACTAGACAGCGCCATCTTCAACCCAATCTGTGGCAAAGTCTAGGTTTGGTCTAGGGACCACAACCCACTCAAAACCGTGGCTTTCTTTGTCTCTTCCACCCCTTGCGCGCGCCGCACTGGCATCCGACTTTACCGCGCGCCGTGTCACCGCGCGTCTGCTTGAGGCCGCCCGCGCTGTGCCCGACCATCTTGGCGCACCGTCGCCCGTCGATGCCCTCAGCCCACGCCACCGCACCAATCTGACGACGACAAAGCCGGACGACAACCGCCGCACGAAATCACCGCTCGACCGCCGTGCGCTCCCGTCAAGCCGCCGCAGTGCGATTTCGCTTCTACCGCGGGTGATCGCGCCAATTCTTGCCGCACGGTTGGATTGGAGATAGACGGTGGTATCCCCTCTCACAATTCAAACCATTCACCCCCGAGCCGCCGTTTTCACCCTCGCCGCCGCCGCGCGTCGACGCCCGGATTGGCACCAACACGTCGCCAGCCGTTTCAACCCGGTCAAGTCAATACTTCGCCAGTAAGTATTCAACGTGGCCTCCCCCACTCAATTTGATCTTGCCCGCTCTCTCAGCCCTTGCCACCTTTGCCTCATCCAAAGCTGCGAGCTCATCCATGGCGATGACGGTGCCCGAGCTCATCCGCTCCTCCTAGCCGCTATAAATAGGACCCAATCCCTTCCCTGTCCATCATCGATCATCAACAACCATAGCCTCACAACCCGAGCTCTGCTTCACTAATCCATCTCTCATCACCACCATCATCCTGCGGTCGAACACCTTGTGCGCGATCGACTCCGACCTTCCCCATCCTCTTCCGCCCTAAATAACCCTTAGAACACCTATATCCTACATGTTCTAGCATACTAGGCCCTAACCGAAGCTCTGCGTCGAGTTTTACCTCGCCGCGCCAAGCCGGAGCACCGCCGCCCCGCGCTGCTCTGTTCTTCGCCGCCGCGAAGTTTTTCCGGCCACAATCCATCGTTTCAACCGATTCGTGAGTTTCTTCCGTTTCAACCATCTCATACTACCTAGATTCCATTTAGCAATCCCTTTACACTATCATGCCACCATCTGAGCTGCGACTTGAGCACGGCGCCGCGCTAAGGAGGCGCTCGTCGCAACTATGCTCGGCGCCTTGCCAAAGGTTGGCAAGCTGCCGGAATCCCTCTAGACACCTCGTAGATGCTCTAGACCCCTCCCCTAGCCATGTCTAACTCTTATCACCTTGATCGCCATCTCGGCCTAACCGTGCCACCGCCGCCTAGGCCGCCCC
>CM020180.1:32946505-32981018 GCA_009805545.1 Oryza longistaminata | reverse complement strand
CTCTTCTCCTTTTTTTTTTCTCCCTTCTTCATTTTTTTTTTCTCGGCGGGCCGCTGCCACCACGAGCTCCACAGCCGAGCCGCCGTGCCGGAGGCAAGCACGCGACAGAGGGAGGACAGTGGCGCTGACGGGAGGGAGGGACGACGGCGACTCGGGAGGAGGATGGCGGCGTGACGGGGAGGGAGGGGACGGCGGCGCATAGATGTCCTCCTCGATCTCCTCCGGGGTGAGGCCACCAAGAACGGCGCGCTTTCTGGCGTCGGGGACGAGGACGGCAGGGCACGCCGCGCCCACAACATGGAGGGGCTGGCGCCGCCGTGTCCGCTGTAGCAGGTTCCACCGGCCTCGCTGCACCGTCCCTTGCGGCTGTGCAGGGCGAGAAGTGGAGGCGGAGCAGGGCCTTGAACTCGGGCTCGGAGTCCATCTCCGCAGGTAGGCTCTCGGGCTTCGTCGTCGTGGCGGGGCGGGGTGGGGGCTAGGCTGGGGCACGCGGAGAGGGTCTGTCACGACCGGAAATAACCCAACGGGCGTTCCTTACGTGCGTGTATTAATTCCTTGTCCCAGGAGGCAACGTACACCAAAAGTTGATACAATCAGAGTTTAACAAGCGGAAGCGTAAATAGTTAATTTATTACATGGGCGGCGAGGCCCAGCACACACAAAGCAAACGGGAAACAGCGGAAGACTAGGGCGACGACCACAGGCGCTTGACGGCAGGCACGAGCTAAACACCAAAAGCCTTCATCATCCAGGAGCTCCTCTTGTGGGTTTGGGAAAAATTGAGCAAGACTGAGTACAACCATCGTTACTCAACAAGACACACCCACAATGCAACATAAATGCAAAAGGAGTACAATGAGTTATAGTATAGGGGTTAGCTTTTGCAGTAAACAGCATTTAAAAGACACTTAGTTGCTCAAAGCTAATTTTAAAACATGATCCTAGAACTATTTAATATTTATTAATAAGGCGTGAACCCACACGAACCTGCCTTAACCCAAGGCCTACGATGGATTCAGACCGAACTGGCAACCCGACCATGGGTTCCCCAGCTCGTCCCAAGCCACCAGGCCAACCATTCCACATTTTAGTTTGTAAGCAAGTTTTTAAGAATTAAAAACGCTAACTTGGGTACATTGCTAGGCTTGCCCATAACCGAGGGCGCGGCTATTCGAATAGGTTATACTCTGATCAGAGGTGTACATCTTTACCCACAAGACACATCTTCTTCACGTGCAACCACGTGCCTCATACCACCACGGCATATGGACGGAAGACATGACATAGTTTCCAACCCATCCTAGCCATAGCCAAGAGTACCGACCCAACCCCACCTACGGCCGGAACCTCCGGGACAGGTAGGTAGGACTGAGCCCCTAGCAGCAGGACACCAGCCCTGTGCCATGACATCTCGACTACGGGCCGCAGCACGTGTAGCCTTCATTTTGTCCTAGAGTGTCCATCGACCCCCGACTTCGTCCATCTTCATCCGTGTACTTTTGTTTATAACCAGACTGAGCCACAAAACTAAGCCTTACCCACTAGACATGGGAAGTACGGTAGTGCTTTGCAACAGAGGCCCGAAGACCGGTCCTTATGTGGCCGAGGTGCTACTATCAAAACCATGCACCCTGAGCCCAGCCTAAAACCATTTTGAGAGTTTTGAATAGAGGGAGAGGTGTGCATCCAATTCCACAATAAATCAACCATTCCATAATATCTATGAATATTCCCAAAGTCTAAAGTTATAAAAAACCACCTAATGTTGCCTAATTAATCAGCGAAGCATCTACCTAAATTCATACTAGTGGAACCATGAATAGAGTGCCCACTAGTTGGGTTTTGTGTTATTCTAGGGTGACAAGGTAAATATAACAGAGCAATAATAATAAGGTCATAACAAGGGTAAATAGGCATGGCTAAATAAAACAGTGATAACGCGGGAATTTAAATAAAGCGATAAATTTAAATCAAAGTAATTTCACAAAGTGGGATCCAATATGTTCAAAGAATGATGTGACTTGCCTTGCTCGCTTTCCCAAACGTCGGCTTCAACCTCCACGAAGAGCGGATCTTCCGAAGTTGCAGCGGTCTACACGACCAACGGAAAAAGAAAAAGGCTTTTACTCTAATAAACTCCATATAACAAGCCAGGAACAAAGCACAAAAATGGGTTCTTGACTTCTTAAGGAAAAATTAGAGACTTTGAACGGTCAAATTCGAGTTCAAATGGCCAAGTTTATGGCCATTTGAATTTATATGCTCTTTAAATGAATATTTACGAATTTCTTCATTTTAAATTTTAATTTAAAAGGAATTTATTGGTCAGCCGGGGGAGAGGGGCGGCGCGAACCGGGTCCACGGGAGTGGGGCCCATGTGGCAGCCTCAGGGTCCACGGTGGACCGGGTGCACCCGGCTCACACGGCCGGCGCCGTGGGCCCCACGCGTCAGCCGCACCCGAGGGCACGGGCGGCTGACGGCCGGGCCCCACGCGGCAACCGCGCGGCGCGCCGAAGGCGGCCACGTCGGCGCGGCCGGCGAGGAGCGCGCCCGCGCGCCCGATGGTCGCCGCCGGCGACCACCGGTGCGGCGGAGCGGCGGCCGAGAGAGGGGAGGGAAGGGGGAAAGGAGGCGACGGTCCACGGCTCACCCCGGGGCGACGGCGGCGACGAAGGAGGCGGCCGGAGCGGAGGGAGGGCGGTGGCGCGGCTCGGGTCGACGGGGACGGCGGCGCTCCGGCGGTCGGCGACCGAAACGGAGAGGTGGACGAGGTCGGCGAGGATGGCGGCGAAGCCGAAGGAGCGCGGCGCGAGGTGGGAGCGGTCCGGGGCGACGACGGCGGCGGACCGGAGCTCGCGGCGGCGACGGCGGAGAGAGAGAGCGACGGCGCGAGCTCGGTTCCGGCGAGGAGGAAGGCGGCGAGGCGGAAACGGACGGAAGAAGCGCGGGGAGGGTTTAAATAGGGCCGGGGCAGAGAGGGGCGGCCGGAGGGGAAAGGAAACCGGCGCGGCGTTCTCGGGCTCCATCAATGGCGCCGGCGAGATTAGGGGAGGGGTTTCCAAACGAATCCAAGGGAGAGAGGGAGGGAAAATTGGGGGGAAAGGGAGAGGGGATCACGGGGAGTGATTCCCACCTTAAATGCACGCGGGGCGGGGGGGATGCGGCGGATTCGGCGGCGGCGGCGGCGCTTGGCGCGGCGGAGCGGCGGAGGTCGGGGATGACGGGTGGGCCCCACCCATCAGCGAGGGTGGCGGGCGGCCCGCCCGTCAGCGGCGCGCGCGGCCTGGAGAGGCCGAGTGGGCCGCGGGGAAGAGGAGAGAGGGGAGGGAAATGGGCCGAGCCGGCCCAAGAGGGGGAGAGGGGAATTTTTAAGGTTTTTCTTTTTTATAAAATCATTTTAACTTTGTTTATTTCTTAATAATTATTATTTTGTGCTCTGAAAATTCCACTAAAATTTATTTACACATTTTAGGCTTTTAGGAAATATACAAAAATCCTCCAAGCCTTATTTGACTTTTAACTTTGCACATTTTAATTTTTGAAGGCTTTCACAAGTATTTTAATTATTCTAGGCATAATTTAGAGGATGTATTTTAGGGTCGTTTTGGGACGCGACACGGTCGGCAGCGTCTCGTAGGTGACCCATGAGCTTCACCCAAAGCTCCTCGATCCCACCATCGAAGGGAGTTGGCGGCGGCAGCGGTGGCTGCCCCCACGGCTCGAGGTGGTGCGTCGACGTCGAGGCGGGCGGCTTCGCCCGCGGATCCGCCGTCGCCGCCATGGCCAGCATATCGTTAGCAGCTATAGTGGCACGGCGCAACGCGGAGAGGCGGCGGCGGCGGCCGAGTCAGCGAGGAGGAGACGAGCGGTAGAGGAGAGGAGGTTTTGAGGCCACAGCGGGTCCAAAAAAAAAGGGAGAAGAGAAAAAAATTCCATGTCATCGTCCACGTGGCGTGCCACGTAGGCAAGACCACGGTCAAACGCGGCTTTGGACCGGGATGATACAATAAACCAAGTTTAGAGACCTCGATGTGCGCTTTGCAAGTTCGTGGACCTAAGTGAAACCTCCTGACAAGTTTAAGGACCGCTGGTGCATTTTACTCTTAAATTTATGTTTTTTCCTGAAGTGGCGAGGCTGTAAGTAGACACTTCAATTTATTTCTCAAATGTAACAAACATTTTTTATATTTGTCTGAATTAATTATATGGAATTTCTAATTATTTGCCAATAAGAACTAAAAAAAGATGTTTGTTTATTAATGTTAGTTTTCTGTTGAATTTCTAATATTGCAGTGTTACGGAGCTTCCTTAAAGTCTAGGCATTATGCGTGGAAGAGGCAAGAACAAAAGGATTTGAAGGTATTGTTTGAGCTTTCTTTGGATCCAAGGTCGAAATCAAAAGGGGGTTTCAAAAATGGATACCGTCAAGTTCTAGAGAGCGTACTTGGTAAGAGGTTGCCAAGTTTTTGCCTTACTGCTGTTCTGCACATTGAGTCATGAGTGATGCACTTTAGGACCAAGTTTGATGCAATTGAGTCAAGATGGTGTAGTGCGAGAAACAACAATATGATGATCATGGCAGAGTAAGTCATTGAACTAATTATTGATGATTATGGTTGCATCATTATTCTGGCTATTTTTATTTCATGAATTGATCCCTGTGACATTAGATTTCATGCCATTCTATTAAGTATTTAACAATTAACTCACTTTATTTTCTTATGTTAAGATTTTTTTAGTATCGCACGAAATCTCACTTTCTTTTACTCACTTTATTGTACTGCACATCTACATTGTCAGTAGATGACTAAATGCATGAGTATTATGTAACCTCGCAATATCTTGCTTTTACTAACTTCTGAAATTTTTTATTACCAGATGAAGCAATGAAGAAAAATTCATGTGATGGCTATATGTCATTTAATCTATCAGATGCTCATTACGAGATTTTGAATTCGTAGGTCATTTGACTTCGGGATTAGAGGCCTTTATTTTTCATGAGCATGTTCATTTTCAGTACTTTGAAATTTTATAAGCTTGCACTATGACAGTTTGTAATATTGTGCAGTTGGTTAAAAGATGATAAGACTGCTTGCTACTATCATAAACATGAATGTCACAAAATCTGGTACTGTTGTATAAATTGCGTTCAACAGCTTGGTTGTCACAAAATGACTTCTAAAACAGAGAAATAGAGGATTTAATTTGTGTTAGGTGCTTTCAAGCATGTGCAAATTTTAAAGTTGAGAACTTTTTATATACCTTTGATGAGTTGGAGACATTTTACTTGTTTTTATGCCTATATTCTTGTGCAATTAGCTATGTAAATCGCGTGGTTTACTCACGTTTGTTTTTTTCTTTATTAGATGAAGATGAGATGTTAATATAATGATGCGTCCAATTCTCTGCTTTGTGATGCATGGTGTCCAATATTTACTATTGAGTCTGAAGTAGATCTACAAGATCTTGTTCAGAGATCTTCCAGGATATGATGCTAGGCTGATATTAGATACAATTTCATGACTTCTAACTAGCTGCTTTCAAATATTTGCATGCCAAAATTTGTTGAGCTTCTTTATGTAGCTTTTGATGTCAGCTGCTATTGATATAGTACTGGAGTGTATCTTCCGCGAATGTTTCATAGCATATGCCATGTGCTTAATTGCATACTTGTATACCAGCTTCATTTAATCAGTTATTTGATCAATAGTTGTCTGGAAGCAAGCAGTTCTCCAAGCAAATGATCTTCCCAAAAGTTTCTGTTCCAAATTTCGAATCGTGTCCTGTGGATCGGCCTCCCGTTCCTTGGCTGCAAACCTCAACCAAACGCCGTAATGTAAACAAATGATGTTACCGTCTGCAACCAAACTAACTGTGTAATCGGATAAAATGGTAGCTGTTACGGCCGGATACAATACCATGAGAGTTTTACGTTACCACTTCCGAACCAAACACCACCCTAAGGTACTTCAGACAGTTCACCACCCGCCGTAAGGGTCTATAATTGCCGCTTCTTCCTTTGTGGCCTCTTTGCTGGGGCAGCACTTCCTCCTTTGTCTGACGAGCTTTTCGCCTCTGCTGGTTGCTTTGGATCCCTCCTCTTCCCTTGTTCCGCGACCACCTTATCAACTGCTTCATCATCACTGTCGTCGTCACCACTACCCTCAGAAGAATGATGAGCTTTCTTCCACGAGCCCTTCGATGTCTTTGCTGGTTGCTTCCTTCCTCTCTTTGATGCTTTTGCATCTTCCTCATCCTCTTGGATCTCATGGGTTGCCTTCACTAATTGCTTCCTTCCCCTCTTTGCAGGTTTAGCCTCTTCCTCATCATCGTCCACTTCACGAGCAGCTTTATTTGATTTGCTCTGTTCTTTGCTTATTTTCGCTCTGCTTGCTGTTGCATCAATCCCGTCCAGCTTCTGCAACTCTGGCACATATGCTGAAGTCTGAACAAACAAGTGAGAATGGGATCAGCGATCAGCGCAACGCATGAAAGATATATTGAGCTTGATCCAAATGGGTAAAGGACTTACCCTGCCACCAACTGTAATGAAGTCAATTTTCTTCCCTGCAAGCAACAAAACTCAATCTTCAATAATGCTAAGCATCACGAACACATGTTTTACCAAAGAAAAGATGATCAGACCCTCCACAAAGGCCTTGCCGGGTTTCTTCTCCCTGGAGTGAAATATCCAGTTTTCTGGATACTGACTGCTGTTGCAACCAACTTCTAAGGACTTTTCAATCACCTAGAGTCATAGACACAAAATAAGATTATCATACACAGAAATGGACTCCTTATGCCAATAATGACATTGAGATATTATTGGGCCAGTAAAGACATTGCGATGAAAATACTCAACAGGTAAACCAGATTCCTATTGGGCTTAATATGCCAATATGTTGAAACATTTCTAATATTCAGTTATATTTTCAATGTATATGCTAACATGATACATTATATAAGAGGTGTTTTTCTTAAGTTCAGGCAAGACACAAAAAACAACTGTGCATATCTAGTATTCAGATATCAGTATATGCTAACATGATACATTACTCAAATATCAGTATCTAATTCGTATATAAAATGCAATCATTTTTTTATATATGGTTGAATTGATAAATAAATAGAAAATGCACCCAAGTTCACAAATCAACTAGATGGGTACCCTTCGTGTTGCCGTGGGAGAATTGTGTGATAAAATAGTCGATATGAGTTATAAAATTTTCGTTTTTACTTATTATACCATTTTCTTTCATTTGCTTATATATTTTGTACATTAATCAATTATCCAAAGTTTATAAATGATTAGGTTGTATGGTGTGGCTTTTGGGGAGGAGATGCAATTTGCACCCTTGATGAATCATCTAAAAGCCAAAAACAATTAAGGTGATGTAGCTTCATGAGAGAAGAGAGAATTAGCATTAACTAAACTTAGTGGGGATGAACTTTATAAATATATAGGATGCCACATGCTATCCATTCCTAAAGAACAACCATGTGACACACATCACACTAACCTCTATAATGCACTGATGGAGTGCCTTGCATTTCTCCTTAGAAATCATCGATGCTGTTTGCATTGGATGAATCCTTGCCTACGCATCAAGCAAGCAAAGGATGAAACATGCCTATGTTTTTTTATGAAAAGAATAACACAAAAAATAACCTAGTATTATACAATTTAGATGCCCAAAGAAGGTTATATCTAAAACAAGGCCACGTCTTTGTTGGTTAAATGGAAGACAAATTTTACTACAGGATGCTCAAAATTTGTGTAATTTGCTGGCAGACATCGTAAAAACATGTTATGGCTGAAAGACACTAAAAAAACTAGGAATTTGCCGGAGGACACTTTCAAAAAGGTGAGAATGCCCCTAGGCCAAAAAACTTCTGACCTGAGGATGTCGTGAAGATGGAATATGATGTATGCTAGCAATGTAGTTGGGGTAACGACAGATTTACAGTTGCATAGTTTTCAAATATTCACTCCAACACCATGTTTGAAGCCTATGGCTCCAGGGGTATTATCCCCTATTTGAAGAATTTCTCACTCCAATTGAGTTGAGAATGTCCTCCGGCAAGCTACCGATTTTCTAGGGCGTCTTTCAGCCGTGACACGTTTTTGCGATATCTACCAGCAAATTACACAATTTTTTGGGTGTTCTGTAGAAAAAATTGCCTAAATGGGGATACATGATATTCCCATAGAAGTAGCACTTTATTTGACACAATCACTTAAACCAAAGCTAAATCCCACATGTTAGGTTCAACATCATATCTCATCTATGGCCTATATCATGAGGATTGGGTACATGGAAGAAACAAATGGCTCAGGATTGATGGCCCGGAGAAGAGAATGTGTTACGGGCTTAGGTCATGGGATGGAGAAGAGAGAACGATATATGGGTAAATATATTATTCTATGGTCAAACACTTAAACTCAAATAAAGCTGCATATTTTATATGACGAGACAAGCCCAAATAAGAATATCTAGCCAACCAGATAACTAAGCAAATAACTAATCTTTAGTTAACAAATTGGAGTACTACTACTAAACATGTAATTCATGCACAGGTACTGCACCATTTCCAGCACAGCCGAGCTGCTTGTGACATGTGCCAATTGGGCCTGCTGCCGTGGCCTCCAAACAATCTATGAAGCTAAGGCCCTGTTTGGATCATTTGTCTTTGGACTAAAATTACTAAATTAGTCCCTAGACTAAAAACTTTAGTCCCCTACTGTTTGGATTCAGGGACTAAAAGGGACTAAAGGCACGTGGACCGAGGGAGAGAGAAGAGAGGCTGCCACTTTAGTCCCTATAAGTACCTCCAAGAGGGACTAATGGATTTTAGTCCCTTTTAGTCACCCCTGTTTGGATTCTTAGGGACTAAAATGGAGGGACTAATGGATTAGTCCCATGAACCAAACAGGGCCTAAATTATTTTTTACAACACTGGATACAATGTTCAAAATTTTGTGTTTGGGCAGCGAAAAGTTTTTGGTCAGCAAATAAACATGTAATGTGTTTGTACAGTGACAGTTTTCTGTAGTTTCAAGCCAACTCTAGGGAAACTGACCTGATAAAGCACTTCATCTGCAATCCAATTGCCAATTCCTGATATAAAGCTCTGAAAAACATGATTCAGAAAAACAGTCTTAGAAGCTAGCAGAATCAAAAGTGTAGTATTTACTGTGGTATTTAGACTACATTTGGGTATAAAATTGTAATATCTTAATTTACTAGTCAAACACACAAATTACTGACTTTCAGGTTCACTAACCAAATCTGGGCAACAATTGACAAAGACAACTTTTTAGTTATTTCTGATTCCCACATATATAAGGGAAAATTTCGCCTTCTGTTACTAAGCATGCATAATTTCAGATGTCCAATTGTTACACTGCAGATCTTTGATCAGAGAACGGAGCATTAAAGATTGATACCTGATCAAGCAAAAGGGCTTTTATTGGAGCTTTTTTCCTACTTAGTGACTCTACAAAATCATCAAGATGAAGAGGTTCAAATAAGGCATCTGGTCCAAGCTCAGAAATTGGTGGGACAGCTTCTGGCTATTATAACATACAGACAAAATTCCAAAGTGAATTATTGCAGCATACTGAAGCTATAAACTTTGAAGTCAAATAATCACTAGAGAGTTACATTGTCAAGAAAGCGAATTTTTGCAAAACGCCTCTTATCAGTGAAGGAAAACTCCAAACCATCATCCATCTGTGATGTTGACAGAAATAAAAATGAACCTGATGTAAGTTAAAGTGTTAAACGGATCATTAGTTGACGTCTGCCTCAGGACTGAACTGCATGGAGTATCATGAGGGATTAGAGCATTTCCAAACAGAAAGTAATATTCTTTTCACAATATGGAGAGAAGGAAAAACAATTAAACATGCAAGCAAAGCCACCACCAAAAGTATGAATTCCAATATAATATATTTACTAGAATCCTTCAATAAACTTAAGTGCAATGCATAACATACATATTTCAATCATTAATAAAATTAAAAAGACTGAACAAGATAAATATGTCCAAGAAGCAGAACCCAGAGACAGGTCACAAATTACATAATCCTACATGAACAACCCCTATAACACTCTCGGTGTTAACTTAGGTGCTAGGCACTAGATGGGTGGCTTGCTAGCACCTAATGCATTTCTGCACTTCTATTAATGGAATAAATTCAGTTTGACAGCACACTTCCCACGGTGACCTTATCTAGAAGTAGATAATATATGCAAAAAGTACATAAACCTCACACAAACAATATTGTTATACTTGCCTTTGAAAGTATTTTCAAAACATGTGGATTTAGCTCCTACAATTTACTAGTACATTACTATAAAATCAATGCAGTCAAAGTCTTGGATTGAAGACCACAAAAACACAAAATAACCTTTATTTAGATATGGAAGGAGTATTTCAAATTCATCAGTGAACTGGCGGATGCATTAAAAAAATAGGTGTGGAATAGAAGATTAGAATCCATACTACAACAAGCAGCTTGGAATACTTCAAAGGCCATTCCTCAGTCGGGCTCACTGCAGACCTATATCAAATGCCACACGAAAAATATGCTAAATATTTTAGTTGAACTAGCCAAAGTGTCCGTGCATTGCAATGGGAAGAAAATGGAACAAATTGTGTACATGGAGAGAGAGCATGATCGGCAAACAACCAAGTAAGATGGCAATGTGGAAGGAGAGATAGAGCGGTTGTTCTACGGTAATGAAGGCGACATATGCTGTTAGCACAAGAAAAGTAGTGTCTTGTGAAACGGGTCTAGGAAATTGGTGTCTTTCTGTGATAAATTTAAGAGATAATCCATTATATGCCACTGACTTTGTCACACGTCTACGATTTGCCACTGACTTTGTCACGTTCTACAATATGCCATCGACTTTTGCTTAACTTCTACGATTTACCATCGCCGTCCGGTTAGCCACCGTTAGTACTGTACAAATTTGTCGAAATGACCAAAATACCCCTATGACAAAAACTTCCAAAATTTGGATAAAATTATCAAAATATTATATTATAAACATAAGATTGTAAACATCCAAAATTTGATCAAAAACTTGAAATATGATATTTCATAATTTTTATCCAAATTTTGAAACCTTTTCTCCCAGGGGTATTTTGGTCATTTCGACAAATTTGTACAGTACTAACGGTGGCTAACCGGACGGCGATGGTAAATCGTAGAAGTTAAGCAAAAGTCGATGGCATATTGTAGAACGTGACAAAGTCAGTGGCAAATCGTAGACGTGTGACAAAGTCAGTGGCATATAATGGATTATCTCTTTATTTTAATATATGGTTTGAGTCCTTTTTTTGTCATTCAGATAATTTAATTCGTTTCTAAAAAAAGATAATTCAACTCGTATTTTTTTCATTTACCAATTGACCATGCGATGGGTCCTCCAGGGAAAAAAGGAAATTGTTTCTTGCACACTGCGGGCCTACCTTGGAGAGGCAGCCCACAGCATGGCTTGCAAGCAGCAGCACCTAACCGAGTCCTATACGGACGGCAACAAAAATACTTCAAATGGAAGCCAGCTAGCTATGGGCCTAGCCCAGGCAACAACACGGGCCATACGCACCGACGGCAGAGGACAAGAGTGCACAACGCATGCACCAAATGGGAACACATATACAACACGGACGACGTACCAAACGTTTGGCAAAAACATTTACAGTTTTTATAATAGTAGAGATAAACTACAACTATTCCAACCAATTTAATAGACCTAACGGACACTTATTAACACTTAGCAGACACAAAATTCTAGTGGATATATATTATATAGACATGATCACATATTGAAATTCTACAATGACTGTTGAAGTATTGTCACAGAGGCTGGTCCACTGGACATAACTAGATTGCCGCTCAAATGATTTTTTTTTGGTT
This sequence comes from Oryza longistaminata, assembly GCA_009805545.1. Classification (NCBI taxonomy): domain Eukaryota; kingdom Viridiplantae; phylum Streptophyta; class Magnoliopsida; order Poales; family Poaceae; genus Oryza; species Oryza longistaminata. Next base: position 32,969,085 of record CM020180.1, on the reverse strand, counting down.
TATGCAAGCCTATTGCTTTAATAATGTCCCAAATAACTCTTATCACGAAATAACATCCACCCATACAACCCAAGGAAGGCATATTCACATTATGTTTTCTCTAGTATCAATGAAAAATAGAAAAAAGTATATGAAAACGTTGACCATCTATCTACTTAAACTATTTGTCGTCATAGCTTTTCACAGATTTTTCTGACATTTCTAAAAAAATTACGACAAAAACCATAACAGAATAGAATCAGCACAGGGTGTAATTAACAGTGTAACCAAACTATGTATTTGATTGTGTCTCTCCAGTTATGTCAATTGGAATCATAACGCTTTCCTGAAAGTGGAGTAAAATCATCTATTCGCCAAATATAGGGCTTCCTAAGGTTCCACGATTTCATGGAATACACCAATAGATGAAAATTTTCTTTTGCAGAATCACCAACAGGCATCAAGAACATTAGGCGGCTGCAAATTATTCAGTACAAATTGATTGTATCTGCTAATGAAGAAAAGCATGCAGAATAGCCCTAAATAGTTAAATATAAAGCTAATACTTAATATTGTATGATTGATAAGCCATTTCATTGTCTTGTTTAATAAATTATGTGCCACCGACCTTTTGTATTTGCTCAGTTCCACACCCTTGATGTAAATAGCTCCAGCCATTCCTGTAACAGAAACTAACAATTAGGTACTGTTTGTAACTTTGTATACTTAGAACTTAAAAGGGTTAATGCACTAAATGACCCCTGAAATTGACAGTGGCCTCAAATTGGTCCTTCAACTATTAAAATGTCCAAAAGCAGCCCTCTAAACATCAAATTTGGCCCATTTTAATGTCAATGCTGGCACACTGAGTGAGTGCCATTGCACTTTTTCTGAGTCAGAATCACACATGGCGGAAAGACTGAATTGTAACTCGGCAAAAACTGTAAAATCAAGATTTTTTTTTTCTCTCGAAAACGCAGTTGAGCTGCGTTTCATTTCATTAATAAGGAAGAAAACATATTTACAAAGAAAAGGGGCAAAGAGAAACTGTAATCAAGATTTTGGTGGAATTTTCACTAGTCAAAAACTGCACTGAAGGTCCCAGTACAAATTTTACTCACCGGAGTTCCTTAACCTGAACTTTAGCTAGTCACACCTCTCCTTCAGTATTTGTTCACCTTCATTTCTTTTTTATTGTTTTTTAGCTATTGCGTACTTAATTTTGTGTTTCCGTTTCTTTAGGTAAGACACGAATACTAAGATCCAGATAGCTGTAGCACGTGGAGAAAGACTAGAAGTGTAGTTGTTGATTGATAAATATGTTGTGATCAAATGCTCCAAGAAAGTTGACATAACACAAAAAAAATGAGGTGCCTATGATAATGCCGGGTTACCAAAACAACCATTGTGCTTATGCACTCCATTTAGCACTCCAAGAGTTGCGCATTTAGTTTAATAGTAATTAATTACCTTATAGGCATTCTGTACAAAAGAAAACCTACAGATATATATTTACACTACTACCAGAACTAAAATAAGGGACTCGCTAAGAGCAGCGTCAACGAAACATGAAAAATCCACAAGAACAGCATGACACAAGGTTCCAAAATGTCACAAATAAAAAACAACTCAAGAAAAACCTTAAACCTCCTGAAGAACGGTTCTATCTTAAAAAATAATAGTAATAAAAAGAAAAGCAATAAATGGTCCATTGCGGAAAGGAAGGGAAATGTGACTATAGAGAGGGTGTGGAGATCCACGGACCGAACTGGAAGGAAGGGAAGGGCGGAGAATCAAGCGCAAGCCACAGATTCTTGCCCTTGCGGCGAGCAGCGGAGATGGTCCTCCCGACAAGCGCTGCCTCCAGCCGCGGCGGGGCGACGCCGTCGATGACCTTGGTGTCATCTGCAGCCGAGCACCGCACGATCCTCTTCCCGACGCAGTGCTCCTCCAGCGCCCGTCGCGCCACCTCCACCTCCGGCAGCTCCGGCATCTCTCCTCAACCTCTCCCTCGTTGGGTATATCCTCCCCTTTTCTTATTTTTGCACCGGTTGGACCCAGAATCCCCAGATTCCCCACTTAGGCTGTTTGGGAGGAGATATTTAACCATTTACCACATTTAGATGTGGCAATTAACTTTTTGCCACTGGACCCACATGTCATAAACACATGTCGACCCACATGTCATTGAGATAGGAGTGGCAAATAGTTATTTGCCAAATCTAAAAGTGGTAAATAGTTAAAAGCCCCGTTTGGGAGAGCTTGTCCCAGCTGCAGCTTTTTCCAAAAGCCGCTTCTGCTACAAGCTGCCCTAAGCAGTCCACAGCTTCTGAGAATCTGTAGCTACAGATTCTGAAATCAGAGCTTTTCCAGATTCTTGGAAGCTGGCTAACAAACAGCTGCTTCTCAGAATTTAAAGCTCTCCAAACAGGCCCTTACCTTAGTCCGAAAGGGTTAATGTAACATCCTTAAATTTTAAACTAAAATTTGACTGCATCATGCTGGCTTTTGATTAAATTTGTTTGGTTCAAAAATCTATTTGATTTTTATTTAAAATTGGTTCAAGTATTAGAGCTCTACCAATTTACTCTACCTTATTCCCTTTATTCTAAACCCTAGTGAATTTAAGCAAATTCTCTCAAATTTCAAACTATAGATTATTTCCTTAGCTTACCCTAATATTAGTGGAGATTTGCTTTACTCTAAACCCTAGTGAAACCCTTCCAAACTCCTAGTTTGAATTCAAATATTTTCTAGGGAAATATTCAAAAATTCTGAAATTTACTGTTCATCGCACGCAAGGTGTTCGATGAAATGTTTAGCCCAACTAGACCAGCCCATCTTCAACCCAATCTTGTGCAAAGTCTAGGTTTGGTCCTAGGGGACCACAACCCACTCAAAACCGTGGCTTTCTTTGTCTTTTCCTCCCCTTGCGCGCGCCGCACTGGCATCCGACTTTACCGCGCGCCGTGTCGCCGCGCGTCGGCTTTGAGGCCGCCCGCGCGTGCCCGACCATCTTGGCGCGCCGTCGCCCGTCCGACGCCCTCAGCCCACCGCCACCGCACCAATCTTGACGACGACAAAGCCGGGACAACAACCGCCGCACGAAATCACCGCTCAACGCCGTGCGCTCCTGTTCAAGCCGCCGCAGAGTGCGATTTCGCTTCTACCCGGGGTGAATCGCGCCAATTCTTGCCGCACGGTTGGAGTGGAGATAGACGGTGGTATCCCCTCTCACAATTCAAACCATTCACCCCGAGCCGGCCGTTTTCACCCTCGCCGCCGCCGCGCGTCGCGCCCGGATTGGCCCAACACGTCGCCAGCCGTTTCCAACCCGGTCAAGTCAATACTTCGCCAGTAAGTATTCAAACGTGGCCTCCCACCACTCAATTTGATCTTGCCCGCCTCTCTCAGCCCTTGCCACCTTTGCCTCATCCAAAGCTCGAGCTCATCCATGGCGATGACGGTGCCCGAGCTCATCCGCTCCTCCTAGCCCTATAAATAGGACCCAATCCCTTCCCTGTCCATCATCGATCATCAACAACCATAGCCTCACAACCCGAGAGCTCTGCTACCAATCCATCTCATCAACCACCATCATCCGTCGGGCGAACACCTTGTGCGCATCGACTCCACCCTTCCCCATCCATCTTCCGCCCTAAATAACCCTTAGAACACCTATATCCTACCATGTTCTAGCATACTAGGCCCTAACCGAAGCTCTGCGTCGAGTTTTACCTCGCCGCGCCAAGCCGGACACCGCCCCCCCCGCGCTGCTCTGTTCTTCGCCGCCGCGAAGTTTTTCCGGCCACAATCCTCGTTTCAACCGAGCTCGTGAGTTCTTCCGTTTCAACCATCTACATACTACCTAGATTCCATTTTAGCAATCCCTTCACTATCATGCCACCCTCGAGCTGCCGACGTGAGCACGGCCGCCGCCTAAGGAGGCGCTCGTTGGCAACTATGCTCCGCGCCTTGCCAAAGGTTGGCAAGCTGCCGGAATCCCTCTAGACACCTCATAGATGCTCTAGAACCCCTCCCCTAGCTATGTCTAACTCTTATCACCTTGATCGCCATCTCGGCCTAACCGTGCCACCGCCGCCCTAGCCGCTAGGCCGTCCACCACAATCAAATTAGTTCCACCGCCGCCGCTCGCCGTCGCCGGAGGTCCCTAGCTCCCTCCCCTCCTCGGCCCAACCACTTTCTCCCTCCAGCGCCACCGCATTCCAAACCCTAGCGCCGCCGGCCTGATTTGGGGAACGGCCGAGGTAGAAGAAGAAAGAGAGAGAGACTGACAGGTGGGACCCGACACAATGCCATTTCACAATTATTTGATTTTCAAACTTTAGAAGCCCATATCTTTTAAAATATAGATCCAATTTCAGTGAAACTTGACCAATATTCTTCTAAATCATTCTCTATCTTTTGAGCCCCTTTTTGCTATTTTTGCATTTTTATTTTATTTTCTCTATTTTTCTTTTTTTGGGATTTTATTTAAACTCCTTTTGAATTTGAATTTTACATATTCTTACCCTAGGTCTTGAGGATTCTCTGCCTCTAGATAATATCCATCCAATCTCAGGCATCGAGGCAAGGCAAGTTACCATATACCTGTTGATCATTTAAACCTATATTTTACAAATTATTTTATTATAGCCTTTTATTCAATATTCTATTTTCTATGCATAAATCAATCATAGAAACCCAGATAATTTAGTACTGCTTATTTTGCTTACAATCTGGTTAAAATACCCTATACTTAGATTGGGACAATACTAAGATTTGGATGATTTCCAGGTGGCAGTATTGTCTCAATCGATATAAGTTTTACCAGGTATTATGTCAACGAACGGGTACGACCGCAGTTTCTAGAATGGGGACAGACCTAGTTATTAGGTTAATTGGCAATATGGCACCTCTGTATAGTGGTTCTTATTTTTAAGTCCTCGCGGCAGGAGGCAACTATAGCCGCGAAGGGCAACTTTAACCATTACCATGTACAGGTAAATGGTTTGTGATACTCGAGTATAAACTATATGGTATATTTCTAAACCCTGATCGAGATGATGTGGTGTCATACGATCAGTTCCCCTTAAATACCTCGGGAACGCCAGAACTCCTCTTGCTGCTGTTAACATTACGTTCAGAGCATATGAGGATATAAGTTAATGGAACAGGTACCATAATTGTTAATGACTTAATATTGGGCCATGACTAAAGCCGATGATTATCAGCAAGTCGTGGACTGCGGGTAAAGCGTACATCGCTTGTAGTAGAATATCTTTGTAACTATTCGAATAGCCGTACTCATGGAGTTGAGTACCGGGACTCATATGTACCCTGGTTAGAAATCTAAAGTTTATATGTTTTATAAATTCTTGCTATAACTTTTTCAGATTGTCCAATACTGCTTTTTGCAAAGAACCCTATTATTTGTCAATGCATAACATGTTCCCGTGATAACTTGCTAAGTATTGTAAATACTCACCCTTGCGCTTATAACCCCTTTTTCAGATCTGGGTCAAGAGGAGGACCCTTATGACTATTACTACGAAGACCCCGATAACTTAGAAAATCCCTAAAGGTTATACCTCACTAGTCAGAATGTATAGAAACGTCCGCTGTGTATTAATTAGATAGGTGAGTACCTATTATTGTAAAACCCTTAGTATTGTAAGACTTTAACGTATGCAATGAAGAACCAGTTATATTGTATGTATCAATTTTTACTGATCCAGGGATTGATACATTAATCTCAATTGGATCCAAGTTGTTAGTTTTGGGCTCCGGCAGTTAATTTGAAAAGGTAGGAGACCCCTCCTCTTACCGCTTCTTTGACAAGAGGATTGTAAGGGCAAAAGCAATGTGTCATCCATTTATTCAGCCCCGGGGGACCAAATAGATTTAAGTACTTTAAAAGTCTCAGGATCTACAATACAATGTGGCCTCAAACAAGGTCCAAACCTATCTATAGCCACACATGGGGATACACAACCCACAGTGGACGTGACCAAGCCCACATAGCCAAAGCGATGCGAGCTAAGGCGAAATGACCTGGGTACCCTCAAAACCGTGCCCTTTGACTCGGTCTCGCGAGTGGGGACGAACGCATCGCCTCTTCTCCTCCTCCGTCGATGCATCGCCTCGTCTCCTCCTCACGCACCTCCCATGAGCCGTCTGACGTCGCCGACATGAAGCTCCGGAGTGGCTTCGTGTACGACCGGACATGGCCATGGGCTATTGTCCCAGTGGTGCGGGTCAATTTGTTGCTGTTTGGAGGCGGAGAGCTCGGACTCGTCGGTGGAGATGTGGACCGAAGATGGCGACGGCGTCCAGGTTTATCCAGATGGTGCCACTTCCCGACGTATGGCGCCGCCACTTTCCCCAAGGAAGCCGCACCAGGATGTGGTCTAGGTTCCATCCCCCTCTAGGTCGTCGCGGCTTTCCCCAATGACACTTGCCCCACAGTGCGCCCGCGACCACGTCTTCTAGCCGCGCGCGGCTTCGCCTCCGCCCAAGAACACGTTGCTTGAGTTGGACGCGCGGTCTTCCTTTTGGTGGGCCCAGCTGCAATGGTGGCACCTGATTCTCTCGAATTGACGACGTGTCCGGCCCAGGCAGAATGCCACGGTGGAGCATTGTAAAGGCCGTAAGATGGTGAGTTTGAGGAGAAGGGGATAGAGAATATTGGGAAGATACGCAAAACGAGGTGAGCTATTAGTACATGATTAATTGAGTATTAATTTTTTTTAAATTTCAAAAATGGATTAATATGATTTTTTAAAGCAACTTCCCTATAGAAATTTTTTGCAAAAAACATAATGTTTAGTAGTTCGGGAAGCATGTGCGTGAAAAACGAAACAAACAATCTCACTATCTGCTGCTGCCGAACGCAGTGTAGGCTGTGTTCGGGAGAAGGGGTTGCCCTCCTCCCTGGCACGCGAAACGAACCTCGTATTATTGCATCATTAATTAAATATTAACTATTTTTTTAAAAAAATGGATTAATATAATTTTTTAAACAACTTTCATATAGAAATTTTTTTTATAAATAACACCATTTAGCAGTTTGAAAAACGTGCGCGCGGAAAACGAGAGAGGTGGGTTGGGAAAATGGGGGGAAGAACACAGGCTTAGAGCAAGTTCAATAGTATAGCCAACTACTAGCTCCAATTCATCTATAGCCAATCTAATAGCTCATTCATACAATAGTTACATACTACACTATTAATATCTAGTCCCACCCGTCATAGACACACTGCGTCTTGGAGTCCGTGCTACAGCTGGCTACAAATCTGTAGCCCGCTGCTCTTCTCTCTCTTGATTTATCTTCTTAAAATATGTTTGCAGCTGGCTTATAGCCTGCAATTGTACCTGCTCTTAGAGAAGACAACAAGATGATTGGAAGTTTAGATAAGACAATTGTGATGACGAGATTATTATGAGGATTTGATTTTTTTAGTCTTATTTTTTTTTGGTATAGATGTGAAAATTGACAGGAAGTTCAGATATATGAAAAATAATAATTAAGATTTGTTTAGGTAAAGTAAAGTAGAAATTCTTTCTCAATTACCACTTCCTACCAGGTATTGAAAAGGCAATTACCTCTTTCTACCAGATATTGAAAAGGAGGGAGTTCCTCTCTCATTTCCCATTCCATCACATCCCATCAAAACTCATTTGTCTTCTACCTGTATATATCCAACGGTAAATTGTATCTTATTGTTCACATCCAACGGCTAATATTATTTAAATGACGTGGCACATTCACGTCACATCATGTGATTCACTTTTCCATAGTTAAGATGTAGGTAAGGATGTTATTGCACAGAGATGCAACTGGGGTTGGAGTAGAACTGGCTCCCTTTTAACCATCTTTCGTGCTCGTCGATGATGTGTGCCCCCAACTCTTGGGCATAAACTACACGAAGTAGGAAGCTCAGGACCGCAGTAGGGAAGTATTCGTCTCCCTCTAACTAAGGGATGAATCAACGTGGTGGCCTTCACCAGGGTCTAGCCATCTTCTTGTTGTCAAGGCATCATATGGTGATTGTGCCATGTGAGGATGAAGGAGTAGAAGGCAGTTAAGGTGAAGGTTTGGTTCACGCTTCTTGCCATCCTCTTGTTGCTCGACCATCTTCTTTAGCTTGTCGACCTCCCGCGATGCAGGTGTCTAGCTTTGTCAGCTTAGACATTTTGAAGAAGTGGTGGCCATCGCCTCATCGGTGCTTGGCCTTGAAAATATTTCCACCTTGTTGGTGTCGAACAGATGATTTCCATTGCTTTTGCCTTGTCGGTGCCCAACAATGGAAATTGATTTGCATCATGAGAGTTTTCAAGTCGGTGAAGTGGCTTCGCCTTGTCGAAGCGTAGCCTTGAAGATGTGTCCCCCTTATCGGTGTCGGATAGATGATTTATTTTGACTTTGCCTTGTCGGTGCTCGACAATATAAAGAGCTTGAGTCGTCGATGTAGTCGATAATGAGTCGGAATATCATCGGCGATGTAGAAGAGGTGGGATGTTGTGCATGTTGCTCCCGATGTCTCCTATGATGATAGCTGGATTGTCATAAGCTACGTAGAAGGACATAGGGATACCCTAGTGTTGTTGATGTAGTTGACAACGCGCTTGAATGGCAATGTCGCGTAAGGGAATAAGGATGTCATATAGCCCCCAATGCTAGTGTAGTTCGTGATGCGTCAGGATGAAAGACGTGGGTCTGTGTAGTCCCTGGTCTTGTTGAAGTAGATGATGAAGTACTGGAAGCCATCGGCAGTGTAGATGGAAGACGGGTCGATGATGTCATACTGAGATATCGTCAGTATTGTAGATGGAAGAGAGGGTTGGTGTTGCCCCCTACCGTGAAGAAGATGATGATGTCGTGTCGAGATAACATTGGCGGCACATAAGGTTGTGAAGGCTTCAAGTGACCTTCTTATGATCAATGTTGGTGGAGGAAGCTCCGAAGTAGACAACGATGCATGGGTCACATTTTTTTAGTGCCCATTGGCCGCCTTGATGTGCAGACTTTGCATCACCCGTATATCTTTATCACATCAGACTCGATCAGCTCTAGGGCCTCTTTCAATTGAATCACTTGCATCTGGGCAACACCAACTACTCCTTCATATAGAGATTAGTGCCACTCCTGAAGACTGTCGAAGAAGAGAGAGTTCCGAAGTAGACAACGATGCATGGGTCACATTTGTTTAGTGCCCATTGGCCGCCTTGATGTGCAGACTTTGCATCACCCGTATATCTTTATCACATCAGACTCGATCAGCTCTAGGGCCTCTTTCAATTGAATCACTTGCATCTGGGCAACACCAACTACTCCTTCATATAGAGATTAGTGCCACTCCTGAAGACTGTCGAAGAAGAGAGAGTGACTCAAATTAGGTCACTTGCAGCGTTTAGGAGTAGCTGGTTTAGAAAGATCCAGCATAGATTCGGATCTTACATGACCACCGCTCTTATTGAAAATCATCATGCATCATCATGTTGTTCATAGGTTGGAGGAGCTGACGAAGATAAAGACGATGACCACTAAAGCACAGCAAAGATGGGAGGAGAACCAGGTCCCACTGGGCGTGCCAATTTGTTTAGGACAGAAAAAATAACAACGATAACGATATGCGAGGGCGTGTCAGTGTAACTAAGTACACAAAATAAACAAAGAACATAGGGAACATGTGCTTTATTAATCTCAAGGATCATAAATACAAATTCCCAATGTAACATGTATATATGTGTGTTGGCGGCTGTTAAATGCTAATTTTACGCCGCCAAAACCTACGTAAATCAAGGAAATAAAACATCCAACATAGTGATAGGGTTTAATTCTAACATATTCCACTAGTGTTGGTGTATATTTGAATACAGGTAATAAACCGCCAAAGTTGGATGAAATTCAGACTTAAGTGAAGACGAAGCCCTATCTATACAAAGAGTGGGCTAGAAACTACACTGTAATATGCTTAAAAGGGCCTTCTACTCGTAGAAATGGATAGTAAAGGAGGAGGAGAAGCAACAGGCTGCTGAAGTGTGGGCCTGTTGGGCCAGGCAATGGTTCGGCCGAACCCATGGTTCGGACGAACCACCAGCTGCACTGTCGGATCCATGTTTTGGCGTGGACAGTCCAGATCTCCTCCTGATGGCGGTTGAAGGGCTAAAAGGACATTTCGCGTTTTCCTAACCATCATACCTACCCTATATAAGGACTTCACCTTTTCACTTCACTCACACACTCCAAGCTTGAGCTGAATTATAAGAGGCTCTATTGCACTTTATTGTATACTAGAATAGGGAGAGAGTAGAGTAGAAGAAGTCGGAGGAGTTCCGGAGTTATCAGTAATCTTCTCCTTATTTCTTTTGCTATGTTAATTACTCTGATTAGAATAGAAATATCTTTTGAGTAATAACCGGGACTACAAACGGTTTCTCCACCAGTGGAGTTTAGTAACACCTTGTCTATTCTAGGAGAGGAAGATCTCCTTATAAGGGAGAATGCTTTTCTAGCCACTTGAGGCATGTTGATGTGACCATGGCTACTATGGACACAATCGTTGCTCACATTATGGATCAACATGAAGACATCAAGATCAAGTCACTTCGTTTGGGATCCCGATCAAAGTAGGGCCCAGGTAGGGTTCATATAAGCCACACAAATTAAAAAAACAAAGAAAAAAGAACGGAGGGAAGCCTCCTTGATGTCGCCGGCATGCCGTACTACCGCTCACCAAGTCGCCAGACCCTGACGGGAATCCGATAGCTGGCGATGATGCAGGGGGTTCCGTGGCGGGATGCGCTCCCATAGAACCTAAATCCTTTCTTCACTAGATCCAACTAACTCCACTGTCTCCACCCCATCAGTCGACAGGAGGAGGAGAGCGTTTCACAACGTCATCTAGCTCGCCAATCGTGTCTCTGGTTTCCCTATTCCCAGTCTATAGAAGAATGCCAACACCAGTCGTCACTCCACAATCGCCATCGTTAGTGAGGTTGCGAACTCGTGGTCGTGAGTTCGCGACGCAGGCCCAGCCATCTTCATGTGTCATTCTTCCGTCGGTCGCCACTTAGATGGTAAGCTCACGACGCTGGCAGCTAAACCGAGCTGTGTTAGCATTCTTGCTCGTTAGTATAATGAGCTGAGCTGAGCCAGCTGGTTGTCCTAATGAGCCAGAGCGAGCTCAGCCGAGCCGAGCTGGCTCGATGTCCACCCCAAGCAAGGTACCCCTTCAGGGTTTGTCGGGTTTTGTTTAGATTAAAGTTTAGCCATTGCTACTTTCTTACAATGCGCGTGTCAGCTAGACCGCCCATCTGTTTGTCTTAGAAACACTATCTTATCATTTGTATTTAATTCCTATATGCAATTCAGATTGCTTTTATCTTGTTCTTGCTTGTTTTTTTGATTTGCTTGTAGGAAGAAGGTTGATCTGCACCAGCAAGATCAACAACCTGCGGGGAGGTGTATCGATCGCTAAGGTCCAACACAACAACGTCTTGTACGGTTGTAGTCAGGTCGTCGACACTTCTTCCAAATCGTACGTATCATCCACTCACCGAAAGTTAGGGCCAATCATAGCTGTGGGTGTCTCGAGTGGAACTTAGGATTTATCACATGTGAGGTGGAGAAAACAAGAGGAACACATGCGCACCCTCACACCATTTTTTACCTTGTGTGAGGGTGGTACTTAACATTGTGTGCTCCTGTTCGCAACCTGGGTACAAAAACGTTTTGTGGTCTGCTAACATACGCTCCAACTTCAAAACATCATTTTCACTTTTGCAGTCCTTCTTTACGTCAGACAACATCTGACTAAGACCATTCGCATTATCATTTTCTTCAACATCTATGCATTATCCTTATTTTAATTATTTTAAAAAGTTTTTCTAAAGTTCTAAACATATTTTTAATGCATTCCACTTATTTCTAACTATTTTAATGATTTTCAAATGGACTTAGTTTTCTATTGTTTTTTCTTCATTTTCTATATTTTCCCTTTGTTGTCTTTTTTTAACATTTTTATACATATTTTTCTAATTTTATGAAGTACCGCGCGTCGACTTTCGCTCTCCTGCCGCTAGCGCAACCATGCAGCAAACAGGGCCATGCAAATAAAAAAAATGGTGCACAGATCTTTAGTCCCGGTTGGTAACACAAACCGGGACTAAAGATGGTTTGGCCGGCCACGTGGCTGACCGATCTTTAGTCCCGGTTGGTAACATGAACCGGGACTAAAGATCGATCTTTAGTCCCGGTTAATTCACTCGGGACTAAAGATAGCTATCTTTAGTCTCGGATTCGTAGTCCCGGTTGGACAACCGGGACTAAAGGGGGGTTACCAACCGGGACTACAAATGGTTTCTCCACCAGTGACTGATGGAGGCTCATGGGTTATGAGAAATAGATAAATCTCAATAGAAGTTGGAAAGTTATAAGAGAATGGATTTTGTGAGGAGTGTTTTGCACGAAATTAAGTTGTAAGGGGGTATGAAAATATAGTGACTTGTATGGGGTATTTGGATTTTCTTTGTAATTAAATTAAATTCGTCTCCACGAAATGCCATGTATACAATGGATTTGGATCTACCTAGAAAGAGCGTTTGGCTAGATCTTAGCTTAAAAAAACTTGTACAGCAAAGCTATGAAGCTAAGTAAAGGTTGCTCCACATCTACCGTTGTTTTTAGCTTCATACCACGTCTTTCTCCGTTCTACTTTTTTTATCACTTTGGTTCAACTCTGTCAGGGTTATGGATACCACATACCTAATAGTAGTTGACTAAATCTCGGCAGGACCCACCACATACCATGTCTTATATGGAAACAACCTCCGGATATAGGAGGAGTTCCGGATAAGGAAAGACAACTAGAGTTCTACATGGAAACGACAAGGACTACTCGGATTGTATCCATATTGGTTTTCCTAGTTCTACTTGGACAAGGGGACACCTATGGGTATAAATACAAGGCCCCCTAGGAGGAGAGGGGACACACCCACCACAATCTACGGAATAACAGAAGACACAAGATCAACATACAAGCCAACATACGCCAAGACAAGACGACGGATATCGATTTCAGGGATAAGCACGGCTAGTCCCCTATGGTGTCTCTGGATACTGTCAGGAGAGACGAAAGCGCTATCTCTGATCTCGCCGGACACGGATTTGAGGAGGAAGACTACCCTGTTGTCGACTACGAGTCAGAACTTCAGACCGCCATGTTGAAAACAGTTAGATAGGCTACCCCAAATATTGTACTGGTGTGATTATGATGAATAAGAGCAACGATCGGCTTCGACCAACAGGATGTAGGACTATTACCTGACAATTCAGGGGCCCGAACCTGTATAAAATCTTCGCCTCCGTCTCTTTTTCCTAAGTCTCGCGTATATCCTAGTACCAACGATCCCCATACTATACAAATACCGGAATCGCGACATCAAACGTCGACAAACTCACCTCCTTTGAGGTAGGTCATGTCGCACCGCTTGCATATCCTTAAGGAGTGTTGCTTTCTTGGAATCCTTGAGTACTGCTATTGCTGCTTGTCCCAATATTGTTACGGGCCATCCCATTTATAATTGATTCTTTGTTGTCATCATTTGGACGAAGTACATAGAGATATACAACGAAATTAAGTTCACACCTCTCCCCGTAGACAATAGTTCCATTATGTTCAATTGGTAGCTCGAGTTTCAAACAAACTTGATTTATTTAGAAAAGAACTAATTTTTAGATTAACCTAGATATTTTTCGTTGCTTCTATATGTCATCCATAATTGTTTTAACACTATTATTGATGGTCGTTAAGTGCAAACTTTAACCGTCAACTCCTGCATAAAAGATATCAGATATACTGTCAAAACATAGTGGTTGGAGTTTACTACTAACCATTTCCGCTAGTTTTGGTAAATATATGTATGCAAGTTAATTAAGGAGAAAATACACCCGATATGCCAAAAAATGAACCTCTGGCCAATCATGGGCGAGTACAAGGATCGGAAGGTCCACAAGATAGTCGAAACCGACTTAAAATGGGGCCAAACCATCCTAACTGCCATAAGGGCCCACCAGTCAGTCTCCTGGCCAAAGGAGAGGCCAGGAGATGGGGCCTAGGGTTCGGCCAAACCGCCACTGGCACCTCTAATCCTGGCCTTCCACGTGGACGTCCCAGATTGTCTCTCAATGACGGTGGAGGGGTGTTAACGATATTTCGAACCGCCATAATCGTCATATGAAGGCTATATAAGGCGGAGGCTTCACACACTTCAACACACACAACTTTGAGCTCAAGTAGAGTACAACTCACTTGTAGTTTCATATTTAGTATGTTAGTTTGGTAGAGAGTGAGGGGAAGCTTCAAAAGGAGTGCCTCAAAATGTCGGAGTTCCTTCGGGAATTTTACGGAGGAGTGCCTAAGTGTCGGCATTCTTCCAACGGAGTTCCGGAGAAAGCTGGGATTGTCGGCCTTCTTATCTCGCTTGTACCTCAGCGGATGCTTCCATTATTCAATGAAGTGTTCGAGTTTCTTTATGTTCTTTAACTACATTATTTAAGTGAGATAAATTCTCATCGGTACGGGTTCGTCGTTTAGTGTGTAACTAAGTGCTCTAGTACTAGGACTCTAAATAAAGAAGGAAGTTCTTGTGCAAGGCTAGAGTAATAATTAATAACTTAGGCGTGGTGTCTAGGTTAGAAATTACATATGTTTGTTGTGTGCTCCACAGAAAATGAGGTAGGCGGCAGGTGGTGATAGTCATGTCCGTCCTTCGTATCCCTCCACGTTCGGTTACATCAAAGAGCTTAAGTCCGGACTCAGCCTGGCAGACTAGGGGAGGGTCGGTGCCCGAAGTATTCGATAGAGTTTTACCTTTAACTTAATTAATTAATTAATTAATTAAGTGCTTAAATTTAGAGTGTTTAATTCGAAGTATTCGGTAAAGGAGGATTAATTAGCGGAATGAGTTAGAAAAATTAAGTGCTTAAATTTGATAAGACGACTTGTCAAACAAAGAGACCTTTCCACATAGCTATTGTTCGCATTTTCTTAGGCTCATAAAATCATTTCCTCGAGCACACGGAATTACCATGTAGCACTTCACCGAGGAGTATTCCTAGGTATTGTATTTATATAAAAAAAAATGCACAGATGGCTTAAAACAAACTTGCTTATCTGAGGCAATATATATAAACTAGATATGAAGGTTATATCCGATGAATAAAAGATAAATTCATGACACAGAAAACACTAGGTACAAGCATCTATCTAGTTTAAGAGATTCGGAAAAGACTATTAGGGTAAAAAAAAAAGAGTATTGCGGCACAATTAGAATCACTATAGAAGATTGCATACTTAAGGAACAGGGATATGTTCCCAGCAAACTACTATCCACGATCTCCAACACCAACACCCTAGAGCTAACATGGGCGATTACAAAGGACGCTTGGGGCTGTTACCACCCGAACGACCATGTCTATGATTCTCTAGCTAACCTTTCTTGAAAATTTAACACTTAGACACCACGCCTATGACTTATATTGAAGCACTTCCACTGATTAGGAAGAACTCACGTACTTAGCTGGGTGAACTAAGTCCAAACAAGGAACCCACAAACAACTTTATAAGCTTATAACCTATGCAACATATTGAAAAAAAACCTTGATGTCACCGAGAGCTGATGGCAACGGGGTGCCCAATCTTCCGTCAGGTAGAGATAACTATCGATTTAGCAGAAACATGACACACATGATCCAGCTTCTGATCAACATGATCCGAACCCTGCAATCCCAGCACCATGTCTCCTCTAGTTATTAATAGTGTCGAAACCAAAGGCTAACTCCTGCATGTGGATCGAAGAACACAAGCAAGAACAAGAAAGATTGCAACTCAATTGCAGATGAATGATTAAGAACTAAGTTGAGGTTCCACAAATCGATGTAGGGCAAAACTGCAATGGTAGAATAATCTAAGAAAAACCAACCCTAACTCAACGACGACTACTGAATATATAGATTCTAGGGTCGCCCAAAGACCTCTAGACGCGTCCTAATGGACTCCAATACGATACACGCCCAACCACCCAAAAGATGGTGATGCAGCACCCTGACAGATTATGGATGACCTGTGTTCTGATTTCCTGTTGACTCGGAAAGGTGGTCTTGTTAGCTTTTCATATATAGGTAAAACGTCAAAAACGGAGCCCGAATACAATCTGAGGGACATTTTTGGTGCGTGCTGCTCCTGGAGTCCGAGACTTCAACTTGATATGAATTTGGCCTCCAACTTGACTTGAACGCATGTGATGATATTGTTCGTCTCCTGTTCGTCTCCTACCCTCTTTCTAAGGCTGTGTTCGGGAGGTGAGGTTGGGAACTCACCTCTAGCGCATACAAAACGAAGCGACGCATTTTCTTATGATTAATTAAGTATTTATTATTATTTTTTTGAAAAAGGATTAATATGATTTTTAAAGCAACTTTCCTATAGAAACCTTTTGCAAAAAATGCACCGTTTAGCAGTTTGAAAAGCGTGCACGCAGAAGACGAGAGAGGTGAGTTCGTAAAGGTGGGGGAAAAACACAGCCTAAGTCATCTACATAGTTCCTAGTCATCATTAAATCATTAGGTAACAATCTATCCTCAAAATCACATGAAAAAGTACTTAGGAACGAGCTCACCTGTAAATTCAATTATCGGGCACGAGCTCTAGTGATTAGACCATGCATATCAACTTGAAGAATATTGTGTATGTCGACATTTGATATCGCGACTATGGTATTTAGATGGTATGGGGATCGTCGATACCAGGGTATGTGCGAGATTGAGGTAAAAGAGATGGAGAAAGAGATTTTTATACAGGTTCGGGCCCTTACCTGACAGGTAATAGCCCTACATCCTGTTGGCCGAAGCCGATGTTGCTCTTTATTCATCTGGATCACACAAGTACAATAATTGGGATAACCTATCTACCTGTCGTCGACTTGGCGGCTAGATAACCAACTCGTAGTCGACGACAGGATGGCCTTCCTCCTTGAATACGAACTCGTCGAGATCAAAGATGGCGCAAGATCCCTCTTGCCAACTTCCGTAGGCACCGGATGGGGTATGTCTAGGCTTATCTTTGATGTTGATATCCGGCGGCGTGTGTTGGCTTCTGTGTATGTTGTGTCTTGTGGCTTGTGCCCTCTCCTCCTAGGGGGCTTGTATTTATACCCATAGATGCCCCCTTGTCCAAGTAGAACTAGAGAGATAAATATGGATACGATCCGAGTAGTCCTTGTCGTTTACATATAGAACTCTTATTGTCCTTCCTTATCCGGAACTCCTTCTATATACGAGGTTTGTTTCCTTAGAAGACTTGGTATGTGGTGGGCCCCGCCGAGCTTAGTCGATTACTATTGGGCATGTGGTATCCATAATCCTGACAGTGTATATCCAAAGGAGTGATGTCCTCATCATGATGGGGGTGAATGGGTATTTCTAAATGGTTAACAACTTCGAAGCATATTAAACAATTGGAAATTATGGTTCAAATCAGAATTTCCAATATGAAATTGGAACTTTTGGTCTCAACAGTGTCTGGTGGTTAAGAGAGGAAAACACTAACTATAAACTTGTAACTCAAAGAAACAATATTTATATAAAACAAAAGGTGAAAAACAAAGTATTTAAGGAAGATAAAAGGTCATCAATTAGATTGAGTAAAAACAAGCTCAAGCACACAATGATAAATGCATAATGGGAAAACCAAGAGAGGAGATATGTAATTTGTTTTCCAAAGTTTGGATCCACCGATCCTAAATCTTTGTTGATGGGCCACAAAGATTGAGTCTCTTTCAACTATTTTTTTCTCATGAGGTTGCACAAATGCACTCCTTACTTTTACTCTTGATTTCTTCCCTTGTAGAGATAGAATTGAAGCATTCACAAACTTCTTGTGGCACACTACAACCTTGAGTGCTCACGGCGCTACCTAGACATCTAAGAGACTTTGATCTCCAAGAGTAACAAACACAATTAATGATTTGTTTGCTACGAACTCAAGTACTCAAATGAAATGGAGTGAAGCTCACTAGATCTCAACCTTGCTTCTCAACCCAAATCTCTCACAAAGAGCTACCTGTAAGGTAGCGGGACAAGAAGAGCTCTTTGGCTTAGCTAGGTTTTGCTCTTCAAAATCATAGCAACCAATGATGGAGGGGATGGAGGAGATTAAATACCTGATTCCTCAAAAACTAGCCGCTATGCCCACATTGGAAATTTCGAAGCTCATCTCAGAAGTTTTGATCAGTTCAAAAGACAACCCAAAGATCATGATCGCATCCTCTCGACCTAGGACTTTACACACATTGGAGTTTCCAGCGTCAAATCGGAACTTCTGATAATTTTAGGCCATCCAAACCGACATCAAGAACTTTGAAGATATCAGAACTTCTGACACATAAAAAATTCTAACCAACATCGAAAACTCCGACTCAAACCCTTAGGAACAACCCAAGAACTCAACTTTGGGGAAAATCAAACATTCAAGTAACATTCATATCAAATATTCCATCCGACGTCCTAATTCCGACTTACATGAGAACTTCCGATGTCACTCAGTTGAAACAACCATAGCTTCTTGCACCCGGAAGTTCAATTTTTATGATCTTGGACTCTATAAAAAGCTTACCTTGAGGGGTACCCAACCCAGTTAAAACCAATGTCTAAAACCACTCAAAGGATTGGTTAAGTTTGGGTTTTCTCTCAATGTAGCACTTGGATATGAAACTTTGAGCGCTGAGACATAAACAAACACATCGACATTGCATCCCACTTAATAATACGCCACTCCTATACTCAAATGCAAATAGAAAGAAAACTATACCAACAGGAATACCTTCATGATTTCTTCCTTTCTTTGCCTTGAGGGATGTTAACATCTGTTAACAACCAAATTTGGTAAGTATTCGTATCAGAAAAGGGGATTTGATCGGAGAAGAGTTGGAGGCGGAGACCGAGTTCTGGAACAGAGCAAGAATCGGCTAGAGTCTGGATCGGCTACAGCTAGGATCGGCTAAGGTTGAGTTAAGCTAAGTAAGCTGGTATAGCCGATTCTGACGATACAACTGGTGCGCGACATCGGGCTCAGGTTGATGTGCTTCAAGATGATTGCCACGCATGGATAGAGTCCTGGGAAGGCAATTGTATCTATTAATTAGGATTATTTATGTAAATTCCTTATAGATAAGTGTGGGCAAGAGTCTGCCGCAAAGACTTGTGATATTTTAGAGTTTGTTAGAGATAATGGTCGTGGCCGGTACGGGCATATCTTGTAATCTTCGGGTATAAATAGACCCCGAACCCTATGTAAATAATATACACACATTCAATACAATTCCGGCGCATCGCCACCTTTTGCTTTTGTTTTATTTCGACGAGTTCTTGCTTTCGGGTTGAGCTGCATCGGTTTCGATCTTCAACAAGAGGTAAAACTCGCTATGACGAATTATGTTCTCAGAGATTAGTGCTTACATCTTCATGACATTCTAATCTCGTTTATATAATTCGCCGAGTTATCATGTATCTTACATAATCCTCAACAATATCTCTATTTAACCTACTATCGGCTAACATTTGCATGCAAAAGACAACCGATTAGGTTAGATCTTGCCGTTGATGTGGATTATATAAGATATCTACCATTCTATGAATCTTCCAGTGGCTTGATTGTCTAGATATTATTTTTCTTTTCATACTTAATGCTGCATCAGTTGAGTTTGATCTATTAAGTCGTGCTTAGAATATCAATCTCTAGCCTGCTTTCTAGTTGCCGATTAGGGTAGCATCGGAGTTTCAGCCGATCTTATCTGATTTAACTACGTTTGCTCCATATGCTTTATTGATATGTTAAATCTGCCCTTCATGTCAAGATATAATTGCATTCACGTATATTAAGCTTCTGTTTGGTATATTCTACTTGTTTTAATATCTTAACATAAAGTTGCATCGGAGTATTAGCTGATGCGTACTAGATCTATCTGATCGGCTATGCTGTAAACGTATATAATTCTGTTATTAACATATATTTCAATCTAAGTGGTTTATACTGTCTCGGCATGGTGACCGATCTATCCCAATCACTTAATTTAAGTATATGTCGATATAAGAATTATACATTGTTAATATCTACAGCCGATCGAATAGATTTAGTCCTTTATTATCTGTTTCCAATCGCCGATCGATCTATATATGACATCGGCTCAAACGTAAATGATATGTCATCGGCATCCGGCCGATCGGCACCGGGACTACGAATCCGGGACTAAAGATAGCTATCTTTAGTCCCGGATTCGTAGTCCCGGTTAGACAACCGGGATTAAAGGGGGGTTACCAACCGGGACTACAAATGGTTTCTCCACCAGTGACTGATGGAGGCTCATGGGTTATGAGAAATAGATAAATCTCAATAGAAGTTGGAAAGTTATAAGAGAATGGATTTTGTGAGGAGTGTTTTGCACGAAATTAAGTTGTAAGGGGGTATGAAAATATAGTGACTTGTATGGGGTATTTGGATTTTCTTTGTAATTAAATTAAATTCGTCTCCACGAAATGCCATGTATACAATGGATTTGGATCTACCTAGAAAGAGCGTTTGGCTAGATCTTAGCTTAAAAAAACTTGTACAGCAAAGCTATGAAGCTAAGTAAAGGTTGCTCCACATCTACTATTGTTTTTAGCTTCATACCACGTCTTTCTCCGTTCTACTTTTTTTATCACTTTGGTTCAACTATGTCAGGGTTATGGATACCACATATCTAATAGTAGTTGACTAAATCTCGGCAGGACCCACCACATACCATGTCTTATATGGAAACAACCTCCGGATATAGGAGGAGTTCCGGATAAGGAAAGACAACTAGAGTTCTACATGGAAACGACAAGGACTACTCGGATTGTATCCATATTGGTTTTCCTAGTTCTACTTAGACAAGTGGACACCTATGGGTATAAATACAAGGCCCCCTAGGAGGAGAGGGGACACACCCACCACAATCTACGGAATAACAGAAGACACAAGATCAACATACAAGCAAACATACGCCAAGACAAGACGACGGATATCGATTTCAGGGATAAGCACGGCTAGTCCCCTATGGTGTCTCTGGATACTGTCAGGAGAGACGAAAGCGCTATCTCTGATCTCGCCGGACACGGATTTGAGGAGGAAGACTACCCTGTTGTCGACTACGAGTCAGAACTTCAGACCGCCATGTTGACAACAGTTAGATAGGCTACCCCAAATATTGTACTGGTGTGATTATGATGAATAAGAGCAACGATCGGCTTCGACCAACAGGATGTAGGACTATTACCTGACAATTCAGGGGCCCGAACCTGTATAAAAATCTTCGCCTCCGTCTCTTTTACCTAAGTCTCGCGTATATCCTAGTACCAACGATCCCCATACTATACAAATACCGGAATCGCGACATCAAACGTCGACAAACTCCACCTCCTTAGAGGTAGGTCATGTCGCACCGCTTGCATATCCTTAAGGAGTGTTGCTTTCTTGGAATCCTTGAGTACTGCTATTGCCGCTTGTCCCAATATTGTTACGGGCCATCCCATTTATAATTGATTCTTTGTTGTCATCATTTGGACGAAGTACATAGAGATATACAACGAAATTAAGTTCACACCTCTCCCCGTAGACAATAGTTCCATTATGTTCAATTGGTAGCTCGAGTTTCAAACAAACTTGATTTATTTAGAAAAGAACTAATTTTTAGATTAACCTAGATATTTTTCGTTGCTTCTATATGTCATCCATAATTGTTTTAACACTATTATTGATGGTCGTTAAGTGCAAACTTTAACCGTCAACTCCTGCATAAAAGATATCAGATATACTGTCAAAACTTAGTGGTAGGAGTTTACTACTAACCACTTCAACAAGTTTTGGTAAATATGTGTATGCAGGTCATTTAAGGAGAAATACACCCAACATGCGACAAAAATGAGCCTTCGACCAATCATGTGCAAGTACAAGAATTGGAGGGCCCACAAGTCAGTCGAAACCGACTTAAAGTAGGGACGAACCAACCTAACCGCCATACGGACCCACCGGTTAGTGTCCTAGCCAAAGAATAGGTCAGGACGTGGGGTCAAGGGGTTAGCTGAACTAGGGGACCACAAGCGCCCCTGATCCTGGCCTTCCACGTGGACGTCCCTAATAGCTCCTCAATGATGGTTATGGGCACACCGATCACCACAACCGTCATACTACCACCATATGAAGGCTATAAAAGGAGGAGCTCATACACACTTCAACACACACAACTTTGAGCTCAAGTATAGTACAACTCACTTGTAGTTTCATATTTAGTATTTGTTGTTTGGTAGAGAGTAAGGGAAGCTCCGGAAGGTGTGCCACGAAATATTGGAGTTCCTCTGAGAATTTTACAGAGGAGCCGGAGTGTCGACATTCTTCCTACGGAGTACTGGAGAAAGCCGGGATTGTCGGCCTTCTTCTCTCGCTTGTACCTCGGCGGATGCTTCCTTTATCAAAGTAAGTGTTCGAGTTTCTTTATGTTCTTTAATTAGTTTATTTAAG
>CM020180.1:32927481-32943614 GCA_009805545.1 Oryza longistaminata | reverse complement strand
AATTTCCAATATGAAATTGGAACTTTTGGTCTCAACAATATCTGGTGGTTAAGAGAGGAAAACACTAACTATAAACTTGTAACTCAAAGAAACAATATTTATATAAAACAAAAGGTGAAAAACAAAGTATTTAAGGAAGATAAAAGGTCATCAATTAGATTGAGTAAAAACAAGCTCAAGCACACAATGATAAATGCATAATGGGAAAACCAAGAGAGGAGATATGTAATTTGTTTTCCAAAGTTTGGACCCACCGATCCTAAATCTCTGTTGATGGGCCACAAAGATTGAGTCTCTTTCAACTATTTTTTCTCATGAGGTTGCACAAATGCACTCCTTACTTTTACTCTTGATTTCTTCCCTTGTAGAGATAGAATTGAAGCATTCACAAACTTCTCGTGGCACACTACAACCTTGAGTGCTCACGACGCTACCTAGACATCTAAGAGACTTTGATCTCCAAGAGTAACAAACACAATCAATGATTTGTTTGCTATGAACTCAAGTACTCAAATGAAATAGAGTGAAGCTCACTAGCTCTCAACCTTGCTTCTCAACCCAAATCTCTCACAAAGAGCTACCTGTAAGGTAGCGGGACAAGAAGAGCTCTTTGGCTTAGCTAGGTTTTGCTCTTCAAAATCATAGCAACCAATGATGGAGGGGATGGAGGAGATTAAATACCTGATTCCTCAAAAACTAGCCGCTATGCCCACATTGGAAATTTCGAAGCTCATCTCAGAAGTTTTGATCAGTTCAAAAGACAACCCAAAGATCATGATCGCATCCTCTCGACCTAGGACTTTACACACATTGGAGTTTCCAATGTCAAATCGGAACTTCTGATAATTTTAGGCCATCCAAACCGACATCAAGAACTTTGAAGATATCAGAACTTCTGACACATAAAAAATTCTAACCAACATCGAAAACTCCGACTCAAACCCTTAGGAACAACCCAAGAACTCAACTTTGGGGAAAATCAAACATTCAAGTAACATTCATATCAAATATTCCATCCGACGTCCTAATTCCGACTTACATGAGAACTTCCGATGTCACTCAGTTGAAACAACCATAGCTTCTTGCACCCGGAAGTTCAATTTTTATGATCTTGGACTCTATAAAAAGCTTACCTTGAGGGGTACCCAACCCAGTTAAAACCAATGTCTAAAACCACTCAAAGGATTGGTTAAGTTTGGGTTTTCTCTCAATGTAGCACTTGGATATGAAACTTTGAGCGCTAAGACATAAACAAACACATCGACATTGCATCCCACTTAATAATACGCCACTCCTATACTCAAATGCAAATAGAAAGAAAACTATACCAACAAAAATACCTTCATGATTTCTTCCTTTCTTTGTCTTGAGAGATGTTAACATCAAAACCGTTTCACCTTGTATTCTTTAAAAGATTGATGAGGTTTTACCTGTATCTTTAAATGGCCTCGCACAATACATCACAACAAAGCCTTCACTTGTCCTTTACCTCCAGATTCGGTCCTTGGTGCCAAGCCATTGCTTGCCCTTCACCACCGCATGGCCTATGATGACCAATCATTGCTTGCCCTTCAATATCTTTCCATGGATAGCTAATTAGCTACTTCATACCCCACCTCTTTGCTTGCATATTTCAACTTTTTTCATCCTTTGACCAAGCAAACTATTCATCTTGATCATTAGGTGTCATGATGTGACTTGAGCATTAGCACCTTTTCCATTTCTGAGGACCTATATCTTTTATTTAACTCAATGAAATTGTTAGTTACAATGATCCTGTTAATGATCTCTAATACTTGACCAACCAACCGCATATAAAGAATATGAATAAAATGATGAGTATTAATGTTGACCGTCGTTAAGTACCGATTTCGATCGTCAATTATCTCGACAAAGAAAGAGAACTAACATTTCTTACATGCATATTAGTTTCAAATAATGTAGTTCCACTTGTCCTTGGAGAATATTATGAATGCAGGGATTTGCTACTGTTGGTATGTGATACGATCCTAGAAAATTCCACAAGCGCATGGATACAGATGTAGCACTTGCCCTTATAGTAGTATCAAACACGAGGAATGTGTGTGCATTATCTATGACCAGGATTCAATCCAAGGACAACAACTTAGGATACTTGGCTAGAGAGGATTCCTATGTCTATTATTTAGCCAATTTAAGTTAAAGGTAAAACTCTATCGAATGCTTCGGGCACTGGCCCTCCCCTGGTCTATCAGGCTGAGTCTGGCCTTGAGCTCTATGATGTAGCCGAATGTGCAGGAATACAAAGGACGGACATGGCTATCACCACCTGCTGTTTACCTCACTTTCCGTGGAGAACGCAACAAACGAAGGTAATTCATAATCTTGACACCATGCCTAAGTTATTAATTACTACTCTAGCCTTGCGCAAGAACTTCCTTCTTTATCCAGAGTCCTAGTACTAGAGCACTCAGTTGCGCACTAAGCGATGAACTCGCACCGATGAGAATATATCTCACTTAAATAAAATAATTAAAGAACATAAAGAAACTCTAATACTTAGTTTATAAAAGAAGCATCCTCCCGAGGTACAAGCAAGAGAAGAAAGCCGACAATCCAGGCTTTCCCCGAAACTCTGTTGGAAAAATGCCAATAGGCCAGCACTCCTTCGTAAAATTCTCGAAGGAACTCCGTTATTTCGGGGCACTTCTTCTGGAGGTTCCCTCACTCTCTACTAAGCCAACATACTAAAGATGAAACTACAAGTGAGTTGTACTCTGCTTGAGCTCAAGTTGTGTGCTGTGAAGTGTGATGCCTCCCCCTTTTATAGTTGGTAATAACGGTTGTATGGCGGTTGTGGAAGTCGGTGTGCCCATAACTGTCATTGAGGAGCTATTAGGGACGTCCACGTGGAAGGCTAGGATCAGATACGTCAGTGGCAGTTCGGCCAAACCCCTTGTTCAACTGACCCTAGGCCGCACCTCATGGCCTATCCCTTGGCCAGGAGAGACTGACTGGTTGACCCTTATGGTGGTTAGGATGGTTTGGCCCCACTTTGAGTCAGTTTCGACTATCATGTGGTTCCTCCAATCCCTGTACCCGCGCTTGATTAGTCGGAGGTTCATTTTTGTCGCATAGCGGGTATATTTTCTCCTTAAATGACCCACATACATATATTTACCAAGACTAGTTGATGCATCTAGGCCCCGTTGCTAATTTTGGTAATTAATGACAAGCACTATTTTTGGACTAACAATTCTATTTGAGTTATATATTTTGAGTTAGGACCACATGTTGCATATATCATGGATGATCACCGAGGATTAAAATTGATGACGCAAAGCGATGGAACGAAGATGGTAAATCTAGTGGTTTCATTTTAATTGATCGAGGTGTTGGGCGATCAATTTTTTTCTACATTTATTTATAGCTTTGTCGTACTATCAAGAGGGATAGTGACCTAAACAAGGAGTTGATCAAAATGCCACATTAGGTTGTTTGCATTGTCACTTGGTTCGACTACTTTTACTCATACATCCCCTGACCATGGCTAGTCTGACCGCAGGTCCCATGCTGGTCAGACCGGGCCTGGCTCGGTTTGACCGGGCCTCCTTTGAGTCGGTTGGACGCCCCTAGCTTGGTGATCTAGAGTTGCCAGAGCCGAGGCCAGTCTGACCGGCCGACCTATGGTGGTCAAACCGTGCTAGTTGTGCCTATGCAATAAATGAACCGTCTAGCCGTTACACCAATTGGCAGTCTGACCGGCCACCCTATGGTGTTCTGATCGGCAGGCAACAGGGGTTGGGGATTTCGACCCCAACGACCAGTTTTTGTGGATGTGGGTATAAATACTCCCCCATCAATAGCAAGGGGACTCTCATGGCACTTGCTTAATTTGCATACACCCCTTGCATCTACTCTCACACTCTCTTGAGCTTGTGTTCATTCATTTGGTGTGTTTGAGAGTTGATTGAGCCAAGACAAGTGCATTGCTTCATTGTAGAGCTAGTGTGGCACTTGATCACCTTCAAGCTAGGTTGTTACTTGTTACTCTTGGAGGTTGCCCCCTCCTAGACGACTTGTAGAGGTGTTGCCTGGTGACCTCTCCAAGGAGATTGTGCAGAAGGCCTGGTGCCGGTTTGTGTGTGATTTGGAGTTCACCACCTTCGGAGTGAAGAAAGAACTACCCTAGTGATCGAGGCTTGATAGTCCACTTCTCGTGGGCCGGCTCCAACCTTGCCCACCCCTTGACAAGGGGGCTTTGTGGTGGCTTCGTGGTTTTGAGTGGTGAAGTTGGGTTTGCCTCAACGAGGATTAGAAACCAGCTAGTTTCCGAACCTCAAGTAAAATTTCCTTGTCTCTTGTCTCATTTACTTATTGCATTTACTTTTGTGCAATTTACATTCATAGAGACATACTTGAGCCCTTATCACCCTAGGATTGCAAAACATAACCTAGTTGCTTTGTTAGACTTATCCTTCACCAAGCCTAGCAACTTAGGTTAGTTTTGATTAGGAGTAATTTATTTTTAATCACCTATTCACCCCCCCCTCCTCTAGTCGACATCTCGATCCTACAGTGACCTAGATCAGGGGCTGCACCGAGCACTGTACGGTGACGATGAGGGTCGACGACGCTGATCTGGCAAGTCCACTGGCGATGGAGCTCGCGCATCAAGGTGCCAAATTGGGGAGCAGCATCGACCGCGGTGACGGCTTGGCATGTTCACGGTGAACTCCATGTCGCCGGAGGAGAGGATGCGGCAGTGTCTAGCGTCTCCATGCTAGATCTGGTCAAAAGGTCACGGCAACAAATCGAATGTAGGAGCCATACAGGCCGACATGAGGGATCTAGAGCCTAGTGAATTACCTTGGGGTTTTCTTTGATGCTCATTACAATATAACTTTTACTATACTTCTCAATTAATTTCTCTCAAATCACTCACCAAGGTATTGATGTTGCCTTTTCTTATCCTATATTTCTAATAAGGCTTATGTGGAGATCAGGATAGGGAATAAGAAAAAACATACTTACATCAGATATATTGTAAAGTCAAATAGAGGATGTAAGAAGATAACTAATCATAAAACCATGACCAAGCTTGGTCACCTATATTTATGGGTGGTAATGGGAGAGTGGAAAAAATGAAAATGGGATGGTGACTCATTTTTTTTTATGATCCTCCTCCTTGCACTTTTATTCCAGAGAACATCGCTATACTTTTTTTTTCATCATGCTTGAGAAAATTTGCTTCATTCTCTTTTGAGCAGAGTTTTTTTTAGCTCATGTCTCATTTGGCATGGATCATTAGAGGAGAGACCATAGAATGTTTTTAGTCTTTATTTGGTGGATGTCGACTTCTGGTGCAGAAGTTTAGCATATGAAAGTGAATGGAATGTGTTGCTAATCCTACAGTGCGGAGAAAAAGCAAAATTTTTTGTGGCTAAGTGCACAAGACTTTGGTCATGAGAATATGAAAATAATCTAACAAGGGTCACAACCATTTGGCAAAACTCAAAATGATAGCAAGCAGCATATGTATAAGGTTTCGTCATTAAGATTGACATATGGCTTTGGTAGGAAAGGAACATCATTGAGGAGTATGCAAAGTTATTTTATTTTCCTTTATAAAATTCCAAGGGTTCAACATCAAGTGCAAGGTTCATATCATCAGGCCATCTCTCATTAATCAATAATTTAGATAACGCGTGGTCCCATGAGTATGTAAGTGATAGAAGGTGTGTGTAGGGAATAGAAGGTATACAAGTTATTTTAACAAGCAAGTCGGAGACTCTAGTTGATCATGTCAATACTCATTTTAATTGTTGAGTTAATTTTAGATAAGGCAAAATTAATCCAACTCAAGGAATTAAGGATATGAAGGATAAACGTGCAAACCAACGCTCATATGTGAGTGTGAAGACGTGCAGCCTTGTGAAATGGTTGCTTCGTCTCATCTTGTGAATATGCAAGCATCACGGTGTAGCACAGACGTGGGTGATCTTGTATGTGAATGCACCATGTGAGCACAAGATCACCCCACACTTGTTTTTGTACCTAGGGTGCTTCAAAAGACAAAAAGACAAAAGAAAAATGTAAAAGCAAAATGGAACTCACTCAGTGAAACCCGATGAGTCTTTTATTTTGGCATTTCATCCAGGAGGCAAAGGCGGCCTTGCAGCAAGCTCCAGTTGCCCAAATCCAGAAGATCGGAAAGCATAGTAATTTGAGCTTGACTACGGTGCTTTCTACTCGTAGTATTCTACTCCCAGTAGAAACGATCTGAACCATCCGTTTAGAAGGGTATATTAGTACTTACTAATTATGCGCTTAAGGGTAATTTGGGTATTTGCGTTTTCCTTTTCTTTTAGTCTCGTATTGCTCCGACCATCTCACCGCATCCATCCACCGTCCGTTCCTGCACAGCTCGATTCCGGTGGTGGCGCCTATTTTGATCAGCCGGCGTTCATCTTGCCGCCGCCGTTTTATCTCCCCGTCGGTGACCTCGATTATCCTGCCATCCTCCACCCCTAGTATTCCTGTCGCTGATCCCTGTCTAGCCACCACGGCCGTGCCAACCGCCGTTGCTGGCGACCACGCGCATCTGTGCCGATCTCCTCCCTATTGACCACGGCCATGCCGATTTCATCGGCCCTGACGACCGCATCCACTTCCGCGTTGATCTCCTCCTCCCACTGAACAAGCGAACAGCTGGTATTTATTTTCGATTATCATGGTACTTGTGCGTTTGCTCTCAATCGAATTTGATTTCTTCGTTGTTGATAAGAAGAGGAACCTGCTAATGCTATTGCTACTAGATTGCATGTATAGCGTTGTATACAAGTTCCAATTCGATTTATCGGATGTGACTTTGATATGGATGGATGCTGAATTTTGATTCGGGCTGGATGCAATATACTGTATATATTAATTCTGAAGATGTAATGTGCTAGCTATTATAATATTATTTGAATAAAATACAGTTCAACTGAATCTCTGAACTTGAGTATGTATAAAATACTATTTTGACTGTTAATTTCTGTTATGGTATATTTCTAAAAATCTAAAAGTATTGTTTGAAAAGAAAATACTCACAATTTTAAGATCGTTGACACAGTTCCTGAGTTTTCATTTGAGGGAACATTTCTGAATTAGAAACTCAGTTCCTGAGTTGTTTTTTTAGGGAGCAGTTCCATATAGTTACTAACTTATAGTATTAATTACTAATTTGTCCATGCATGTCCACAAGCATTCTCATAAATCATCATGATATATATTCTTTAACTGCTAGAGTATTTTCATTATGAGATGAGATTTTAAAGCAGCCGCGACTGTCAGATTCACTTGTATCACAGAATTGTTCACTTTCCTAAACATGTTTGTAACTCGCGAAGTAATCCTCAAGCCGGAGCTATGAGAGGGAGCGTGTGTAAGAAGCATCAACACAATTGAAGGTTGGGGATGGACCACTGACGTTTCTTCAGCTTTTTATTTTGTTGTATGAGAGACTTTGTTCAGATGATTATATACTTCTTAAGTGATATGCATGTAAATGTGGAGGTCAGGGGGTGTAATTAGCAAAAAATAAAGCTCTATCAAGGCAAGTTTCAGGATATATTAACCGTGGTGATTGCAGATTAATTTCTGTTAGGTGAAGATAAAAAAGATAGTTGCAGTTATGTTAGATGATTGAAAAAAAGAAGTGGTGTGGTACTGGGGATTGACCCCTCGCGACATGGACAAAATTAAAGCATCTTGCAGTAACCATCCACGGCAACTCCCAAGTGCAAATATATATCATCTTTGTCTATTCACTTGTCTTAAAACACGAACACTGTCTACCAAAGAAAACCACATGGGATATATCGCAAGGGAGTATATTACTGCTTCTGTGATAGACATTAAATTATGGCGAGTACAAAATATATATATTTCAATTCAGACATTGGTCGTTGTCCTTTATAAAATATCAGCCCCATACCATGCTGCTAGATCATACTCGCAGAACAGGATACAACTCTTGAATGCAAGAAGCATGACTTTTGCCAGTAATTCCAACGTGCAATCTCCGACAAGACAATGAAAGGCAAACTCACCATTGGAGCTCCACTGCTTGGCTGAAAAAATGAAAAGAAAATTATACACATTGGAAAGCCTCCAAAATAAAATGATCTGCAGAGCCTTACAAAATTATGGACCTAACTGTTCATGCTGGCCGTAACCACTATAAACTAGTAGTATCTTCTGAAATTTGACTTATGTGATGTAGCACAGGGAGTGGAACTATTTCTGCAAGCAACGAATCAAATAAAAATCGATCTGTGTGTAATTTACGAAGTATAGAGAACTCCAAAATTAGTACTAGAATTTTACTGAAGCAAAATCAAAACCATTTAAACCGCTGTCGGCTGCTCATCAACTAAAATAGAATGAAACACAAGCGCCAAATCATCTCTCGTTAATGGTCACAGAAGAATTATCTATGTGGTGATTTGATAACATTTGTCAGACACATTGCAAATTTGTATAGTTGGGACAAAAACCTCAGTAGAAATCTAGCAGGTTGTGCTTATGAAGTACTTGGTGTTAAAACTGAATTTTGCTCGCGTCAGGCTGCTAGTTTTGGAGGATCTAATAGTGATCCTACAGCATTATCATTTATCAGGAAGTGATGGGAGAAAATGGGACAGGACGTTACCTGTTCTCGAACCAGTAGCAGCCGAAGAGATGGGATGAACAATCAACGGCAACATCAAGATGAGGGCGACGTTGCATCATCAGCCTTTCCTCCGCCGAACTGCCATACAAGCAGCACATCGTGGATCCACCGCCCTTGCCGAGGCGCCGAGCACGTACGCCGCAGCCGCCACAGGTCGCTGGAGGTAGAGGAGGCGGATGGGGAAAAGGGCCGCGAGGGCGCTGGAGGCGATGAACGCGGAGAGGGAGATGGACGGGCGATGGAGGCGACGATGGAGATGAACGGGAGGCCGAGAATGGCATCGAAGGAGGCGGCGAGGGCAGGGTAGAAAGATGGCGGGGGAGGCAAGGGCGCCGAAGGGGGAGGAGACGCAGACGGCGCCGGAGGTGGAGAGGACGGGGCCGACGGCCGACGGCGACGGAGGGGGCGGGAAAGGCGGCAAGGGTGGGGGAGATGGACGGCAACGGAGGCGGCGAGGGCGGGGGAGACGGACGGCAACGGAGGCGGCGAGACGGAGATTTCATTCAAGACTCATTTTTACAACGTAGAGGTATCTTTTGGCTAGAAGGATTCTATGTTCGAGTTGTTTTTAGGCTGGTCCAAATTTAGTAGTTAAAGGTGAAACTCTATCGTTGATGCTTCGGGTGTTTTGCTGAGCGGGGGCCTGCCGGTTTGGTGCTTAGTCAGCCCGCTGTGTAGGTCTGGCCCTTTGGAGGTCCCTTTATTCTGTATGTTGTGAGCCCCGACTATGTGCAGGGAATTACAAGGACGAACATGGCGATCACCTAACCTTGATGTTTACCCTACCTTTCCGTGGCAGACGCGAACCAAACGAAGGTAATTCATAATCCCCTTGACACCATGCCTAAGTTATTAATTAACCTACTCTAGCCTCGCGCCAACGAATTCCTTCTTTTATCCAGAGTCCTAGTACTAGAGCACGTATCAGTTGCGCACTTAGCGATAACTCGCAGAAATCTAATGAGAAATATCTCTCACTTAAATAAAATACATTAAAGCACAATTAAGAAACTCTAATACTAGTTTATAAAAGAAGCATCCTCCACCGAAGGTACACAGCAACGAGAAGAAGGCCGACAATCAAGCTTTCCCGGAACCTGTTGCGCACAAAAATGCAACACATAGGCCATACACTCCTTACGTGAAAAATTTCCTCGAGAGGAACTCCGTTCATCTTATCGGCCGGCCAACTTGCCGTCTCTGGAGGTTCCCTACTCTTAACTAAGCCAACATACTAAAGATGAAACACAAGTGAGTTGTACAATCTGCTTGAGGGGCTCAAGTGTGTGCTGTGAAGTGTGGATGCCTCCCCCCTTTTATAGTTGGTAATGAACGGTTGTATGGCGGTTGTGGAAGTCGTGTGGTGGCCCATAACTGTCATGAGCGAGCCTATTAGGGACGTCCAACGTGGAAGGCTGATCAGATACGTCAGTGGTCAGTTCGGCGCCAACCCTTGTTCATGACTAGGCCGCACCTCATGGCCTATCCTTGGCCTAGGAGAGTACTGTTGACCCTTACTGTGGTTTAGGCATGGGTGTTGCGCCCCACTCTTTGCAGTTCATCGTTTCCGTACTATCATGTGGTCTTTCCTCCACATCCCTGTACCGCCGCTCTGATTAGTCGCAGGTTCATTTTCTGGTCGCCATGGCGGGATATATTTTCTCTTATAAATTGAACCCACATAACATATATTACAAAGAACTAGTTGAACGGCATCTAGGCCCCGTTGGGCGTAATTTTGGGTAATTGAATGACGAGCACATTGTTGTGGGATAGACAATTCGATTGAGTCAGAAGAGTTAGGACCGACAGGTGTTGCATATGACGTATGGGATGAATCACCCCGGAGAGTTAAACATTGCGATGACGCAAAGCGATGGCGACGGATACGAAGAATGTAAATCTAGTGGGTTGTCCATTTTAACGTGTGATCCGACGGCGTGTCTGGGCGACGCGTCATTCTTTTTCTACATTTATCCTTATAGCATTTTGTTACTAAGCCAGAGGGATAGGTGACCTAAACAATGAGTTGATCGAGAAAATGCGCACATTAGGGGTTTGTTTGCCATTGTCACTTGTTCGACCGAGTGTTAGTCCATACACGGCCATGACCATGGCTGAAGTCCTGACCGCCAGGTCCCATGCTGGTCAGAGCCGGGGGCCGACGGCTCGGTTACCGGAGCCTCCTTTGAAGTCGTTGGACGCCCCTAGCTCTTGCCGGCTGATCTCAGCAGTTGCCCAGACGCGAGGCTCAGCTCCTGACCGGCCGACTACTGGTGGCTCAAACCGGGTGCTAGTTCGTGCCTTTGGGCAATAAATGAACCGAACGGCTTCTTAGCCGTTACATAAAGGCCAATTGGCATCTGACTCGGTGATCCACCTAAGGGTTTCTGATCCGGCCAGGCAACAGGGTTGGGGATTTCGACCCAACAGACCAGTTTCGTGGATGTGGGTACTAGCAAATACTCGCCCATCAAATTACGCCAAGCGGGAACTCTCATGGGCAGCTTGCCCTTAATTTGCATCACCCCTTCACTCTACCTCGTCTCACACTCTCTTGAGCTTTGTGTTCATGTCAGTTTGGTGTGTTTTGAGAGTTGCATTGAGCCAAGACAAGTGCATTGCTCTCACTTGTCAGAGCTAAAGTGTGGCACTTGATCATCTTCACCGCCTAGGTTGTTACTCTGTTACTCTTGGAAGGTTGCCCCCTCCTAGACGACGCTGTAGAGGTGTTGGCCTGGTGACTCTCCAAGGAGATTGTGCAGAAGGCCTGTGTGCCGTGTCTTGTATGTGTGATTTGCGAGTTCCAGCCACTCGGAGTGAATAGCGGAAGACGACTACCTAGTTTGATCGGAGCTGTTTCGGCTTGATAAGTCCACTTCTCAGTGGGCCCGGCTCCAAACCTTGGCCACACTGCCCTTTTGACAAGGGGGCTTTGTGGTTGGCTTCGGTGTTTGAGTGTGAAGCTTGGGTTGTCACCACGAGGCAATTAGAAACCAGCTAGTTTCCGAAACCTCAGTAAATTTTCCTTGTCTCTTGTCTCATTACCTTATTGCATTTACTTTTTGTGGCAATTTTTACATTCATAGTAGACATACTTGATGCCCTTATCACCGCTAGCTGGAACTTTGCAAACATCAAACTAAGTTGCTTGTTGCTTAGACTTATCCCTCCCAAGGCCTAGCAACTTAGGTTTCAGTTCTTAATTAGGCTGCTATTTATATCTTAATATCCGCATATTCCCCCCCCCCCCTCTAGTTGACATCTTCAAATCATCAACACTAGTGAATGGTTAGTAAGCTAACTCGCTACCACTAAGCTCTCCGATAGTAGAAAGAAGTTTGGACTCTTTTATGATAAGTTGGACGGTAAGTTTTTCAATCTTAACGACATCCAACAACACCGCCCACACTACCTTTACTCGTCTGGAGTAAAGCTCATGAATTATAATAGAGTAATGACTTTCTCTTAAATGATCATATACATGTCTAAATATTCAAGCGACATAGCTGATTTTGTCTTGCTGAGACCTTTGACCATGTCGTTTGAGCATGTATCTTGGCGGATTGAAGAATGGAAGTGGTTCTTCGGAGATCAGTCAGCCTTACTCTTCTAAGTTTGAATCTACCCTGGGTTTTTTCTTGATAGCTACATTACAATATAACTTTTACTAACGCTTCTCATTAATTTCTCTCAATCACCTGGTCACCGGTATGATTGGTTGCCTCTTTTCTTAATCCTATAGTTCTTAAGGCTTTGTGGAGGATCAAGGATAGTGGACTAACGAAAAAAGCATACTTAACATTCAGATACTATGCTAAAGTCAAGATAGCAGCATGTAAAGAAGATAATCTAATCATCGAAACCCATGACCAGCTTTGTCACCTGATATTTATGGGGTGGATTAATCGGAGAGCTGGGAGAAAAATCGAAATGGGATGGTGGACCATTTCTTTCTTTATGATCCCTCCTCCTTGCACTTTCTATTCCAGAGAACCATCGCTATACTGCTTTTTTTCACTATGCTTGAGAAAAAAATTGCTTCATTCTCGTTTTGAGGCAGGAGTTTTTTTGCTCATGTCTCAGTTGTGGCACTGGATCATTAGAGGAGAGACATAGAACTGTTTTAGTCTTTATTATGGTGGACTGTTGACTTCTGTGGTGCAGAGTTTAGCGCATATGAAAGTGTGGGAAATGCCTGTTGCAATCCTGACAGTTGCGGAGAAAAGCAAATTTTCTTTGTGGCTAACTGCACAAGACTTTGCGTCATGAAATATGAAAAATAATCTAACAAGGGTCACAACCATTTGGCAAGAACTCAAAATGCTAGCCAAGGCATGCAATTATGTACTGATGTTTTGGGTTTGGCTATTTATTAAGGGATGTTTCATATGTTGGGGATGGAGGTTTTGTAGTGATAAGTGAACTGTCTATCTGTGAGCTGTATGTATTTGGCTTATAAAGTTATTTTATATTTTCGCTGTTTATGGATATTAAAGCTCAAGGGATCCAACATCTAAATGTGGCATTAGTTCATACGAGTCTATCTGGGCCTATTTCTTCTCGATCTTAATCATAGTTTAATTTAATGTATTTAGTCGTGGTCCCATGAGTATGGGGATAGTTGGTTGACTTAGAAGATGTGTGTCGTGTGCGGGGAATGAGTACATAGGTGTTATGGCGAGTAGTCTATGGTTAACCATAGCAGGGGTCGGACACTTCTGGAGGTTGATCTAATGGTTTTTGTTTCGGGTTGGTCAATACTGTCATTGTTTAATTGGTTGGAGTTTTAGGATGTGTTCGGAGATCTAAGGTCTATAAATTGGTAGCTGAATGCCAAACGTCAAGGTAGACTGTTATAGGAATTGAACGGATAAACGTGCAAACAGACTGTCTCAATTGTGTTGTTATGTGAGGTGTATGAGAGGTGTGCATGGCGGGTGTTGCTTTTTGTGGGAGTGTTGTCTCTTCGTCTTCATCTTGTGAGATGTGTCATCTGATGCCTGTGTAAGCCATCACAGATATTGGGGTGATATCGTTGTATGTGAATTCGCGTCTGATGGTGAGCAGCTGATTTGGCTTTGGTCTTTTTGGGCGCTTCGGTTGGGGTTTTGGTTTTGTCTTTCTTTGTGCCTTGTTCTGGTTTGTGTGTTTGGTGTTTGGGTTTGTGTGTTGTTTTTTTGTTGCGTGGGTGGTTTTGCGTGTTTGGTTTCGGTGGGAAGATTCACCCCACACTTGTTTTGTACCTAGGGTGCTTCAAAGACAAAAAGACAAAAGAAAAATGTAAAAGCAAAATGGAACTCACTCAGTGAAACCCGATGAAAGTCTTTTATTTTGGCATTTCATCCAGGAGGCAAAGGCGGCCTTGCAGCAAGCTCCAGTTGCCCAAATCCAGAAGATCGGAAAGCATAGTAATTTTGTAACGCATGGTCTTTGCTCTACTCGGCCTATGCCTGAAACAAGTGTGTTTTGGCTCTCAGGCTCCCGAGTGGTGTTTCTGAACGCCTATCCCGAGATTGGTAATTCAGTAGTGGTTTAATATATATTTCTTTCCCCGAGAAAAACATAAGGAGTAACAAAATGTTTATGAAATACTTACTGTTTGGTACAGCTACTGAGAGACACTTATGGAATGCTTTTTTTTTTTTGCGGGGACACTTATGGAATGCTTTAGAAAAGTGAAATCACATCTATTGGAGAAGAAAGATAGTTTTGTATAAAGCACTCTGGAGATATGTAAGGCTAAATTTGTGAATAATGTTTGTCTTGAGACCCCCAACATGTACATGTGTATGGCGAGCACAATATCTCCAACACAGAGAAACTGCTAGAGCAGTACACCATATACATATATACCCATCTGTAATAGACATAATCAATAAGCTTGATTTTTTTCCTTTAAAACTTCAAGACGTTTGATATATATGACTTTTTCTTCATGTAGTTCTACCTCTCACAATCTCCTCATACTTGTCATTTGCCTTTAGTTGCAGAAGATGAGTGTACTTCGTTGGCCACTGCTGGAGCGCACCAGCTAAGCTATGGTGGCCATTGATGATCTCTTGCGAAAGTGAAGGTCCCATCACAATGCTAACATTTTCTCCCGGCACAATCGTGTCTTCATCAGGTTGGCAATTGATTGCACAACATCTGAGCTCCCACATTCCTTCCTGTATTCCAGAATGATGCTACTAAGCTGGTGTTGCTGCAGGAATTGGTCAGGCAGAGTCTGCACGCCATAAAAAGACATTTAGAATATGTCGATCTTTATGTTATGCCTAATAAAACAAGTGGGAATCGATAGAAATTGGAATGGATCAATGGCATGTACTACACCGTTCTTTTTCACCAATGGCATGTTTGAAACCATCTAATTTTTCTTTTATAAATTTATATCATTTCTATTAAACTAGCTCACTTTACTCCCTAAAGATCTTTCTTTCTTTTTTACTATTTGTCTCTTTATAGAAGTGATATTTCAAGTAAAGTTTTGAAGTATGATGATAGGAGTATTCCTTTTGCTGCAACCTATTCTTGAAAAAAAATATTTATCACTATTTGCATAGATTTGAAGCACCTACGTCTAATTTAAATAACAAGTTTGAGACGGCATCCAAACTATAATAAAAAAAATATTATGTTGTCATACATGGTTCTACAAATTTTGAACTTAAACCGTGTTTTATAAAAGGAGAACAAGTAAAGATAAATATTTTTTTAAAGAGAATGAAGATCAACCGGACCAAATGGGAGAGAAACCAACGTACTACCTCCATTCTTTTCTACTTATACCATAAAATATGTACCGTACATTGTAATATTATTTTACCGATGGCATGTTTGAAACCAACTAAATTTTGCTTTTATAAAATTTTATCTATTTCTAAACTACTCCATCTGTTTCATATTATAAGACACTTTGATTTTTGTCTTATTCAAACTTTCTAACTTTGATCAAGTTTATAAAAAAACTAGCAGCTTTTTCAATACCAAACAAACATACCATCAAAAATATTCAACATTAGGTTTAATGAAACTAATTTAGTGTTACAAGAGTTGCTATATTTCTCTATAAACTTGGTTAAACTTATAGAAGTTTGACTTAAAAAAGTTAAAGAGTTTTTATAATATAAACATAGAGAGTAGCTCATTTTACTCCCTAACATATTTCTACTACCTCCATTCCAAAATAACAACCATTCTAGAGGTCAAATACAACTTAAGAGAAATATAAAATGACCTATGACCCTTATTAAGTGATAGGTGAATGAAAGTGAAAGGACAGATGAGGGTAAGTTGGAAAAATATTTAAATAAGAGTTAGTTGATGTGATTACTAGTACTTAGGAATGCATTTATTTTGGGATAAATTTAAATCATGTAATTGCACTTATTTTGGGCATGGGGGGGCCCCCCCCCCCCCCCCTTGAGGTATG
>CM020180.1:32891522-32916341 GCA_009805545.1 Oryza longistaminata | reverse complement strand
CTTTGCTCCAGACTTTTGATCTAATTCCAGATAATTCATTCAGCATAGGAAAAATTCCAGAGAAATTATATTTGAATTGACATCTTTAATAATAGCACAGTGGCTACCTTCATACAATATGATCTTTTTATACATAATTTAAAATACTTTTATATGATTCCTGAAATCTGAACACCAAAATAGATTATAAGGCAGTGCTTTGTTGTACTTGAAGCCTAAACTACAACAAATTGATCTCTCCCTTCACTTGCAGCCATATATCTCTATACATTTGTGCACGCCTGAGTGCAATGAAAATGGATTTAGTGGTGATGGTGATTTTTCTTCTATTAAGACAGCTATTGGTCTCCCCAATCATCAAAGCCCAAGTTGTCATGATGTTACAGAGTTATAGAATGCGAGTGATGAATTGAATTAATAACGATCAGACAGTTGCTAAGATTCCAGTGCATGTCACTGGGTAGGCCAAGGGGATTTGGTGTGTATCACCTGTTCATGCAAATGGATTTGGTGTAGAGCTTCCAATGATATTGTCCACTGCAATAGGCCAAGGGGCACAGATCAATGGCCATCACAGGTTATCTCGGGCTCTATCAGGTGTTCATATCAAGGGCACAACTCATGTGCATGATCAAATTATCATGTAGACTACGAAAATAAATGCCTCACCAGCTATAGGATCTATCAGAATGCTTGTTTACCTGCAAGAAAGTTTACTAAATTATTTAAAAGTTTGAAGTGAATCTTACTTCCATATTCTACTACATAGAAACAAATTGCAAGGAAGAAATTCATATTACAATCTTCTCATTTTGGTCTTGCCTCCATTAACAGAAATTCAAAAGCTCTATATGAATGTCCTATAGAACAACAGGACACTACACATAAATATGTCATCAGTTTCTCATATTCTTATTTGTAGAACTGCATTACAGAGACTCAGAGAGGAATACAATAGCCCATGGTTAGCATAAATCTCATGGAGGTAGACCTCAAAGAGATCAGCAGAACTTTAGTGACTCATATGAGCAAGTAACTTCAAGATTTCATTAATCAAGTACTGTACAAATCTTTAAATTGAATGGTATTGCTAATTGACACGGATAATGTATGTGCTGGTGACAACTCAATTAGATTTTGGCGATGTTTACCATATTTTCAGCTATTGACAGAATAAGGTAGATATGTGAATATCTGAAAATATGCAATTCTGTTACATATATTTGGTTATTGTACATATGTTTTCAGCAATTAAGATGTGACATTTTGGTACTGATACATATATTTTCAGCAAATATTTTCCAGGAAAGCTGATCACCGAAATTAGTTGTAACAATAAATGAATGTCAGTCAATTCTGAATATGTGAAAGCAAATGGCTTGGAAGATGCCAAGGGCTAAAACCTGAATGGTTTAGTCAGAACCTGTCTAGGCTACAGCCCTAGCAACATCCAGAGATTGAAAAGCTAATAATAGTTTGTTGCAGTACTAATGCGTACATTCATTTGATCGAGTTAGTGTGAACACCTACCAGAGTGCGAACTGGGATCAACAAATACCGTTTCCATTGTCTTGGGAAGAGTTCACATTACACAAATATGATGCCCCTCGAGACCACTAAGAATTTCGATACTACAATATGGTGAATACAACGGCAACCAGAGATTACTATAGTGATAACATTTTGACTAAATGGTACACTCGAATTAGTATAGATAAAAAGAACATTCATTTTGGTTTATACAATTCTAATATTAAAAAAAGCCACGGAAAGGTGCTCATAGGCCACACAAGGATCATAGAAATAGTGTCAATCCAGTGTCAAAAGGAACACATGAAATTTAGTATAAATCATTAACTGTATCAGAAAATAAAAACGATCAGGATTCTTGGTCTTTCATGGTAGTATTACAAGTACCAATGAGTAAGTAGCAGTAAATTGAATCATTTTATCAAGCAGTAGGGGAGCATGGGCAGAAATCAATGTACCTGCTGTTGTCTTCCTCGACGCTGCCCCATGCTCCGCCGCCGTCTTCCTTCTTCCAATACTCCTCATTCTAATTCCAGGTAAATGCAATGCTAAAATATATGTAAACCTGACTCCATGTATGCAAACAAAAATTAGCACCTGCAATTTAGTTATCATGACACATCAGTTAACAATATAGTGAAATGGACTAAAATATAGTTAGTTTCAAACTGTTAATGCTACAAAGCCATGGGAGAACTAAAGCGTGATGAAAGGTCAGAAGAACAGCCAAATAACTAATAGAGCTAAATCTACATTTTGGTGCATGGCACTGAATAAACGCTACTATTCTTCTTGCCCAGTGAACAGGATTTGACAAACAAACAAAAACTCTATTAAAAACTTTAACTTATGCATAGTGAATGTGAAGGAAACTTAACACTGACCAAATAAATATGTTCCATTGTCTTTGCATCTGCTGAGACATGTTGACCTGAAGTTTGAAAAAATATCCCAACACGTTAACCCTGTAACTCATGATAAAATTGAAAGCAGCTTGCTATATACAATTGAGATAAATCTTTAACAATGTTCATAGAGTAAATACATCTGCAAATAAAGTTTCATATTTACCAGGGTGAACTGCACGATCCAGCAGCTCTTCTCTAGGACAAATTAAACCCATACACAAACATAGGTTATAAGCTTGCCAAGCACAGTTAGTTATTTCATCGAACAAAAAGCAGGCATATTTTGTAAGAAACAAAGTTACTACAATCTATAATGAGAAAACATTCGGAGCAAAAAAAAAATTGCCACAATAACATTTGTATCACACTCTTACAAAATATGACTATTTCCTTCCAGCTGTCCAAGTCAACCTGACACAACCGAAGTACTTACTTCTTAAGTTGGAATGCTGCATAGAAATCAACAATCTTATATCTATAAATGCCTTTCTAATTACCATAGTCCGTGCAACCACTCCAGAGGCCATGCCCCAGCCCCCAAGAGCCCACAGAGCAATACAAAACAATGGAAACGAAGATAACGTGAACAAATACCATAGTTGTTTGCCGGTGAGGAAGCAAAAGTTATTTACTCTGAAGCAAATACGTTGCCATATGTCCTCATTCCTCACCACCAAAGTCATTGCTTGCAACTAAATGACTCATAAACTGAAAGATCCCATTAGTTTGCAGGTGTTCCTCACCGCAGCTTTTGGATTCATGATCCTCATCGTTGGAGGAGACGTCGTCGGATTCCTCATTGCCGCTGTTCCTCCTCCCCCAAAATGCAATCCCATCTATGAGATCAGAAACCACATCAGTGAAAATCACTCAAACCAGCCAGCATCAACTGATTTGTTTGATAAATACACGTTGATCGTGAGGTCGTCCTGTCGTCATCACTGCCATCGTCTTCCTCTTCCCCCGCTTCTTCGCCGTCTTGGAGAGCTCCCTGATGGCGGAAAGGATGAGCGTGAGAAGTAGACGTGGCGGGATGGCGGCCGGCGGCATTGGGCAACGTGGCTCTTTGGAGTGTGGAGGGAGGAGGCGCGGTACCGCGCGAGGAGGCGGTGCTGGCCGCCGACGACCTCGGCTCTACGGCGCGCGTGCGCGAGGAGGAAGCTGTGGCAGGGTATGGCAAGCGGTGGAGAAGGTGCCGGCCGACGGCGACCCAAGCTATCCGGCGGGCGCACGCGAGGATGCTGCGCCCCGGCCAACAGCGACCCCGGCTCTCTGATGGGCGCACGCGAGGAAGCGAGGAGGAGCGAGGAGGCGGTGGGGATTCACGGGGCGGATTCATTGCGGCGGATTCATTGCGGCGGAGTCATCGCTTGGGGCGGAATCGGCGGAAGCGCGAGAAGGATAGCGGACGGATTAGATTAGATGAGATGGTGGATGCACGGATGAGATGAGAGGGATGATTTCACCTGTAGGATTGCTAGAGACAACTCCTTTTTATATTAGTATAGATTAGAGGTGAGAATGGGATTACACTCTTGCAGTCCCATTATGTGGAGAAGATTTTGAATCGCTTTGGCTACATTGATAGTAAACCTTCTCCAACACCTTATGATCATAGCTTGTTGCTTCGCAAGAACAAAAGAATTGCTAGGAATCAACTGGAATACTCCCAAATCATTGGCTCGCTGATGTACCTAGCTAGTGCAACTAGGCCTGATATCTCCTTTACTGTGAGCAAGTTGAGCCGATTTACCTCTAATCCGGGAGATGATCATTGGCATGCGCTTGAGCGAGTAATGCGCTATCTGAAAGGTACTATGGAATTGGGGCTTCACTATACTGGGTATCCTGCGGTACTGGAGGGTTATAGTGATTCTAACTGGATCTCTGATGTGGATGAGATCAAAGCCACTAATGGATATGTCTTCACACTGGGTGGTGGTGCTGTTTCGTGGAGGTCTTGCAAACAAACCATTTTGACGAGGTCAACCATGGAAGCAGAACTGACGGCACTGGATACTGCTACTGTTGAGGCAGAATGGTTGCGTGATCTATTAATGGATCTGCCTATTGTTGAAAAACCGGTGCCGGCTATCCTTATGAACTGTGACAATCAAACGGTAATTGTCAAAGTGAATAGTTCTAAGGATAATATGAAATCGTCTAGACATGTGAAAAGACGATTGAAGTCTGTCAGGAAATTGAGAAACTCCGGAGTTATAACGTTGGATTACATCCAAACAGCTAGAAACCTGGCAGATCCCTTCACGAAGGGACTATCACGAAATGTGATAGACAATGCCTCGAAGGAGATGGGTTTGAGACCCATGTGAGTTATACTATGGTGGTAACCCAGTCTATGTGATCGGAGATCCCGTGAATTAGATCCTGGGAAGAACAAACCATTAGTAAACTAGAGGAGAGTACCAATATATACCCTCTCCAAGTGAAGATGCATGTACTCTCGTGAGCTGCAAGGCAGGTTGGCTATGCCTTAATGAGTTCTGTTGGCTTTAATTAGCGAAGATGGTGGCCGCCGCCATACCTCGGGCCCGACTCCCCTCGGGGAGGGCCACGTGGCATTGGGGGGCAGTCTCCTCCATCCAATCTCTGGGAGGGAGTGGCCGCCGCCATACCTCGGGCCCGACTCCCCTCGGGGAGGGCCACGTGGCATTGGGGGGCAGTCTCCTCCATCCAATCTCTGGGAGGGAGTGGCCGCCGCCATACCTCGGGCCCGACTCCCCTCGGGGAGGGCCACGTGGCATTGGGGGGCAGTCTCCTCCATCCAATCTCTGGGAGGGAGTGGCCGCCGCCATACCTCGGGCCCGACTCCCCTCGGGGAGGGCCACGTGGCATTGGGGGGCAGCCTCCTTCGACTAGTCT
The DNA here is from genome assembly GCA_009805545.1 of Oryza longistaminata. Classification (NCBI taxonomy): domain Eukaryota; kingdom Viridiplantae; phylum Streptophyta; class Magnoliopsida; order Poales; family Poaceae; genus Oryza; species Oryza longistaminata. Next base: position 32,911,020 of record CM020180.1, on the reverse strand, counting down.
TTGGGAAGGAGTGACCGCCACCCCACCTCGGGCCTGACTCCCCTTGGGGGAGGGCCACGTGGCATTGGGGGGCAGCCTCCTCCCTCTAAACATGATACCCCCGGGCCCATATTACCGACAGTTGGTGTTACCAATCGGGACTAAAAAAATAATCTTTAGACCCGGTTGGTAACACTAACACGGACTAAAGATGGAGGATCTTTAGTCCTAGTTGGTAACTGATCAGGATATCACTCCTTCGAATATACACAACAATCCTCTACCGGTCATTCAAGGACCAATCACAAGAGCTCGCGTGTGACAACTGAATTTAGATGTGAGCTCGTTCCTATGTCCTTCTTTATATGATTTTGAGAATAGATTGCTATCTAATGATTATGATTATATTATAATTAGGAACAATGGAGAGGACAAAGAGATATTTAGAGAGGGACTTAGAGGCGTGGAGGACCAGCAAGGGCGTCCAAGTCAAGATGGAGGTCCAAATCTAGTCGACTTCGAGTACGTTTCAAAGTCCAGGACCAATCTGTACTAAAACGGGCGCCCAGGTCACATACGTGCTCGGATTGGGGTGTTCTTTATATGGATGGAAAGCTAAGAAGATAATATTTCCAATGGTTCCAATCCCATATCCAAATTCTTTCCGAGTCATCGGGAATCGACCGAACAAGTTGACTTCCAAATTTTGTTCTGGTGCTGTGTCACCGTATTTTGGCCTTTGGGCCGTGTATCGTGTTGGAGCTCATTAGGGTTGCGTATGTTAGATTAATGGGCTAGACCCAATTAAATCATAATAAATTCCATTGGTCCATGTTAAGTGCTATGGGTAATAATACCACCTTGGAAATCTAAGTGAAGAGGTCTCAACTTAAATATGGAGCTAGTGGAGAGTCTCTGTTGACCGGTTGAGATGGTGGGCGAACAGCAACACGCGCGCGTCGGGCCGTGGCGTGGGCGTGGGTGAGACAAGGCTGCTTTCTCTCTCGTTTTGTAACGAACAATAATAAATACGGGAATTGATTTCGTATGAGCGAGCGCGTCGGTTACAGAATTAAACACCGTGGTTGATAATCCCGAACGTTACTCTCGCGCTCGCACATACTCTCTCGTTTTGTAACGGACAATAATAAATACGGGAATTGATTTTGTATGAGCGAGCGCATCGGTTATAGAATTAAACACCACGGTTGATGATCCCGAACATTACTCTCGCGCTCGCATTTAGTCCGTCTCTTGCACTTATGTTCCTCCTTCGGCCTTGAACGGTACTCTCGCGCTCGCATATACTCCGTCAAAGGAGCGAACAAAAGTACGACAAGTTCTTCAGTTCTTCCCGTCTCTTGCACTTCTGTGCATACACTCCGCCAAAGGAGCGAACAGAAGTACCACAAGTTCTTCAGTTCTTCCTGTCTCTTGCACTTCTGTTCGACCTCGGCTTGAGAACCTGCACGGGTAGGCGAGGGATCAAGTGTTTGGGGAGCGCTACGCGCGATTGCTCCTGTTCGTCTTCCTCTGCATCGTCTTTGCCAACATGTCGAACACCGGCGATAACATCAACACTGGAGCCAAGGAGAAGGAGGCTCCCGTCAACACCAACGGAAGCAATACTGCCTCAAACTCCAGCGGAGGGCCATTCTCGGGGTATAATGTTTTACTACTACTGTTCGTTCTTCGTTTCCTGCTAGTGTCAGCCGCAATGTCATTGCGTTGTCTTGTTTATGTTAATGCTTATTTTATATTAAGTATACTCATGTTGTATACATCTAGCACTATCACTAGATCCACTCATATTGCAAAGTCATGTTTATTGTCTTAATATTTTGGATTAAAATATGCCAAATTATGACCAAATTTCCAACAGCGTCAAGGGGTGTTTGCATGACCCTAAACTTCATATATTAGTAGCTGCCACCACCTTTAGGGTTTGGGTTTTGCTTAGATTAATCTGTCAGAACAGTTTCGTCGATCCTTCAGTTTGTGAGATCCCCAACTTGTGAGCTTAATCATTCATATATAATTTGGTTGTATTCTTTCTTGTTCTTGTTTGTGTTCTTCGATTCGCAAGCAGGGATTAGCCTTCTCGGCGAGGTCAACCGGGTTTCGACACGGTTGATAACCAAAGAAGACGTGGTGCTGCGATTACGGGGCTCAAGAGCGTGTTTGTTTAGAAGTCGGATCGACTTGCGTCGCGACTCCACCAAATCGACTGTTTATCAGAACCTTTCGGAAGATCTGGAACCCTTGTCCACATCAATAACACCAACCCGGACTAAAAAATCGATCTTTAGTGTTGGTTGGTAACACCAACCCGAACTAAAGATGCCTCCAAGGTTAGTTCATAAGGAAAGTATCTATATTCTAGTCAGATGTGTGTAGTAGGTGTGATGGTTACACGCGTGAGTGCTAAGGTGAAAGATCTTAATTATCCTTTCTTACTACATAAACACACTGTTGTGTTCGGCATTTGAGCAGGAACAATAGTAGGCTACAAGTCTGCTATAAGCATGTGTGGAAGAGATAAGAGAGGATAGAGAAGGAAAGCTAATCACCCACAAAGATCGATTCGATAATTATTCAATGATCGATTCAGGCCTAAATCAAATTAGAACATTTAGAATTTTTATCCTACAAGGAGACAACCTATATATTTAATTGCTTTCTTTAATAATTAGAATCATGTAAATAAATGACCATATGTTATTTCTATGTCATTTTTATTTTATTTTTTCATAGATATAAGAGCAAATATGAGAAATGTCATTGACAGGCGGCTCATTCTATAATCAAACTTTGTTATCTCTATTTTGTAGTAATACAATGTAAATAAATGACCATAGGTTTCAAGTGATTTGTGTTCTTTATTATGTGCATTGAGAATAATACTTTGTTATCTCTATTTTCTAGTACTAGCTTATGGACGTTAGAGCAATGTTATCTTATCATTGGTCGATCCTAATCGCCAAGGGACTGATTAGGTCGATTAATCGTCAATTAACCTCGATTAATCAACCTGATCAATATTTTGTATACACGGACTAGCACGGGCGTGTTTGGTTACCTGCATGCATGGAGGGTGGCTCGCATGTGTGGGTGCAAGAGGAGGCTGTCTGGTTGCCTGCACGGTCGTCGGGGCTTGGATCCACGCGTGCAAAACGGCCTCCGCAGCCAGGCCCGCGAGAAACGCCCGAGTTGAGGGATCAGCTTTGTCTATCGCAACTCCTCATCTACTACCACCACAGACAATGATTAATCTGTGACTTGTTATCCATGTATGACACTTCCCAATCCGTTCTAGTTTGCCTTTTTTACTAGAACAGTTTAAGTTTAATCCCTCTCTCAGCCACCTGTCCCACAAAGTGGCAAATCTATTGCCGCTCACCCCTCCAGAGTGGTAAAAAGTTGATGATTACTATCAATGTCTTGAAATCAATTTGTTTTCCAATTATTCATTCTTCGTCTGATTGTCCCCCAACCATTTTTTTTCAATTGCTGCTTTATCTCCCATTTGGTTCAGTTGATCTTCATTATATTCCGGACCTCAAAGCACAGGTAAGTTATATGTTTTAGGTGAAGCTTTAATTCTAGGGATAAGTCCATTTGACCCCCCCCCCTCACCCCCCGCTCCTCAACTTTTCACTTCGTCTAAAATACACCCTTAAAGTTTAAAACCGGGTATTTTACATCCCCGAACTTTCAATACCACGCAGTTTACCCCCCCTTGGGTGGTTTCTATCCTAGTTTATGCAATTAATCAATGAGAATCTCCGGATCTGCAATTACACATAAGAAATTGCATTGAATTATTTTCGATGTATCTTGAATAAGACCGTCACGTAGCCGGCGAGCAGCTCGTCGCCACCGGTGATGATCGCGTCATTTAATTGATCGATCGAAATTGCATGCTTCCATTTAATTTTCGATGCGTTTTGCTGTGTAATCGCATACCGCTGGAGTTGATTGATCGATCAAACAGCAAGATGACGAAGCGCGCCGCAAGCAGCTCGTCTACGCCGGTGATGCACGCTTGACGGTGGAACGTACGGTTTCGCTATGGACGGTTTGCATGGATCGGTGATGCTCCGGGCGGCTGCCGCCGCCAGTACACCATGCAAGGACAGAAACTCCGTCGCCGCTGGTGCGTCGAGAAGGTCCAGCGAGAGCAACCGATGCGTTTGCATTCCACGCTTCGCTGGCGGTGCGTCGAGAACCTCCGGCCGTGGTTGTTCGCATTCGCCGGCGGCGGGCGGGGCGGCAAAGACGACGACCACCACGGGCCACGGCGGCGGGGCCGCGGGGGCGGCGTCCGTGACCGCAACCGCATCCTCATCGCCAAGTGCGCACGCTCCCAGCGGTGCAGCCGGCATAGGGACTCGTACACGCGGTCGGCATTCGACACCATCCTCGCCGGCTACATGACGGTCTTCTTCCACCCGGACTCAGGCTACACCCAGCACCAGTGGCAGTGTGGCACCTGCTGCGCAAGCGCAACCACACCACATGCATGGCGAGCTCGCCATCGCTCGATCTACTTCCATGGTGGAGCTCGACGAGGCTTCAAGGTCGGCGCCGGGGAGCTCCAGTTGACGTGGCTCTCCTCTTTGCGCTGTCTGCGCGTTCATCGGCATCAGCGCTCGAGCTGACCAACCCGGTGGCTGCTGGCTTGGGAAGAGGGAGAGGGGAAGATGAAGAATCAGTCTGACATGTGGGACATTAATTATTTTCTAATATATTTTGCTGACTTAGATTGACACGTCAGCGCCACACATTGGCGAAACCACCATATTTCAGGACAGGGGGGTGATTTGAATGGTTTTAAGAATTGAGGGACGTATTATACCCGGTTTTGAAGTTAAGGGGTGTATTTCAGACAAACGCTATAGTTGAGGGGGTAAAATGGACTTATCCCTTAATTCTATGGTCATGCCAATCACAAGTGCAAGTCCCCTCTTATATCTCACTAAATAGAAAAGGTTTCCTTACCTTTCTATACTTTTATTTATCTTTCATTTCTTACCATTAATCACCCACAAAGATCGATTCGATAATTATTCAATGATCGATTCAGGCCTAAATCAAATTAGAACATTTAGAATTTTTATCCTACAAGGAGACAACCTATATATTTAATTGCTTTCTTTAATAATTAGAATCATGTAAATAAATGACCATATGTTATTTCTATGTCATTTTTATTTTATTTTTTCATAGATATAAGAGCAAATATGAGAAATGTCATTGACAGGCGGCTCATTCTATAATCAAACTTTGTTATCTCTATTTTGTAGTAATACAATGTAAATAAATGACCATAGGTTTCAAGTGATTTGTGTTCTTTATTATGTGCATTGAGAATAATATTTTGTTATCTCTATTTTGTAGTACTAGCTTATGGACGTTAGAGCAATGTTATCTTATCATCGGTCGATCCTAATCGCCAAGGGACTGATTAGGTCGATTAATCGTCAATTAACCTCGATTAATCAACCTGATCAATATTTTGTATACACGGACTAGTACGGGCGTGTTTGGTTACCTGCATGCATGGAGGGTGGCTCGCATGTGTGGGTGCAAGACGAGGCTGTCTGGTTGCCTGCACGGTCGTCGGGGCTTGGATCCACGCGTGCAAAACGGCCTCCGCAGCCAGGCCCGCGAGAAACGCCCGAGTTGAGTTTCGCTCCCCATCCAGGCTGCGCTCGTGCAGGCGGCGTGACGTGCGGGTGCAGGCGCGGGGATGCAGGAGGGCGAGAGGGGTCGCGCTCCCTTCACCTCACTCCTCATTTGCTCTCTTGGCCTCTGCTCGGCTCGCCGCCATCTTCGTCGCCGCACAGCCATCTTCTCCACCAGAAACTTGCCTGGGGCTTGCCTTCCTCCTCTTCTTGTCGTAGCCTCCACCACCTTCTCCCTCCAGCGACTGGACCGCGCGGATCCGGTGCCCACAAGCTCCTAAGCAGTAGATCTGGAGCGGCGGCGACACCATGGTTTGGGGGTGAGGCCGCGAACGACGAGCGGCCACCAGATTTGAATGCTAGGACCGCGGGAAGTGCGCGCAGCAAGCTTCATGGTGAGCGGCAGCGCAAGCGAGCCAGGGGCGACGCTGTAGGTGAGCTGAGCTGCAGGCGTTGGGGACGGTGGCATGGCACTGTGGATGTCGGCGATGTGGACGGAGAAAGCTCGTCAACGCGGCGCTCTTTCTTTCTCTTTTATTTTTTTTCTTTTCATTTTTTTCGTCTATTCATGAGTAAATGCTGTGCATCGATGCTGTGCAATGCGCACACCTTTTGAAACTAATGATTTTTTTCCTGTTTTTTTTAATTGCATTTTCTATCTGTTTATGTTGTCTATTAAAAAGTTTGCATGTATATAATGCTGTTAGAGATTTTAAACACCATTATTACTTTTTACATGTGATAAATTATTCATGTACTCATTGGTTAATCCATTTTTTTTTCATATGATGTCGCAGTGGTAATCTTACCTAACCAATTGAATAGGTAAGCACACTCAAATCCATACAACCAACCAAACAAAATCTCCCTTAAACCGTATTTCTCATACAAGCAACCAAACAATGTCTCGTGCTAGCGAGGCTGAACCCATACAATCAACCAAACAGCTGCATGTGTATCTCCTCAACCAGGCTACACTCAGCCTGGATAAGAGAGATGGACCAGGCTAGAGGGATGCGAGCAACCAAACACACCCTTAAGTTTAGCATTATATACATGTAAACTTTTTAATAGACAACATGAACAGATAGAAAATGCAATTAAAAAACAGGAAAAAACCAATCATTAGTTTCAAAAGGTGTGCGCATTGCACAGCATCGATGCACAGCATGTACTCATGAATAGACGAAAAAATGAAAAGAAAAAAAAAAGAGGAAGAAAGAGCGCCGCGTTGACGAGCTTTCTCTGCCCACATCGCCGACATCCACAGTGCCACGCCACCGTCCCCAACGCCTGCAGCTCAGCTCACCTGCAGCGTCGCCCCTGGCTCGCTTGCGCTGCCGCTCACCATGGAGCTTGCTGCGCGCACTCCCCGCGGTCCTAGCATCCAAATCTGGTGGCCGCTCGTCGTTCGCGGCCTCACCCCCAAACCATGGTGTCGCCGCCGCTCCAGATCTACTGCTTAGGAGCTTGTGGGCACCGGATCCGCGCGGTCCAGTCGCTGGAGGGAGAAGGTGGTGGAGGCTACGACAAGAAGAGGAGGAAGGCAAGCCCCAGGCAAGTTTCTGGTGGAGAAGATGGCTGTGCGGCGACGAAGATGGCGACGAGCCAAGTAGAGGCCAAGCGAGCAAATGAGGGGGAGTGAGGTGAAGGGAGCGCGACCCCTCTCACCCTCCTTCATCTGCACATCCCCGTGCTTGCACCCGCGCGTCACGCCGCCTGCACGAGCGCAGCCTGGATGGGGAGCGAAGCTCAACTCGGGCGTTTCTCGCGGGCCTGGCTGCGGAGGCCGTTTTGCACGTGTGGATCCAGGGCCCGACGATCGTGCAGGCAACCAAACAGCCTCCTCTTGCACCCACACATGCGAGCCACCCTCCATGCAGGTAACCAAACACACCCTTAGAAGCAGAGCAAAGGCAAGGACATGAAGCACATCTGCTCTGTAAAGCAGAGCAAAGGATGATGTAGAGGAGGTGTACTAACTGTCAAAGTGTCGAAGGAGGAGCTCATCTTCCTAGTGCCGACGGTGCTTGAGGCTTGAGTCCTTGAGGGGCGGCACCACAGGAGCCATCTAGCTCGGCAGCTCTAGCAGCAGACCAGGTGAAGGGAAGAGAGAGATCTAGGCAGCAGCAGGTCTAGTTCTAGCAGCATATCAGGGTGGCGGCTTGAGAGAGGGCGACGGCTTCTGAGAGTAGTGGTGACATGCCCTCATGACTAAACCCTAAGGAGAATGGGCCCAACTTCACATGCAGCCAAGACTTGTTGTGAGATCAATATAGGTGCTCTAATCGGACGATTAATCGTGCCTGATCGCCAATTAATCGGACGATCAAATTTCTAGTCAACCTGATTGAATGAATGCCCATGATGGGATGATTAATTGTGATTAATTGGACGATCAGATAAGATTTCTTTATAGATTCATTAATTAATTGTTCTGAGGTGGATATCAAGTTGATAGTAGATCAATATCGATAGGTACGTTAATTTGGTCTTAGGTAAAAAAAATGTGCAGGATATAACGTGGATGGAGAGAAGAGGAGAAGTCACGATTGGAAGGCAAATGTTCGTGAAGATAGGCACATAAATGTATCGTACAATGTCCTCTCCGCTTGTCGAAATGCAAATAACATCATCGGGGGATATGATCATCAGTTCACGAGAACAGAGGAAGAAACAAAAGCTAAAAATTAAAACCATCAACAGCCCGATCGAGTTTGCATTACTAGATACACACATTGCAGCCTTCCTTCCCTCTCTCCATGTATCGATATATCAACCCGGCCACGCACAAAACATTTGTTCATTCCCTACTCGAGCTGCGCGTACCACACCCCTTGGATCTTGACATCCTTGGGCACCTTGGCGCCGAGGTCTGTGTCCGACGGCTGCACGCTCTCGAAGACGCCAATCACCTCGCCGGTCTCTGGCTTGCTCTTGGTGACGCTCAACGTGATGTTGCCCGTCGACGACGAGGCGTTCTTGACGTTCTCCTTAGCGAGCTCCTCCTCGTCTCCTCTGCCTCCGGCGGGGAGCGCCACAGCGTTGTCGTAGCCGGTAGAGCCACCGCGGCCCTTTGGGTCGAGGAAGGACGAACCACGGTAGCTGGGCACGAGGAAGGGCCCGCCGAAGCTCTCCGGCTTGCCGGTGGCGACCAGATTCTTGATGGTGAAGAGGAACGGCACGCGCTCGCCTCCCGGCAGCTGCACGGTGACGGCGGCGTAGTCGATTCCGTCCTTCTCCTCGAACTTGATGGTTCCGTCGGAGCTGACCTCGAGCGGGCCCTCGATCTCGTCGAGGGTGTAGGTCAGGCGGGTCATGAGCTTGGTCTTCTGGAACTCGGGTGGCGCGTTCTTGGCCACGCCCTCCGCCTTAACGGTGAAGGACGTCGGCTCCAGGCAGAACTTCTTCATGTTGTACTTGCCGGCCTTGAAGGCGAAGGAGTCGACGCCGCCCTCCACCGTCGGGCACTGGTTCGCCGTGCCGGTTCCCTTCACCTCCATGTACGTCTTACTCTGAATCTCGTCGAAGGTAAGCCTCCTCGGCACGCCCTCCGCGCTGGCGCCCTACACCGGCCGGCCACCACATGCACGGCGTTACATATATAGTAATTCGATCGTTTGCACCTTGGCCTTGGCCATGGCGCCATGCAACATACTCCTAAATCCTAATTAAGGTCTTACCGAGACGAGCAGAGCTGAGGTGGCGAGGGCGAAGCCGGCGAGCTTGGCGGCATCGGCGCACTTGTTGGCGACCTCCCGGATGTCGGACTGCAGGGAGCACGTGATCCTGCCGGCGGCACCGGTGTCGACGCCGAACGCCCTGGCGACGTGCGAAGACGGGCGCGATGGCAGCGCGGCGGAGGAGGCCCGGCCGCCGAGCTTGGCCGGCTGCATCAGGGTGGCCGCGGCTTGGAGCGATGCTGCCATGTCCGCTCGCTCGCCTACTCAGCTCTCAGTTGGTGGGTGGTGTGGCCGTGTCCGTGTGGGTTGTATCGTGAAGGGCGTTTTGTGAGGGCGGGACAGTGTTATCTATGCGCAGAGCAAGGGAGCCAGAGGAGGATAAGAGGATTGGATAAGGCGTGGCCTCCCATTGGTGGCTTGGGGCTATGGTGATGCTGAGCTGGACGTCGACGTGGCACGCCCAGGTGCCACTCCTTCCCCGGCGTGTGGTGGTGGGCTCTTTCATTTGTGGGGCTGGCGCTGTGAAGATCCTACTTCCAGCCAATGAAGGCCTGCCACGTCAGGAATGGAAGAGACAAACGAACCTATTCTCTTGAAGGCACAGGGAACCCAAAGAAAATGCTAAAAATTAAAGATCTCGCTCATAAGACCGACATTTGTAATGTGTTAGATGAAACAGGAATTATAAAAAAAAAAACATTGGGCCTTACATAGTTGTAGATGGAAATGGTCGACAGCTATTTGTAAATTTTCATAACTGAATCACATTATATATATAAATCCACGACAATAGAGTAATACTTTTCTCATCTATACTCTATGGTGGTGGCTGTTGGTATTTGCTACGTATACTGATAAATCCGTAAGCGCACAAATAATGTTGTAGCATTTTCTCTTAGAGTATTTCAAAGGTATCGAAAATAAAGACGTGTGTGTACTATTTACAAACAGAATTCCCCCAAGGACAACAATTGATGATAAGATTGGCAAGAGAGGATTCATATGGACTTCACTAGTTGACTTAAGTTAAAGATAGAGTCTAGCCTTGAGCTATATGATATGCCCGAACGTGGACGGATGCAAAGTACGAGCAGGGCTGTCACCGCCTGCTGCCCACCTCACTTTTCGTGGAGCACACAACAAACAAAGGTAATCTATAATCTAGACACCATGCCTAAGTTATTAATTACATCTCTAGCCTTCCACAGGAACTTCCTTCTTTATAGAGTCCTAGTACTAGAGCAGTTGCAACTAAGCAACGAACCCGCATCGATGAGAATATTTATCACTCAAGTAAACTAAGTAAAAAAAACTTTACTTTGTTGTGTGTTGTGAAGTGTGTTGAGCTCCTCCTTTCATAGTGCCAAATGATGGTTGTAATGGTGGTTAGTGAGGTTGGTGCACACATAACCGTCATAGTCATCCAATGGGGAGCTGCCACATTGAAGGGGGTAGCCAGGGGCGCCACGGCTTGTTCAGCCGAACTAGGCCTCCGCCTTCTGGCCACCGACTTTGGGCAATTACTGACATGTGGACTCTTATTATGGTTAAAGATGGTTTGGCCCTATCTAAGTCGGTTTTGACTGTCAGGTGGGCCCTTTAGTCCTTGTGCTCGCGCTTGATTGGCCAGAGCTTCATTTTCGTCAGATGACGGATATATTTTTTCCTTATTTGACCCGCATACTTATATATATATCAAAACTAGTGGAAATGGTTAGTAGTAAACTCCTAGCACTAAGTTTTGATAGTATATTTTTTCTTTAATGCAGGAGTTGATGGTTAAAGTTTGTACTTAACGACCATTAACAGCGGCAGTGAATCCGCCACCACATCAACTCCATTTTATATTTTTTTATCAACTACTCCTTATGTACTTTATTTTTATCTAAGGGACAAGTGTATCCATAATTCATATTTATCCATTGTAAAGCATGAATATTTAGCTAGTTATAAAAAAAAAGCAACAATATAGTAACAACTTTAAAAGTGGTTTTCATATAAACAAAAAAAAAAACATGTTTTTAAGGTAAAACCGATCTTTCAGGAAAAGATCCCCTACGAAAGTAGGTAGATGATCGTCATACATCTCTTTTGTATATATTTTGTGAATAACTGTGCTAGCTCACCGAACTAAATTCTGTAACATATGCTTTAGTCCCTAATTCGTGTATTCACCCATATATAGGGTTTGTTTGGGGGAGCGTAAGATTTCGAGCAGCTGGTTAGTAGCCAACTTCTCGGAATTTGGAAAAGCTGGGAAAGCTTAAGATTCTGAGGAGCAGTTGGGTGGCAGCCAGCTTCGCTTCTAGTTTATTTCCTCGATTCTACAACTACAGCTTCTCAGAGTCTAAATCAAAAGCTAGACTGTTTAGAGGAGCTTCTGTTTCTAGCAGAAGCTACAGCAAGCAGAAGCTCCCCCAAACAAGCCTATACTTTGTATATGAGTCTGCTTCAACACTTTATTTCCATCTATTTGAGATTAGTCAACACCAAGATCAGCAAAGGGAGAATCTGCATGTGTGGATAATATATAAACAAATTCTCCACAAGTACATATGCTCTAAATTCTGTCTAAATTTTGTAACATATATAAACATCCTCTCCGAATTAAATTATGTAACATATGCTCTAGGGGACCACCTATACGTTTGTCGATAAATTTTCTTCTACAAATTTGACAGATGTAATTATAGTACAATCGTAATGTAATTACACTGTAATTTGCATGTAAGTTTCACGTAATTTTGAATCGTTAGATCTATTACAAGATTTGTTCTAGTGAGGAAGAAAAAAATCACAGCACAAACATATGTGAAATGATTTGTTCCTACGACCTTCATTTTACCGAAATAACATGTTACGGAGAGATTTTTAAAAGTTACATACAAGTTACATTATAGTTATAGTGTAGTTAGATGTAAGTTACAGTGTAATTACACTACGATTATACTGTGATTACATCTGTTAAATTTTTGGAAGAAAATTTGTCGATAAATATATAGCAAAATTGGGAGAATTTCGTTTCTAAAAAAGTTTTAGGGGAATACCATGTGTAGGCCCAGGCGCCCAGCCTATAAACGACCCAACTAGGGCCCTGGCCAATGCGGGACTTTCAGCTTCTCAGCCTCAGTCCGAGTCGAAGGCCGTAATAGATCTTTTTGCTCGGTGAGAGAACCCGTTTACGGTGCGCCGCTGCTTTGCTGTTGCTGTGTCGTGTGGTCGTGACTCGTGTGACTCGGTGCGTGAGCATAATCCACACTTCCACATAGAGAGCAAGACGAGGTGAAGCGGCGCAAGCAACAGTGCAGCACGCCAGGCAACACGGAAGCGACTAGCGAGCGTAGTCAACGTTGTATGTCATCCGCCTCCACATCTTGCATACCCCCCGCCTCGGTCCTCGGAGGTGTAGGAGCGACCTACCATGGGGAGCGCGGGGGCGCTGCTCTCGCACTCGCCGCGGGGGCTCGGCGGATTCCCTCCTCGCCACCATCACCACCACCGTCTCTCCGTCCTCCGTTGCGTACCGCTCCTCCCCTCCCCGGCGCCCGAGCCCCTCAGCTGTCGCCACGGCCGGCACCTTCGCTGCGCCGCCGTCGACGGGGGAGCCGGCCGGGAGACGGAGCGTCCCTCGCCGCCCGCACCTCAGAGGGAGGAGTCGCCGTCGGGCAGCCTGGGCGCAGCCCTCGAGGACCCATCTCCTCAACCTGGTGTGCCCCTTATCCTTCTCCCTTTATGTTGCCGATGGTACCTCAAGTACTCACTAGCGAGCCGTTTCCTTGGCTGGAACAAGTGTTGCGATTGAACGGGGAACTGGACAGCTGCTTGCTAAAAATCATGAGAAAAAAAATGTTACGAAGGGAATGAAGAAACTTAGTAGAACTTCAGGCATCCTCCTGGTGTAACCATACGTGCTACAGATTTAACAATCAACGCAATGAAACTGTAGATTAGGAATAAGTTTTGCATAGCAATGCCAACTACAGATTTAACAAGTCGCTTAATATGCAATAGTTGCTGACCATGAGCTTTCGTTGATTCATTTGAGCTTGATATATATGTTCGTGAAATCTTGTTCTGGGTATATTGAGTAGCTAAAAGGGCCTATCCTCCTGCGGCATATCTGATACTAATATCTCATTACCCCACACCCAAAAGACAGAAAATCTTTCTAGAGTGCAAAACCCCAGCTTTGAGTAGCTAAAAAGCAGGGGCCTATCCGCCTGCGGCATATCTGATACTAGTATCTCATTACTCCACACCCAAAAGACAAAATCTTTCTAGAGTGCAAACCCCCAGCTGATAAGCAATAGAGATGCATGTGATGCTATATGCTTGGTCAGGTCAGTCATAAGACGTGAAGGCTATCTACGGGGCTGTTCAGATTGATGCTATTTTCAACCATACCATTTTTGGCAAAGTTGTCAAAAAAATATCTGCGTTTAGTTTGTTGCCAAATTTGGTACTCCCTCCGTCCCATAATATAAGGGATTTTGACTTTTTACTTGCACTGTTTGATCACTCGTTTTATTCAAAAAAAAATTGTGTAAATATAAAAAAATGAAAAGTTGTGCTTAAAATACTTTGGATAATAAAGTAAGTCACAAATAAAATAAATAATAATTCCAAAATTTTTTGAATAAGACAAATGGTTAAACAGTGCAAGCAAAAAGTCAAAATCCCTTATATTATGGGACGGAGGGAGTAAATACATAAGAAATCCTGCCAAAATTTTGGTAATATTACCATCTTGCCAAAATTTTGGCATTGCTAAAATTTGGTAAGGTTTATTTTGGCTACAATCTGAACAGGCCCTACAACTGGTCTTAACTCTGTAGTTATGCTAAGGAAATCTGCTCTGAATATGTAGTTCGTACATCGGTACAAGTGGGTTCCAAATCTAGTTGCTTTTGTTCTTAACCCATCTTTATGATCACCCATTATAGATGTCATTTGTATAATCATTTGTTAGGGTTCCAACATTTTATAAAACCATTGATGATCTATTATGCATTTAATTTTGTTTTCCTTCACTTGATAGTTACTATTTTTGAAACAGTTATGCTAAAATTAAGTTGTCACCTTATCATTGTATCAGGATTTGGTGAACCATATTTTGAATAGCAATGCTATATCAGAAGGGCCATTTAGTATGAGAAGAGCTAGATTTTCAGGCTATGCTTCAGCCTTTAGTGTTAAACAAACTGAGTGGCCATGTGCTACAACTGACTCAAAGAAATGTTACTGTAAGTTGCTAAGCACGATAAGACAAAGTCAGTTAATGTGTAAGCACATACTTTCAAAGCTTCAACTCAAAGTTTGCATAATATAGTAACTTAAATCCATCATGCAGACATAATTGTCATTTAGCATAATATGTTACTGTTGACAATATCCTTAAATCTGGAAGTTAGGTAAAAACTTTCATCCAATCCACAAGCCACAACAGAAGAACCCCCAAGTCCTATGTGCGCATGCTTCCAAACATCCACAGAAGAATCAGATGAAATTCATCATCAACACTAGCTGTGTCTTTTTTGTAGGAGTAAAGGAAACAACTGGAAGAGTTGAATGGATAAAACTTATACAGTTTTAAATTTGTTGTGGCTAAAATCTTAGGCTCAATTTTCTAGAAGTTTTAAAGCAAAATCTATGTCATTGCATTGTACTTATCATAACTATTATATTCCCATTGTGTATTTTCTGGTGATAACTGCTACATTTATATTCATTGTACAAAATGCCCTTAATTAGTATTATATGTTGGTGGAGTTCCTTTTTAGAGTACTTGACAACTCAAATTTTACTTGTACAGTCAAAAATGGATCTTTTGGAGGTATCACAGAGGATGAAGAACAGAGTAGCCTGTACAATTTTCTTTATCCGAGCAAAGAGCTACTTCCTGATGATAAGGAGATGAGTATATTTGATCATCTAGAGGAACTTCGTGACAGGATATTTGTCTCAGTATTGGCTGTTGGTGCTGCGATACTTGGTTGTTTCGCTTACTCCAAAGATCTTATTAGGATTCTAGAAGCACCAGTTAGTGTTCAGGGTGTTCGGTTTCTGCAGCTCTCTCCTGGAGAATTTTTCTTTACAACATTGAAGGTAAAACTCTATCAAATTAACATGACATACTCTAAATGCAAATTAACTTTGTAAGTTTTGCAACTCCTTATGGAACCAACCTTGATGCTTCAGTAAATTTTGCAAAACTCCAACTACTTTGATAAAACTATCGCAGAAGTACATATTTAAGCCACATCATTACAAAACTACAAATTTAGGACAGTATCACAAAAATAAATAGATTGGAGTTTTGTGGTAAGCCATACTAAATCTGTAGTTTTGTGGTATTGTGGCTTAAATCTGTAATTTTGTCATGTTTTTGTCAAAATATTTGTAGCTGTGTGAAGTTTGCTGTTTCTTATTAAATGTTTCAACAATGTGCACTGCACTTTGAAGTTGATCCTGGTCCTGCGTGGTGCGTAGCACATGGACTGGTTTTAGTCTGGGGAGTCTATCCGTTGTAAAGGCATTTAGTGCAAGCATATTGTCATGGGCATTAGGCTGTAAGGCCAAGGCCCATAGGCAGCCCATACCAGTTAAGTTAGAGATAAGATAAGATTAAGTCTTACTTAGAGGTCAAGTTATACCATCTATATGAGGGGAGTTCCCGACCTCGAACACCGACGATATCATGGTGTTCCTCCCCTTCTTTAGGTTTGGCCTCGGTCTTCCTGCCAACAATTTTCTCCGAGGGCTGCTTCATTTTTACGGTATCGGCATCCATCTCAATACCAACTCCATCCTCCAATCGCCATATTTATCCATCTATGTGAGGCATACTGCAGTATAAACCCACACTTCGCGTTCTTTCGTTACCTCTATCAACTCAAGCCATAGCCGGGGAAGAAGAACCCCATGGTGGTTGGAGGGAGCGGCATCCAGATCTGGACCGAGTGGAAAGTAGAGTTTTTTGATCTCCTGCTCAGGTCTAGCAACAAGGGTTGGCACTCTAGGTGGTTCTACCGCTCCAACTTGTTGCAGGTCTGCCTCCATATACTGGCCATGCCCCGGGCGTGAAGGATTGTTGGTACACACTCCCTAGCCGCGATGAGATGGACCAAGTTAGAGGGGTGCTGAGGGGAGTGCGCCTTCTAATCGATGCCAGCTTGACCTGCAACTTCGTCACTTGGAGGATACAACCACTAAAGAGTCGTGTTCACCCGGTCTGGGAATATTCGGGAAAGGATGACCCGACCCGGGAGAGCAATGAGTTGATTGACAAGGACCAGGCTTCCGAGAGTTTGAACTAGTTTTTTGAGCTTGAGACATTGGTCAGCACGGAAGGGTGCTCCAATCCTTTCAATTGCAGCAAGAAATGGCCGGAGGTATGCCCTACTGTTGGTATTTCTTAACGACATTACTAGAAATATAATTCCCAGCAATGGCGCAGAAATACTTCTGATATATTATGGTTACAGAGTTCATTCGCAAGCGCACGGATATACCATTGTTGCATTTCACCCGAGAGTATTCCAAGGGTATCGTATTTATTTTATCCCGTGGGAAGATCATGTTGAGAGAACTCAACTAATAATTTATATATTATTTGTGATAATCATATTCTAAGCAGGGGTTAAGATAATCCAAGGGTAGAGTGACACACAAGCATTAACTACTCATTGGTTGTGGTGATAGGGCAAATTCAAAGCAACTAGGTAAGTAAATTTTATGGACAAGGTTACAGGATATCTTGATCTTGCATAATCTACTCGGTTGCCAATTGGTGTTGGAACCTGTATGCTTGAACAAATCATTATTTGATCTAACTGTTTCAATGCTCATTGACTTGTTATCTGGTGCTAATATAATCAATAATTAAATGGCTGGTGCGGAAACTTCTCTAGATGTTAGTGATCTGAATTATCAGTCTGATTTCCTGCCGAAGATAAAGAGAGAAAATAATTGTAGCAGGACCATCTCATTAGAATGAATATATCCCCTCTCAAAGCTGAATGAACATAATATCTTGTATATTTTTATAGTTTCCATGCTATTTTTTCCAGGTCCCTGTTATCCAGTTACTGCTGGGGCAAGTCGGTTTGGTTTCTAGTGACCAAATGCTTTCCATCTGGAGATATGTTGTTGTTGGCGCCGTAGTTGCTGCTGCTGTGCTTACACCGTCGACAGATCCGTTGACTCAGATGCTCTTGGCTGGTCCGCTGCTTGGCCTGTACTTGGGTGGTGCTTGGATGGTCAAGCTAACTGGTCGATAATTCCTACTAGTATTTTGGTGGTCGAATATTGAGTGTGTATTAATTAGCATCATAGTCATGGCGGTGGTTCTGGACAAATCGCATTCCCCATTGTAACATAGTTCTGATAAAATTAACTCTTTTTTTTCTCTTCAACAAATCTCATAAATATTGTTTTTCCTCTTCTTTTGTTCTCCTACATGCTCCTGAATCTTATATGCTCCCTCCAGAAATCTATTTGACGTTGGGAGAGCTGATGACTAAGATCTCCGAATGTCAAAAAAAGATTGGGAGTACATATGCCTCTACACTGAAAAAGATGTACACAAGCAAGGAGGGGTGCATTTTTGATACTCCATCTGTTTCAGGTTACAAGATGTTTTGACTTTGGTTAAAGTCAAACTTCTTTAAATTTGATTAAGTTTGTAGGAAAAAGTAATAACATTTCCAACCTAAGACAAATTTATTATGAAAATATATTCAATTATTGATTTGATGAAACTAATTTAGTATTATAAATATTACTATATTTGTCTATAAACTTAGTTAAACTTGAAACAGTTTGATTTTGACCAAAGTCAAAAAGTCTTATAACCTGAAACGGATGGAGGAGTAGTAAATAATTCATTTGTTCTGAAAGTTAATTGACTATTGCCCTTTATTTTTCAACTCATCTTCCTCATTTACCCCATGATTCATGAAATGACCATTTTGGCCTTGGTTAATAGGATGTGTTGGCATGGGAGGAAATTCGTTGTCACCTATAAAAATTAAGTATGATGTTTGGTTAATACGATAAAATCGGTAGTGATGATTCAACTTAGGCAGCAAGTACTGTACTTTTTCCTTTCTTTCACGGTACGACTAGTAGCCATCAAACCAATACGTTTGGAAAATACATAGTACAAAGCATCAAATAAGTGAAAATCTATTATTACTACGTAACCATTATTACTACATAATTACTAGAGGTAAGTATAGATATAAAATACATTTACACCAAATCTTAAGTTTATACTCAGCTTCATTTGAGAGGAAAAAAAAGATAAATTTGAGGTGAATAGTGTCCTACTACTATTGATCTGAAATCTGTCTTTTTTATTTAACTCCCTAATAAAGTTGAGTTCGAACTTGAGATTAGTGAGAATATATTTCATGCCTACACCCATCCCTAGTTATTTTTTGCATGAATTTATAAAGCTTTTAGGTCCAATTTTAATGGGTTTTCATTTATTTGATGGTTTTCACCGGATATGCTCCGATGTAGGTATTTGTGCACAAATTATTCAGATCAACGAATTCTTGTACCCTAGATTGGGAAATCAAAACCCTAGATGAATTCTTGTACCCGTGTGTTGGTATCCTAGAGGCAATCATAAAGATGATTGTATCACATACTATGTCTACATATTTATCATATGTTGTTTCTTGAAATAGATAACTCATTATTGATTAATGAATATGTGAGTCGTTCAAGAGACTTTTATGTTGTATGTTGTTATTTATAAATGATCCATGATGAAATATCATATGTGGAACAAATATGGTTTAATGATTAGCATATATATTGATTGATGATCATGCCTCATGGATCATGGTATGGAGATACCAAATTAATAATGTAAACACATGTCGGGGAACATGTTGCTGGATAAACTCAATATGAGGCATTGCAAGAACTATATGTGATGTGCCATCAGTGATCTCATTTTATGTTAGTTAGAATCATTAGGCCTGAGATTATCATGGTTCCCAACATATGTAGTCACTTACTTAAGGGTTGCCAAACGCTACTCCGTGATTGGGTACTTATAAAAGTAGTCTTAGGGTATTCTATGAAACATGTAGTTAGATATGAATAATCAAGATAAAATTTGCCCCTTGCCGATTT
>CM020180.1:32879987-32891483 GCA_009805545.1 Oryza longistaminata | reverse complement strand
AGAGGAGATGGTGACACAGACTTGTACTGGTTCAGGCCCTCGATGTGAGGTAATACCCTAGTCCAGTTTGGAATAGATTGGATATATGCCGGTGTGCGTAGGTCAGCAATGAAATAGCCGATGGCGCGTATGAATCATGGAGTGTCTAACCCTTAGGGTTTCCCCGGTGCCCTTTATATAGAGCTAGGGTCGCCGGTAGTTAGATGGTAAGGTTGCCCTTATAATTTGGGCACCTACCATCTATTTACAAGGGATAGGATTAATTTCCTTATCCTACATCTTTTTCTTAGATTACAAGTTAGCCACATGGGCCTAGGGCACTCGGCCCATCCTATACCGCACGGCCCAAACGCCTCATCTTAGGTACTCAGGTACCCTGTACCTCATACTCCCTCCATCCCATTTTAAGTGCAACCATTGTTTTCCGTGCCCAACTTTGATTGTCCATCTTATTTTACGCTCCAGAGCGGCCTGAACCTGGGTAATCCATTTGTGTGCTAGCTAACCGGGGATCGGAGGGACGAACACGCGACTTCGGAGAGACGAGTCTCTGCCCCCGGCCGAACTCACGAAAGGGGGGTCACGCGACTCCCCGCGATCGGGGTTCTTCCCTCAACAATGTTGATGTAAAATATCTCCTAAATTCTAAAAATTAGTTATGCTACTTGATGTCACAGTAATTACTAGCAAATAATGTAAAAAATACTACTAATATGCCATGATAACTACTACTCCCTCCATTTCCTTTTGACATGACCAAGTTTATATAAAATTATTAACATCTACAACACTAAATTAGGTAAAAGGCAAAATTGGTTCTGAAGCATGGAAAGTTCACGTTTTTTTGTTTCGTAGCATCGAAAGTTACCACTTCATTTTTATAGCATCGAAAGGTTAGTCCGTTATCATTTTTAGCATTCCGTCCAAATCACCGTTACCTCTTCCACCTTACCCCTGTCTTCTTCCTTCTCCAACCCCCGCTTAATTTCTTCTCCACAGCAGGCGAGCTCCTTGCAGGCACAGCGCCTCCAGCGTTAGCGCGAGTTTGAGGCCGGCAACACTCGGGCTGGCAAGCTAAAGGGCGGTACAAGCAGACAAGATCAGCGATGCGGTGAAGGATGAGCTGCAAGCTTGCGAAACGGCACGTTTGGGTGAGCTTGATCGATGTGAATGGTGGTGTGTCTGGGCGCGACCGAGCAAACGAGCTGGAGGACAGCGCGGTGGACAAGCTCGTCTACGGAGATGGCACAGCGCCATGGCCGCATAAGCAACCTTAACGCGTGACTGGCATCTTGCTTTTGTCCATCTTGTCCTGTTTGGATGACAACCACCTTGCTACTTTCATTTAGATTTGACTATCGGACTATTTGCACATTTCGATCCAAAAATACAGGTATAGCTAGCTACACGCTGGAACAGCTCTCGTCGGCAAGTTCCAGAGCTGATGTAGGTCGCATATGACACGGCAATGGCGCACGGACAACTAGGGACGGATGAAGATGAACTTGACGACGACGGCATCCAGACGACAAGAGAACCGCGGCTGCTAGAGCGCCAGTTGTTGGGGAGAGCACACCAGCACAGAGAGGTCGCCACTGACGGCGAGATTGGATGGGTTCGGTTTGTTGTTTAGGGTGATTGCAGGGGTAAAAATGGAATTCACATGTGTGGCTAAGTCAGTTCCAGTCAAGTTTAACGGCAAACTAGACAAAAGTGACGGTAGTGCTAAAAATAAAAACGTTAGAGAATTTTAGATGCTATTAAAGTGAACCAGTAACTTTCGGTGCTACAGAACTAAAAATGTAAACTTTCGATACTTTAAAACCAATTTTGCCTAATTAAAATGTAATATATTTTGATAATATGTTTTTTTTGTTAAAAAATACAATGTATTTGATTAAAAAATATTAGTTCAAATAACATGCAAGTAAAAATGGAAAAAAAATCAATTAGAAAAGGTTAGAAAAGATATAAATATAACATATTTCAAGGTGGCCAAGTATCCGTGCGTAATTGTGCCCACGAAGGAAGAGAAATTGTCGTGATGGGTGCCTTGAGGATATTTCCCCGTTTGCTCGGCGTCGACTCTGACTCCTTGTGTGGTGTGGATTCCTTAGAGTTGCTGCTAAAACCACCTACTGTAGTTGCAAAAATGTCTACCATCCCTTTGTTTCTACTAGCTAAAATTAATTTCTTAATTAACTCTCATAACAAGTGTTGATTTAGTGAGAAAATATTTTCCTTTTCACCAACATGATAAGCGACATAATTTTATATATCCCCATGAGATCTGTTTATCCTCGTTCTACATATTGAAATATTTTTTCTTAGACAACGCTACTTGAAATTATCTAATAAAACAACAAGAAAATGGATATATTTTCTAGATTATATCGTGTTTGCATATTATTTTGGGTAAAGAGTGTGTTATTTTATTTAGTGTTAGCTGGAGTGTAATCGCTATTATGGAAGAGAATATCTTTAAATTTTTTTTGAAAGGTTCCCTTTCATTCGACACCATTCAAATTAATTAGGTGCGACTGAGGTATCTTAATTGATCTCATCAAAAGAAACATAAGAATAGCTATGAGTTTGCCAAATCCTCCTATAGGTTGTCAAATGGGCTGTGTTTTTCTGTGTCTGTCCGGGCACACATTTAGACAACTCGGAAACTACACGATCCATTTGGCTATTGGTTTTGCTGGCACGACCGGTCCAGCCACACCGTGCTTGGGCTGCTACCTAGCTTGGCGTACTAACACGACAAGTGCATGAGCGAGCCAGCACAACATGGCCTAGGAATAGCACAACACGGCCTAGCCCATGCGGTACGATGATGCCTGACGACTGACGAGTCGTCAGTCGTGAAACTGTCATTCAAGCGGGAGCTATGAGGAAAAGAGATCGAGACAGAGGAAGCGATGGTGTATGCTCGTTGATATAGGTCTACCACGATAGCGTGGTGGCATGGCCAACCCTATTCATGAGCACAACCACTAAGCATGTGGTCATTGGGACTCACTGGTTGGGACGAAGGAAGTAGAAAGTGAAGGGTCACAGCAGTGCTTGACGAGGAGGAAGAGGAATGTGCTATCGGTGAGCGAAGGACTCTCTTCATCAGAGTGTTCCAGTCCCATAGGGCTCCATTTGGAGAATGCGATTAGTACTAATATATTTTTTAGATTTCAACCACTTGTGTAGGGTGGGAATGGGATGTGCAAGCAATCCGGGTGGATTGAGTGCTAGGCGAAATTACTAATTAGGAGGTGTTTAGATCCAGTTGTATAAAGTTTTTGTCGTGTCACATCGGGTATTACATAGGATATCGCATATTGTGTTCGGGCACTAATAAAAAAACTAATTACAGAATCCATCAATAATCCGCATGACGAATTTATTAAGCATAATTAATCCATCATTAGCAAATATTTACTGTAGCACCATATTATTAAATTATGGAACAATTAGGTTAAAAGATTTGTCTTGTAAATTAGTCACAATATGTGTAATTATTTTTTTTTCTAGCAGGTATTCTAACGATGGTATCGATGTTACAGGGCGAAAATTCTGGGGTGGGAGCGTCTGGATTTTTCACATTTTGGTCCTTTTAAAAAAATTATTTCGCAAATAGACCCCTGAAAAAACTTATCGCAGAAATGGTCCTTTTTGGGGCGCCAGGCACACGCGAACCGACGTGGCAGGAGGAGGGCGCCAGCATGGCTGGCGCGGCCCCCCCACCCCTCGCATTCATTCCTTTTTCTCTGTATGGAGTTGCAACGGTGTCATTTTTGTTTTATTTCT
Organism: Oryza longistaminata; assembly: GCA_009805545.1. Lineage (NCBI taxonomy): Eukaryota > Viridiplantae > Streptophyta > Magnoliopsida > Poales > Poaceae > Oryza > Oryza longistaminata. The sequence goes on along the minus strand of CM020180.1, from coordinate 32,887,682 downwards.
CGGATGTTTTTTCACACTCAGGATCACGATACAACCAACCACAAAAAAAAAAAAAAACTCGAACTACCACTTAGCTAAGTCTAAAAATAGCTAGCATATCACTTAGTCTACTTTGCACCTTCACTAAAATTAGACCATAACTCCTTTAGTAAAACCCTTTGATCAGCATGTTACACAAAATGCACTCTATCACTATATGAAATTACTTAATCTAATTCAAAATATAACCACATATCTGGTCGAACACTAATTCCTACTGAGGTCTATTTTGGTGTCGAATATTGAGTGTGTATTAATTAGCATCATAGTCATGCGGTGGTTCTGGACAATCGATATTTGCCACAATGGTGGCCTGATACATAGTTTTGATTGAAAAAAAAAAGTATCAAGCCTAGTCTGTTTATTTTTCACGCTCTTCTAAGGCCCAAATCTCAATAGAAATAATATCTGGTGATTTTCTCATCGCCTACCTTCTTGGAGGTAGTTGAGTTCCTTATATCTTCTTCTGTTCAGCTCCGAACCCATGATTTGTGATGAGGCCAACCGCTTTTCCCGTAGTAGCTCCATCAGAAGGTCTCCTACATCATGTTGACTTGCGGAAGAGTGCCGTTGTATCGACATCTAAAATCTCCGATTCAAAAAAGATTGGGAGTGATTCCTGCCATCGCCTGCTCTTAATGAGGGCCCTTATTCTGAGAACGACAGGAATGCTCACACCAAAGCAAAGGAGGGGTGCATTTTTTCGAACTGCCATCTGTTCCTCAGGTTACAAGATTTTTGACTTTGGTGTAAAGTCAAACTTTTAAATTTGATTAGTTTGTAGGAAAACTCAGATATATAACCATGTCTCCAACCCTACAGACAACCATTTAAGATGTCCCTTTGGTAGTGGAATTACTCCGTGATCTCAAGAACTCTATCTGATATTGATGAGCAATACTTAATTTTATGTTATCTTTGGTAGACCAAATAGAGACTTCGGAGAATCACCAACCATATTTTTCTATAACTAATTAGTTAAACTTTGAAACAGTTTGATTCTGACTCAAAGTCAGAAAATCTTAGTAACTGCGGCTGAGTAGTCGGATGGGAGGAGTAGTAAATAATTCATTTGTTCTGAAAGTATAATTGCTATTGCCTCCTTTCCCTTTTTGCCGTTTATCAAACTCATCTTCGCTCTCCATTTTGGCCGGTCCTTGGCACCAGTGTGGAAATGTCATGCCAATCACTGAACGAACACGACCTTATTTGCTTTAGCCCTTGGGTTTAATGGAGGATCTGTCTCGCGACATCGGAGGAAATTCGTTGTCACCTATAAAAATTAAGTAATGCATGCTCTCGGGTTAAGGTACGGTGGCTTCTATAGGAAGAGATCGGTAGTGGTGCATCTGCAAAACTTGCAGTTGGAAAGACGAGTCAGGCCTTACTCTTCGGAGGTGAGCGTCGTCAGCCTTTTACACCTCTCTGCTCTTTTTGCTCGCGATTGGACCCGCCAGCAGTGGAGGGGTTTGGAAACAAAGGTCGCGGCTTGCCATGCACAGTGAACATATATAGTTGCTATTGAACTGATCACAAAACCAATACGTTTTGGAAAATACATAGTATAATAAAGCATCAAATATGAAAATCCAATCTTAATATCTAATACACACTATATATATCGAAGCAGGCATGGACGGTAACCTGTGATTTGTACACTTACATCGTATATTTCACTCTTAGAGTAAGTGAATATGAGTTTAATCATTACTGACACCAGCAATTACTAACCAATACCCTAATAAAATAAGGTAGAGTAAACTCTAGTCCAGGATCTTCATTGCTGACTATGGACTGGAAATAAAACATAAAAGTAGTATATACGATTGTAATAATATTTGAGGTGAAATAGTGTCACTACTATTTATCTGAACACCCGTGTCTTTTGTTTATTATTGTAAATCCCTATTATCTAACCTAGGAGTTGAGTTTTGGGCGAAAAACTTGAGATTAGATACGCAGAATTATATGTTTCGAATAGGAGCAATACAATCGACCATACAATACCCTTACGTACCGGTATATTATAATTTTGCATTGAAATTTAGTATAAAGCTTTATAGGTCAAATTATTCGTTTAATATGTGGTTGTATGTCAATATATCATTGACCATCGTGTTGTGTTTTTCACAAAGAATACGGCCCAAGCAACTCAGAATTGACCATGGTGAATTAGGCACGGATATGCGCCTACGAGAATAATTCTAGAGTATTTCTAGTGGCACAAATTATTTCGCAGAGATAAAAAATTCAGGAGGACCACTCTCTCGCCGATTTTGTAGGCGCCCAGATCTAGGGCCAGACCTTGGGAAACTCAACAGCGTATTGACATGAAGTTCGTCTTGTACCCCGACACCTGGTGGTCGTTTCGGGTGCCTTGGTGTCCTAGAACGTCCACGCCCATATCAGGTCAGCCAGAGATGATGTCGACTCCAGGTTATCTGAGCTGGAATAGGCTGTGGATGCATTTACCACTATTTATCCCACAATCGAAATAGTGTTGAGTGTTGTGGTCAAATTCCGACATTCTCTTGAAATATGATAACTCAATTATGTGATTATGAATCATGTGATGGTCGTCTCCAAACTGCCACAGAGACTTTTATGTTGTATTTGTTATTTCTAAATGATTCACGTCAATTGGGGCCTATTATAAGGATCCCACCTCCTCCTTTCAACTTCAAACATGCTGAATATATATGGTGGAAAAATATGGTTTTGAATGATTAGCACATATATTGATGATGATCATGCCCAATGATATATGGTATGGATATAACCAAATTAATAAGCTCGAAACACAAGGGATATACAAGCAATAGCTATCCTATACTCATGTTCTTTCTACTCAAGTTTTAGTTTGAAGTTAGTAAATCTCAATATGTAAGGCGTGGTCGGAATACTGGAATATAAGAGTACCGGCAAGTCACCCTGGATAGACCTCCGGTGTAGATGAGGTGCCATCAGTGAATTCTCCATGTGTACTGGCTCTTAAGTTGAGCTTTTTATGCTTCTATATCATCATAGGTTTTGTAAAGCCTGAGATTCATCCATGGTTCCCCTTAATCGATACATTATTATTGTTTCAAACTTGAAATCATTCATCGTGTGTCTATTAAGTTCACAATAATCAGCCTCGACTTTGACTTTGTTTTTACTTTTTTTTTGAAATCTCTTTTTGTGTATATAGAGTAATGACTTAATAAAAGGTAACAGTCCTCTCAGAGTGTTGGAGTGGGCTACAGCAAACAGTAGTAAGATAAACCTGTGAGATAATGCAAAGAACTAAAAAAAATTGGGTGACCGAGGGCCGTATGAACGTATCAGCCGATTTAATCTCTACATATCTGAGTAGGTAAGATTGAAGTAGTTCAGTTTAATGGTTGTGGCAGCTTCACGAGTTGCCGGGATAATGAAGTGCAGAATGGTGACAAAGATGAGACTTGTGACTGGGCTCCGATCAGCGTGCGCCCCTCGATATGGCTCAATGGGTTAATAGGCCGCTAACTCGTCTAGTTCCGATAGATTTGCTAGAATAAGGAAATATGAGGAAGTTAGGATAATTCTGCCGGTAGAAGTTGAATCGTAGGGGTCCACCTATCCCTTGTAAAGAGGTAGGTGCCAATGAAAAATAATTGATAGCGGCTCAACCTTACTGATGGCGCAGATAATTGAATCAGGAGTGTCTACCCTTCTAAGGTTTCCCTAACTACCCCCCGGGTGGCGAGCCCTTTATTACTGAGTAGGGTACGCCTCCATCGAGGTTAGTAAAGGGCTAACCGGAGTGAAGGGGGATTGCCACTTATAATTAGGGCCACCTCACCTTCTATTATAAAAGGATAGGGGGATTAAATTTTGTCCATCAACTCCTACATCTCTTTTCTTAGATTAATCAAGGTTAGTTCATCCACATATGGGCGCGCCCATATCGGGGGCAACCTTACTGCTCCACATATGCTTGACCCTCTATACGCACACCAGGCATATATCCACTCCTAGATTCCAAACTGGACTAGGGTGCATACCGGCCGCAAACGCCTCATCTTAGGTACTTCACGAGCGAGGTAGCCCTGAACCCAGTGTATCACAAGTCTGCTCCATTGTCAACCTATCTCCTCTCGACTTCCTATGTGCACCATTTTAAGTCGCCACCCATATTAATTATATTCCAGTAAGACTTCCACTCTCTGTGAGTATTGTCTCATAGAATATCGGCAAGGGGCAAATTTTTACTTTCTTAGTATATTAATCAAATCATAAACTAATAGTTTTTCTCACAGAGAAATTAGACCCTAAAAAGCACTCAATAAGTGTTATAACGGTAAGCTAACAATTCACGGAGTATGGATTTTGGCTCAAAGCCCTATATAAGATGTAAATTGCTTGAACTAAAATAATATAGTTTCTTTTAGCGAGAAACGAATGGGAAATAGAAAATACGCTACCTACGTATCACGCGCCATAAATGATCTCGCCTAAACTAAACCATAATACTTTCTCGAAATCGCACTGATTCCGGAGCTCCTGCAACTTTTCTATCTTTATTCCTATCTCCCATAATAGTTCTTGCACAGTGCCTACGATAATTGAGTTTTATCTCAGCAATATGTTCCTCACCTTGTGCTTACAAACTAATACTTGATTCGAATGTGAGATATCCATTGACGACGAATGCGTAAATTCGCCATGTGAGCAGTGTGAGCATCAGATCATAGAATATAGTTGGCATAAATAGAAGAGCATTGATAAACCAAGTATTTCCTTATATATATCCGACATATGATTTCTGTCCCATCAAGGGATCGTACGTTTTTAATATGGACCAACATGTATGGACATACAGGATACAAGTCGTGTGAACGACTCATAATAATTTGCCCACTCTCTACATACAAATACCTGTAGCTATTTATTTCGAGAGAGAGCAAGCAGAGATGTGATGCCACACCATTAACCGATTCCGAAAACTATGGAACAGGAGTATGTTGATAATCCAACACTGCACTCGTCTACCGATGACGGCTCTAGGACACCAACACACCGGGGTAGACGTAGAATCGGTCACTAGGGTTTTCGAGTATACCTCGACCACATCGATGGGTGACAAGAATTCCCGTGATGAATCTGATAATTCTGTTGGGCTGCAGGCCAAACTACAACCTACACCTGCCTCGGAGCACTAAATAATCGCGCCAGGTGATGGAACCTCATCACAATCCATGAATTGAAACTCTCTATCCTAACAATCTTGCGAGCCTATAAAAGCGTTTAACTTATAAATTATCGAATTGGTCATAAGAAAGACCTAGGAGATATCATGGCAGATTCTCTGAGTAGTGCTACTTGAGTACCTAATTCATACACAAGTATGGTCTGACATCGTCTGATTGATTTATCGTCTAAGTTGATGTCGATTCTCCTCCACTTTGTGGTCATTCTCTGCAAAAGGTTAGTAAACCTAATACTACCGGAATATTATTACTCTAACATATTATGTATAGCAAGCATCACTAGTTCTCCTCTTATTTTGGTAGTATTGACGGTCGAAACTGATCGATAACGACTGTCAACACCTACCCATGCCTGCTTCATATATATGTGTATAAATTGGATTGTGATCTTCAACATATATGTCCTTGCGGGAGCCGCGACCTTTGTCTCCAACCCTCCACTGCCTGGGGCTCGAGCAAGAGGTGTGCTGACGATCCCCCTCCGAGTAGCCACTCTTTCAAGCATGCAGCCTCCAAGCAGCCACGCACCCGGGTGGCCAACCGGTAGGGCCAAGGTTAGTGATGCCATTCCACTCCAAGGACCGCCGAGACGTCTGGCAAGGGGAAGGATGTGGTGGTGATTCCCGACTCGGTCTCCAGAATAAGCTGATTGGTTCGCCGGGATCACCCGGGACTCTAGGGGCGACGATGAGGGTGGCGGCGTCTGCCGCTAAGGCCTCAAAGGCGGCAGGAACGGTAGTGAAGACGACGTCTGATGTGACATGGCTACTACGGATACAACCGTTGCCCACATCATGGATGAACAAGAAGATATCAAGATCAAGTCCTCCATGTGCTGGAATCCGATTCGGCCACCTGATACACTGCTGACTTCAAACGGCCACCGTTTTCAGCCCGTGAGTACTTGATGGAAAGCTCTCGGAGTCTCTTTCCAACGGATATAGCCTCATCACCAAATTCCTTCTCAGTCAAGCGCAATTGAGGGAACAAGGTGTTGCGTCACCTGTAATAGGCCTATGGGCTTGTAATTTCGTCTGGACCCCGCCCAGTGGGCCCATGTGGGGTGCGCCCAACCAGGTGGAGCACGACCCTAGGGTCTCCCACCTTCTTAAATAGCTAGGTACCCCTTCAGGGTGTCTTGGGTTTTATTTAGATTAAAGTTTAGCTTTGCTACTTTGCCGTGTAACCCGTGATCGGTTAGATCGCTGGTTTGTCGTTACGAAACCCCAACTTATCATTTGTGTTCAATTGCTATTGCAATTCAGATTGCTTTATCTTGTTTCTTGTTTTTCTTGATTTGCTTGCAGGAATAAGGTTGATTTGCACCGGCAAGATCAACAACCCACGGAAAGATGTATCGATCGCTAAGGCGCAACACAAACGTCTTGTACGGTTGTAGTCGGGTCGTCATGTTTCTCCCAATCTTAGTTATCATCAACTCACCGAAAGATCGGGCCAAACAACAGCCTTGAGTGTCTCGATTGGAGCTCAGGGTTCATCAACGTCACCCCGGTCCGACCAAGGGACCGAGGATAGGGGTCCGCAAGGTTCGGCGGTCCACCAGGTTAGTTGTGATGTGGTCTCCTCTTGTTCACTTGTATGTAATGGAATTGTCGTAGACTCGTGGTGATTAAGCGTAGAGTGGATGTTGCAGGTTGTCGATGCGAGATGATTCGAGCCAGCTCCAGTCAGCAAAGGATGCCGACATCGCTCGTTTAGGCCACGCTTGAGTCGGGCCAAGAGACCGCCACCCAGGCTAGGTCGGGGCTACCAAAGCCGGCACCTCCGGGCCTGAGGCGACCGGGCAGACCGCAGGGGACCTAGGCGAGCTGGGCGGTGACATAACAGCGGCAACGACGAAGGGCGCGATGGATCAGGGGACCGACGGGAGAAACGGCGGTGGGACATTGTGAGTTACAGACGAGACATCGCATGCGCATATGCCTCCTCACCATTCTCTATTGCAAGCTTCTCCCCCGTGAGCTTCTCCTCTGCGAGTGTCTCCTCCGTGGGCTTCTTCTCCACTGATCCTCAGCCGCCTCCACACCACTGACAGGGAAGGAGCCGGTTGGCGAGGATGAGGAAATCGTGGAAGAAATTCCGTGTCGGCAGTGCGCGCTGCCGTCAACCCAGTATGTCTCGCCCCTCCAAACCGCTTGGTTCGGGGGGGGGGGGGAGGAGGGCAAAAAGAGAAGTACGTGATGAATACAGGGTTCGATGATGCTGCCGACAAGGCCTACTCCATGACCATGTATGAGGCAGGGCTGGTTCTGCTGGAGAAGATGCAGGTTAGTAGTTATATCCTTAGCCCCGACTTCAGGACAAAGTGCGAGTAGTTATTGTGCCCTGGAGTATAATGGAGAGTGGATCTTATCTTTGTTTGCGTCTAGCTGGGTAACCCCCGATGGCATGGCATAGTGTGCTG
>CM020180.1:32839226-32879962 GCA_009805545.1 Oryza longistaminata | reverse complement strand
GAAATGACAGCCATAAGTTAAACAGTATAGAGAGATGCCACTTTTTTATTTTTAATCTCATTTTTTCATAATTTTTTCACACTTAGGAGAACATAGGAACCAACCATATAAAAAATAAACTCAAACGACAAAATATGTGACTTTTATAATTTTCCAAAACTCTCTACCAACGGACAAAATATGTCACTCATTAAAATAGGCGTAACTATCTCATACGAACTCCGGAATCAGGCAAATAATATATGCACGGACATCTACAGAAAAAGTTACATCTTATTCTTCCCGCTTTGTTGGGTTCGGCGATATTAAAACCTCCAAATTCCACTTGCAAGATTGGTTTTCGAGGAGAGAAGTTTTTAGGTAGAGCTTTGGAAAATTCCACAGGCTACATATTTCGTCCGTTGAGTTTATTTTTTATATGGTTGGTTCTTGTGAGTTCCTAAGCGTGAAAAAATATCAAAAAAATAAAATAAAATAAAAAAGTGCACATCTCTCTCCTCTGCACTAGAGAGGAGAGAGAGGAAAAATTCTACAGGTCACATATTACGTCCATTTGAGTTTATTTTTCTATGGTTGGTTCTTATGTGTCCCTAAGCGTGAAAAAAATCTCAAAAAAATAAAAGAAAAATAAAAAATTTCGGGGGGGGGGGCCAGCCACTCTGGCGCGCTCCCCCTAGCCACCTCAGCATTGCCCCGCCACGTCGGCAAGGACGGGGCCAGAGAGGCGCGCCGTTCAGTTGGACGACGGCCCAGCCACTCTGGCGCCTCAAAAAGGACCATTTCTGGATAAGTTTTAAAGGGATCTATTTCGAAATAAGTTTTTCAAAAAAGACAAAATGTGAAAAATCCAGGTGGGAGCGTATCGCTCCTCGTCAGTTTGCCCTTGGCCTCCGCCTCCGCCGATCCCCATCCATCCGCGAGCGAGCAGGGACGCCGTCGTTCGTCCTGCTGCTTCCGCCGCATCCATCCTGGTGAGCACACCTCCGCACCGCCGCCTGCGCCAATCCCCATCCATCGTGTTAATTGTTCCTAAGAAGAAGGAAATCGTCGTTCAGTGCAGTGCGGTGCCTCGAGGATATTTCCCTGTTCCCTCGTATTGACTCCTCGTGAATTCGCCCGCCGCCTGTGCCGCCGCCGATCACCATCCATCCCACGGGCAAGCAGGGGCGCCGTCACCGCATCCTGGTGAGCATCCATCCGCTACGCACATCCTCTTTCTCATCCCTCTTTACCCACGCTTTCTCGAATTTGTGTTACCATAGTTTCTCTTCTAGAAATTTGCATTAACCTTAATACAAGAACAGTCTATTTGCTCCAAAAAGTTTGGGGTTCAACTGAAACCCCAATGTCCATGTTAGATCCAACCCTAGCTCATGTTCTGGGCAGACATGAATCTCTGAATCTCCTCCAGGACCTTATTGTCTGGTGGGTCAGGTGATCAAAATTAGTCACCTGAGCTCGAAGCATCAACGGGAGCTCTAATCCATCACATCTCTATCTCTACTATTTTGGGTGGCGGTGCGCCACATCGTCATATGCAGTTGTCTTGTTTTTAGCCGGGTAGCCCTCAACTTCATGTTGGGACGACTGTAGGAGTCGTAACATGGAGTTGACTTGATTGTTGCATTGATTCTTGCAGAAGATCGTCAATCGCTCTACTGCCAAGAGCAAGGCGCTGCGGAGCGTGTTTGACAATATCAAGGAGATCAAGCAAATCTGGTGGGCCATGCAGCGGGTCGATCTCCACCGACTGAAGGAGGTGAAGGAGGGGCATCACCGGGAGAGGGAGCTCTAGGGCCAGATTTGTTAGTTAAGGAGGGACGGTGAGTTGCTTTGGCTGAGAGACTTTGTCTTTATCCTAGCCTTTTTGACGGTGTATATGTTCGCGGTCGAGGATGAGCGGGAGAGGGGCAAACGCTAGGCGGCCGAGTGGAAGACGCTGGTGGACTAAGCTGAAGCAACTGGCGGGCGGGCCTAGATCGCCGAACTGGAGGCGTAGTTGCAGGAGGCCTGACAGGGTGCGCAGGATCTACAAGACAAGTTGGATGGTGAGTCCTGTAATGCATGCTTGGTCTGTTTTTGTGCTCTGCTATTATTGACGTGTTTTGTCTTGACTGCCACGTAAGCTGCAGGTGATCGGTCCACACCATCCTGCCGCCCTGTCCCGCGCACCTCCACTCAGCGCCGCGTGCTCCTCTCCTGATCGACGTCTTCTTTTCTCTCCTTTTTTTTCGTTTTCTAATTCTCCATTTCTTTTATCGCAATCATTCTGTCTTCTCCCTCTCCTTCCAATCTCCTCTATTTCCTCCTCTTTTCTCTTTTCCTCTCTTTTCTTCTTTTTTTTCTCGATGTGTGAGGTTATGAAAAGTTGTACATAAGGGATTCTTCATGTGATGACGAATGACGCGAGCGCAGCTGAGTTCAATATTATATATGATTTATAACTTTGTTTTGCCATTGTTTTGTTTGTCTTGTTTTGGTTTATCGTTTAAATTAGCGGAGTTTTTATTAATCGTGAAAATTATCTTCATATGTTGCAACGCACATGCATTTTTACTAGTATAACAACATAAAACATGCAACCGTATATAGTAAAGTCATAACTCACTTGAGTAATATTTATAGTGCACTATGATCATTAGATTTATTACAAATGTCACTCTCTAATTTATTCTACTTTATCCATATAAATTATAGATATTTATGTGACTACATGTGGCATTGAATATTATCTTCATACATAATTAGTTAAGAGAATTCTAGATTATGTTGATGTAAAATATCTCCTAAATTCTAAAAATTAGTTATGCTACTTGATGTCACAGTAATTACTAGCAAATAATGTAAAAAATTACTACTAATATGCCATGATAACTACTACTCCCTCCATTCCATATTATAAGTCCTTTTGACATGACCAAGTTTATATAAAATTATTAACATCTACAACACTAAATTAGGTTAATTAAAAGGCAAAATTGGTTCTGAAGCATGGAAAGTTCACGTTTTTTTTGTTTCATAACATCGAAAGTTACCACTTCATTTTTATAGCATCGAAAGGTTAGTCCGTTATCATTTTTAGCATTCCGTCCAAATCACCCTTACCTCTTCCACCTTACCCCTGTCTTCTTCCTTCTCCAACCCCCGCTTAATTTCTTCTCCACAGCAGGCGAGCTCCTTGCAGGCACAGCGCCTCCAGCGTTAGCGCGAGTTTGAGGCCGGCAACACTCGGGCTGGCAAGCTAAAGGGCGGTACAAGCAGACAAGATCAGCGATGCGGTGAAGGATGAGCTGCAAGCTTGCGAAACGGCACGTTTGGGTGAGCTTGATCGATGTGAATGGTGGTGTGTCTGGGCGCGACCGAGCAAACGAGCTGGAGGACAGCGCGGTGGACAAGCTCGTCTACGGAGATGGCACAGCGCCATGGCCGCATAAGCAACCTTAACGGCGTGACTGGCATCTTGCTTTTGTCCATCTTGTCCTGTTTGGATGACAACCACCTTGCTACTTTCATTTAGATTTGACTATCGACATTTGCACATTTCGATCCAAAAATACAGGTATAGCTAGCTACACGCTGGAACAGCTCTCGTCGGCAAGTTCTAGAGCTGATGTAGGTCGCATATGACACGGCAATGGCGCACGGACAACTAGGGACGGATGAAGATGAACTTGACGACGACGCATCCAGACGACAAGAGAACCGGCGCTGCTAGAGCGCCAGTTGTTTGGGGAGAGCACACCAGCACAGAGAGGTCGCCACTGACGGCGAGATTGGATGGGTTCGGTTTGTTGTTTGGGGTGATTGCAGGGGTAAAAATGGAATTCACATGTGTGTCTAAGTCAGTTCCAGTCAAGTTTAACGGCAAACTAGACAAAAAATGACGGTAGTGCTAAAAAATAAAAAACGTTAGAGAATTTTAGATGCTATTAAAGTGAACCAGTAACTTTCGGTGCTACAGAACTAAAAATGTAAACTTTCGATACTTTAAAACCAATTTTGCCTATTAAAATGTAATATATTTAGATAATATGTTTTTTTGTTAAAAAATACAATGTATATTAAAAAATATTAGTTCAAATAACATGCAAGTAAAAATGGAAAAAAATCAATTAGAAAAGGTTAGAAAAGATATAAATATAACAATTTCAAGGTGGCCAAGTATCCGTGCGTAATTGTGCCCACGAAGGAAGAGAAATTGTCGTGATGGGTGCCTTGAGGATATTCCCCGTTGCTCGGCGTCGACTCTGCACTCTTGTGTGGTGTGGATTCCTATGAGTTGCTGCTAAAACCACCTACTGTAGTTGCAAAAATGTCTACCATCCCTTTGTTTCTACTAGCTAAAATTAATTTCTTAATTAACTCTCATAACAAGTGTTGATTTAGTGAGAAAATATTTTCCTTTTCACACAACATGATAAGCGACATAATTTTATATATCCCCATGAGATCTGTTTAATCCTCGTTCTAACATATTAAATATTTTTCTTAGACAACGCTACTTAAATTATCTAATAAAACAACAAGAAAATGGATTATATTCTAGATTATATCGTGTTTGCATATTATTTTGGGTAAAGAGTGTGTTATTTATTTAGTGTTAGCTGGAGTGTAATCGCTATTATGGAAGAGAATATCTTAAATTTTTTGAAGGGTTCCCTTTCATTCGACACCATTCAAATTAATTAGGTGCGACTAAGGTATCTTAATTGATCTCTCAAAAGAAACATAAGAATAGCTATGAGTTTGCCAAATCCTCCTATAGGTTGTCAAATGGGCTGTGTTTTTTCTGTCTGTCCGGCACCATTTAGACAACTCGAAAACTAACATCCATTTGGCTATTGGTTTTGCTGCACGACCGGTCCAGCCACACCGTGCTTGGGCTGCTACCTAGCTTGGCGTACTAACACACAAGTGCATGAGCGAGCCAGCACAACATGGCCTAGGAATAGCACAACACCGGCCTAGCCCATGCGGTACGATGATGCCTGACGACTGACGATCATTGTCAGTCGTGAAACGTCATTCAAGCGGGAGCTATGAGGAAAAGAGATCGAGACAGAGGAAGCGATGGTGTATGCTCGTCGATATAGGTCTACCACGATAGCGTGGTGGCACGGCCAACCCTATTCATGAGCACAACCACTAAGCATGTGGTCATTGGGACTCACTGGTTGGGACGAAGGAAGTAGAAATGAAGGGTCACAGCAGTGCTTGACGAGGAGGAAGAGGAATGTGCTATCGGTGAGCGAAGACTCTCTTCATCAGAGTGTTCCAGTCCCATAGGCCTCCATTTGGAGAATGCGATTAGTACTAATATATTTTTTAGATTTCAACCACTTGTGTAGGGTGGGAATGGGATGTGCAAGCAATCCGGGTGGATTGAGTGCTAGGCGAAATTACTAATTAGGAGGTGTTAAGATCCAGTTGTATAAAGTTTTTGCCGTGTCACACGGGTATTACATAGAGATATCGCATATTGTGTTCGGGCACTAATAAAAAAACTAATTACAGAATCCATCAATAATCCGCATGACGAATTTATTAAGCATAATTAATCCATCATTAGCAAATATTACTGTAGCACCATATTATTAAATTATGGAACATTAGGTTAAAAGATTTGTCTTGTAAATTAGTCACAATATGTGTAATTATTTTTTTTTCTAGCAGGTATTCTAACGATGGTATCGATGTTACACGGGCGAAATTCTGGGGTGGGAGCGTCTGGATTTTTCACATTTTGGTCCTTTTAAAAAATTTATTTCGCAAATAGACCTCTGAAAAAACTTATCGCAGAAATGGTCCTTTTTGGGGCGCCAGGCACACGCGAACCGACGTGGCAGGAGGAGGGCGCAGCATGGCTGGCGCGGCCCCCCCACCCCTCGCATTCATTCCTTTTTCTCTGTATGGAGTTGCAACGGTGTCATTTTTTGTTTTATTTCTCGGATGTTTTTTCACACTCAGGATCACGATACAACCAACCACAAAAAAAAAAAAAAAACTCGAACTACCACTTAGCTAAGTCTAAAAATAGCTAGCATATCACTTAGTCTACTTTGCACCTTCACATAAATTAGACCATAACTCCTTTAGTAAAACCCTTTGATCAGTATGTTAAACATAATGCACTCTATCACTTTATGAAATTACTTAATCTAATTCAAAATATAACCACATGAAATGACAGCCATAAGTTAAACAGTATAGAGAGATGCAACTTTTTTATTTTTAATCTCATTTTTCCATAATTTTTTCACACTTAGGAGAACATAGGAACCAACCATATAAAAATAAAACTCAAACGGACAAAATATGTGACTTTTATAATTTTCCAAAACTCTACCGAAACGGACAAAATATGTCATCTATTAAAATAGGCGTAACTATCTCATACGAACTCGGAATCAGGCAAATAATATATGCACGGACATCTACAGAAAAAGTTACATCTTATTCTTCCCGCTTTGTTGGGTTCGCGATATTAAAACCTCCAAATTCCACTTGCAAGATTGTGTTTTCGAGGAGAGAAGTTTTTAGGTAGAGCTTTGGAAAATTCCACAGGCTACATATTTCGTCCGATTGAGTTTATTTTATATGGTTGGTTCTTGTGAGTTCCTAAGCGTGAAAAAATATCAAAAAAATAAAATAAAATAAAAAAGTCGCACATCTCTCTCCTCTGCACTAGAGAGGAGAGGAGAGGAAAAATTCTACAGGTCACATATTACGTCCATTTGAGTTCATTTTTTCTATGGTTGGTTCTTATGTGTCCCTAAGCGTGAAAAAAATCTCAAAAAAATAAAAGAAAAATAAAAAATTTCGGGGGGAGGGGGGCCAGCCACTCTGGCGCGCTCCCCCTAGCCACCTCAGCATTGCCCCGCCACGTCGGCAAGGGGACGGGGCCAGAGAGGCTGGCGCCGTTCAGTTGTACGAACGGCCCGGGGGCCCAGCCCAACTCTGGCGCCTCAAAAAGGACCATTTCTGGATAAGTTTTTACAGGGATCTATTTACGAAATAAGTTTTTCAAAAGGACTAAAATGTGAAAAATCCAGGTGGGAGCGTATCGCTCCTCGTCAGTTTGCCCTTGGCCTCCGCCTCCGCCGATCCCCATCCATCCCGCGAGCGAGCAGGGACGCCGTCGTTCGTCCTGCTGCTTCCGCCGCATCCATCCTGGTGAGCACATCCTCCGCACCGCCGCCTGCGCCAATCCCCATCCATCGTGTGTAATTGTTCCTAAGAAGAAGGAAATCGTCGTTCAGTGCAGTGCGGTGCCTCGAGGATATTTCCCTGTTCCCTCGGTATTGACTCCTCGTGAATTCGCCCGCCGCCTGTGCCGCCGCCGATCACCATCCATCCCACGGGCAAGCAGGGGCGCCGTCACCGCATCCTGGTGAGCATCCATCCGCTACGCACATCCTCTTTCTCATCCCTCTTTACCCACGCTTTCTCGAATTTGTGTTACCATAGTTTCTCTTCTAGAAATTTGCATTAACCTTAATACTAAGAACAGTCTATTTGCTCCCAAAAAGTTTGGGGGTTCAACTGAACCCCAATGTCCCATGTTAGATCCAACCCTAGCTCATGTTCTGGGCAGACATGAATCTCTGAATCTCCTCCAGGACCTTATTTGTCTGGTGGGTCAGGTGATCAAAATTAGTCACCTGAGCTCGAAGCATCAACGGGAGCTCTAATCCATCACATCTCTACTATTATAAAAATTATAGATGTTTCCGCGGTCCGTCATCTGTGTTTGAGTCGGTTTTAATTTTATGTTTTGGTATGTCATCCGTGTATGAGTCAGTTTTAAGTTCGTTTGCTTTTGGAAATACATATCCGTATTTGAGTCGGTTTTTAAGATCATTCACTTTTGATAATACAGAAGGAATCATAAGAAATCTGTTTAAAAAAAGACGATTGGACTCCTAACTGCAGCTCATGATTTTCTAAATATATATATATCCAAGCGAACTCCCACAGTGAATTTCATCTTAACTAAACCATATAATAATAATAAGATTAAATAGACTTCACCGTTGCAACGCACGGGTATTTTTTCTAGTTAATCCAATAAGCCGGCAGCACTCATCAACTGTCATTGATGCCTACCTTAATTGTCTTGTACTGCCATAGGGACCACGTTAGCCCGAAGCCCTCTTGTTGTTCTGTAGAGCTATACCTCACCAGCCACCACTACTAGCATGTTGAAGCTTCCCGCCGAAGCAACAATTTGATGATTAACATCTCCAATCACTCTACTCTTTGCATGGTTTAATTTTTGTCCCTCAACTCCAAACTGGGTAAAACCCATGTCCGAACTTTCAAAATTAGGTAAACCTCGCCTCTTCACCTGTTGATAGTTGTTTTGATCCATGTGGCTCCCACATGGTATCCGAGAATCCGAGATAGTAGTTGGGTCTGCTTGCCATGGAGAGGTTCTGACAGATATAACATCCGCATTGGATGAGAGTGGGAGTTGGTTTGATTGTCTTGAAAACCGTACCCCCATGCAACATCCGCATTGGCTGAGAGTGTCATTCATGTAAATATTAGCTGTTCACATCTTCGACTCAACTTATTATTTTTCTAGATTTCTTTTTATTCTTTGCTGCTCTGTTTCAAACAACAATCAATATATTTGATACATAGCTAGATTTTTTATGTTTACAACATAATAATAACAGCCCGTGCAAATGCACGTGTAGGTGGTTACAATGAACTGATTGTTGACTAAGTAGATTGTATTAATCGTGAATTTTAGTAGGATTTTGTATTAAATAGTATATGCATTTGAAAATAGAAATAACATGTACTCTTTAGTTTTAGTTTTCCAAAAATAATAATTCTATAATTCAAAGTTTACTATGAAGCTATACATTGGCCATTGCGGAGACTCATTTTAGTGTTGTATTAGTTTAATTTCAAAATTTAAAAAAATAGCAAGTTGTAACTGATTTGGATTCCTCTCTAAGTCTAAGCATATATAATTTGAAAAATATCCAATATGTTTATATATTTACAGTAACAACAATAAAAACCCAATACAACGCACGGGTTGGCAACTAGGAGTGTTAATGTTTCTAAACTCAGCTAAAGCTACAGTAACTTAGCCAAGCCATTGCTCGTCTCCGCCCATCTCTGTCCCTGGTCCTACTCCAACCATGTTGGCACTGTTTTGCAGAAGGGAAGAGGAAGATGGATCAGCACCACGTGCAGCAGCAGCAGTATGTTGACCCTTATCGGACAATGGTGCTGTCACCACAGCCTGACCACCTCAATGCCCTCCAGTACAATCACCAGCAGCAGCCACAGCCACCACCGCAAGCAACTCCACCACCACCACAACATCACCATGCCTCACTCGCCTCCCACTTCCATCTCCTCCATGTAAGTCACAGTCCTGATCTCTTAATGCTTGTCTTTGTGTCTAATAAATTGAAGGGGAAGGATGTCATGACAAATTTTGGCTGCCGGAGTGCCAGTAGTTGGTCTTCCATTACCTAAAAAAGGTCTATACACACAAAGGCTCAGATCATTCTGCAGTTGCAACTTGGCCATAGAAGCATCCTAGAGGCTGTTATTCTCTTGCTATATTATAACTGGATAACTTAAGTGCAAATTGTCTGCTTTCATCTCTTGTGAAGAAAAAGGTTGCTACAAACTATGCATTTTGCTAATTACATGTCTTTCTTAAGTTGACAACTGTTGTAAATCAAGTCTGCTCGAGTTATTTATGTGTCTGCAAGAGCATTAGTGTATTGGCTACCACTTTTCTGTGTATTTGGATGCTTACGTGTTGCTTCTGTCCTTTTAGGAATATATAGCACTTCACTATTATGCATGCTCTACAATGCTCAGTTTTCCATAATTGTTACTACCTTCATCCCAAAATATAAGGGAATTTTTTTGGACGGAGGTAGTACCAAATACTACTTACACAGGAGGTCACTATATTTGCACACCTGTATCAATTAACTCTATGAATCATGCAAATTATTTTCTTGCCTCCCTGAACTTGCTTCTATTCGTATGTTAAGTCACTATTGAGATAACTAACAGAATGTGGTGATCTGGTCAGCACCAGTGGATGGTGTCAGTACATGCTCCAATGTGGAAGAGTACTTTTAGGGCAGTGGCGGAGCTGGAACCATATTGAGGGTGGTGCCCTACTTTACTATATAGATGGTGGCAATTACTCTAAATAATGGTATTTGTTCATTTATAGATAACTATTGACACAAAAAATCATTGAGTAGCAAGTAAAAGTGCTTACCGAAATATAAGATGAAAAGAAACCGCGAAGGGGAACATCAAAAAATACATAAAGACGATCAATTTATGCAAAATACACCCTCGGCCTCAAAGCTGTCAATCTCAATATCATCGATAGGTAATAGCCTACAATAAAAGCAGAACAGAAGTTAAAAACATATTAATTTCAGCTAAAAATTTATATCCAATGAACATGTAAAAACATAAAAATAAATGTGTTACCTTTTTGCATACTCGTGTTCTCATGTTCATAAAACGGTCAACTACAGCTTTGTTGGTTACTCCTCATTTCTTCTTTCTCCACATAGCAAATAAGACTATGACTTATAAGTAGTCATCACCCAACTATTGTCATCTTGTTCTGAACAAGAATTTCGTACAGCTACATTATTGGAACTATCGGGCGCTTTCCTCTTGAGATACTTGTCCATAACCTGTCAATTAAATAGTTTTATTATGTTAGACTTACACTGCACAATAGAACAATGTATACCCCCAAAACAATTAAGCAATGATGATGTCACAGTATGCTTACAATTTTACTAAGTGATGGTTGATGGACTGATGGCTGCAGGACAATAGGACTACTTGTCCCTTCTAGAGATCAATTGAAACTTTCAGTTCTTCAAACTTTAAACCCTAGCTTATATAAATCTGGATATTGACAGGGTGCTATCAACAAGTTACAAATCAAACTAATATGATTAAAAATAAGACTAGAACTAGAAGAGAGGATAAATTGAAAGTTTGGAACTAATTAAAAGGAAGATAATACATCTCTTAATTTAGTCTCTTGCTTGTGCATTGCTGACTGCTCGGCTGCTGGCTGCTGGCTGCAGGCTGCCCCTGTAGTCTGGCTGCTCGCTGCCGCAGTGCCGCTGTAATGCTGCTGGCGGCCGGCTAGGGCGACCAGCAGCAGGCCAGGACGGCGAGCAATGGCGAGTCGGCGACCAACAGCTGAGCGTGAGCAGCAGGAGTAGACGGCGACTCAGCGAGCAGTGGTGAGAGGAGATTGTGTTGGATCAAAGACGAACAGACACAGCCACGCAGATGCCGTATTGTGGTTTGGAAAAAGAAAGAAAAAAAAAAGCGAAAAATGGGAGTCGAGGAGGTGTGCGGTGCCGACGTGGCTGTGATTGACGCTCGAGGCATCGTCTCGCTTCCAGTAGCCCAGACGGCGCGCCGTTTTCATGGGCGATGGGCCTTAGGCCTTCCTCGACTTGCTTATGGGCCAGGGGTGGTGCACGAATTTGGGCCGAGGGGTTCCCATGTGGTGAAAATAGGGGGGTAAGTACTAAATCTGAAAATTGGCCCGGGTGCCTGGGAACCCCCCTAGGCCCATTGGGCTCCGCCCCTGTTTTAGGGGTCTATTTATTAAATAAGTTATCAAAAAGGACTAGAAATTCCTGCACTGTTAAATTAAGCAATAGGTGAATAGGATAAGAGGCAACAATGTAGTAATTGGCTGGGAGAGGGACAACAGCTGCCATTCTGCCACAAGTGGAGTAGATGGACTAAGATGTGAATAATTAAATATGGATGCTAATTTTAGTCAGGTGGGTGAAATTCTGAAAAGGAGATTTGCTACAATCAACGAATGAAATACCGGTGTGTTTTTTTTAACATTAAAAAGCTATTTTGAGCTGCTTTTGGAATTTAACATGTGGCAGTGTAAATGATGATTGCTTGTTATGGAATATCCGCCAAGCACATCTGCACAATGGCGTATATCTAATTCTCTTATTTCATTTACAAGAAAGTACTACCTTTACAAATCAATGGTTTTTTATTTGTTTATCAGTTGACGACAAGATTAGTTGATGCTATTGGAAAAGGCACAAGGGATCAAAATTCTGATGCACTGGTAAGAAATTCATGTAGCTCTTAATAGTGTTTTAATAAATTGATGTGATTCTACTCCATGGTGCATGATTCTTGTTGTAAAGAATGAAATTAATTTCTCTTTGGAGTGTACATATTCTTGGAAAGTTTATTGTGTAGGAACTATTTTTCAGTTGTTTTGCTTCATAAACTTATTATGAAACCACTTCCTGTTGTAATATAATATGGGGGAAATGTATGGAATATGCTAGGTGACTGATTCTTACCATATAATATTTTCTACTGAGAGCGATGAATCTGAAAGACAATATGCCAATGTTGTCACATTGTCGCTGTGTCATATGCCGTCCTGGTGATGGGTGGCACTTGCCTGGGGTCCTCATCTAGGATGAGAGCTAGAGGGAGGGAACTGAGTTTATCTGTTTATGTGTTGCGCTACTCCTTTCCTTTTTATATTTTATTTCCGTAGCATTGCTATGGCCTGACCTGGATGCCACCCTGGCTCTGTGGGATTACCGTGCCTTGCCAGAGCACCGTGACAACATCAATATACTTGAATTATATTATTATAAACTACATATTATTTATAGTTAATATGTACACTGAACTGGGAATTAATGCTCTCTGCGATCTGTTTCCACACTCTTTATTGATGCTATCAAACTTTCCAGTTAGTAAACCTGTGTATTTTGTATCTCATATGTGCCTGTGCAAAATTGTATAACTTTTCCAGTTTCCACTATCCTGTTATTGCTGTACTGCTTATAATGTTATAGCATGGATATCTGAGTAATTAGATGGTCTTTTTATTTGTTTGTGTAGGTTGAAGATTTGACCAGTCAATTTGCTAGGTGTCAACAACTATTAAACTCCATATCGGGAACACTAAGCTCGAAATCTATAGTAAGTTTTGTTACTATAATGAGGTATTTGGCTTGTTAAATTTGCTATGCGATCTGATCACATAGTAATAGATATCGTTTATCTTCTTTGTTGTAGCTAGGCTGTAATTCAAATACATGGTTTTTTCACAAATAACAGCGCGATAGAAATCTGGTTGTCCCATCCTTGGAAATCAGTAATCTGCCGAGTGCCAACGTACACATCAGATCTAGTTCTTGTGATTTTTTGTCTGAATTGTTGTCTTGCCTTTCGTATTTATGTGGTGAATTGCTTGTTTATATGTTCATTGTATGGATGATCACTTATTCGAACCAAACGATGGAAAGGTTTTCCATTCCATTCCTTGATTCAGCCAGACAAAGTCGGCATTTTGCTTAATCCATTTCAGTTTCCAGTGTTTTTAAGTTCCAAACACTACCTATATGACTCCTGTTGCACGAAGACCGTAAGAGTGAGGAGACACAAAATCTAAGAATCACGTAATGGCATTTCAAAGTTTGTAGCATTGAAGCATGGTAGGCAGGAAATATTCTGATACTATGCTCATGATTCATCAATTGACAAGCATTATATGAAATGACCCTTCGGTTATCAGTGGAGTAATTTTACTAAACAAGAATAACTAATTTGTAAGTAGTTGGGCATGGAGTTAGCTGTTCTGACTAATATCTAATACATAGCTCAATGTTTTCGTGAAAAAAGATGGTGACTGAGATGATAATAATTCTAATATGGTCCGGTAATAAAATAATTTTTGAAATCTAACGGCCATTTTGGTTTGCTACCAAAATGTGCCCTACGAATTCATTGGCAACTTTAATAGTGCTTTGATATTGTTTGGATTGAAGCCAATCTATAGCTAAATCAATGTGATATTATACCAAATTGTTGGTAGTACCAAAACTTGCAAAGAACCAAACAAGCCCTAAATTAGGTTATCTGCCCCCATTATAGTTATTCTTGACTCGGGGTTGATATTAAGACCTTGTGATTACTGTGATTACAAGATATATCATAATGTTAAGAGATAATTTCTTCAGCATCCCTGAATATTACCAAAAATTCAGAGCTTTCCTTCACTTCCACTGATTTTTTTTTATTTCTCTGGCCTGCCATTGAGAATTTAAACTTTCATTTAATGCCATTTGATAGCTTGTTCCTAACTTTATGTATTCCTCCCATTAACTTTATTGGAGGATTGATTTTTCCTTTTTTCTGCAATGGGTGAAACTAGCCTGCATATTGTGTTAGGTAATAGGGCCAATGTATTATCGTCTTCCTTCTGTGTGTGTGCGCATGCGCGCGCGCGACGAGCGCATGACAGTGTGAGGGGGAGGGATGCTAAAGGAGGTCAAAGTGGCCAAAAGGACACGTCCACACCCCACTAAATTATAGCTGCAATCTGGAGCAGAAGAGGGGGGAAGAATGCGAAGAAAAGGGAGAGGAGAAGAAAGATGCCAGAGTAGGGTGCTCAGAGCTCAAAGTGGCTGACAAGGTATTGGTTTCTACTGTATGACGCACCTGCCTGTGATGCAGAGCAGAAGGGAGGGGATGGATAGGGGAGGATAAGTGAGAAATAGGGGTAAGGTGCAGGAGGATAGGCTAGGCAATAGATGTAGTGAATGCAATGTACAGACAGATGGCTGGACGTAAAGAAGGTAAAGGCTAGATCTAGGAGGTGAGCTTGTTTCAGTGGAGATGGGATCAGTTTCTAAGGGAAAATGGTCACACTTGACATTGCTACTACAACATGATGGAATGGTATCACTCGACAAAACGTGAACACTGGATGGTAACTAATTGTATCAATGAACTTCACTGTTATAAAGCTAAAGTCACTGTTACAATACCAAATTTACAAAAGAAATATTAACTGTCAGTATAAAATTGTTATTTTTAGCTCATTTTTCCCTGTTAGAGGTTTATGCTCAGTCTTAATGTGAGTCCACTAAAATCTTGGCTGGTTTTTACTTTGTTTACTAATAACCAAGAGAAACAGTAAATGAGCAACAATTTGACCATAAAATTTTCAAATATTTTTTTGCAGATAAACCTAGATGCCTTTGTAAGAAATTAAAATAGGACATTTATGTATTTTGTGAAAATCTTGACATGTGCTACTTAACTTCTTTCTGAGAGGAAAGAACCAGTGTTGAGCAAGCCTACTCATGGCAATTGTTTCTTTTTCTTACCAATAGACAGTTGAAGGACAAAGGAAAAGTTTGGAAGAAACGCAGCAGCTCCTTGATCAGAGGAAGTAAGACAACCATTCGGTGAACCAAGCTCTGGATATTTATTTATTTGGTACTGACCAGCGTTTAATCTGACAGGGATTTGATCACAAAGTACAGAAGCTCCGTTGAAGACCTGCTCAAGGGGGATACAAGAAGATAGTAACATGGTGGCTGCATGGTAGCGTCGGAATGTTAAAGAGGAGCTTGTTGCTACATGTGATCGTTTTCTAATCAGCATCGGCTACTTCTGTAATCGAGGTAGTCTTGAAGTTGGTCTGGCTTAGGAACATACTTTCAGTTTGTGCTATCTCATATTGTTGGTGGGTAATGGGTTCATGTGTTTCTGAGACGAGCATGCTGCCCAGCTTATATTGAAGCTACTAGAAGAGGTTTACTGAGGACCAGTCATTTTGTTTAATGGGTAAATTTGATGCATGCCATTGCAAATTCATCGTATTGGAAAAATGCCATTAGTATTTAGGGTTTGTTGGAACCATGCCACCCTATATTTGTAAAATTTAAGATATGTCACCCGTATCTCAATGACATGTAGGACCCACATGAGTCAATGACATTTGGGTCAGGGTGGCATAAAATTTGTGTGGCATGGTTCAAATTGTCCCTAGTATTTATCTATTTGGAATTTCACGCTTATTCGATATATGCCACTACTTACCCCTTCAAGATACATTCTAAAAATTTTGGACTGAATTGTCCATTTTCTTCATTCATCCCCTCCTCCTGTTCGGAGATATTAAAATCTTATGAATATGAGAGATCCTATCAGGTATCTTAGTAACTTGCAATATTATGATCTTGCTAGGCTGAAACGATATCGATCTCATTAGAGGTATAGTTTCGTTGTATTCTAATATTATGCGAGAGATCCATATGATTCCATGAGATTGGTAGGATCTATGTTTCGATTGGTGGTATTATTTAAATTAAGGCGGATTTGAAAGTAATGTGTATAGGTTAACTGAAGTTTATAAAATGTTAATTAAATTTATTGAAATCAGGCTTTAATTTTTATAATGTATTACAAATCTCTTTTGATATCCTAAGATATAGTTAGTCAAAAAATGATCTTATCTGAATCTTCCTACGTGAAATTCATTTCTTTGAAGCAAAATGATTCGTCTTCATTAAACCTCACATAGAAAAGTTTCCAGATCACAGCCAAAGAGCCCACAAGCAATACAACATTTGAAAATTAATGACGCGAGAGTATGACTTTTTTTCTTGTTATCACGGAGTAATTTGGGTTTGATAATGCGTCACCAAGTTCAAGAGAAAATGGCCTATGACTATGAGAGCAAGTACAAGGTTGAGTCAGCCAAATGCAATATTGTCAACGTCAAAATCCTACACGAAGAAAAGGGAAGGGGAAGAGAGAGCAAAGTAGACGCTCATGCAGAATAGCTCTGAGAAAAGATGCAGTATCGTTTGCATGGGAATCCTCTGACATAGCGAGCGCTATGTAGACATCCGATAGCTATCGTCCCTTCATTCGGCATCGGACCGAGTCAAGCGAGAATAGTAGATAACCTCAGCAGATCTATCTTACTATAAAGTTATATTCTAAAACTCAACATGCAAACATGCCACATCATTCATCTACTAGCAATAATTACATATAAAACTTATGCATGCATGCAACATCAGCTATAATTTATTGAATTCTACAAATCAACATCCAATCATCTTCCTTCATATTATTTTCCACAATATTTTTAACATGTATACACACACATCATTTTTATAATAATTAACATATATTTGTCCATATAATCAAAGTGCGGAGATAAATATCTAAAATCTACAGCAGATGCCAATGGAAGAAATCCAAGAACCGGTGTATGTATATGCACTGGTGTCTGGTGCCAATAAACAAATCTCTTTCAACGGCCAACAACTTATTGAATTAGCAGCTCCATTTTCCATATAATGTTTTCTAGGGAAGACACCATTTACTTTCAAAGCAGTACAGTACATAGAGAGTGGGAAGGAAAACTTTCAAAACCAAGGTCTAGATTAATATGTTAGGCTGCAGCCATAAAAACACCACTATTTGTATCCCTGACAACAATCCCACACCCACCAGAATCTGCATCTTGTAGAAAAATAAGTCATCACAGTTTACCTTTAAAATGGGAGGCAAATTTGCATTTTCAGCTCATTTCACCTTTAGCCTATTCTAAATGCTTATAGCACATAGAGAAGCCTAACAAGTACATACAGTTTCAGATGTCCTTTTGAGACCAATTGCAAGAGCTCCGTCATAACATCATTGAACAAACTTGAGAGAAATAAATCTGCTGGTTACCTGCAACGTTGAAATGACATAACAAAATATTATGATATGAAGTCAGAAAATTATTATAAATTTTATTGATGAGCTGAAGCGCTAGAAGAGACTATCATTTGCTATCCATTCCGTAAGACATCGAGGGAAGTAGTTTGCAAACAAACATATAAGTAACACAATGAAGGGCAAAGGTTGTGTCTCAAATAAATTAAGTATGCATAAAAGAATATCACTAATCCATGAAATAACAAAATGCAAAAAAAATTTGTAGACAATGACCAGCAGAAGCCATATTCCCAGGGTGAGCAAACAGATACAGCACCAGCCACAGGAGTACCCTCACCTTATTCTCTGTGACACATAACCTAAAAGGATAACAGATAAGAAATACATAAAGAAAATTGCAGTTCAATTATTCAATACCAACTGCAGTAAATAGCAAATTGCATGCACGTGAGGACATTATGGAAAATAAAACAAGAATATTGGATCAAGAACAAAGCGAATATATCAGAATACAAGCTATGAATCGAGTTAGTTAATTGTCTACTGAACAGTAGAAACTATAGATTTTTATAATTGCTACTTTAAGGGGGAATAAAAGAAACTCTATCCTGTTTTCTTGTGGCTTTTGAATTTTAACATCCATTGTTTTGACATGCGGTTTGATCTTTTCTTAGCAGTTACCGACTTACTGTAATCAAGCGAACTCTCCGATGAGAACTTTGGATGAGCTGTAATGTTGCCAAAGCAATTCTTTCCATGTTTTTCCCTCAATCCTGGAGAGATGAGAGATGGAGTCATCAGATGGGCCTCTCTCAGGCTGGCCCATTACGCGGCTTCTTTTCTTGTATAATCTATACATATCCAGTAGAAGTTGCTTATATTTTAACCAGCAAAGTTGCTATATATTAGGGACACAGAGGTAGTAGCTAGCAGGGTGTGCAGGGTGGCACTATTCAACCTTCAGCATTTGACGGCGATGCTATGCACTACAGCAGATGCCAATGGAAGAAATCCAAGAACCGGTGTATGTATATGCACTGGTGTCTGGTGCCAATAAACAATTCTCTTTCAACGGCCAACAACTTATTGAATTAGTAGCTCCATTTTCCATATAATGTTTTCTAGGGAAGACACCATTTACTTTCAAAGCAGTACAGTACATAGAGAGTGGGAAGGAAAACTTTCAAAACCAAGGTCTAGATTAATATGTTAGGCTGCAGCCATAAAAACACCACTATTTGTATCCCTGACAACAATCCCACACCCACCAGAATCTGCATCTTGTAGAAAAATAAGGCTGTGTTTAGATCCAAAGTTTGGATCCAAACTTCAGTCCTTTTCCATCACATCAACCTGTCATACACACACAACTTTTCAGTCACATCATCTCCAATTTCAACCAAAATCTAAACTTTGGATCCAACTAAACACAGCCTAAGTCATCACAGTTTACCTTTAAAATGGGAGGCAAATTTGCATTTTCAGCTCATTTCACCTTTAGCCTATTCTAAATGCTTATAGCACATAGAGAAGCCTAACAAGTACATACAGTTTCAGATGTCCTTTTGAGACCAATTGCAAGAGCTCCGTCATAACATCATTGAACAAACTTGAGAGAAATAAATCTGCTGGTTACCTGCAACGTTGAAATGACATAACAAAATATTATGATATGAAGTCAGAAAATTATTATAAATTTTATTGATGAGCTGAAGCGCTAGAAGAGACTATCATTTGCTATCCATTCCGTAAGACATCGAGGGAAGTAGTTTGCAAACAAACATATAAGTAACACAATGAAGGGCAAAGGTTGTGTCTCAAATAAATTAAGTATGCATAAAAGAATATCACTAATCCATGAAATAACAAAATGCAAAAAAAATTTGTAGACAATGACCAGCAGAAGCCATATTCCCAGGGTGAGCAAACAGATACAGCACCAGCCACAGGAGTACCCTCACCTTATTCTCTGTGACACATAACCTAAAAGGATAACAGATAAGAAATACATAAAGAAAATTGCAGTTCAATTATTCAATACCAACTGCAGTAAATAGCAAATTGCATGCACGTGAGGACCATTATGGAAAATAAAACAAGAATATTGGCACCTATGCTTACCCCAACAGCAAACAAGGGAGCCTGTGGATACTTCTAATGAAGGTAATTGGAAAACCACATGGATATCTTCTGTCCATCCAGCACAGTAGAAACAATCATACTGCAAGGATAAATAGTTTGAGGAACAAGCACCAGTTGAACATGTTTCAGCAATTGCTACCAAACATGCAATTCTGTGACATCTTTTTTCCTGGTGTAAGATTCTGTATTTGAGGGTTTGCTAATTTCCACATGCTCCATCATTGATTTAGGCTTAACTCCACTTCTCCCATTTCCACTCTCGTGAAGGGATCCAAGTTTCAACCAGGGGATCTGGACCCATGGTTAGAAATCATAATAAAAAATAGGGTTAATTTGATCCATGCCATTACAAATATGCAGTGACTTGCCATTCGCTATCAGTCCTAACATTTACCATGTAAGACATGATTCAGTTTCAAAAGAACAAACATGAATTACTCAGCCACACAGTGCAAGGGATCACAAAAAAATAACAAATAAATTTAAATGATGTTACAAAGATACTCTCCACCATATTCAGTTTGCTCTCCTAGAAACCACCGTATTAATTCTAGGGGACAAAAAGCTGAATTCCTACATTAATTAAAAAAAATTAGAAATTCTCACTGTAATCAGTAAAAAGAATAGATCATATATGTCGAATTTTCTCACATGTGAATCCTACAGCCTCTATTAAGCAATGCAAAGGAAGAGATTGTTTTCCGCATAGAAGTTAAAATTGAAATAAATAGTTGTCCGTGCAAATTAACATTACACAAAATTTGCTTGCCCATGCAATGAATAGGTTGATTATATAACTAACTGCCTAGTCAATCACTTAATTAATACTCACTCCAGTTTTTAATAGATGATACCATTGACTTTTAGACATACGTCTGACCATTCGTTTTTTGGCAAATGCCTTTTTGAAACTTCTATCTGTAGTTCATTTTTTGGCAAATGTTATCATCTTTTGCATCTCTAGACATTGGTTTACACAATTACGTTTAATAAAAGCAATGTCAGTTAAAGCAGATGAATCTTCAACTTTCTAATGCCATATATCATTAAAAGATTTGCCTATGAAGAAACTTGCAGTTGTGGAAGAGACTGCTACATCATGTTTGGAACAAGTTCAGAAGGTAGGCAAACATTTAAAATGGATTTTATGGCAAATTTCTAGATCTTATTTATTAAACCAAATTTGGTAGCGCAATCATAGGGACTTACAGAAGCAGTAAAATCACTAGTTAATCCAGTCATTACAACAAGAGGTGTTGAATCATCCCCAGAAAGGACTACATCTCAAAAGCCAATATCTGCTTCTGCAACATAGAACTAAATCATCAGGCATCTCTTGCTAGCCTATCAATCTGAAGCAATCAAAAATCATCAGCACCTTCACAATCAGAAGCTAGTAACTAATGCAAAGCAATGGTTCCACCATCACAAACCATGTACGGTTGCCCATGTTACAGAGAATTCAACAAATATGATAAACTAACAAAAACTATAGCTGCAGCATCGTTCTAGCTTTATCTCATGGTGTCCAAACTAAACAGAACATGAATCTCTGCCATATAGTAAATTTAAGTCAGTTAGGTTTCTGAAGTAAACTCACACAAAGGCAGTATAGGAGTTTCCTTTTCAAATATTGGCTGCTCAACAGAAGACTAACAGTATCATCAGTTTAATCATTCCAGTAAAGCGACATTAAAATTAATGCCGATGTTCATCAAAATTAATCTTAAATTCTTAATACAAGACTTCGTCTAATTCCTTTGCTCCTCAATGATCAAAAAATTTAAATGCAACGAACAAATTAAAACAATCAAGATATCCTCACAACCATCTTGTTCTTCTTTCCAGCAGATAGCAACAGCACTTTCCCATCAACTACATCACCTTCCTCAACCAACTTATCCTCGCTATCAATTCTTATGTTATTTAAGTATAGCCCCCCTTGCTTAATAAGCCGCCTAACCGCTGATTTGCTAGCAAGCAAACCTGTGGAGACTGCTAGATCAACCAGGGGAGACTTCAAAACTTGGCCATATGGCAAAAAGCATGATGGTACGTCATCTGCTATCCCCTCAATTGCTTGTGAATCCAACTGAGTCTGTGCCCCAGGCCGTAAGGCTTCCGTGGCTTTCAACGCTTCCTCCAATCCCTCCTCGCCATGCACAAAACGTGTGACCTCTTCTGCAAGCCTCCTCTGAATTGTGTTCGGCACATAGCCAGGCTTCTTCATCGACTCTTCCAGCTCCTGAATCTCATCCAGGCTCATGAATGTCAGTATCTTCGTAAACCTTATGACATCAATATCTGGCACTGAGAAGAAGTACTGATAGAATTTGTATGGTGACAACATCTTGGGCGAAAGCCAGATTGCTCCATCCTCCGTCTTGCCAAACTTCGTCCCATCACTCTTCAGCAGTAGTGGGAATGTCAGGCCGTGTGCCCCCTCAACCTGTAAAATCTTCCGAATTAACTCAGTCCCCGCTGTGATGTTTCCCCACTGATCACTTCCTCCAATCTGCACATTAACACCCATATTGCGGAACATGTACAGGAAGTCATAGCCCTGCAACAGCTGGTAGGTGAACTCAGTGTAGCTCATTCCGTCCTCGGACATAAGCCGCTTCTTGACACTCTCCTTGGCTATCATCGTCCCAACACGAGCGAATCTCCCCACCTCCTTGAGGAAATCCAGCAGCGTGATGTCCTTCCACCAGTCATAGTTATCAAGGATCTGAAAAGAACCCATCTTGACCAAAGCCTGCTCATTTTGCTCCAAGGTGAAGTTTTTACCGGATTGCGAATGTTGGGAGGGCTCGGGTGCACGGTCAAGGATCTGGCCGATGAGCGATTTGATAGCGTTGGAGTTGGTCGCTATCGTCTTCACGGCTGGCCATGTCGCCGCCACCGCTAATAGGCGTCATCATCTTCAACGCAAACTGTCTACGTCTGCCGCCGACTAGTTTCTTCACTTCCATGGCTGCATGGTTCTGCCAGTGTTCATTGGCTTTATCGTCTTCACCGCCGGTCGTCTCGTCTGCTGTTGACTGATGTCCTCGCTTCTACGGCTGGTTTATACCGCTACCACTACTGATGGACGTCATCGTCTTCATGCTGGCCGCCTTGTCTGACGCCGACTGGTTTGCTCGCCTCCACGGCTGCGCGTCTTCGTCATCATTGACTGGCGTCATCGTCATCGCCATTTTGCCTTCGTTGCCGCCCATGGTGTCTTCACTTTCACGGCTGGCCTATTTTGCCACCGTTCAAGGACGTCTTCGTTTCCATCATCATTCAGCTTCTTCCGTCGCCATCTGGTTACGCCGTCGCCGATTGGTGTTTTTATCTTCACGACTACGCGTCTTCGCTATTGGTTTGCTTCTGTTGCCGCCAACTCGTGTTCACTTCATCACGGCTATACAACTTTGTCACCATGGTGGAGCGACTTCATCTTTATTGTCTTCTGCATTGGCAAACTCTATTGCCTCCACTTTGCAAGATTTGCTACTTCACCAATCACGACGTCTGCAAGAGCTCCGACATTTCAGCATGCGTCACCAAATATGATGCCGTGTTATTTTACTACAACAAGTGGTGTTCCAATATTCAATATTTCTACTAGGACATCTTCAACACGTATCTTCACTCAAGCAATGACTACTCGACGACAAGAAGCTACAGTTCTCGACTCTATGTTCAGTTGTTTCCCAACTAAATAAAGAGTCGGGGGCTACACAAATACAAGACTCTCAAAATTCGACAAGCTGAAGCAATCAATTAATCATCCAACGAGTCAACTCCAGGAGTCATCAGTTTTGTCTTCGCTTCAGAGCTGGCATTCTACTTGAGCAACTCCAATTATTTCACTGGAAATTTTGGCTTCTCCACGCCGCTACAATCTACTCCAAAATTTTCAAGTATCAAGTTTGAGATTTTATCTACATGTCTGGGCGTTTGGAGTTATCAACCAATTAACACAGATTCAACGAGTTGGACAACATCATCTACTTTCCTCCAAGTGAAGCATCTCCAACAGCTACAACATTAAGTTTTACTGCCATCTTCATAAATCAGGAAGCGTTGCATCAGTCTTCTTTATGCACACGCTCGCATCAAGTTGACCTACTACGCAAACGCTGATGAGCGTCTTCGTCATTATCATTGGTTGCTACACCGCTATTGACTGGATCGCCGACATCGTCATCTTCATCAACATCCTGTCAAGCCTCTTCAACATAGCTTACTCTGCTGCCATTGATGGGCAACTTCGTTATCATAGCCAACTATCTCTGCTACCGTCAGTCATCAATACCGCTGGTTGCGTCTGCTGTCACCAACTGCTTTCTTGTTTTGCATGATTGATGGATTTTGCCATCACCGTTGATGCGCGTCTACGTCTTCATCGTTGGCTTGCCTTCGTCGCCACCGACTGCTCTGTCGTTGTTGTTGGGCACTTTCATCTTCACTGCTAGCTGACCTGACTGCTGCCGACTGGTTTCTTCGCCTCCATGGCTATGTGACTTCATCACCTTTCATTGGTGTCACTGTTTTTACTACCACTGACATCTTCCGTCACCTCTGATGAGCAATATCATCTTCATGTTGGTCATTTCATCTCCATGCCGATTGCGTTAGCTACCATCAATGGACAATTGTGACTACGACAAAAGGATAAGTTACATGCATAGGGCCTCATCAACTCAAGCGCGAGGATTATATCTTCAATTTGGACTTGTTCCGGATACATGCAACATGAATTCATGATCATGGGCCTATTTTCTATGCTCAAAGACTGGACTATTTATTATTCCCCGTAAGGGTTATCAACCGAATACTTGTGCCAGTCGGGATTCAATTATTATATCTATTTGGGAGTATCCCATAAGGGATAATCACTCAGATCAAAAGCTATTCATATGAGCTACACTTGGTCTATATCACCCGGAAGATTTATTACTCGGGAGCATGTTACATGCCAAGGGAGAAAAGGATTAGGAGGAAATTTGCCGTGCGCCTCCCCCTTCGTGATAGGGTTTCCGTACTCCCCAGTCAATGCATAGGAGAAAAACTACGACCATCTATATAGGCTGTGTTTTCGCAAAAAATTTTGACAAATTGATCCTTTACAAAAGCTAATTCTAAAAATAAACCGTGGCAAAAACTTATTCTAAAAATGAATCGGGCGCTCAGCGCCTAATAACCTGGCGCTGAACCTAGGCATGTCAGCACCAGGTCAACTGGCGCTGAAGACCGATCCACCGTGGAAGGCTTGCCGAGTCGGACGTCCTGCGTGTCAAATGTCAGCGCCACCTGACTCGGCGCTGAGACGGAAAACTTAAGCGCCATGCTATTTGGCGCCGAAGTGGTTAACTTCAACCAGAAAGGGTGCGGGCTAGTTTCGGTTAGAGATAACAGCGCCAATTAGGTTGGCGTTGATTTGGTTAATGTACACGCCATTCTATTTGGCGATGAGTTTCGGCAGACAAGTATTTTTACAGCTCCTTATGTCCCTGCTTTTAGGAGTTGAAGAAAACAGAGCATGTCGCTGGTGATGGGAGATGAAGAAAACAAAGAATAAAACAATGGCATCAATTACGTGCAATAAGCAATTTGCAACCAAAACATTGTTGTGATTTGAAAAAAAGAAGAAAGCGAAACAAAGCTTGGCGAAATACAACCATTAGTTCATTGGATCCATACAATAACATGCATTAGCTACATACGGAGGTACTGACAAGTGCGTAACAGACATAGCATTACATAAGGAGTTCTGAGAGCCTTACATTAGGAGGTCCATACAAAAGTCATTAGCATTGGCGTTAGTAACTACTAGGAGGCCAAATCCTGCAGTACCATTACACTGACTAGAGGACTACCATATTTGCAGAATCACTAGCACCATGTGCAACACAAAAGTATACTAGCGGGTAAGTTGGAGGCGGGCGGATTAAGTGAAACGCCACGCAGCGATGGCGATGATAGAAATGAGGACGACAACGACGAAGGTAGTGCCGAAGGCTTGGAGGATGTGGAAGCGGGTGCGGAGTTCCTGAAGCTGGGCCTCTAGCTCCTCGTTGCGGTTAGCTAGGTTGGTGAAGTGCGTCACGGTACCTGGAACGGACTGCGCAAGTGATATGTGAGTAAGTAAGGAGCATGTATGGAGCAAACGTCAACAAGGGTTTAGTTCAGTTATGGATAATGAAGTCGTGGATAGTAACGTTGAAATAGTAAATTCCATTGAATTTGAGAGGTGAACAGAAATGCTTGAAAAGAATGGGAGAAAAAATAATTCAACATTCAATTGAATGAGTTAGCATCCCCTTGCATGGAAATAAATGATTGTAACAATTGTAATTTAATTTCATCTTTGAACGGAGAGATTAGTTCTATTCAAAACATAGCATTTCAACATTCATTTGAATGAGTTTGCATGAATTACCAGGAGTTATTAAAAAAAACACTGCAGGGAATCAATAAAGCAACTGGTTGCGTTACCTGAGCAACAGCACGGCGAGAAGCTAGAGATGGCAGAGGAGATGGATCGAGGAGCACCAAAGGCGCAATCAGGGCGTTCTGAGGTGTCCACATTGCCAGCGGGGATGAATCGGAGCTTCCTTCGGTGCTCGTGTCCATAGTTGTCGATGGGGAAGTTGGCCCAGGCTGGGAAGGGCCTATGATACCCGAGGTGGGGGTACTGTAGCCGCCACCACCACGGGAAGCAGTGGCCCTTCCAGCCGAACCGACGGCCGACGGGGGAACCCTAGTGGTCCTCCTCCCCGCGGGGGATGCCGACCCAAGGGTGGCATGGAGTCCCCTCGAGCTCCCCTCTCCAGCTCCAACTCCCCCGTGAGTCATGAGGCTTCCCCCAACGGAATCCCCTTCCAAGCCCGGCTCAACCTTAACCCTAACTAGGCCGAAGCCCTCCGGCGGCGTGAGACGGCCACTCCGGAGACGCATGGACCGAGCTCGTGTGTGGATGGAAGGTGAAGAGTGGTGGGAAGGAGTGTGCTAGGGTTGAGAGAGTGTAGAGCGAGGAGAAGTGGAGAAGGGAGACCGAGAGAGAGAATGAGGGCAAGAGAGAAGAAGACAACGACCGGGTGGCGCTTGGGAAATATATATAGGGGGAACTCGACGCCATGGCGGGTGGCGCTAAGCTAGGGGACCGGCTTGTGACCTAGACGCGTCGCTCAGCGCCAAAGTATTTGGTGCTGACCTAGATCAGTTCAGCGCTGGTCCGGGACCGATGACAGGGTTTGAGTATTTCGGGGCAAGTTTGGCCTTATACTCAGCGCCAAATTGCATGGCGCCGAGGTAGGCCAGGTCACGCCACATGCCTAGAGCGCTGAACTGGTTGAGGCAACCGGCCAGCAAGGCTCGTATGTTAGCGCCAAATGATATGGCGCTGACCTGCGGCATATCCGCGCCGTAGGCTTGGGGCGCTGATAGTAGGTCAGCGCCACCCGACTCGGCACTGAGACGGAAAACCTAAGCGCCACGCTATTTGGTGCCGAAGTGGTTAACTTTAACCAGAAAGGGTGCGGGCTGGTTTCGGTTAGAGATAACAGCGCCAATTAGGTTGGCGTTGATCTGGTTAATGTATGCGCCATTCTATTTGGTGCTGAGTTTCGGCAGACAAGTATTTTTACAGCTCCTTCTGTCCCTGCTTTTAGGAGTTGAAGAAAGCAGAGCATGTCGCTAGTGATGGGAGATGAAGAAAACAAAGAATAAAACAATGGCATCAATTACCTGCGATAAGCAATTTGCAACCAAAACATTGTTGTGATTTGAAAAAAAAAAGAAGAAAGCGAACCAAAGCTTGGCGAAATACAACCATTAGTTCATTGGATCCATCCAATAACATGCATTAGCTACATACGGAGGTACCGACAAGTGCGTAACAGCCATAGCATTACATAAGGAGTTCTGAGAGCCTTACATTAGGAGGTCCATACAAAAGTCATTAGCATTGGCATTAGTAACTACTAGAGGACTACCATACTTGCAGAATCACTAGCACCATGTGCAACACAAAAGTATACTAGCGGGTAAGTTGGAGGCGGGCGGATTAAGTGAAACGCCACGCAGTGATGGCGATGATAGAAATGAGGACGACGACGAAGGTAGTGCCGAAGGCTTGGAGGATGTGGAAGCGGGTGCGGAGTTCCTGAAGCTGGGCCTCTAGTTCCTCGTTACGGTTAGCTAGGTTGGCGAAGTGTGTCACGGTACCTGGAACAGACTGCGCAAGTGATATGTGAGTAAGTAAGGAGCATGTATGGAGCAAACGCCAACAAGGGTTTAGTTCAGTTATGGATAATGAAGTCGTGCAGAAAGTTATAGATAGTAACATTGAAATAGTAAATTCCATTGAATTTGAGAGGTGAACAGAAATGCTTGAAAAGAATGGGAGAAAAAATAATTCAACATTCAATTGAATGAGTTAGCATCCCTTTGCATGGAAATAAATGATTGTAACAATTATAATTTAATTTCATCTTTGAACGAAGAGATTAGTTCTATTCAAAACATAGCATTTCAACATTCATTTGAATGAGATTGCATGAATTACCAGGAGTTATTAAAAAAACACTGCAGGGAATCAATAAAGCAACTGGTTGCGTTACTTGAGCAACATCACGACGAGAAGCTGGAGATGGCGGAGGAGATGGATCGAGGAGCACCAAAGGCGCAATCAGGGCGTTCTGAGGTGTCCACATTGCCAGCGGGGATGAATCGGAGCTTCCTTCGGTGCTCGTGTCCATAGTTGTCGATGGGGAAGTTGGCCCAGGCTGGGAAGGGCCTATGATACCCGAGGTGGGGGTACTGTAGCCGCCACCACCACGGGAAGCGGTGGCCCTTCCAGCTGGACCGACGGCCGACGGGGGAACCGTAGTGGTCCTCCTCCCCACGGGGGATGCCGACCCAAGGGCAGCATGGAGTCCCCTCGAGCTCCCCTCTCCAGCTCCAACTCCCCCGTGAGTCATGAGGCTTCCCCCAACGGAATCCCCTTCCAAGCCCGGCTCAACCTTAACCCTAACTAGGCCGAAGCCCTCCGGCGGCGTGAGACGGCCACTCCGGAGACGCATGGACCGAGCTCGTGTGTGGATGGAAGGTGAAGAGTGGTGGGAAGGAGTGTGCTAGGGTTGAGAGTTTGTAGAGCGAGGAGAAATGGAGAAGGGAGACTGAGAGAGAGAATGAGGGCAAGAGAGAAGAAGACGACGACCGGGCGGCGCTTGGGAAATATATATAGGGGGAACTCGACGCCATGGCGGGTGGCGCTAAGCTAGGGGACCGGCTTGTGACCTAGACGCGTCGCTCAGCGCCAAAGTATTTGGTGCCGGCGTTGTCATTAGTAGTGTCAGCGCCAGCTGATTTGGCGCTGACCATTGCCATCCAGGAACTTTGCAAAGCCGGTGCATGCAAACTGGACAGACATAAATTCACAGGCAGCAATCGAACACAGCAAGTAGTAAACAACATTCACAGGAAGTAGTGCATCGACACATAACCGTCAGTTTAACACATTAAACGTAAGTTCAGTCGTAGGCAGCATGTCCCTTGACACATAACCATCAGTTCTACACACTAATAACTTGGGATTCACCCTAATAGTGACAATCGAGAAACACAAACAATGGAAAAGCTAGTTCTTTGACTTCTTCCTGACTTGACCCGGTGTCCACCTGTCTGGCTACTTGACAACCCTATGTGGGCGACTCCCCTGCGATGGTTGTAGTGCATCGTGGAGTTGGGAAGGTCCAATCTCGCCATGCTCCTCCTCGTCCTCCTCTTCATCTTCTTCCCCTCCAACCTCCTCATCCTCATCATGCTCCTCTTCTTCCCCTCCAACCTCCTCATCCTCCTCATGGTCCTCGTCCTCGTTGGCTGCATGGGGGCCTCGTGTAGTCCTTGACGACTCGCCAGTCGTCCTAGCCGTGCGACAGACATGGGGTTGAGCAACATCTAGAGCCCTGCACCCAAGCCGTGCAGCCAACTTCCGACAACGCACATGAAGTGTCTGCCACGAAGTTAGATGTCAGTAAATAATCATTGCTATGCATAGTACGGTGGGATTGAGTGCAGTA
The DNA here is from genome assembly GCA_009805545.1 of Oryza longistaminata. Classification (NCBI taxonomy): domain Eukaryota; kingdom Viridiplantae; phylum Streptophyta; class Magnoliopsida; order Poales; family Poaceae; genus Oryza; species Oryza longistaminata. The sequence goes on along the minus strand of CM020180.1, from coordinate 32,850,182 downwards.
CATGAAGAGCGCTACGCAGGGTTGAACTCTCCCCCTCGGACCCGGGAGCAACTCCAAGAGCCACGCCAGCATCGTTCACTGTTCTGAGGAGTTCGTTAGCCTGAAACAAAAAAATAATGTTATCTCTAAGAGTGTGAACATGGCAATTGTCAAAAATTTTGGGAAAGACATGCAGTTTCTCACCACTCTATCACGCACTGGCCCGTGCTCAATGGAGGAGCCTGTACGGGTTCAGCGGTCATACTCATTGTCGACCTCTTCATCCGATGGCTCGTTTGCAATATCATCTTGCGTCCACGCCGGTCGAAGGAAAAGGCGGTAGTTGTTCCATAACCATTGGAGGTACTCATCGAATTGCCGCTTGTTGTGCATAGTGCCGTCCAAAACTCGGTTCCACTTGTAATCAAACCAATCCTGACAGTGGCGCCAGTGGTACATACGCTAGTCCGTTATGCGCTTGTTCTTTCTCCTGTCGAGCCTAAAAAAAATGAACATGTGAAGTTATCAAATTGAAATGTAAGTAACTAAAATATGTAGATGAGAGTATTACTTGTGCAAATCAATGTCTGTCGAAACTGTTGGCAACTTTTTGTGACAAGTTGACAAGCACGATCGCAGCACCTCAAGCCTTGCGGTGATCCTAGAGTCGCCAACCACCTCGATCTAGCAAAGAGCTAAACCTAGATGGGTTTTGATAACTAAACCAGCTAGCGGAGCCGATTTCTAGATAACTACCTGGGGGAGTTCTGCCGTCTCCCGAACTGACGCATAACACGGTGGCATAAAAGGAACTCCACCGTGTAGAAGCATACCAATGGGCAAATTAAGGCCTTCATCTCATATTCCACATTGCACATCGCGTTGAGGCCCAACTCATTCACTTCCTGTGAGCGGTACGGCTTCCATTCAACCTGTCGAGACAACAAATAAAACGAGTAAGACTGGGGAAGTTACGCATATCACATTGCAAGCTAGTTCGCTGCAATTACCTGCGAGGGCTGGAGGTAGTGTCTATCTTGATGGCGTAGTGGCGGTACATGGAAACCTTACGACCCGTCGGTTGGGGAACCTCGTGAAACAAGTAAGCAACTGTGGGACGCCTATCAGGGTCATCAAGAGGCCATGGCGGGTGACGACGCCAGGACGGTCTAGCAACAGGCAAACGCAGCCACATCCAAATCTGCACAAGTACACATTATGAAATTCATCAATTCGATTGCAATATAGTAAACAATACAAGGGCACTACTTGTAGCTTCGAACAAACCTGAAGTAGCCACAGACAACCATTGAGGTTGGAGTCCTTACTCTTCCTCCTGCAAGCATCGCAAAGCTAGCGATAAAGCCAAGCCAGGGCAGCTGAACCCCAGCTGTACCCTCCCGCCTCAGTCCAATCTCTGATCAAAGGTAGCCACATCCATGATGCCATGTCACCTCCGAAATCGGGGAAAAGCACGGTCCCAAAACGGTGAAGAACGTACGCCCTGCAGTGCCTGTCAACCGTGGCATCGTCCGCCTCAGGGGGGCATTCCTCAAAGGTCTGTCGCAGCTAGGAAAGTGGTACTCCTGATGTTTTTGACAACTTTTGTCCTTCCGGAGGTTCTGGAGGTGACTCTCCCAACAACTCCTCCACCATACCTCTCCATCCACCTGACCTTGTATCACCCGAAACAGCATAACCCTTTATCGGGAGGCCTAGAATCTTTGCAACGTCCTCAAGGGTCACTGTCATCTCTCCACACAGTAGGTGAAACATGTGGGTCTCGGGCCGCCAACGGTCCACCAGTGCGGTCAGTGCCGGCCCGTTGTACACCGGCATACCCCTCTAACTTCGATGAAGAAACTTCAAATTCAACTTCAAAATTAAGCTTTAAAATTCAAATTTTGGCATTGGTTAATGCTGAACAGAGAAAACGATGGGGGCCTAATCAGGGCCGGTCCTACCATTTTGGGGGGCCAGGGCGAGAGGGAAGTAAATGCTCTTCTTATCTTGGATTGTTTTCTAAAAAAAGTTGTTTAATTTATTTTTCTGATTGCAAAGTGATTTATATGCAATAAATCAATATATAAATATTTATATCCAACAGAACATCTGCTTATCAGTGTTGCTAATGATTTTTTTATAAAAAAATTAAGATGCTACAGAGGCAAAACTATACAAAAATTGAAGAAACTTGGCAATTCGTGAGGAGGCCAAAGCGGAACAATTAAGTAATGACAATGGATATTATAGAAATATTTTTTTATTTTTACTAACATCCCTAGACGCAATATTTTTTGAGGGAAAGAAGTAGGAGTTCTACCATTCAACAAATGGAGGATGACAAGAAAAATCTGGTCCTTGATGCAACTATAAATCACTTTGTTGGTAACTTTTTTGACAAGTTGACAAGCACGATCGCAGCACCTCAAGCCTTGCGGTGATCCTAGAGTCGCCAACCACCTCGATCTAGCAAAGAGCTAAACCTAGATGGGTTTTGATAACTAAACCGGCTAGCGGAGCCGATTTCTAGATAACTACCCGTCTCGTGGGCAAAACGGAAGGTTTTCAAGACAAACCTACAAAGAGGTGTCGCACTCTCGCAGCGGCGGCGGACGGTTTACGGTGCAAACCGACAAAGATGGACAAACTAAGAGAAAACTAAAAGCAATATGAAAAGAACGATTCGATTGATTGATAGTAGATTGATTTACAATGAACCGGCCTTGTTCCTTATATAGGGGTTGGTCTTGCCTTCTACAGGCCCTCCTCCACGTCCAACTCGGGGTAGAATCCAAAGGAAACCCGAAACATGCCTTCCCGAGCAAGGAAACCTCGAGACCCGACGAAACAGGGTCGGACTCGGACCCACCGGTCAGACCGGCCACACACCGCCGGTCTGACCGGCCTACAACTGGCGGTCTGACCGCCCAACACATGGCGGTCAGACCGGCCCACTCGGAGAAAACTGGTAGATTTCCAAATTTTGGCAATCTTTCCTATTTTAATCCTAGGTGCCAAATTTGGGTGTAAACAGAAACGACTTGGGGGGGGGAAGTTCTGCCGTCTCCCGAACTGACGCATAACACGGTGGCATAAAAGGAACTCCACCGCGTAGAAGCATACCAATGGGCAAATTAAGGCCTTCATCTCATGTTCCACATTGCACGTCGCGTTGAGGCCCAACTCATTCACTTCCTGTGAGCGGTACGGCTCCCATTCAACCTGTCGAAACAACAAATAAAACGAGTAAGACTGGGAAAGTTACGCATATCACATTGCAAGCTAGTTCGCTGCAATTACCTGCGAGGGCTGGAGGCTGTCTATCTTGTTGGCGTAGTGGCGGTACATGGAAACCTTACGACTCGTCGGTTGGGGAACCTCGTGAAACAAGTAAGCAACTGTGGGACGCCTATCAGGGTCATCAAGAGGCCATGGCATGTGACGACGCTAGGACGGTCTAGCAACAGGCAAACGTAGCCACATCCAAATCTACACAAGTACACATTATGAAATTCATCAATTCGATTGCAATATAGTAAACAATAAAAGGACACTAATTGTAGCTTCGAACAAACCTGAAGTAGCCACAGACAACCACTGAGGTTGGGGTCCTTACTCCTCCTCCTGCAAGCATCGCAAAGCTGGCGATAAAGCCAAGCCAGGGCAGCTGAACCCCAGTTGTACCCTGCCGCCTCAGTCCAATCTCTGATCAAAGGTAGCCACATCCATGATGCCATGTCACCTCTGGAATCGGGGAAAAGCACGGTCCCAAAAAGGTGAAGAACGTACGCCCTGCAGTGCCTGTCAACCGTGGCATCGTCCGCCTCAGGGGGGCATTCCTCAAAGGTTTGTCGCAGCCAGGAAAGTGGTACTCCTGATGTCTTTGACAACTTCTATCCTTCCGGAGGTTCTGGAGGTGACTCTCCCAACAACTCCTCCATCATACCTCTCCATCCACCTGACCTTGTATCACTCGAAACAACATTACTGTCACGTCCCAAATGACCCTAAAATATATCCTTTAAATTATACCTAGAATAATTAAAATCCTAGTGAAAGCCTCCAAAAATTAAAATGTGCAAAGTTAAAAGTCAAGCTTGGAGGATTTTTGTATATTTCCTAAAAGCCTAAAATGTGTAAATAAATTTTAGTGGAATTTTCAGAGCACAAATAATAATTATCAAGAAATAAACAAAGTTGAAAAGGTTTTATAAAAAGAAAACCCCTAAAAACCTCCTCCCTCTCTCTGGGCCGAATCCGGCCCAATTCCCTCCCTCTCCCTCTCCTCTCCCCGCCGGCCCACTCGGCCTCCCCTCCCTCCCCGCGCGCGCGTCGCTGACAGGCGGGCCTACCTCCCCTGCTGCTATCCTGGGTGCCTGATGCTCCGCTTCATAGTACTCCTCTAGAGTTAGTGGGTGCTTCATCCTGCACAAAAGTGAAATGCAATATATTAGCATTGACATGTATGAAGAAAATAGTAAGAACACATATTGCAATATTAACAATGCGCGCACGCCTTACCTCCCCTCTAGCACTAGATGCCCCCCTTCTAACTCTACGCCTAGAACGCCTTGAGGGACGATCCTTCGATTTATCTCGCCTTGGACACGTGGTTTTCTTGTGACCCTCTTGATGGTATATGGAACATCGATTAGGGACCGATGCTTCTGAATTGGTCGGGTTAGCATGTTGAGTTCGTGCGTAACCCCTATTCATGTCATTCTTGAACCTTTTAGTCCTCCTTTTACCACGTCTATTTACCAAAAGTGACATGTCCGGCACGTAGAATTCTCCATCGTATGTTGGCTACTGCGGTGGACTTAAGTACGGCTCGAACCTAGGGGTATACATGTTTATCAAGGCTCGATTGCTGAAATCATTGCACAACCTTGGCGGAACCTCGACATCCAACCCTCTTAGCCTACATACTGTTATCATGTGTGAGCATGGCATGTGGTATAGCATCGGCCGTTGGCATGTACAAGAATTTCGGGATGCCACAACACAGTAGTGTCTTCCTCCCCACTGAACTCCCCCAGGGGTGACTCCACCTTGCTCGGTTACCTCATATTTAACAGACTCAAAATCAAATAGTACGACACGTTGCCCCAACGTTCTCCTCTTATGTGTCTTTAGTTCATTCACGACCCTATCCGGCCACATCTTGCCAGCTCGAAAGTTAGCGGTAGCTTCCTTGTGCCTATCCACGAACCACGCATTGCTCTTACTAAAAGTGTAAGCCACAATTGCGGTCACAGGTAATTTCCTAATACCGCGAAGAACATTGTTGAAACTTTCTGCAAAATTATTTGTAATAAAACCAAATCTACGCCCCCCCGTGTCAAACGACCTCGCCCACTTCTCTTTGTCTGCCATATTGTCCTCCAACCACTGCCTAGCCCGCTCGTCTATCAACTCCATCAAACGATTAACTTCTTGAAGGAAAATAGGTTTCTCATTAATTTGGATGATACGTTCTAGATCCTTCATTTGCCGGGTTGTTGCCCCCGTGCTAAAGAAGTTTGCACAGAAGTGACGCATGCACCATCTATGGTTAATTGGAGCATGTCCGGGGATTACATCGTTGATTGAGTTCATGATTGTAGGGTGCCTGTCAGATATTACACAAGTGGCTCTAGCCGGTCCAATCAACCGTGTCCTTACGATACGCAAGAACCATCTCCAATTTGGTGTGGTCTCCTTCTCTACTAGCGCAAATGCAAGTGGCACAAGACCATTTGCAGCATCAATACCAATCGCTGTCAACAAGGTACCACCAAACTTGCCTGTTAAGAATGTCCCATCTACTGTAAGCACCGGTCGAAACTTTAGATTGATCTTCATCTAAGCACTTCAACAAGACACCATCTATGTTTCGGCGATACAAATCTCCGTCAAGCAATGTATATTTGAATGCCTGTCAGACCGCTTCTGGTCTCCAGTTTTGCCAATTTCGCACAAAGATTTAAAATCAAGCACCGGCTCTTCCAATATCAGAAATAATCCCTTTTTCACATTATAACCAGATGCTTGTTGTGCCAAGTCATTTGCTCTATAATTATCATGCCTAGCAATATGTCTAATAGCAAAATTATCAAAATTGACAATAATATCTAAACAGAATTGAAGGTATCTATTTAGGATCCATCAAGCATTTGTAGACTCCGGCGACTTGTGCTACCACCAATTCCGAATCACCAAAGGCCTTCACATATTTAGCTCCAAATGCATCTCCATAACTTGTAAGCCGAATAAAAGCTCATCATTGCGGCTGATTATTTGTACAATAATATTCTGAAGCGAACGATGCGTCATACACATGCCCATTATGAAACAAAACTACCCTATGCCTTGCCTTCTTGCAAGAAGAACCAATCAAAATAAATCTTCCAAGGTATAGACTTACAACTAAGCACACCTCTTCTCTCATAAGCAACATCTACTATGATGTCTACTATGAATCACATACAAGTTTGGCCTTTAATAGTTTTCCATGGTTCATGAAGCCTAAATCAATATTCATCAGCCATATGCCCCACTTCATTCTCGCCACCTAGAATTGGCGTTTGCAACATGTGGTTTAATAACCGGCTTGACAGAGTAACTATGCAGTGGTAACTAGACAAACAAATAATGCCGTCAACTGTACAAGCATAGTAATAAGCATAGACAAAGCTTCTCTATAAAACAAACCTCGTTCGCATCCAAAAGACCGGCGCTCAAATATGTAATGATATATTCCTTGCCATCTTCCTCTTGGCGTCTAAAACGCACAATGAGCTTTGTCCTCGGAGGCAATATAGAACCGAAAAGGCTTCCGGCTTTAAATGCGCTCGGCACAATCGGGTGGAGTAGATAAATACCGTCTTCAACTCTTCAAAGACGCCTCTTGTTGTTTTGCCCCCAAGTAAAGATCGGCTCTTTTTCAACGAAAGTATAGGACAAAAGCATCGAATTTTACTCCGCTAGTTAGAAATTAAAACCTCCTCAAATAATTACCTTACCTAGCAACTTTTGACCTTCTTCTGCATGTCGGCGCTTTGGAAATCACGAATTTTCTATCTTTTAGATCACCATCTCAATACCTCTCTCATGCCACCTGAATCCTAAGAACTGTCCCCGCCGGACACACCAAAAAGCACATTTACGTGGGTCATTTCAAACCATAGCTACGACCGCGCATCCTTTCAAGCTAATCTTAAATCGGCTATATGGCCTTCCATACCATCTCTATTTGACAACCAACTATCATCATTATAGATTTCTAAAATAATACCTAGCAAGTCCATGACAAGATCAAATTCATCGCCGTTGATAATGTTGCACCGCATTCTCAACGCCAAAAAGTCATGACAAACACCATCAAGACAAACCAACAACATCGCTCGGGCACCGTTAAAAGCCGTCTTGTTAGCATGATCCTCCTCCGCTCATAAAGAACTTATGATTGTAGCCTGGCCATTAAACCATCTAAAAGAAGCTAATCACATCTTATTGACTCCTGAGGCATCATTACTCGATCAATGTCGGGGCCTATAAGGCATAGGATATTCATCTTAGGAAGTGGCTTTATTGTAAATCTCTAAAATCTATGCACACTCTAATCTACCACTTCCCTTCTTCTCCACCGGACTATGCTAAACCCACTCCGCATAACGACAATGGCCTAATAAAGCCCGCCTTCAATCAACAACCGATCAATCTCCCTTGACTCGTCATATAATAAAACGGATTAAAGCGACGAGTGGTTTATTATAAGGCCCTAAAACCCGTTTAATTGGACAGCCGATGCTCAACAAGCCTCACGGCTAATACCCGGCATTTCATGGTATGTCCAGGGCAGAGAGCAATCAAACAAGTTTGAGTACTGCTTTAAGTAGCGGTCGGATGTACCTTTCACTCTTATAATCGGCTTTCATGTTTTTGTTTGACAAAGGGTCGGCCTTGGTTTAGTGTCCATCACAAAGTCTAGTTTCTTCTAATGGATCGGAGAGGCCGAATTGTAATACCCTTGGTCCCAAGGCGTCTCAACTTCATACAAATCTCAAAGGGGGAACGGTTTATCGCCAATATCGTGTCTTTGTAAGGGCGTATATTCCCTCTGGCCTCTTTTTCCCACTCTAAATTAGCTTCTTTACTCAATTAACATAGGGTTGTTAAGTATGGGCTTAGCCGTTACAATGCTAGCGCGTCTTACAGAGATGAGTACAGGAATTTGCCACGAGATACTAATAAAGTATGCATTAGACTAGGAAAGATCCCGTGCCGCCATAAAGCAATTGATATTCCCATACGCCACTCAAACGTAGCATGCGGCCATGCAACCTCGCCGATGTATCGTCTTGAACAATTTCAAACATCACACGCCGTCCCATTGGATAAACATTTGATGCAAGGTCAGAGGCAACACAACAATTTGCAGAAATCCCAACAACGACCCAAAATATAGCATTGTAGTTACCTTGCACATCGACATGAAGAAAGCGTGGTAACATCTTGGTTTCCCACGTGAGCTCCGCCGAAAAGAATACCCCCTCGCCGTCCGGTTTCATCGCATTTGAAGCCATTGAGGATTCATGTTGGACTCTTCAACTCATCATCCTCAGCACGGCCCCAACTTCTGAAACAATGAGGTACGGCATCATAGTCACAGCGGCGCCTTCCAAATCCACTATGCATCAGAAACCGGCTCCCACAGACATGCCTGAGGTAGAGAGGCTTCATGTGACGGTTTGCCCATCGGGCTTCTCAAAACCGCAATCTTTAAGGATACGAAAATTGTAGCAACTTCCGCTTGCATCCATAGCACAAAACTCCATAGGCAACATTACACACCATTAGTATGATATCCATGTCATTCCTTGCTGAGATGATTCCTTTGTCAACCGATTGTTCTTCCTTTCTCCTCTAACATCATCTGGTTTGCTTCCCTATGACTTTAGGCCTCCATACAGGTGCTGAGTCGCATACTCATTGAACCTTTTATCCCTTCTCTTCGGTCCTTTTCTCTCAGGCTTTCGCTGAGCCGCGAGACGTTGGCAACTTCTCTTTTGGTAGCCGTCAAAATCCCTAGCATCCACCTAGGTTCGGCTCTGTTCCAGAGGTAAATAATGTCCTCTATCTAACCCGTTGCGAAGAGATGAAGCCCCACATGCGCCCTTTACAGCCCGTGTATGCAAATCCGAGCGCTTGGAGCCTCGGTTAGACCGCGCACAGGGACCATCGGTTCAGACCGTCTGGCCAGACGCGCCGGTCAGGACCGACGTTGGCGCACGGTCCAGACCGCGCCTGAGGGCGTCGGGTCAGACACCGTCCATGCAGATCGACGGTCACGACTCGGCCTGACATGCCCGGTCAGCGACCGGCATCACTGGCCACGGTCAGACCGGCCAGAGGGCCTGTCAGAACCGACGACTGCGAGGAGGCGTAACAGGTACCGGCTTCGTTTTTTGCTGGGACTTTCCAACCCATCTTCAAGGTTATGAGGCACATCATGAGATACTATTCTTGGATGGTAATCTCACCTCAGAAACCCCGTCCCTTTTCCACCTTAGCGCGTCTTTCCTTCCTCATTTCAACTCATTAACCTGATTAATTACGATAAAGGTAATGCTATGTTGGCGAAGACACACAGCTCATGAATTGGCCTCCGATGTCCCTCCCCACATCTTGGTTGAATTGCATTGGAGGCATGTTAGGGTCGTATGCGCGGCGTTGCCCCCCATGGCATGAAGTAGAAGGATACCCGGACAGGGACCGGCCAGCTGGATAGGACCCATGACAAGTCTTGTGAAACGCCAAGAAGTCATGAATATGAAGACTGAAGGCGACCGTCTTGGCTAAGAATGGACCAAATCGCAGTCCCTAGGGGGGTGATCTTGGTTTTCCCCTTTTGGTGTGTGATTCTTCTCACCACTGCTTGCCTTCAAGTATGTCTCCAAAAGCATGATCAAAGGCTCTACTTTGGTCTCCTAGAGCTTTAGAAGTTGTAAGCTCCCCTTATTCTCCTCCAACACCAACCTCCGGCTCCCTCTTTGGCCCACAATCTTAGCGCTCTGGCTCACCTACATGACACTGTCACACTCCCAGTAGATTCGCAGCTTAGCTCCGGCCGAAAATTCAAAACAAGAACGATCAACACCTTCTTATTATTTGGAAATTGGAAGTTGTAATCACGCGGAGAACAAAGTGATCCACAATGCATCAAGCTTCATCATTGGAGCCAGGTCGTGAATTTCAATCGTCCACCTTATCATCTATGGCCGATTGAACCTGTCGTCGAACCACCTGTTTGCAATCATTAGTAGCAGTAGAGAATGAGAATCATGCACTTGAAATATGCCTTCGACGTTTCATACCTCCTTGTAGATGTTAGACATATGCCTTTAATAATCTAATTTGCTTCCTTGTGAAAAGATACAAACAAAATCTCCACTCACGACTTGGCCACATCAAAAACTCATACTTAACTTCACTTTGCCAGATCTTTTACGAGGAGCCGGCAATTGAGTTAGATAACAAACCAAAATTTAATTGTTGTAGTCCATAGACGCATCCCTCGGTGCACTCAAAAAATATCCATGACTCACCTCCTGTCCATAAACACCTAGCATATAACTACGCATGAGATAATCACTAACATGAAATTAGGCTTCATGTCGAGCATGGTCTACATGTACTGGAATTGTTTTTTATCTTAACACCAGGCGTTCCTGAGCCAAGAGCCTCATTTTGCATAAGTTGACGTAAGCATCAGAAAATAGATGTTGGCCATCATAGTTATCTCTCTAAGAGAGCAACTAAATCCGTTAAGACAGCAAAGTCAAACGTGGGCGCAAATCTCTGATCACGTTATATTACTAAAGTATAACATCCGGTTCCTAACATCTCTAAATCTCTTAAATAGATCTAACGAAACGAGATTCATTTATTACTATTTGCTTAACACCCGAATGTTAAATCACGACTAACCTA
>CM020180.1:32798404-32839201 GCA_009805545.1 Oryza longistaminata | reverse complement strand
GCACAAAAACTCCATAGGCAACATTACACACCATATGTTGTATCCATGTATCCTTGCGAGATGATTCCTTGTCAACCCGATTGTTCTTCCTTCTCCTCTAACATCATCTGGTTTTGCTCCCTATGATTTAGGCCTCCATACGGTGCTAAGGTCGCAACTCAGTGACCTTTATCCCTTGTCTTCGGTCCTTTTCTCTGCCGTAGTTCTGCCGAGCCCAGAGACGTTGCAACCTTCTCTTTTGCGTAAGCCGTCAAATCCTTAGCATCCATCCTAGGATTCGGCTCTGTTCCGGAGGTAAATAATTCCTCTCAATAACGTAGCGACAGAGATGAAGCCCTCACATCGCCCTTTACAGCCCGTCTGCCAAACCGCGCTGGAGCCCGGTAGACACGGCCGCAGACCATCGGTCAGACCGTCGTGCAGACGCGCCGGTCCAGACCGACGTTGGCGCACGGTAGACCGCGCCTGAGGGCGTCGGTACGGGACCGTCTCATGCGATCGGCGGTCAGACTCGGCCTGACCATGGGCCGCCGGTCAGGACCGGCAATCATGGCCGCACGGTCAGACTCAGCCAGAGTGGGCCTGTACAGACGGCCGACTGCGAGGAGGCTAAGGTACCCGGCTTCGTCTTTGTTTGCTGGGGACTTTCCAACTCCATCTTCAAAGGTATAGGCACATCATCGGATCTATTTTGATGGTAATCCACCTCACGAACCCGTCCCTCTTCTCACCTTGTACGCGTCGTTTCCTTCCTCTATTCATAGTCATTAATCCGATATAGGTATTTAATACTCGCGCTTTTAGTTTGAGCTGAAGAAAACACAGCATCAGAACTTGGCCTACCGATGTCCTCCCCCATCTTGTTGAATCTCATGGAGGCACTGTTAGGTCGTATGCGGGCGATTGCCCCCCATGGCATGAATAGTAAGGATAACCGGACAGGGCCGCGGCCATGCATTGGATAAGGACCGCAACCTGACAAGTCTTGGAAAGCAAGATCATGAATATGAAGAGTGAATGCGACCTGTCTGCGCTAAGATGACCAATCGCAGTCGCCTAGGGGGGTGATCTTGGGCTTTATCCCCTTTGGTTGCTAATTCTTCTCACCACTTGTTGCCGTCTCAGTATTCTCCAGAAAGCTATATCAGAAGGTCATACTTTGGTTCCTAGAGTTTAGAAGTTGAGCTTCTCACCTTATGTCTCCTCCAAACACCAACCCGCGCTCCGCTCTTTGGACCACCAACTTAGGCCTCGGCTCACAGATACACGTGTCACACATTTCCCAGTAGATTCGGCTTAGCTACCGCGAAAAAATACCGACCGAATCTAACACCTTCTTATTATTTAGGAAATTGATTGTATATCACCGGGAACAAAGGATCCAATGCATCAAGCTTCATTCATATGGAGCACGGATCGTGAATTATGCCAATCGTCCACCTTACATTCTATGGCCGATTGAAACCTGTCGTCAACCACCATGTTGCAATCATTAGTAGCAGAGAGAATGAGAATCATGCACTTGACAATATGCGCTTCGACGTTTAACCTTCCTTGTAGAGTTATGACAAATGGCCTTTAATAATCCTAATTTTGCTTCTCTTGAAAAAGATACAAAAATCTCATCACCACTGGCCACATCAAAAACTATACTTAACCTCACTTTGCAGATCTTTAACGAGGAGTACGGCAATTGAGTTAGTAACAGAACCAAAGGTTTAATTTGTTGTAGTCCATAGAACCATCTCGGCATCCATAAAATATCCATGAATCACCTCCTCCGCCTAATCACGCTAGTCAACTAAGCAGAGAGTAATCACTAACCATTAATATTGAGGCTTGTCGATGTCTAATCTGTCTGGCAATTGTTTTTTATTATCCTTACCCGGCTTTCCTGAGCAACGAGCCCGTATTGCATAAGTTGACGTAAGCATCAGAAAATTGTTGGCCATCTAGTTTTATCTCTTAAGAGGAGCAAACTAACATTTAAGACAGCCAAAATCAAGAGCGGCGAGCCAAATCTCTATCAGTTATATTCAAAGTATAACATCGGTTTCTAACATCTCTAAATCTCTTAATATAATTAACAACAGATTCATTATATTTTTGCTTAACCAATGTTAAATCACATATCCTAAGCTCAGTTTCTCCTGTATAGAAATAATCATGAAATTGTTCTTCTAATTGAGCCCAAGTATGAATAGAATTTGCCGGTAAAGAAGTAAACCATGTAAAAGCATTACCGGATAAAGATAAAGAAAATAAGCGCAATTTAAAAGTATCACTATTAGCCTCACCACATTGCGCTAAAAATTGACCTACATGTTCCCAACCTACATGTTCCCATGTGGTCTTACCATCCTCACCACTAAATTTGGTAAATTCGGGAACTCTATAATTTCTAGGAAACGGCACATTATCATAATAATCCGGATATGGTTTTTTGTAAGCTCTAGCACGATTCCTAGTTTCGATCCCGAATTTATTCCTCATAATATCACTAATCATGTTCTCCATGTTATTAGGCCCTTGTGGATTTGGTGGTGGGTTTGGTGGCCTAATAGGTTGGTTTTGTGGCACAATATGATTATATTGGCCTTGCCTAGTATCGGGAGGATATCCCCTAGAAACATCATTGTAAACATTAGGAATATGTGGGGGAATTTGAGGACTAGTGGTGGCAGTAGATACAGGGGAATCAAATGTTCTAAAGTGGTACAAATAACTAGCATTAGTCATTGGATCAATTCCCTGCATCGGCACAATTGCGCCGGTCTGGCCGGCCCAGGGCCCGGTCTGACCGGCGTCAGGTTGCGCGGTCGACCGGCCTCAGGCCCGGTCGACCGGTGGGATAATAACCCCGTCTGAACCGGGTCCATCTTGGCCGTCGGGCCACCAGACGGAGATTAATACCCGGTCCGACCGGCCATCTGGCCAGCCGTCGGACGACGCTGTGTCGCGGTCTGACCAGCCGTCAGGCCCGGTCGGACCGGCCGTGAACGCCGCCCCGTCGGTTTTAGACCCTATGGATCTATAGAGTGATCAGCAGTGGTTAGGTTTATCTTTTAATGTGTAATCATCCATAAAAGAACCTAGCCTACTCCTTAAAAACCCATCAACTTTTTCCTTAAAACATCACATCTAATCTATCTTTAAAATTGCCATAGATGAATTATTGTAATGCAATTTGTTGGTTGATAGATTTGATACCTCGTCATTACTTACCACGTCGGGAGCGAGCTTGGGACGTGGCCCTGGCTTGATGATCACGCCTTGACGAGTTCTAGTAGTTCAACCTCATCAACGCCTCCCGTGTAAGCTCGTTGATGTACTCTTCCACAGCTTTGCGATCCTCTCTTCGAAGTCATCTAATGTGACCGGTATCACATGAGATGGCTCCACCTCCGTCTTGGATGGCGGGCTTCGTCATGGCGAAGTCGAAGTTGAGTTGTCGCATGAACGGATCTCCTTCCTAGTGGAGTCGCCAAAAAATCGTGTTGGATCGCAGCACCTTAAGCCTTGCGGTGACTCTTAGAGTCGCCAACCACCTCGATCTAGCAAAGAGCTAAACCTAGATGGGTTTGATAACTAAACCGGCTAGCGGAGCCAATTTCTAGATAGCTACCCGTCTCGTGGGCAAACGGAAGGTTTCAGGACAAACCTACAAAGAGATGTCGCACTCTCGCAGCGGCGGCGGACGGTTTACGGCGCAAACCGACAAAGATGGATAAACTAAGAGAAAACAAAAGCAATATGAAAAGAACGATTCGATTGATTGATAGTAGATTGGTTTTACAATGAACGGCCTTGTCCCTTATATAGGGTGTTTGTCTTACCCTCTACAGGCCCTCCTCCACGTCCAACTCGGGGTAGAAACCAAAGGAAACCCGAAACATGCCTTCCCGAGTAAGGAAACCTCGAAAACCGACGAAACAGGGTCGGACTCGGACCTGCCGGTCAGACCGGCCACACACCGCCGGTCTGACCGACCCTCAACCGGCGGTCTGACCGCCCAACACATGGCGGTCAGACCGGCCCATTCGGAGGAAACCGGTAGATTTCCAAATTTTGGCAATCTTTCCTATTTTAATCCTAGGTGCCAAATTTGGGTGTAAACAATAAGTACACGCCCCTTGTCGCATCAGATCTCGGAGAGCACTTACTTTCTGACTATTAGTCATTTGTTCAAACTCCTCCTCATAGTCACGATCTCCCTCTATTCTTTCATCATTTCTACTCGGTTCATCCTGTCCTAAGTCTTCTGTCTCCTCCCTCTCACTATCGGGCACAACGGTTCGACCTGACGCCCTCGTGGACGAACCACTCTTTGATTCATACTCATCATTGCATGTTGCTTCATTGCTAGGCTCATAGTACAAATGTGGCTCATCTACTTCGGGGGCTCGTTTTGCTTTTACGATACAACCCTTACGTACTTCTCTCACTTCTTTAGTGGCAACCACATCAAGAGACTTGAACTGTGAGTCCTTCACTATCTCAACGTATGCTTCCCATTCGGTCTCGCCGTTCAACTCTAGCATTTGCTTATGTGAAATTGGCCCTCCCCCAACATTATATCTACCTTGCATGCAAAGCACCTCGTCGGACCAACCCAACATATCCTTCGTACGACACACGAGCTCTTCAAAGCTAGGCTTAGATGGAAAAACAATGGTCTTCACTGACATCCTTTCGAACTTACTACCACCATGACTCGACTCTTTCACACTTCCACCATAGTGCACACGAACAACTCTCTCCATCTACAAATTACGACCACCATCGAAAATAATCACGACTATTAGTACAACTATTTCAATTAAATAGCACAACACGAACTATAACACTACGGTCACTCGTACGAATTCTCTATGAACTTCACGAAAATGTTAAAAACAACCCCTTACAAAACCCTATCCAATCCCTAAACCAAAACCTAATACCAAACCCTAATCCTAAACCCAAACCAAACCACCAAACCCTAAACCAAATCCCTCATTCCAACTAGGGTTCCTTAGCAATGCATCACATTCCTCTGTAAATTACCCTATCCAACTCAATTAACCGATGAATCAATTAAACCCTCAACCCTCATCCCTCATCCCTTCAATCCCACTTTCTTCACCCAACCAAAACACCAAATGCAAAGAAATTCGGATGTTTTCGCGGGGATTACCTTACACCAAAACCTCCACCACTTATCTCCTCCAAATCCCCCTGATTCCCAACGGAATGGAGGAGTATTACGGCTTGGAGGGGAGAGGCGCCGTCGCCGTCGCCGCTAGCGTCGACTGACTGAGGTAGGTTAACTGAGAGAGGATACCTCTCTCGACTTGGCCCGTGCGGGCCTAAAAGACTCAAAGTTCAGCGCCATACCGACTGGCGCTGAACTTTGAAATCTCAGCGCCGAGTCGGGTGGCGCTGACATTTGACACGTCGGACGTCCGACTTGGCAAGCATTCCACGGTGGAAGGGTATTCAGCGCCAGTTGACCTGGCGCTGACATGCCTACGTTAAGCGCCAGTTTATTTGGCGCTTAGCCCCCGGTTCATTTTTGCAATAAGTTTTTGGCACGGTTCATTTTCAGAATTAGCTTTTGTAAAGGGTCAATTTGTCAAAATTTTTGGTGTTTTCGTGTGCGAAATTTTTTTTTTAAGTATACGAACACACATTTGAAGTACTAAATGTAGACTAATAACAAAACAAATTACAAATTCTGCCTGTAAACTGCGAGACGAATTTATTAAGCCTAATTAATTCGTCATTAGCAAATGTTTATTGTAGCATCACATTGTCAAATCACGGCGTAATTAGGCTTAAAAGATTCGTCTCGCAATTTACATGCAAATTGCGCAATTGATTTTTTTTTCGTCCATATTTAACGCTCCATGCATGTGTCCAAACATTTGATGTGACGGAAAAGTTGAAAGTTTGACGAAAAAATTTTGAATCTAAACACAGCCATACTATCTATATCTATATACTATTTTGAAAAGGAGTAGTTCACCTATTCCAATCCAAAAGGTTAAATCAACGGTGAAATCCCTACCGTCCACCTGCCCATCACGGCGGTCGTGGTTCCCTAGCGGCTAGCGTCGATGCCGCTCTTCTCTCCTTGATCTCGCCCTCGATATCGTGCCACCTACACTCAAATTTCGCCATCCGCAATTAAAACCACTTGGCCTTCTCCCCTGCTCAATCTCGCTGGCCGTCTCTCGCACCGTAGCCTGCCAGCCGCCTCCATCCATGCATTCGTTACTGCCGCACCGGTCTCTGCCTTCCCCTTCGTTGCTGCGGCGCCTCACCAATCTTCGTTTTCCCTTTCGCCGCCACACATACGCTGCCGTCCGTTGAGCCTCCTCTGCCACATCGCGCCCCAAGGGTCAAGTAACCTCCACTAGGCCGTCGTGTGGGGGCAAGCCTTGCTGCCGCACGACATGAGTCAGTGGTTTTCTGTCGGAGGCCCTGCTGCTCCGTGATTCTGCCACCAGAGCATTCTCGAGTCCACATATGATAAAAAAAAATGACGGACCAATTCGATCGCAGTTCCTCCTGACAGCGGGTTAGTAATATCAATCCATTGAATGCTAATTCCACTATTTCAGCTTACATGTTATGTTAATGATTATTGAAACACATTCTAATTTGATTACTACTTCCTGACAACATGATTGGCCACGATTGGATTTGATTAATCACCCAAGGTCAGAAAGCAACTGGCCTCTACTTATTTCAATGGACATACAAAGCATTGTATCACAATCGCCTACACTGACAGGTAAAATACACACTGAATAGGGACATTGTATTGTTATGGATGTACTGATGTCTTCTTTTTTTGCCAAAACATTTGATTTATTTTATACATATGATTTCCTTCATCTGAAGTGCTTCCTGTATTGTACATAGATTTTCACTAATGTTATATATATTTTTTAATTTGCTGAACTCCCAGGATTAAACTTGGTTACTAAATGTTATGGTTCCTTTAATCACAGCCAACCAACGGATATACACATACGAGGTAAAATTTGTCATCGGAAAGTTTATAAAATTTTCTTTACTTTTGGAGAAAGTGTAACTTGTGGGTTTTGATATGCCATATGTTTTGAGAAAATTTTCAACCTTAAGATGTACCTCTTCCTTATGTCTGATCCCATTGAATGATAGAGTGCAGTGGCTACCAATGATGTGGCTGAACATTCAGATAATAGGAAAAATCAGAACATCATTTTCTTTTAGGACATAAAGCTCACCAATAATGCTGCAAACCAGTTGCACATTGGCCTAGAATGTGTTGGATATGGTTCTGACTGGATGTAGTCCCTCGATAACTTCTTCTACATATGGAACATATGGAAGCAAAGAAATGGTTTAATTTTTGATAATATTGCTCCTTATGTTTCCTCTCGGAGAGTTCTCTTTAAGAATGATATCTCCCTTTTAGTCCATAGGCTTAATCTGTTTGAGAGAGATACACTTATTAATTAGATTAATCTGTTGTAATTATCTTCCTTTTATTTTTCTTTCAATATATTAACTGTGGGGGCTTCCCCTAGAGTGTATGTTTTTCCTAAAAAAAGATAACTTCTTCTACTATCACACCAAGATGTGCTTTGCATTTAGACAAAAAAAATATATCCTAAAGTTCACTGTTCTTTTGAGGATGGGATAATTATTAGGAAAATATAGATGGTAAAATTACTGTAATAATTGTCACTTAGACTTGTGCTATGCCTATCAACATGTGACGTTATCAAAGTTTCTGCTTTTGTAGGTGTGACAGAAACGTCTGAGGGCCAGTTTCAGGGGGGACATATATTGCCATTTCACATTAGTTTCTCATTGTTGTGTGCATGCATAGGCAAAGGAGAAGAGTGTAGGGAAACTCTAATCATTCGTTAAGGGGATATCTCCTCATTTTTGCATGTCGCTTAAAAGGTTATCAAAAAAATTGAAAAAAAAATAGTCAGATAAATCAATATGTGATATATCATTCCACAAACATGCATATTCAAATTCAACTTATACAATCGCGGTTACATTTGTTATTTTTATTTTGAATTGTATAAGTCGAATTTTAACTTACATGTTTGTGGAAAGATATATCATATATTGATCTATCTTAACATTTCTTTTTAAAATTTGCTGATGATTTTTTAAATGCCATGCACAAACTGAGAGGATGCCCCCTCGAGGGATAAAAATCCATCTCCACGAGTGGTCTTTATAGTGGCCAAGGACTTGCTATCGACTTGTCAAAATTCACCTTTTTAACATTATCAACTCTCGTTGCTAGGTGATTGGGGGCTTCCCCTACAGTGTATGTTTTTCCAAAAAAAGATAACTTCTTCTACAATCACACCAAGGTGTGCTTTGCATTTAGACAAAAAAAATATATCCTAAAGTTCACATGTTCTTTTGAGGATGGGATAATTATTAGGAAAATATAGATGGTAAAATTACTGTAATAATTGTCACTTAGACTTGTGCTATGCCTATCAACATGTGACGTTATCAAAGTTTCTGCTTTTGTAGGTGTGACAGAAACATCTGAGGGCCAGTTTTGGGGGGACATATATTGCCATTTCGCACTAGTTTCTCATTGTTGTGTGCATGCATAGGCAAAGGAGAAGAGTGTAGGGAAACTCTAATCATTTGTTAAGGGGATATCTCCTTATTTTTGCATGTCGCTTAAAAGGTTATCAAAAAAATTGAAAAAAAATAGTAAGATAAATCAATATGTGATATATCATTCCACAAACATGCATATTCAAATTCAACTTATACAATTGCGGTTACATTTGTTATTTTTGTTTTGAATTGTATAAG
Source organism: Oryza longistaminata (assembly GCA_009805545.1). Taxonomy (NCBI): domain Eukaryota; kingdom Viridiplantae; phylum Streptophyta; class Magnoliopsida; order Poales; family Poaceae; genus Oryza; species Oryza longistaminata. The sequence continues at coordinate 32,830,369 of CM020180.1, read as the reverse complement.
TCGAATTTTGAACTTACATGTTTGTGGAAAGATATATCATATATTGATCTATCTTAACATTTCTTTTTAAAATTTGTTGATGATTTTTTAAATGCCATGCACAAACTGAGAGGATGCCCCCTCGAGGGATAAAAATCCATCTCCACGAGTGGTCTTTATAGTGGCCAAGGACTTGCTATCGACTTGTCAAAATTCACCTTTTTAACATTATCAACTCTCGTTGCTAGGTGATTGGGAGAGAAAACACCTCATTTTCTGCGCGCACACTTCCCAAACTACTAAACGATACGTTTTTTAAAAAACATTTCTATAGGAAAGTTGCTTTAAAAAACCATATTAATCTATTTTTGAAATTTAAAATAGTTAATAATCAATTAATCATGCGTAATGGCTCATCTCGTTTTGCGTATCTTCTCTTTTCCTCTCCTCTCAAACAATCCCTTAGTGGTGTGAAGGTAATCTCACTTGAATTAGTATAAGTAGGCTACCATTTACACCTAAGTATTAGAAACCAGTGGTAAGAGGAAATCTATTGGGCAAATACTTATTTTGCGGGTGAATATTTTTTATGAAATTTCAGACTTCGGTGTGTCCTATGGTCAGAATGCAGTACCTTTTAGACTTATTCATTCTGGATTACAAATGTTTTCTCGATTGTTATCGAGAACGACCAAGTGAGCATGATAACGTTGACAGAGAAAATGCGGATGACAACATGAATTCATTTGAGTTGAAGTCGGGGGCTACTGTCATGGTTATGGATACCACATACCCAATAGTAATCAACTAAGCTCGACGGGGCCCACCATATACTAAGTCTTATACAGAATCATATCTCGTATACAGGAGTTCCGGATTAGGAAGGATAAGTAGAGTTCTATATGGAAACTATAAAGAGTACTCGGATTGTATCCATATTGGTCTCCCTAGTTCTACTTGGACAAGGAGACATCTATGGGTATAAATACAAGCCCCCTAGGAGGAGAGGGACAGACCAACCAAAACCAAGACAAGCTAAGACATGAGATACACAAGTCAGAATAGACACCAACACACGCCGCCAAACATCAACATCAGAGATAAGCCTAGACAAACCCAATTTGGTGCCTGCGGAGGCCGACGAGAGGGATCTAGCGCCATCTCTGATCTCGATGAGTTCGTACTCGAGGAGGAAGACTACCCTATCGTCGACTACATGTTGGTTATCTATGCCGCCAAGTCAACAACAGCTAGATAGGTTATCCCAAAAATTGTACTTGTGTGAACTAGATGAATAAAGAGCAACACCGGCTAAGGCCAACTGGAGTAGGACTATTACCTATCAAATAAGGGGCCTGAACCTGTATAAAATCCTTGTCTCCATCTCTTTTACCTCAATCTCGCATATACCCTAGTACCGACGATCTCCATACCATCCAAATATCGTAGTAGTGACCTCAAAAGTTGACAGAAAGTTTAAAAAGTTTTATCTAATGTTACTACTTGTATTGCAGAAACGCTTCATATCGAGTGTCCGTGGCAAAGCCAAATATCGAACGCCCAACATCTCTTGGAGACATTTCTCACCACAAAAATTGTATCCTCTCGTTCCCCTATCCGTATCCTCTCTCTCTCTCTATCTCTCTCTCTCTCTCTCTCTCTCTCTCATATCTCATCCCCAACAGATGTGCTCTCTCGTTGTTGATGCGGCAGAGGTAAAAGCAATGAGCTCTTCCTCTCGTCCCCAACACTCAACATGGCACAGAATAGCTTCGCCTCTCATCCTCGGCATGGCACGGGCGACACGGTGAGAGCTCTACCTCGACTTCCTTGAGGGTGGCGCGTGGTCGGCCATGTCTTCCTCGATGGTAGTGCGGCATGACAACGATGACCTCTCATCCTCGATGTTGGTGGTGCGAGCTAGGCCTCGGCTTCCTCGACGACGGCGTGACACAATGGCAGCGGACCACAATCCATTGGCAGCACGAAAGAGTGCTCTAGTGGCAAGCCCAGTGATGGCCCGCCACCGGAGAGGAGGAAGGAGGATCTTGACTAGTACCTTCTTTGTTTGCAATTTTTTTTTGATCATTTGTGTTGGATCAACTAATTATTCAGACATTCAGAGAACTGCGGTCTAGGTGGGCAAGCAACCGTTTGTGTATCTTTTAACTCACGTCGTCAAAGATCATGAATAATAATTGCATATGCCTCTTGGACTTAGAAATTAGTATCGGCAGATCTCTGAAACGTGATCAGGTCGACCATACGGAAAATTAAACTGATCCCAGATGCACCTAGATTTGCTATATTTTTATACCACATGAAGAAGAGAGATTTTGCATCGTGTGCATTGGATGATGATGAAGAAGAAGTTTGAGCTAGGTTCGTTACAAGTTGGTGAGCGAGATAGACACAACTACTGAACTGCAGCTAACTACTTATATGCGCTTGTCTACATCAAATTAACCTTAAATACCTTTAAACTCGATTGCTGTGTCCTTTGCGAGAAACAACGGTCGCTTGTAAACTGGGACACGTCCATCAGGAATTCAGAGAAAAGCCTTTTGTTTATTTCAACTTTTCTTCAATAAATGAAAGATACAAAACATTTTTATTGAAAGTTTTTTCATGGTGTTGATACATGTTAAAACACTTTGCAATAACGTGGTGCAATATCATTCGACAATTTGTAAAAGAGTAAATTGCATCCACGGTATAATAACTTGGCAGGTGGGTGTAATTTAGTGAAAGAACTTGAGAAGTGCGTGCTATAGTGTAATAACTTGACAAGTGGGTGTGATTTAGTGCAAAAACTTAATAGGTGAGTATATGGATGTAAAAAACTTGTTAGGTGGTTGTGACTATGCTACAGTAACTTAAAAAGTGATGTAATAACTTAATGAAGTACTCCTTTTTTCAATATACTTCTGAAATTAGTATAAGCATACTTCAATTTATTAACTCTCAACTAAATTTTAATATCAAAAGAATTATGTATTTTGGTTGAGATTTTAGAAGGTGAAGAAAAAAAATCCAAGATGGTGGTATAAATTGGATGAGCAATTAGTTTTTGATAGAACAAATTCAACATTATAATATAACATCCGCCAAGTTTCTTTGTGACGGCATATTGATATCATGAAAAAATTCATCTAGCATTCGTTAACCAAAATAACACATACTTAGCTAAATTGCTGCACTAAAATAGTACTCCCTTCATTAAAAAAAAAAACAATCTAGGATTGGATTTGGCACAATAGTATCCTAGGTGTGGTTTTTTTGAGACGGAGGAACATTCTTAAGTTATTTGTATTAAGATGCACCCACTTGCTAATTGCTACAATCGGTCGTACCTACCTAGTTCCAAATCGTGGTATCAATTTACCTTTTGTAAGACTAGTAGTAGTGCACGCGCAATGCACGTATTGACAAACATAAATTAAAACTGTTACATAAAAAAAAGAATTAAACCCCACACATTGTTTACGTGTGGCAATTGAATTTCGCTAGGTAGCCAGCAAAAGATCCGCCATCAGAATCAATGTACAAAATAAAAGTAAAAGTCTCAAACCAAAGGTTTGAGAAACTATGCTTTTCACGCTACTTAACTTCTCACTGCCTCCACCATCATGCCCGAATTAGGATCAAGCAATAACAGTTGTGTATGTCAGGTATGACGGTTGTAGCCTATGCAAAATGTTCAATATGGTGGAGGATTGATAGGGGACGTGGCCGACAACATACGTCTAGCAATAACAGACGTAGCCGACAACATTTGAGTATCAGCTTTACTTAATATCTATATCGGTATAGTTGTGTAGCTAGCCTACCAGAGAGGTGCAATGATGTGGGTTTAATGCCCGATTATTCGGTTGCTCTATATCATCTCGGGGGATATAGAGTAGTATTTAATAATGTAGACGTTGTGTCCAGATTATTAAGTATCATTATTTGGGTATATATACTGAGGGACAGTAGAGGTGGGCCGCTGATGGTGACAGCTCAGTACGGGTACTCCTCCAAGTTAGTATATATTCCTAAGAAACTTTCCTGGGGAGGGTACTCCTCCGTATTTAGCCCCGGTTGGACGGCCATGACAAGTTGTCATAAGAAACTCGGCAACTCGGTGTGGTCTCTCGAAACACCAGGAGGGCACTGCTAGGGGGTATTGGCCGCATAGCTGTATACTAGCAGATGTAAACTAATATTGAGTGTATACTAGAAAGTATAGGAATTGATTGCTTTCCAATTTCTTCTTCCACATACCCTTATGAATATTTTAACCCCGGCTTAGACTCTGATCTACAAGTGGCATATATACATTATTAGCATAGTTCTCTCTTACAATCTTCCCTTAGGATTAAATAAATATGTACCTTGGAATACTCCCGGGTGAAATGCTATAATGGTATATCTGTGCACTTGTAGATTCCTTCTGTAACCATATATATACTAGGACCATTTATGGCGCCATTGCTGGGAATTCATATTTCTAGTAATATCGTTAAGAAATATCAACACACGAGTGTGAAGTGATCTACGGAAAGGTGATGGATGAAAAGTGTCACGAACCAAAAAAAAAAAACAAACTTGTTAAGTAGGTAAAACATAAGATGTGATTGGTTGTATACTTGTATTCATAATTCATGATAGTCTTGGTTACAACAGAACCAATTATTTTTAGGGCTGCTTATCTAACATTTGACAGAAAATTTCTTAAAAAAATGGCATAGGTACCTACGACACAATCATATATAATTACAATAAAACTAAGGTGCAAGTAGTATGTAACTACATGAAAACTGCTATAGCTTGATGGAATAGACAAGCGCACCTAATCACCCATGTCATGGGATTTACTATTCGCAAGCGAAAAATCTAATACGCGACCCGTCCCCACCCCCACCCCCCACCTCCCGCGACTGTATACGTGACGCGTGCGGAGGGGGGTGGCGAACGGCGTGGTTTTCCTTTTTTTCTTTTCCCCGTTTCTTTTTTGGCTTTTTATACAAACTTTGTACACGTGATTTTTTCTATTTTTTCCCAATTTATATATATACATATACTGTCGACGGGGGATACCCGTAAACCGGATATAGCGGGTATTGGGGTACGTTGGAACGAGGATCTACGTAATACGACATCAAGCAAACAAAAGACAAGGATTATACTGGTTCAGGCCCCTTGGTAGGTAATAGCCCTAATCCAGTTGGTATGGGATTATATAGTAGAAACTATAGATTACAAATGGAATAATGGAACTCGGTGATACCGACGAGATCGTAGTCGAGTTGGTTCGACTAGATCACCTAACGACTTGGCTCCTGTAGGCTCCGGCTTCGTAGGCTGTGGTGGATGTGTTGGCGGTGAGATTCGATGCCTTAGGTCCTCCCCGGGGGTCCCTTTTATACCGCAGGTCAGTCGATCTCCAAGTAAAACTTGGAGATATCAGACCCCACACGATATGGTAATGACCCAGTTCTATCCGAGTAGGACTCCTTCCATCGGTGGACTCCGTTTCTATCACGTGACAGATTTCCTTAACGTATACAGGAATTATCCGTATACGCGCAGGTATACTGCATCAGTATACAACGTATATCCAAAGATAGAGGGTATACCTTATCCGTAACCTTGACATATACAAACTATATGTATACGTGCACATACAAACTTTATATACATCTATATATTTTTTATACTAAAAAGCTATACATATATATATTGTGTATATACGTAATACATACGTATAAACTTTGTATACTATAAAAGTTTATACATATGGATATAAAGTATATACATACGTATATACGTATAAAGAGAGAGAAGATGAGAGACCAGAGGGGGCTATTTTATCGTCTAGCGCACACGTGGCGCCGCGTTACCATCCGCGTAATAGCTCTCCCTTGGCAAGCATAACAATTGTTTGCTCCCCTGCTCAGCACACCCTCTTGACAAGATACCACGGCCAGCAAGAATGTCATTACACATTTAACGAGAAATCAAAAGATTTATCCTCAATTTTCTGTAATGCGTAATGATTTTCTATATAGCAAATCCGATGATTATTATTATTATTCTGTTTTTTTATTGGAATGGGCCGTCCCAATGGCTTAATTGCGAAGACTAGTACTCCTAGATGGGAAGACCAGCAAAGTTGACAGTCCTAAAGAGTAAAGACTCTCCCAATCACTTTCCCCAAACACAGACCCTCTACAGTCCTCCACCGGGCACAGTTGCACAGGGCTACAGGCCTCCAGCGGCAGCAGCACCCACCAGGGCAGGCAGGCAGGCGGTCGTTCATCCACATCCACCGCCGCCATCTCCCCCGCCGCTTCTCACCCATTCCTCTCCAATCCGGCCGCCCCGGCGCCGCATCTGGTCCGCCAAGAACCCCTTCAAAGAATCCCCACAACCCTCTAGGGAAGGATCGCAAGAATTCCTCTCAATCGCCGCTTGGATGGGGTGCGGGCAGTCCAAGATCGACCAGGAGGAGGCGGTGTGCCGGTGCCGGGACCGGAGGAAGCTGATGGCCGACGCCGTCCAGGCGCGCAACGCCTTCGCCGCCGCCCACTCCGCCTACACCGTTCTCCTCAAAAGCACCGGCGGCGCGCTCTCCGACTTCGCCCAAGGCGAGACGCCCGACCTGGGTAGGTAAAACATAAGATGTGATTGGTTGTATACTTGTATTCATAATTCATGATAGTCTTGGTTACAACAGAACCAATTATTTTTAGGACTGCTTATCTAACATTTGACAGAAAATTTCTTAAAAAAATGGCATAGGTACCTACGACACAATCATATATAATTACAATAAAACTAAGGTGCAAGTAGTATGTAACTACATGAAAACTGCTATAGCTTGATGGAATAGACAAGCGCACCTAATCACCCATGTCATGGGATTTACTATTCGCAAGCGAAAAATCTAATACGCGACCCGTCCCCACCCCCACCCCCCACCTCCCGCGACTGTATACGTGACGCGTGCGGAGGGGGGTGGCGAACGGCGTGGTTTTCCTTTTTTTCTTTTCCCCGTTTCTTTTTTGGCTTTTTATACAAACTTTGTACACGTGATTTTTTCTATTTTTTCCCAATTTATATATATACATATACTGTCGACGGGGGATACCCGTAAACCGGATATAGCGGGTATTGGGGTACGTTGGAACGAGGATCTACGTAATACGACATCAAGCAAACAAAAGACAAGGATTATACTGGTTCAGGCCCCTTGGTAGGTAATAGCCCTAATCCAGTTGGTATGGGATTATATAGTGGAAACCACAGATTACAAAGGGAATAATGGAACTCGGCGATACCGACGAGATCGTAGTCGAGTTGGTTCGACTAGATCACCTGACGATTTGGCTCCTGTAGGCTCCGGCTTCGTAGGCTGTGGTGGATGTGTTGGCGGTCAGATTCGATGCCTTAGATTCTCCACGGGGGGTCCCTTTTATACCGCAGGTCAGTCGATCTCCAAGTAAAACTCGGAGATATCAGACCCACACGATATGGTAACGACCCAGTTTTATCCAAGTAGGACTCCTTCCATCGGTGGACTCCGTTTCTATCACGTGACAGATTTTCCTTAACGTATATAGGAATTATCTGTATACGCGCAGGTATACCGCATCGGTATACAACGTATATCCAAGGATAGAGGGTATACCTTATCCGTAACCCTGACATATACAAACTATATGTATACATACACATACAAAGTTTATATACATCCTTATATTTTTATACTTTAAAAAACTATATATATTAATATAAATTATAACTATATATATATTATAATAGTAGTTGTAATATCATATGATACATACGTATAAACTTTGTATACTATAAAAGTTTATACATATGGATATAAAGTATATACATACGTATATACGTATAAAGAGAGAAGAGATGAGAGACCAGAGGGCTATTTTATCGTCTAGCGCACACGTGGCGCCGCGTTACCATCCGCGCAATAGCTCTCCCTTGGCAAGCATCAGGATTCACGATTCCAACGAAATCCGGTCAGATTTCGCGAAATTTTGACGTTTCGACGAGGCTCGAAAGTAGAAACCATCTGAGATTTCGAGGAGTTTCATCCTAATTCAAATTTGAATTGATAAAAAAAAGAAAAAAATCAAATAAAATCTTATAAATACTATGATATTCATACAATCTATTGGGATATAATTTTTCAAAAAAATGATGTATTGTGTGTATTTACTGAAACTTACAGAAAGAAAAGAATAAAGAATTAAAAAATAGGAAAACACTTAGATGGGCCGGACTACTGATCGAAATTTCGATGATTTCGATCGGAATTTCGCCAAAACCGACCGGTTTTCAAGAACTTGTCGACAAACTCAGGGAATTTGTATTCAAATTTTGGTTTATGAAATTTTCTCGGAATTTACCGGTTTTCTACCGGATTTCGCGAAATTCCGAATTCCGCCAGTGTCCGAAACGGAAGGGACTGTCGGAATCGTAAACCCTGGCAAGCATAACAATTGTTTGCTCCCCTGGTCAGCACACCCTCTTGACAAGATACCACGGCCAACAAGAATGTCATTACACATTTAACCAGAAATCAAAAGATTTATCCTCAACTAGTAATCGTGCACGTGCCATGCACGTTTTCCACGTTATCACAAAAACAAAGTAGATTCAAAGTTTATTATATTTTCCTACAAGATACATCACATAAAACATACTTCCTCTGTTTCACAATGTAAGTTATTCTAGCATTTTCCATGTCTATATTGATACAATATGAACATGGAAAATGCTAGAATGACTTACATTGTGAAACGGAGGTAGTATATACAAACATACTCATTTTTAAGAATTATTTGATATTATGAGGATGTGAGCCTATGATAGAGATTCCAATAAAAAAATAACTAAATCCGTGCAGCAAATCAAGAAAGAGTGTGCAACACGAATCGTCCAGAACCAAAAACTAAAAATGCCAAGTTGGTAGGGCTTCCATCATATTCTATATAAACATGTTACCACGATAAAATTTCAATACGTACACAGGTTACAACCACAAAATTTAAAACATAAGACTTTCACGAACTAACGTAATATATCGTAATCCTAACGTATTATCGTATTCTGATGCTCACCCCTTGATAAAGTAAATGTGAGAATATCACCTTCAGATAATCCCGAGGAATCCTTATTATTTTGGTGGCCCCTTTGGTGCTATGAAGGTGTAACGGCAGGATGACACATTAGTCTTCTTGTTGGATGACACATTATTATTTTGGGCACTTTCAATTTTGTTAAGTGGTGGCCCATGAAGATTACCACAAACCAGTGGAAAAACATCTCATTTGATTTAATAGCAAATCAGAAAATTCATATGTTGTTATTTTACATCAAATCGAAACCCAAAAAAATGAAGACATTTTAATATTTCAGTATGATATGAAATACTTTGACGCACAAAATTAACCACTGATCACTTCCAAATACAAAGGATTATAATAATTATCTTCCTCATATATTCCCTAAGTAGCTTTTGTCTTCCACACTTCACCCTGGAGTGAAAAGGCATTATCATTTAAAAATGTTAAAAGCCACATAAAAGAACTTGTCACTATAAACTGAGGCAGGAAGTGAAACTCATCCTAATGTAGGCCTCAATATAAAAACATAAGACTACACCTAACCTCTAAATATGCCAATGCCTTCTAGAATGAATAGAGTCATGCATTGAGATATATCGAGGCAAATTAAGAGGAAAAAATACAGAAGAAATTTGAATCCTTTGCTTCAGAGAAGACCAATGATAACATCTTTCCACCCAGGATTCTGGATCCTCAATTTCCATTTGCTTAGAAAGTTGGACATGATTAGAACAAAATGTTATTTAGCCCTGCATGATACTATTAAGCAATTGTTGAAAACAAGCACTTGAAAATGAGGACGTACATATGCCAAAAATCCCACAGTTTGATGCATGGCATTCTAGCACCTATTAGAAATGTTTCAGTTATCATCCCGATAATTCATTTTGTTGAGGCATTAAACTAAAGGTTGATAAACCGTGCATAGCTATATATCAGTATATTATTCTTCCTCTGACCTCCCTCTGAGTGTTAAGTCTAGCCATTCATCGGTGGAGTACATATCAAACATGCAGAAAATATACAGAAGGTAAAAAGTATCCAATAATTGATTACATATTTGTGCTGCTCTATGATAAAAAGAAGAGATTTACCTTCCCCTAATTCAGATTACCAATAATTACTAAGCCATTACATCGTACAGTACACATTCACTTGACACTTAAAACTCACAAAATAGTAGACTACCTATTAGTTAACTGAATGGATATAACGCTTTTAACAGTACATAACCTACCTCAAATGACATTGTGAATAGTTACAAATCTCTCTTCCTCTTCTGTGCAGATCATGGAAAGACAATACATTCACTGGAAGCTGCATAGCACCTTGAGATCAGGTCTGTGTTAGTAAACCGATTACTCCTGCAGTTCAAGAACTGTGAACACCACCAAAGGCGGCCGTATCAACAACTGTCACCTGCTGCCCTTCCTGGAAAAACAAATATATGAAGATAATAGCAAAGCAATTCAACAGCCTGAATCATCTCATTTTCATGCTGATATATGTGTGTTCTGGACTTCTGGTAGAAAGCTGGAGCATCCGCAACATAAAACTCAATTAAATCTCTAAAACAAAGGGGTTATTAGTGCACCTCTGTATTGACCAATATGAGGAGGGGAGCAGGCGACAGTAGAGAAAGCACTAGGTCACGTGGTAGAGCAGGAGGTGAGCAGTGAGGGAGGGGATTGGCGGCGGAGGCGAGGTGAGCGGGCTATCGGCAATGGAGTACATCATCTCAGATTCTCAGTCCGCTCCCCACTTTACGATGGAGCCCGACAGAAGCATGGCAGCATAGGCAACAGACCCAACTGGTTCCAGGACCAGCTCCTTGCACTGTGGCCTTCTCCCTCACCCTCCATTGTCTCTGCATGTGGACTGAGAAGGAAGAGGCAATCTAGCACAAATGGATGCGTAGCAACAGCGGAGGAATGTAAAATTAGCAGACCCAGCACTAAAATAAGCAATGTAGTCACATTTTCAAGTTTTCATTTGCAGCAGCAGCATCATACAATTGCTTCCATAGCCTTACCAACAAATATACCATCCTTACTTCATCTCTCATTTCATGAGAAAAAATGTCTATTGTTATTCTTAATTTGTGCACAATCAGCAAAAATTCCGTTCTGCTATCTCACTTTGACGGGTACTACTTGAATTGCTTGCATAATAATTTAGCAATGTTGTTTTCTTCTCTATTGAAAATCTACGAATAAATCAAAACTATGAATCATAAAGCTCAATTCTTGTAAATCACATCATCTAGATGCATTACTGAAATCAGAGACAAAGATTATGAACAGAGGCACGGGGCGAGGACTCACCACTTGTTCTGCTAGCTGCTGCTGCTTGCCCCTCGCTGTCTGATGCCCTTCATGGATGGATGGCCTAATCTGCTAGCTCCTCGCCCCCTCACTCCTGCTGCTCGTGCCTTGTTGTTCGCTGTCGCCGCCGCAACGCTGCAGCCTGCCACAGCTGCTTGCCGCTGTTGCCACCGCATCGTCGCTCGCCGGCCCGCCGTCGCCGGCCACGCTACTAGCTGCTAGGGTTTGGGGGCTGCGCACCAACGGAGCAGCTATAGAAACTACAGAAGCAGTGGGTGATGGGGAGGCGGACGCGGCAGTGGTGGACAGGACGGCGCGACATGCGTTGGGGATCGAGCACTGGACCACCGTTGCCGAGTTCACCCTGTCGGCGGATCTCACGACGACGGCTGCGCCCGCGAAGGGGACTCGGGGACGGTGATGGGGAGGAGGACACGAAGGCGGTGGGGAGGAGGCAGGAGGACGCGGCGGCAGTGGGGAGAGAGGCGATGCGGCAGCGGTGAGTGGGAGGAGGACGATGCGAAGGCGATGGGGAGGAGGCGAGGCGCTGGCGGTGGGTGGGGAGGAGGAGGACGCGACGGCGGTGGAAGGTCAAAGAGATTCGGTGCGTGGGGGGAGTGGCAGGAAGGGGATCCATACTTCGATAGCGGTAGTAGTGAGTCCGCGGGCGGAGTCTTCGCGCGGTGATGGGAGCGAAATCACGTGGAGATAGGATGGGTTGCTGTGGAGGGTGAATCGCATTGGACGGTAAGGATGAGAGCGATGCGATGTGGATACAGATGGACGGTAGGATCAACAGTTGATTCACCCGTAGGATTGCAAGGAGGCAACTCCTCCTTTTTTTATATAGTATTAGTATTAGTATATTTAGTATAGATATAGATATAGATTTTCTAAAATGTGTAATGATTTTCTATATAGCAAATCCGATTATTATTATATTATTATTATTTATTATTATTATTATTTATTATGTTATTGTTTTTTTGAATGGGCCGTCCCAATGGCTTAATTGCGAAGACTAGCACTGTTTAGATGGGACTACAACTTTTAAGTCTCTATCACATCGGATGTTTGGATATTAATTATAAATATTAAACGTAGACTATTAATAAAACACATCCATAATCTTGGACTAATTTGCGAGAAGAATCTATTGAGCCTAATTAATCCATGATGCCTATGTGATGCTACAGTAAACATTCTCTAATTATGGATTAATTAGGCTTAAAAAATTTGTCTCGCGAATTAGCTTTCATTTATGTAATTAGTTTTGTAAGTAATCTATATTTAATACTCTAAATTAGTGTCTAAAGACAGGGATCCAAACACCACCTAGTACTCCTGGATGGAAGAACCAGCAAAGTTGACAGTCCTCAAGACTCTCCCAATCACTTTCCCAAACACAGACCCTCTATAGTCCTCCACCGGTCACAGTTGCACAGGGCTACAGGCCCCAGCGGCAGCAGCACCCACCAGGGCAGGCAGGCAGGCCGGTCGTTCATCCACATCCACCGCCGCCATCTCCCCCGCCGCTTCTCACCCATTCCTCTCCAATCCGGCCGCCCCGGCGCCGCATCTGGTCCGCAAGAACCCCTTCAAAGAATCCCACAACCCTCTAGGGAAGGATCGCAAGAATTCCTCTCAATCGCCGCTTGGATGGGGTGCGGGCAGTCCAAGATCGACCAGGAGGAGGCGGTGTGCCGGTGCCGGGACCGAGGAAGCTGATGGCCGACGCCGTCCAGGCGCGCAACGCCTTCGCCGCCGCCCACTCCGCCTACACCGTTCTCCTCAAAAGCACCGGCGGCGCGCTCTCCGACTTCGCCCAAGGCGAGACGCCCGACCTGGTGGCCTCTCACGCCCACCTCGCCGCCCCACCCAGGCGGCCGCTTCCGTCTCCGCGCCTCCTCCCCCGTCCACCGCCGCCGTGCTCATCGCGCCCTCCCCGCCGCCCCCGCCTTCCTCGACTTCTCCCACGCCACACTCCAGCGCTCCTCTTCTACTCCAAACATCCCGATGCCGCCCTAAGGCCGCCACCAAGACCCGACTCCCCGCTGGCGCATCCATCCGGGAAGAGGACGAGGTGGAGGATGATGCTGACGGCCATATCAGAACAGAAAGAGCGAAGATGATGACGACGACGACGAAGACGACGATAGCGATGATGACCACCATGAGCACGATGATGTCCTCGTGGAAGAAATGGTACACGGACAGCCGCAGAAGCGGGTTATGATGGGCAGCGTGGGGTCTTCTCCAGTAACGCCGCCACCCCCCCCACGGCCGAACCCATCCCCGCCAGCCACCATGACAACACCACCACCCCCAATGCCTGAGCCTCAGATGGCTACTACCTGGGACTACTTCTTCGGTCCAACCACCACACCGCCGCCCACCCTGGAGCAACCTCCTGAGGAGTCTTGGATGGATAAGCGGGAGAAGGAGTCAGTGCCGGAGATGAAGGCACCGATTATGAAACCAGCTGTTGATGGATCAGCTGCTCCTATGCATGTTGCAGAGGAGCAACCACCACAGACAGCACTGGAGAAGGAAAAGGCCATTGAACAGCTTGCGGCAAACCTTCCTCCATCGAAGCCACTTGTTAGAAAGCCGCCCAAAGCGGCACCTGGCCCTCCAGCAGAAGTTCGCTACCAGCATGCCTCATCTATGGGTGCGGTTGAAACTCGGAAGGGGAAGACGATGTCAGGTACTGCCAGTTTGCTGCAAATTGTTGCTCAGCTTGATGATTCTTTCCTCAAGGCTTCAGAGAGTGCACATGACGTGTCAAAGAAGCTTGAGGCCACCCGAATGCATTACCACTCCAACCACGCCGACAGTCGAGGCAAGTGTGGCCAATCAATTTGTTTCCTTCTCCTTAATATGAATCTTGAGCAATCACTATTCACCTCTTAAGATAGAAATCAACTACACCCTCCCCTCTGGTCAGCGATCACAAAAACATGTCATTTTAGACATCGGTATGGTCTTAAAATGCAACTTTGACTGCTGATTTTTATAGAAAACATTTGAAGAACTTGATAAAATTATGATATTCTGAAAGTACTTCTCAACACAAATTTCTGCACATGATTTTCATACATCCAATTGAGATATTTAAAAATATATTGATGATAAAAATTTTAACGCTTTACTTGAGACATGCCCAAAACCACATGTTTTTGTGACCAGGGTAGTATTGCGCCTGTAACTTTGTTTTGGAATCAACACTTGTGCATCAAAATGGAATGAAAAAGGTGGTGCCTAAAAATTTCTGTTCTTTATTATTGTAGTCCTTAGTTGTCCAATATAAAGTGCTAGACTAGTTGTAACAAAATCATGCTTTATTCAGTGTGATTTTTATAATGTGGAATTGTAATCTGTAATTCCCTTCAATATGCTGTCATATTACCTTTCTGAGCTTGGAATCTGCATTTTGTATAGTTAGTTTACTTTATATATCTGAAAGAGTTAATTTTGTACTTGTTTTGAACCCTAATTTACATCCAAATTGTTGCTTCCCTAGTTTATCACACACAATTACTTAATTTAGACCATATTTAATATTCCCTTAAGGTGGTGTTTGTATTATGGGAAACGGTGTTTGGGAATGGAAAATATTAGGTTGAATAGATATAATCTAGTCTTTGGATTGAGGGATGGGGAAAGTGCATGATTTTGGAACTCTGTCGGTTACAATAACCTAATATCCCTCTGTTTTAATCATGAGAGAGAGGGGTGGGTGGTTTTCATTGTATTACAAGATTGTTCCTTTCTTGCCAACTTCTCTCAGCTATCTTCTCCTTTTTCCATTTAAGTTGCCACAACACCACATCTACTTGTCAAAGGTCGTTGCTATAGTCCACTGTCAAATCCGCTGGCCACACTTGCCATGCTCTACAGCATGTGGCCCTCGTGTCCTCTTCTGGAAGTTTGCCATCAGTCCTGTTTAGGAGCTCACCCTCAAGCCCACCCTTGTCCGCTCTTGATTCTAGTGTCTGAGGCCGCCATGAGCCCTGTCAAGGTCCATATGTGTTGACCATGGTTCGTGTTCTTTTCCTTTTAATTGAATATTTTCAATGTGTGTGTGTGTACCTCCTTGAGCCTGCCATCAGGCATCCATCATGGATGGCTGCTACAACCTGCCACAATAATTATTTCTTTTTGGATCTCTGGCCGAGGCTACGAGTCTGAGAATGGCAGAAGCACGATATAGGGACAAGGGAAGCAGGCATTATTTTTTCCTTTCTCTTTGTTATGGAGCTCACACTTCGTTCATGCCTTCATCTAATTTAATTAGCTTGATAAAGGGTATTTTTGTTCAACCAAAGTTCGTCACAAGCCCAGTGTATCCAATGCCAATTATGATAAATTGTATATCCATATCCAAAACACACATCATAACCCATCTTTTATTCCATTTCCCTTCAAACTCATTATCTAGATGCCATCATAAGTTCTATTGTTCCATAAACCTTATTCTGCTCGCCCAATATGACTGGCCCTAGCTTCTGGTTTGTGACATCTGCCATTTAACTTGCTAACTCTGCTGTGCGATTTCAATTTTCTCCAGGGCACATTGACCACTCCACAAAAATCATGCATGTTATTACTTGGAACCGCTCCTTCAAGAACCTACCTAACCAAGATGATTTTGGTGGTAATTTTGAAATTGATGAAAGGTTTGAAACTCATGCCACAGTACTTGATAGGATGCTTGCATGGGAGAAGAAATTGTATGATGAAGTGAAGGTAATGAATATTTGACTAAAATTTTTTACATCTGCGAAATCTGGAACTATGTCTGAAACTGTATCTGCGTTGCTTTGTAATTTGTGTCCTCTCTTTGTTTGTGCATGTCAAAACCTAAGGCAATATACTTCCGACCTCTTAATCTTGTGGGCCTACTATTTCCTTGTTTAACCGTTAGAAATTTAGAATTTGCTAGTCCATGTTGATTTAACACCTATGTAAGTCGAATTCCCAATCCTAGCTTAATTTTGAACTACAAGCTATTCTGTGTGCAATCCCACTGTTCATCAGAGTTTTAAATTGATGTAATGTACTGTTCTGTCAATTGTTGCAAAGATGTCACTAGTTTCCAAAATGCTAAGAAATCGAGTTAATTATGAGTAAATTTAAGGAAACCCCATGCTTTTTACTTGTTGGAGTTGCATAAAACCCGGGTTAATGCCACAAGTCATAATACTTGGGGTTTTATGCAACTTCGACCATAAAACATATGATTTACTAAAATTCACTGTTATATTATCAATCAAGGAGTGCTATGTGTCGATTCGTATGATCGGCAATACATTTAATAATGTGCACTAGACCAAGGAGAGATGGTGACACAGATGATTTATACTGGTTCGGGCCCTCAATGTGAGGTAACACCCTAGTCCAGTTGTATGTAGATTGGATCTGTGTAGGTGTGTGCAGCATGGCATTGGAATAGCTCGTGGGCACGTATGATGTAAGGTATGATCAGGGTTTCTAGGTCGTGGAGAGTTGCTAGGAGTCACCCGCATCTCGGGACCCCTGCCCTGTCTTATATAAGATGAGGGGGAGGGTTACAAGGAAAGTATCTAGTTGGTTGCAACTTAATCTTCCTATTCTATCTATAAAAGATATGCATGATCCTCAGCATTTATATCTTATCCCGGGAATCTCTCCTTCTTGGGTTACAAGCCACATGGGCCTATATAGCATTCGATGCAAAAGCCATGCCATGGGTACCCGGGTACCGTGTACCCCACAGTATGCAAATTGCAATCAAGTGATCAACAGTTACATATTGCTCTTTTCCCAAAGGTACTATCATTTCAAAGAAACCCTCCAATTCCAGCTATTGGTTGATTGGATGTCATGGTCCCCTACGCGGCTACGTCCACATTGACTTATAATTTCTGTAATAATAAGTTCTTACAAACTAGAAGAGTTAAATATTATTAAATTATATCTCACAATGTATCTACTCAATTTCATTTCACCGATGTAGAAAATTTTGGATATGTATGTATGGTAAGGCACCTGCATCCACAACCATCTGGTACACGTTTGATCACATGAAAGTTGGAGTTTGGGTATTTGATGTTATATCCCTTGATATATAGATGGAACTTTCATTGCAATTGCAGAGAGTACATGTACAGTGAGAAAATCAATTATGTGCAGGTAGAAGGATTGGTAATTGTAGTTGTGAGTTCATAAGATTAACAAATTTGGACCAAACTATCCTATTTACTAGATTCTAGACCTGTGGTTCTTAATTCATTTGTGATATTTGTTATTGTTTCTGTTCCATGAGTACTTAGCTACTGTTTTATGTGTACTAATTTATTGTTTGAATATGCCAAACCAGGCAGGGGAACTTATGAAAATTGATTATCAGAAGAAGGTAGCCCTACTTCATAAACAAAAGAAACGTGGTGTGAAACTCGAAACCCTTGAGAAGACTAAGGCTGCTGTTAGCCACTTGCACACAAGGTACATAGTGGATATGCAATCCATGGATTCAACCGTCTCAGAAATAAACCGACTACGTGATAAACAGTTATACCCGAAGTTAGTGGACCTTGTTGATGGGTGAGTATTCTTCAATTTAAGTTAAGTAATGATATAAAAGTTTGATTATGTGATACATAATCTCTTTGTACTGTGATGCTGCTACATCGCTTCATTTTTTCTAATCATATGGATGTTATGAGTATTTTCCGTACTTTCTCATAGTCTCAACCTTACCAATTTGCTCTCCTATTTTGACTAAAATGGAATTGTATGTGTTTGCGCTGCAAACAATATTACAGGGCAGACAAGAACTATACCTGGTATGGTAGTTGAATCTTTAAATCAATACTATAGAGGGAAATGATGTTGTTCCATGTAGTGTGTATCCTCACCTTGATTATGATATTGTTTTTGCACCTAACAATTAATTACTCCCATAATTTGGAATTTGTCAATTCTTTTGTGTTCCAGTGAATCAATTTAAACTTTGGACACTACTGTCTTTACAAATATCAAGAGTGGTCAGTAGATTATGGTATATGCATATTGATTCTAAATTTCAATTATTGCAATTTTGTTACTATTGCTAATTAATTTATGGCAACAATAGCTGACAGCAGAAGTAGTGTGATTGGAACCATCCCAAGTCAGGGTATGGTACTTTTTTTTTCTTTGGGAAAGTAACAAAGGAACTAGTAGCCCTTAGAGGGTTCTTTAAGCTCCCAATGGAAATATCTCACTCATAGCACATTGACCTTGCGGATTCCACAAATCGTGACATCCCAATCCTATGAATCCTATGTTTTTTTTTTTTTGTCTATTATGCTTTTGCAGCCCTTGGAGAAAATCTGGCATGTTGGAATCGATGGGGAATAAAGACAATCTCATCGATATTAAAAACGAATTGCATTCTCTACCTATTAGAAGTGATTGTGTCAGATGCCTATCCAAGCAATCCCTAAAGAAAACCAGAAATGAGAAATAATTTCCCCAACAAACTCACATTGATCTCCTCAGTATTGTACTCTCATTCATGTCCTTATCTCAATATCATATATTGCATCAGTGACTTTCTTTTTTCCTTTTTCCTACATATGGTTCGATTTTGGACATGGTTTTCCTATTAAATGCTTGCAATTTCTTCAACCATATCAATAATTGCATGTAATTGGATTAAGTGTAGTTGAATGATTAGGTAGGGAAGTAGAGATCCCATAACTTTGTCCTTTTGGTTTCTATGGGATTACAAAATGTGCTACTTCTGTGACAAAAGCACATAGGTCTATTTTGTGTACTTCAAAAATAGCAAGTTATGCTTTATAGTGTAGATTGAGGATAAGTGGCTCCATTGAAAGAAAAAAAGGACTATCAACAAGAGGCAGTTACATTTAGGTGATATATGTCACTTGTTCAGTTCCAGGACTTTGTGATGCGGTATTGGGAAATGTTTGATGAGCTAGGTTCAATTCAATATTTGGTTAATAGGGATGGGTCACGGGTCAATAAGTGGGACATGAAAAGTGATATGAGGCTCTCATATCCCATCACCCATGTGGAGGATAGGTTTTTAGTTTGAATATGTAGAGGGTTAGAAGCATGGAAAAAATCACCCATTCAATGGAGCCAGAAGTTTAGCCCCACTGGTGGTGCCAATCCTTGCCGAAGTGATTTGTCAAACCTCTAGAGGCAATTTGGACTCGAGCTCTGCCAGTTGATATATCCATTGTGCCCAATTGTCAAGCTGCTGCAGCCTAAAATTTGTCGTTGCAGCCTGCTCGTGGATCATGTTGCTGTGTACAGTTAATCCATGACTTCATTTGCCAGGATTTGGGGTTTGAGCCGCACTCCCCTGTTTTTTTTTCCTTCTTTCAATCTGATATTCCCTGCTGGACCCTTTTTTTTGGCTGCTGCTTTGATCTTTTTCTCTTTGCTGATGGCCTTATGTCTTCTCCTTGTTTTTTATTCTTTTTTTTTTTACCCATGGACTTGGCTTTAGTTGGTACCATACTAGCATGTTTGCGTTGTATTTTCCCCTTTCCTGGAAGATTCTAGGAGAATGTGACTAGGCATTTTAGGCAATGAATTTGATTTCCCAAACCCAATCCCCCAAAAATTACTGGATAAGACAATTGGATTAAAACTCGTGTCATCAGGGAAGTTTGTGTTGTCATAAATACCGGATAAAAGGCAATCGGGTTAAAACTCCTATTGTCTATTATCCTATACTCCTAGTATCCTACTTTATAACCCAAAGCGAAACCCAATAGTATCCTAGTTTATAAGCCAAATCCAAACAGCTAACCCAAATGTCATGAAATTGAATTAATGGTATCATTGGGTGGCCATGATAGACAATAGGAGTTTGTGTTGTTTTATCATGTCATCAAATACATATCTATTGATTTTTGATAGATTTGCTATCGAATGACTTCTCTAGTCTTAAGTCTTAACAGCTAGTTTTTCTATTTACTATTTATGTTTTAAGGTAATGCTTGCTCTGTGCAGAATGGCAAACATGTGGAGTTCTATGCATCATCATCATAAGTGGCAGTTGGTTAGCATATCAGGAATAAGAAATTTTGAGGCTCCACCGGTTCCAAGAGAGACAACTGATCAGCATTACAAGCAGACTTGTGACCTGCGTGACATTGTCAGGGAGTGGCACATGCAGTTTGAGAAACTCATGGACCATCAGAAAGGATACATTAGAGCACTAAATGCATGGCTCAAGCTTAACCTCATCCCCATCGAAAGCAACTTGAAGGAGAAAGTTTCGTCCCCGCCTAGGCTGGTGGAACCACCTATAAAAGATCTGCTATATGCCTGGCATGACCAGCTTGAAAGGCTTCCAATTGAACTTGCAAAAACTGCCATCAAAAGTTTTGCTGAAGTCATAAGCAATATTGTACTACTTCAGGAAGAAGAAGTCAATCTAAGGAGGAGGTGTGAGGAAACTCGCAGGGATCTCAACCGAAAAAAAGCACAGTTTGAAGAATGGCACCAAAGGTACATGGAGAGAAAGGCATCACAAGGCGAGGATGCTAATAACAGTGAAGTGGCTGAAGCTGTGAACTCAGATCCTGTCGCCGACAGGAAAACGGCCATCGAGGAAGTAGAGATTAGGCTGAGGGAAGAAATGGGGCATCACAATAGGATTGCCAGGCAGGTTAGGGAGAAATCACTTGCCAACCTTCGGATGCACCTGCCAGAGCTCTTCAGAAACATGACTGATTTTGCTGGCTTCTGCTATGAAATGTACAGCAATTTGAGAAAATCTGCTGTACTGCCCAAAGATGAAGTGCAAGGCTGATGCTGTGCTCCCAAAATGTTAGTTATGTTGATTCTCGAGTTCATCAGCTGTAGGGGAAAATACTGGTTGTAGCTGTTCACTGGTATCGTTTTGATGTGCTGTTTTCCTTTTCTTTTTTGAAGTGCATCGTAGAGCTCGTGAGAATTAATGATTTGATCTGCCTGTAAATTGAAACGATCCTATTCCATCATCTATTTTCATTTTCTGTGCATTGATATCTTCTAGGTGGCCTTATATCATCAGTGCATATGTGCGCGACCAGAAGCACAACTGATGATTGTTTCTGAGCACTTAATACGCTTGTTACACTTATTACGTCATGGGGTAAGTTCCATAGTTGAGTCTTTTCATAGGGGTCTCACCATGTTAGTTCATTTAAAGTACTTTTTATTATCGGTAAATCTAATTGGATAGACCTCTCCAATTAGTCTTAACCAGAGACATCCACGTGCTATTACTTTAGGAGTTTTGGTTGCTATTAGTATATCTAATAGTGCATATCTTGTTTTCTTCTTATAGAATTTTCTCTTAAACTAGTTATCCAATCTATAATCCGATTACACCATTACGTTCGTTGCAATTAAATCTTTAAACAAGATCTTATATGATTATATTACGATGAAAAAATATTTATATTATATAAATTATTTTTATTATATACGTCGTTACTTTTAGATTTGACTAAATTACTTCTATGCATTCATAATGCTCTAAGTTGATTATTTTTATTATTGTTTTTAGTTAATTCTATATTTTGTGGACTTTATAAATCTTCTCTACACTTTACTTGCGAATTTACTCTACATAGTTTCTTATTTCATCTCACTTACAATATAATTATTTCTACTATAGAGAGTTACTCTCTCCGTTTCATAATGTAAATCATTCTATTATGTCTAGATTCATTAACATCTATATGAATATGGGCAATGCTAGAATGACTTACATTATGAAACGGATGAAGTACTTCTATTGCATAACTAAGTTACTTCTGTTGCATATAATTACTTCTACTATAGAAAGTTACTTCTATTGTATAGCTAAGTTACTTCTATTGTATTGCTAAGTTACTTCTGCAATTTAAATACATTACTTTTAAATTAATAAAATATTTAAATATATCTAGTATGGATCTTGCATTGTCACATATTTTATATAGAGTATAATGATGCAAATAGATCTTGAAAATAATACGTTATTTAAAATATATAAGTTATTAAAGACTTTAAAATCTAAAAGTATAAAAGTTACTTACATAATAATAATATACTAGTAACGTGCCCGTGCTAACGCTACGGCATCATGAATATATAAAATGTTCAACCACTACATATTCAGTGCAGCAACATTACCACATTATAATATTCAATGCTGACTGTCCAAGCATTTCAACTTTATGTTAGTAGTCTCAAGCTATGAGGCCCTTATCATTTGCCCTATATAACATAGGCAGTACCAAAATTCAAATTTTAAAGCTTAATTTTGAAGTATTTCATTGAAATTGATTTTTCAACATTAACTTATAAATGTTAAGTACACATAAAAGTTTACCCATAATCGCCGTACGACTTATCATCAGCCTATGGCAAAAAATGGTGGTTTCAATCTCTGTTGCCATACTGAATTGGTATCAATAAATTGATCCAGTTACGATGTGGACATTCCCAAATGCTCACAAAAAATCAGAGTATTACATTGACATTCTTACACCGCTCAATATTGATTCACAATATGATTCACATCAATTTACAATCTCAATCTTAGCTAACTATAGCTTTTCTCGAGACACAATATTTCATCCATCTAATATAAGGCATACCATATTTACAACCAAGTGGCAGATCTAGAAACTTTTTAGTGCCCGGACAACCACATATATGAACAATTATACACTGTTAATCACTGAAAATTCAGGAGTTGTAATGGTGTGATCCGGCCTTGGATCTGCTAGTGTTACAACCTGAATTCACAATTAAATTATATAAGCATGTATACGATACAGACCAACAAATCTTCCCAGGTTTCCGCACATGAAAAATTAAAACATGACAGTTCACATCGTTGGCAGTAATCAAATCACAAAAATCTAAACCAGTTCACATCACACTTTTATATCAATACAGTTAAAAAAAATGTGAATCAATTTCATCACACCCCCAAACAATAACGTTCAAAATCAAAGATGTGAACCGATTCCTTGAACCTCAAATAAAAGCAAATCCCTGACATCTTAAATAAAAGAAAATCCCTGATTACATCACCACAACTAACCGATAAGTTCATTGGTTAGCATGCATATCCATGTCCACAGCTCATACTATCATGTATAACATGCATGTTCAAATGCAGGGGAAGGAACTGAGCAGCTATTCGCTTTACCATGCTATCAACTATCAACTTGCATTTGTATCTCCATGCCATGCAGCCTATATCCAGTCAAGAATTCATTGCATCTCTAAATAAAAACAAATATACTTCACTGTACATGTTTTAATTTTTCTCTGAGTTACCGATAGTAGTTAGTAAGTACTCTCTCCATATTTTAAGTATGACACGTTGATTTTTTAACCAACGTTTGACCATTCGTTTTATTCAAAATTTTTGTGCAAATATGAAAAATATTTAATTCATACTTAAGAACATTGATGATTAATCAAGTCACAATAAAATAAATGATAATTACATAAAGTTTTTGAATAAGACGAATGGTCAAACGTTGGATAAAAAGTCAACAGCGTCATACATTAAAATATGGAGTAGTATTTTTCTGCGAGTACCGAGAAATGACCGTATGTTTATGCGTGAAATCGAGTAAGGTTACATAGATTTTCATATTTAGTTTTATTTGGTAAGTCGGATATAAAAAAACAAAAGTATTTCAGCAATTACACATAAAATAGATCTCGTAGAGTTATGTATTATTCTAGTCTGAAAAGACACGTAACTCAACTCATGAAAATTGTCACGATCCAACACAATTTCTGTCATGTTTTCATTTAAGACACTCCATTTTTCAATGAAAGATTCTGTTTAAAAAGTTCTTATGATCAGCATTTTTAAAATGTGTTTCTTTTTTCAGTATAAATCTTAAAAATTTAATGGATGTTTACTAAGGTTGGCATATATAACATAAAATTTACAAGAGGATAGTCAAATAATTTTCCTAGCTCGCAGCTACAGCAGAACACAAACAGTAATAAAGAATTTTTCACGCTCTGGTAGCCAGCTGACAAGGTGCACAATTCAAAACTTGCAAAAGATCTATCCGTACTCATTTTCGGGCATGCATTCAGGCATTTTTCATTCTGGTAGCTGCAACTCTTTATGAGCATATTCTATAGTGCCCTTCAGTTCTGAAAAAATGCCTAAACTCATTAGCATCAAGGATCAGTTATCTCGTGTCAGTACCTCTTAAAAATATATTATAGAACTCATTAGCAGGCAAGGAAACTGAAGAACTTAAGGACAGAAACTGAAGAACCGAAGGACAGAGCATACCTTTATTCCCTTCCAATCCCCACACTTTAATGGAGCAGACCAGCAAGCACAACCACCTCTTCTTTATGTAACTCAATAGAGCCAACTGAGCCTATTTGTCCTGATTCAAAGTGCACCCAAGTTTAGAAATATAAAGTGAATATCTTGCACATAACAGATCTACTACCCATATTGCCCTTAACGAACCAGAAATGCGTCATCTTTGTAATGTACAAGAAGTACAATTTATGGAGTGAAGTCTTATCATAGAGTGTGATTGCACATGAAGATACATGCAAATTTAGCTATGCATGCATGAAAAAAAATATTATCTGGGTTTACTAAAACAGTATAAATATTCCACCATATGTCAAACTACCAAGGTGTGGGTGCTAAATCAGATCCATTGCATAGCTCAAGCAAGTCCTGAATTTATTTGGATGGATACATGTAAGTAGATACTTAGCAATATGCAATTCACATTTTCACATGCCACAATCAGGTACTTCACTCTAATGTGTATCCCTTCAGCAAAATCAAATAAGAGAGCGGTACAAACATACATGTACATTATTCAGTACCTGATTATGCAGTCCCTCTTCCTTCCTGATTTGTGAGGAAGATTTCTCGCCGGTGAGTCTATTAAGGAGCAAAGAAGAAAAAAAAATTAGCAAGCTTAAGAGTTGGAAGACCAGTATCGCCATAATGAAAATCTGAAGCTAAATAACCATGGCATACTTAATATACTAATTCAAAAGCTAGTAATTAACCATATATTCAAGAAGCCTATTGAAAAAAAAAATCAAACCATCTGAAGCTGTATATACATGGCCAGTGCGCAGGCATGGTCGACATCATCACATAGATGATTAGTAAATAACTATTATCAGCCAGATGTCCTAGAGCCAGGTTAATCATAACAGCTGGTCAAAATCACACCACGGATTGAGCTTCTTACTGACATTTCATCGAACATGTTGTGCCCATATCGTCGGGCGTCATGGTGGCAGGAGGGATACATACCTTCAGATAATGGCCATCGTGACCACCTTCAGATGACGGCGATCGTGACCGCGAGGTGGCTGCGGCCTGGCGACGCGGGCGTCGCGGTCGAGGGCGGCGAGGAGGCAGCGGCGGTCGAAGGCGTCGAGGGGCGTCAGCATTCGACGGCGGCGAGGAGGCGCGCAGGTCGAGGACGTCGACGGCGGCGGCGTTCAGGTGGAGGGCGCGCGGGGCGGCGAGGAGGCGCGGCGTGAGGCGCGCGGGGCGTCGGCGATCGAGGCGCGAGGAGGGGCGAGGAGGGGCGCAGGGCGCGAAAGAGGCGGATCTGAGAGAGAGCGAGCGTGGGGAGGCCGCGGCGGAGGAAGAGGCGCAAGGCGTCGGCGGACGGAAGTCCAGCGCGAGCGTTTCGGGAAGGAAAGCCAGAAAAGCGGATCGCGTGCGAAGCCATTTCTCAGTACCGCCAGATGTTCCGATCCAATGGTTGATAGGATGCGTGTCTGCCAAGTTTGGCTTCACCACCACCGCTACAAATTTTAAAGTAGTAAAGATAATAAAAGTAAATTTACAATATATATAATATATATTATATATATAATATATATATACCCCTCCCTTAGAAAACTATTCTACACCCCTCGCGCGCCCCCTCTCCCTCTGATTCCCCCCTCTTTTTTTTCTCTTCCTCCTTCTTCTCTTTTTTAAAAAATTAAAAATAAATTAGTGAATTCAAGACTTGAACCATGATCTCATGGTTCATGACAAGCAGTTCTAACCAAATCACCATATGATTAATTGTGAACAAATCAGATATGTACCTATAACAATCATACCTTGTTACTATGATTCGGCAGTAACATTATCCTAGAAGGAGTAACATCATATGTTACTGCAAGTTGTTACTGTAAATTTATAGGTTGTTACTGCACTTTTGCAGTAACAATTAGAGAAATTTGCAGTAACAGAGAACATGCATAGTAACACGGCCCTATAGTAGTAACTTTTTTAGATCTAGAGTATTTTAAATCACAATCTTAGAGAGCAATATCTCTCATATCATATCTTGTATTTCCAATCCGTTGCACCATGAAGTTCATAAAAAAAACGCTTAACGAAACAAAGATCCATCATGGCTATTTTGACGTTGTTACTGCGATAATGTGGTCTTGTTACTGCACGATGACCTCCTGTTACTGCACGATTCCTGCAAGACGAGAGCAGCAAAGTGGTGGGCGGGGGAGAGTGGGCAAGTTTGCACGTCGGCCTGAGGACGCTGTATGACGTGGTGAGGGTTTTGGGCCCTAGAGCGGTGGGGGGTGGTTTGGCCCTGGGAGGCGGCGGGCTAGATAATCAATTTTAGTATGATATTAGTGATAATATATTAATATATATATATATAATATATATATATACACATATATAGAAAACTATTCTACACCCCCCTCCTTCCCAAGGGCCAAACCCACCCTCCCTTCCTTCTAAGGGCTCAAAACCCACCTCCCACCTTAGTCAAAGCACCTCCACGTCGGTCAAACTGCCTTAACTCCCCCACCACCCACCTCTTCTCAGTTCTCTCTTACGAATGGTGCAGTAACGCGACAACCATCGTGCAGTAACGCTATGTCTTACGTGCAGTAACAACATTCAAATTTAGTTGAAATATAGCCATGACGATCTACTTTGATAAGCAACTTTTTTTCTAACATCATGGCGCAAACGGTTAAAAAAATCATACATCACGTGAGAGATATTGTTGTTCAAAGTTGGTTTTTGGATCTTGACTCTCACAAGTAGTAATACTATAGCATTAGTTATAACTATCAATTGTACGTTGCTACATTCCATCGCGACGTTACTGTAAGTGTGCAGTAAAGACCATAAGTTTGTAGTAACAACGCGTCTTACTGCAATTCTTGAATAGGTACTGTATAAACATGTGTAACGTATATCTGTCATGTAGTAACAATTCCTCTTTGTGCGTAACAATTATATTTAGCATGTATATTTAACCTATATTTTTTTGATTCAAGTTTACCCCGCAATCTCACCACAATGTTACTGCCAAAGGTGCAGTAACGCTCTATATGTTCTACAGTAAAAAGCGTTTTACTGCAATTCTTGTAATATGTTAGCATAAACATGCTGTAATGTGTAACTGTCAGGTGTAAGTGTATTCTGTCGTAGATAACACTTTTACTTTGTGCAGTAACAAGTATATGGTTATCATCTGAGACTTTGAACCCATATATTTGTTTTAATTCCTAATTTACTGCAATTCACCATAATACTACTGTCAAAAGCGCAGTAACGTCATATACATGCGTCAGTAACACTATATTGAGGAAGAGACCGTTTTCTTGAGAAGAGAGAGAAGAACGGTTTCTTGAGGAGGGGAGTACATAGATGCATTTTGATATTTAACCCTCCCATGCAGTACACTATAACATCATGGTGGAAACGTTTAAAAAATAATACACCTCTTGTATATATTGCTTTTCAAGTTTTGCATTTGAACTTAAACCCTCCAGATGCAGTAACAGAATGTTAATTTGTAGTAACAATGACATATACATACAGTAACATGGTTTTACCAAATATATAAAATGTTCAAAACACTCCTATATCAATCAGACCCGCTCAAAGCCACCTACATACTTTACCTATAGCCCACCTATTCGATTTTCAACTCGTAAAAAAAAGATAGAAAACTACTTTATCGTGGCAGTAACATAGCTACTTGAAGTGTATGTTGTGCAGTAACAACTATATGTTAGCATGTGAGGCCTTAACCATATATTTTTGCTTTAATTCTAGTTTACAAGTGAGATATAGTCTAGTGGTTGTTCTTATGTTATTTAGTTAAGTCTTGTGTTCAAATCCTATTATTGCAAATTTTTTATTTTATTTTTTCTCTAAAAAAAGAGAGATTAGAATGAGGGGGAATCAGAAGGAGGAGGGGCGCACGGGAGAAGGAGGGAAGAACGATCAGGAGGGAAGAGGAGGGAAGCAGAGAAGGAGAGGGAGAAGGAGAGGAGGGAGAACGAGAGATGGGGGATGGAGGCTGGACACGGAAGGGAGGAGGAGTATTCCTATACCCCGGGTGTAGAATAGTCTATATATATAATATATATAATATATATATATATATATATAATTATTATATATATATATAGAATATAATCATGTAAGATCTTGTTGTAAAGATTAATTGCAACAAACACAACGTATAATCGTATAAGTTAATTTAAGAGAAACTTCTCTAAGAAGAAAAATAACATAGATATTGAGTACTAGTAGCTTTTTTTTTAAAAAGGTGTCTCTCTTTAGCACTATCCAGCTAGCACTCTCGGTGTATTGTGTCCTTTTTATATTGTACATCTTTTTTCTGAGTCTTATGTAGTATTTTTTTCTTTTATCATGAGCTTAAGAGTCATGATAAGGTTAACACGAGAGCCTCTAGTTCTACCATATTTGATGATATTTTGATTATGCGTCTAGGAATCTCATAAAATGCAATATATTATGTAATAGAGTTATTAATATCTGGTGGACTTGAAATTACCCTAAGTTATTCACAAGAACTTGTGGGCAATCAGAAATATAAAAGGGCGAGCGACAGGCCACGTCAGATTTCACTACAGTTATGACGCGGGTGGTATTTTGCGAAAAAAGCCCTCCTTTTGCTCGTATTTCATCCGGCGATCCGTCGCTAACAGTCCCTCTTGAGCTGGCACTTTACGTTTAGCCCTTCTAAACTCCGAATATTCATGCGAAGGAGAGGAAAACCTGCGAATTAGGCTGTGCTCTAAAATGTGGAAGCTGAGGGTTTTTCGCAAAACGCACCCACTACGCAAAACCTAGCCGCCTCCACCCGCATCCCCCCCATCCTCGTCTCGCCCTCTCCCTCTCTCACCGCCTCCGCTTTTCCCTCGCGCCGCTGCCTCCGCTTCGCGCCGTTGCCATCGTCGTCCGCATCGGCCTCGCGCCTCCGCCGCCGCCGCACCTCCGCCTTCACCTCTGCCGCCGCCGCCGCCTCCACCCTCCGCCTCCGTCTTCCCTAGCGCCGTTGCCGTGCCTCTCTCGAGCGCCTCCACCTCCTTCTCCCCCTCTCGTCGCCGTCGTCGCGAGCCGGACTCGATGCGGACGGGGAGAAAGCGACGAGGCGAACGCTCCTCTCCTCTTCCACTCTCGTCTCTCCTTGCATGCGAGGAGCTGTGCCTCGCCGCCATCGTCATCGTCGTCCAACCTGCCGCCCTCGTCGTCAACTGGCCGCCTAGCCGCTCACCGCCATCGCAGTCGCCAGGTCTGATGGCACGAACTTAGGCCGCCTAATCGATGGTGTGGAGTGTTGGGATACGCGTAGGCTACGATAGCATAAATCAAAATTCTATCGCGTAAACCAGGAACCATGCAAGTATTACGATCATGATATACCACTTGACGCCGCTGCGCAGTGGAATAAAGCGCTAAGAAGTCGAAGGAACTCTCGCGAAGTAGCGTTGTTGATGTAGAGGAAGTAGTCGATCGCACCGGCTCGACCTTCTCCTCCTCGTGCCTTCTCCTCGCTGTACTCCCACCGATCAGCACCACAACCAGTGGCGCCTCTACCGGCTATCCACACGTACAGCGACGAATGCCACCGCAGATGTGCTACACCGCGCCACTAGGTTTTGCTCGGGGAGGGAAGTGACGGCTAGGGTTTCTCATGTGATGCAATGCATCCACCGGTCACACCCCTCACGAATATATAGGATCCATCACTCGGGCCTCCAAGGCCCGTAAGACTCCTGTTTGGATCTCTATCCGAATTAAGCTCATATTGGATCTCCATCCAATCCCCTTATTCTGGCCCATTAAGCGTGTGACCCTGTAGGTTCATGTACACTCGGCTGTAACCCGAAAACACCTTTTCGGTCCACGCGTCAACAACGGCACCTAGCAGAACGTATTGACCCACCGGGCATACATAAAGATCATATCTGCTGAACCTCTAGTGTATACTTGTATGAACCCCTTTGCCTCACGATATCGATTAAGCTCAAGGCTAGATATGTGCCATCCTGTAATAGCTCAATCATTCACTCGAACCTGTGATAGAACATATAACTTGTGATTGACTCCTCAATCACCTTTGGCATGGCCATGCACTTCCATAATCTACAACATCGAGGGGCCCAGAGATATCTCTCCATAGGACGGGCAAATCCTATCTTGATTATTCATATCCCACTACATGTTTCATAGCATACCCGAAAACTACTTTTATAACTACCCATTACAGAGTAGCGTTTAGCAGTCCCTAAGTAAGCTACTACACATGTTGAGAACCATGATAATCTCAGGTCTAAGGATTCAACACCAACACTAAATGAGATCACTGATGACACAACACATATAGCTCTTGCAGTGTCTCATGTTGGGTCTATCCAACAACATGTTCACCAACATGTGTCCACATTATTAATTTGGTATCTCTATACCATGATCCATGAGACATGATCATCAATTAATACATGTGCTAATCATCTAAACATATTTGTTCCACATATGATATTTGATCAGGGATCCTTTAGAAATAGCAACACACAACATAAAGAGTCTCATGAAAGAATCACATATTCATTAACCAATAATGAGCTATCTATTTCAAGGAATAATGTCGGATAAATATGTAAACATAGTATGTGATACAATCATCTCTGTGATTGCCTCTAGGGCATATCACTAACAGTCTCCCACTTGCACTAGAGTCAATCATGCATGTATCTTATAACCATTGCCCTAGTCTGTGCCTCATGCTTAGGCTGAGGGAGTGGCTTTGTCAACGGATCTGCAACATTCAAATCTGTATGTATTTTGCATATCTTCACATCTCCTCTACCCACTATCTCGCGAATGAGGTGATACCGCCGTAAAATGTGTTTGGACTTTTGATGCGATCTAGGCTCCTTGACTTGCGCAATGGCACCACTATTATCGCAATAGAGGTCCATAGGATTGGAAGCACTAGTCATCACACCCAGTTGAGAAACAAATTTCTTTATCCAAACAGCCTCCTTTGCTACTTCAGAAGAGGCAATGTATTCGGCTTATGTTGTAGAATCAGCGACTGTATCTTGCTTGGAACTCTTCCAACGCACAGCGCCACCATTCAGGCAGAACACAAATCCAGACTGCGATCTAAAATCATCTTTGTCGGTTTGGAAGCTTGCGTCAGTGTAACCATTTA
>CM020180.1:32772729-32790903 GCA_009805545.1 Oryza longistaminata | reverse complement strand
CCACGCCTCCACGCTGCTGCACTACGGTGCTCACTGATGACAACCTCCTCCGCCTCAGCTTCCCACCACCCTTGTCTCCAGGCGCGGCTCCGTCACTCCTCTGACCTGGCTTTCCTCCGCTGTTTCCGCGCCCGCAACCCACCCCGCCTCCTCGGCTCACCACACGCCACGCCGGGATGAGCAGCCGGCCCTAGCCGTCGAAGCTCGCCGACGTGCTCTGCCACCGCGGCGGATTCGTGTTTGCGGCGCGTCCAACGCCGACGACTCCGTCGTGATCTTCAACTGCGCTCGCAGCTCCAAGCCACACACTGCGCAGCCCCCTCTCTCACTCACCAGCCGCGTCACTCCATTCGTCCAGCCTCAAACAATGCCTTCACCAGGCTTTGCAACGACCTCCACCTGCGATTAATGGTTCATTCAGTCTCTGCTCCTCTCCAGTTCACTCCTTTTCTATATTAAGTGCTATGGATGCATGTATTGTAATGTGCCCAGTAGGTTTTTGTTAAATGCCGTTGAGGATGGATAGATTGGCTTTATCATATAGGTGCAATGGTGAAGTTAATTTGGCTCTAAAAAAAAAGCTATTGTTCCTCTTCGCAGTGCGCCGCTCTCATCTTTGACTCTCTTGCCATCTGCTTATCGAAGAACTTGCACAAGGAGAGGAACATTTGTATTAAATTGTTCCCTGCTACTTGTTGTTGCATCTTGTCTAGTGACAAACGTGCAACTTGCCCTGCAGATTTTCTCTATGGTCATCAATGAGCTTGTTACAATCGCTCTCATTACTGCGACAAACAGAAGCTATTTGATCTTTAGTGCCAACTCCCTGAGATGCCTCTCATTCCTATCATGTAGTTCTATCCTTGCTAGTATCGGAGTGCACATACTGTTGTTATCCACGAGCTTGACCAACACTTTGTCTAGTTCTGAAACAAGAGTCGAGTATGGAGGCACATATATAGATCATGAACCATATTATTATTATGTTCCCCTCAAAAAATTCTTTTTATTATGTTCATCATACCACAACAAATACAAAGATGTGAGGACAAACCACAGAAAATAAATTGGAACATACATTTACTTAGAATGGAAGAACATGAGACATGAATGCATATACATCCATGCTTATCTTTTAGATATATATGAAAAAATGAAGTGAAAGGCACATCTGGTGTGTGCTGATATTGTTTTGTATACGTGACTCTAAGCTATCAACTAGTGTTGCAAACTAGCTAGAACTCATAACTATAACACATATATACATTTGAATAAAAACTCGTGGAATTCATGTTGTAGTCCATCTAATTGGCTTGGGTACATTAAGAGTGCTTGTGTGTCTTGTCTTCCATGTAGAGAAAACTACAGTGCTCACCAAGTTTGTACATTCACATCCATTACTTTAACATGAAGACATATATTCCTTTGAGTAAACTTTAATTAAACCTATGTATTGTGTTCTAAGCTGCACAAAACCAAAAGTCTATAACCATAGAGGTTTAGCACGAGACACTTAACCCGACATATATATTATGGCTGTAAAGCCTCACAAAACCACACTATTGATCTTCTTGACTTTGTTCTAACTAACACACTTTTAGGTTATACAATTATATCTCAAATTTATGAGTGCTTTATCTATCATATATCTCAAATGTGGTTTTGTAAAATTTTAAGAGCATAGCATTTGCATAAATCATTTTTTTCAACTTGTACCATAATCGATAAATATGGTTTTATGAAATTACTCTTTTATTATATCAGAGATGCCTTTTGCATATGCAAGCTAACGTAATATAGTACACTCATATTTCAATTTGAGTTGAATATCTTTTTATTTTCTTGTTGAAACTACATTTCCTTCAAAAATCATGTATTCCACCTAGTATATATTTCCTTCAAAAAACAATGTAATCCTGTTGAATGATGGCCTTGGGCAGTTGGGCCTATGTTAGAACAAGTTGGATGGTTGTTCTTTCAACTTTCGTCCCCAATAACATTAAAAGATCCGAGCCAAGTTTTACAGAAAATTTTTATGCATCTGTTGTGAGGTAATGCCCAGCATGCTTTAATCTCTTGGTTGTTGAAATTTGTCCATCTAAAAGTTCTATTGCTTTGTTGAAACGTGTTGAACATTATTTGTTATTATGGTAAATGTTCATACTGTACTTCTCTTTGATCCGCTCTTGCTCCTGGCAGTGAGTGTTGGGTGCACCTGAAGCTTGTTTTCACAATCGGCCAATATTACTTGTAAGTGCCATTGTTTGATGCGATCATCGACCAACTTTCGACCACCACCGGGATATTCTGAACACAAATTAAATGAAACCTCATTTAAATTATGTTTTGACAAAGAGGCAATTTACATGATGGCTGGGATGCTATATGAGGGGGGTAAATGCCAGCAATGGTGAAGTAGTGCTTGGGAAATAATGCGAGGCAGCCATGTAGGTGAATGACGACGACTATATTTTTGTTAAAAAAATAAAGGCCATCAGACCCTGCTTTTCATTGATATCACAAGGTTTTTTCTGGGATACCAAGGGCTACCAACTACCAACAAGAGTTTTGTAAGTACAAATTGAGCCTGTTTAAGTAAGCTTGATGGACTGCGGCGTGCAGCTATGACAAGTAACTATAACAATAGCGGCACATGAGTGCTATTACATTAAGGCTCTGTTAGGTATCCCTTTTCCCAACC
Source organism: Oryza longistaminata (assembly GCA_009805545.1). Lineage (NCBI taxonomy): Eukaryota > Viridiplantae > Streptophyta > Magnoliopsida > Poales > Poaceae > Oryza > Oryza longistaminata. Next base: position 32,788,202 of record CM020180.1, on the reverse strand, counting down.
CCTTTCCTCGTTTTCCACGTGCACGCTTTTTCAAACTGCTAAACGGTGCATTTTTTATAAAAGTTTATATATGAAAATGCTTAAAAAATCAATTAATTCCTTTTTTAAAAGCTAATACTTAATTAATCACGCGCTAAATAGAGCGTGATACTGTTACAACACGAGGTACCATCAGCCCATTAACTGGCACACCCTAGCCAACCAATACTAGAACCCATGGTTAAACTAATACTGATTATAAGTCATACGGTGCATATTAGCAATAAAAGAATTATAAGTAAAACTTTTATACGAGTCCTAACGATTTAACAGCTCACATTGGAAAACAAAATGGGATGAAAAAGAATTCAATCAACATCAGAAACGAGGTTTTAAAATTTAATTCTAAGCAGCTGTTATAGGCTGTAGGCAAATTATGGCAGCTCTAAGCTATGGCAGAACCACTCTTAGAAAAACTTAGCCAAAATTCCAAGGGATGACTGCTTGACGTTTGTTCTAGACATATTTGTTGCCACGGAAGTTGCAGTCTAGAATTGGCACATCATTCTCTGAATCAGATCCTCTAAAGTCAGGCAAAACGACTTGTCTCTCCAGTCGCTGATCAGAGCCATCAATTCCTATCCAACTGTGAATGCAGGAGCGTTGGAGGGGGCTTGGATCGGGGCGGAACCATACGGTGATTAAGGATCGTGGATGCGGCGGCGGTGTGGGCGGCTTGTGGCGGCGGGGGCGGCAGGTTGGGGGCGGCGGCGTGAGAGGGGCAGCGGAGCGACGCGTCGGTGTTGGCGCGTGAGAGGGGGAGGCGCGGGTGCGGGCGTAAGAGAGGAAGGGTGCGGGCGTGAGAGGGGGAGGCGCAGTTACGTCTACGCTGGCTTCACCATCACCACTACGGATTTTTAAAGTAGTATAAATATAAAGATAAAGATTCACTCGGCATATGTGTAGGAGGAATAATGAAAATGCTCTTAGCCTAATAATGTTCATATAGGACAGTGCACATTTTCATTGATCTACGCATATAAAATAGACAATGCATATTTCAAACGACATAGCAACATTGAACTGTATCCATCTATATATTTCAAACAACATAATTTGTCTCCTCAATTGAGCATATTTCAAAAGACATAATTCATTGGATATTGTTGCATCCATCTAATGTACAATAAGTAAGATAGAGATATTTGGATAAATTTGAGTAGACAAGCAGTACTCTAGAAATGTTACTGCTTGTAATTTCTATAAAATTTGAATGCCATAAATGCTTGTATATATTTGGGAATGGAGGGGTACACCATAAAAGATACTGTATAAATGATGTTCATACCATCCTGCTCATCAACAAAAACATATACTACTTGATAAATCCAATGAGTGCTAGTGGTGGTGGTGGAACCCTTCTCAATTCATAGAGCATGCATGATACGAATGCAATGCTTTGTATAATAATATAAAACAACATTTTTCATAAAATATGCCTCTCTAAATACAAGCTGCAAAGGAAATAGGGTTTCTATAGGCATGTGATTCTTTGGGAACTTCCACCTGGCCAAATGATCACAGGAAATAGAATGTTTATCTAGGGCTGTCAAAAAAGCTCGAAGCTCACAAACTGTTCGAGCTTGGCTCAACCAAAGCTCGACTCGAGCTTCACACGAGCCGAGCCCGAGCCTGCTGTGAGATTCGCAAGCCTCACCGAGCCGAGCTTGAATAGCTCGTCGAGATCAGCACTCATGCATGGTAGCATTAGTCCTATAGACCCTTCTGCTACTTGACTTAAATTTTTTTTTATTTGTCTAAATGCTATGCTACCCAACACACGTCACAACAAAGCCTCATGTATGCTCAAGTGCTACTAGTACCTACTACTACCCTATACTACTGTAGCACAGTACCATATAGCCTATACTACTGCCCTACAAAAGCCTGTACAGCTATACTACTATGGTGTGCAGTTTTCTACATCGCCATCAATGCTCTGTTACCAACAACTAATACTTTTTCCCATAAAGGTGTGCATGGCACAACTTCTTAGTACTAGAACCATTAGTTTTGTGCACAAATTTTTGTTTTCAACCTATTATACCTCGCAACCTCGTGAAAGCTCGAGGCTTGGACGAGCCGAGTACGAGCTTACCTCTAAGCTCGGAGAATGATGAGGCTCAGTTCGAGCTCGGTTCGAGTCTCTATCGAGCTCGAGCTTACACAGACAAGCACGCTCGAGCTCGGCTCGTTGACAACCCTATGTCTATCGCTTGACTGTCTGTCACACTCGGAGTTTTCCCTTCCCTTAGGTTTCAAATCACTAATAAATGGCTTCAAGAATTTGCTTTGGTTAACCAGGAGAAAACCCCAGTTAACAATGCATTTAATAATCAGAATTGTCTGGGAGAATTTTTTTCGAAATCTCTTTGCTCTGAAAATCACTAACAGGACTTAAAGAGTAAATATCAGATCACCGGGGGCAATGTTGCTAAGTTAAAAGTGGCAAGTTAATTATATTTCCTTTGCCTTTGGTCGTGAATTGTGCCCAATTCACTCCCCTCTCAGTCCACGGTTTTGTTTTGCTTGACGAACTGTATCTGCGTCAGTTCACGGGACCGTTTCCTTTCCTTTACTAAAATGGCACCGCATTGTTTTTCCTTTTCGGGAAAGTCCTACTCCCCTCATTTTTCCTTTTTCCCTCCCCCTCTCCCTAGCCGGCCGAGCCACCTTCCCCACTGCCGTGCGCGCCTCCCGCTACCCTTGCCGAGTCGGTCTCCCTCCCTCCCACCTAGTCCTACTCCCTCTAGGACTCCTCCTTTCCTAATCCTATCCACCCCTATATAAGTGTTCTCCCCCTGTTTTTCTTTCTTTTTCCTCTCCTAGTTGTGCGCCGCCCTAGCCCGCTGACGCGCCGCCGCCCGAGCTGCCGCACCACTGCTGTCGTCGTCCCCGCATTGTCGCCCTCGCGTCACCGATAATCCATTTTCCCTCTTAATTGAATTGGTTAATCCAATGTCAATTATCTCCCGTCTAACCTCGCTGTTGTGTCCTCTGATCTCTAGCGCCGCCGTCGCCGTCGATCCCACCGGACCGCCGCCGCCGTCGTCGTGTTCCCTCGCTGGTTTTGCTTCCCGGTGATAACCTCCCTCCTGTTTTAGGGTTTTTGTTTCCATTGTTAGCCGTGCCGCCCTAACCGCTGTTGCCACCGCTACCGCGCGCCGCTCTAGCTGCCATGACGCGCTGCCGTGTCGCGCCGCCTAGCCGCCTTGCCGAGCCGCTCCGCTGCCGCCGCCATGCCGAGCCGCCGCCTAGCCGAGCCGCTTGACGCCATTGTGCCACAATCGCGCTTTGCTAGAACCTAGCTGCTGTTTGTCCCGTTCCTCGGTACTTGAGTTGTCTAGCCGTAGGTGCAACCCTAGGTTCCTACCGGCCTATCGTTTGCCACACGGGGGCTTTACCGTGAATCGTGTCTAGTTTGCCGGTTTAGTCGCAGACGTTGTTGAGTCGTTCGCTCGTTCGTTCGAACGAGGTGTTCCCCCGTGGTTCGTTCGTTCGTCCATCCCGAGTCGTCCTTTAGGTTAATGCCGTTCAGAGCCACCAGTTCCGTTCGCCGATTTCGTTTGATCATTTGGGTGATCCCGTGTCACGTTAAATTGACTCGTTGAGTTGGTATCTTGTGAGGCTCGCTTGCCAGTCAATGCATCTATGTTCCTTTTTGGGCTTTAATCCCTGTCAATTGGCTAAGGTTTTTCTGTTATTAGTAAACAGCACAGAGCATCTTGTAAAATTCATAACTAAATAATCTGAGCTCCGTTTTAACCCATTCAAATTGCAGTGAATTTGTTAAGATGTCAAGAATCCATTAAAATTGGTTTCTTTTGCTGTTTCAGTAGCTTTTTAGCTTGTATTTATTGTGTGCCTTGTTTATCGTTTAGACTCCGGCAGTTCCGTCGCTCCAGTTTATTTTGAGGTGGTCGCCGAGGTCCCGTTAGCTGAAGATCAAGGCAAGTCATACATACATCATTGATTATATTGAGCCTATTTGCGAAACCCCTGTTTTTTCTCTGAAAACTGCATTACCTTTATAACGTCATGTGGGATGGTTTCTACCCATACTCAGCCTTTGTTTACCCTGATTCACTTATAGCCTGGGATAATAATTTGACTAGATGATTGGTCTAGGATTGCTTAGCCATGCTTAGATCAACTAGCTCACAATGGGATTCACTATAATATAGTCCTTAATTTTATGATAATGTTATGCCTTCTTGGCATATGGTTCATTAATTAAAATATGCTTTACTTGGTGGGTCGTGGGCACATGCATGATGGTTTCTTTTGGTGGTCGTGCCCATGACAATTAAGGACCGGTTCTCGTGAATTCCTGGAAGATATACTCGTACTAACCACAAGCCAGATGGGCTCCAGGCTGAATCTTAAGTATAATCTTTTCTAGCTAGCGCACCATTGGCAAGGGTAGGCATGATGGAGTATGGATGGACCTGGATTTTGGTCTATGCTGCTTCCGGATTTACCTAGGCACGAGCGGGGGCTTAATTTCAAGGTTGTAACTTGTGTTGTAACTGAATATCGACTCATAGTTGTTTCAATGTGTTTCTCTTATGTTATGTTGTTCAGATCGATGGCGCTATATGTCTTCTATTTCTTCAGCTTTATCAATGTAAAGTTCTCCTACCAAAAGAAATATCAACATAGATGGGCCAAGCCCACAGTCACTTGAGGAGGTCCCAAAAAGTACAAAGGGGTAGCAAACTGTATTCAAGCTAGACAAAGTTCGGAGGAAGCCTCACTATTTCTTCCTCAGTGTAACACATAACTAATTATGGGATCTTATTCTTAGTATATGTGAGTCAATGCACACCTGCATTCACCCCTACATAAGTATGTGGACTAAACTGAACCATCAGTCACATTGAACATAATATCACACAATGATCAGTTCAAATAACTCCAGTGAAGTAAAATAGCCTTCCAGTAGGATTTTCTTCAGAAAATCATATATATCCTAGATGCTGTTTACTAATCTTAAATGGACATTGGAAGATTAAGCATATTTAGAAGATTTAGTTTGTATTCTGTCTATCTCTGATTTTGCTTTCATGCATACATCAAAAGATAAAGGGTATTGGTACGGTGCGCTCACATTTTATTAGATGACATGGATCATCAAGTGTGTATTGTTCTGCAATTATAATAAAAACTGGTGGGCCTCTGTTGTAGTTCCGCATTTAGCTTTGCTGGTATGAAACTTAAATTCCACTTGCTACCAAAATTTAAAGCATCTATCATCTTTTTATGTGACGAGATATATCCAGAACTCTACATGAAAATTATCACTACTGGATAAGTGATCTTTGCCCGGATGGCAAAAATCACATTAGTCCCGGTTCGAATAGGAACCGGGACTAAAGATTTTTTTTCTAGTCCCGGTTAAAAAGCCTACTGCCTGCAAGTTTTCACACCCAGCCGGTTCATACTTCCTTTATGATTTACTCCCCCGTCCATCACCTCTCCTCCCGAATCTCCTCTCTGTACTCCTCCCCTCCCCTTTCCTCTCCCTACCTCATTTGGCTCCTCTCAGCTCTACCGATGATGGGAGCATGCAAGCAAGCGCCAACGGGTGGTGGCACTGTCCTCAGGAGCGGCAGGAAGGGGCGACAATGACTAGGGCGATAGTGATGGAGGCAGCAGCCTCAAGGCAGCGGATTAGGCGGCACCACCCTTGGCCGCGGGAGAGGCGGATCCATCACCACCAGGCAGCCCCGCTATGGGATCCGCCTCTGCCGACAACACGATGGGCGGTGACAACAACTGCGCGGCTACGGTAACTACGATGATAGTGAAGGCCTCAAGGGGAGCGGATCCACTGGTCCCAATCTCGGGAGCGACGCTGGTGAAGGAAAGGCAAGGGGTGGCAGTGGAGGTGCAGGATCGACCGCCTGGCCCTGCGACGGGTGGATCTATAGAGGGTGGTGAAGGAGTGCTGAGGAGAGACGGCAATAACTTCTGGTGCAACGACAATGACATTGGACTGCGCTGGCGACGACGACAGTGGGAATGGGAGCACGGGTTTCTGGGTTTTTGATTTTCTGGACTTTTTTTTTTACAGATGGATGGCATTATGCAAAAAATCTGTTTTCGTACACGGTTCAGCTACCTGTTTGGGAAGATACCGATTTTCACAGACACCTCGGGGCATGTGGGCCTCATAGTCGTTTACAAATTTATGTTTTGACCGCTTGTAAAGATGGTTTATGTATGAGAGAACATGACTCGTAAAACCGTAGATGAGACTATTGCACAAAGTCACTTCCTCTATAAAATTTTGCATTTCAACCCTTAACTATTTGACCATTTTAGTCCCTTTATTAACTAAAAATGTTCAAATTTTACACTACAAACCTTATGGCACTAAGTACTATCATACATGTACCATTTCCTTACCCATGCCCCACGGGCCATTGTCAAAAGCATCACATTTTCGTCACCCTCATCTATCTCCCTCACACAATTACTCTGCTCACCACACATTGGACACTGATCCCAAATCGCCTACACACTAACACCATCACCATCCCCATTTCCTCCAAAGCACAAGCAACGTTGTTGTCCCTTATTGGTGATATGCCCTAGAGGCAATCATTGAGATGATTGTTTCACATACTTTGTCTAGAATTATAATGAAGTGTTCCTTGAGATAATTGACTTACTATTGATCAATGAGTATGTGACTTATTCGTGATACTCTTCATCTAATATGCTACTATTTCTAAATCCTCCTTGATTGTATATCATAGGTGGTATCATGATTCTCAACAAGCATATTGGCTAACTTTAGGTTGTTAAATGCTACTGCACGTAACTAGATTGCTATAAAGGAAGTATCTAGGTCTGTTATGATACATGTAGTGAGTGTACACGAACCTATTGGGTCGCACACTTAATGTATTGAAATGACTTGATTGGATAGGGATCTAGGTAAGCGTCCTAATGGTCCTTGGAGGTCCAATTAGAAGTTCTATTCATTCAAGGGCGACGGTTGAGGGGGTAAATGAGACATGCAAGTACATGAACCATCATGATAAACCCTAGCCGCCCCTGCACTCACGAGCCAAACACTAGCTGTAGGTAGACGTGTCTGCACACAACGTTCCACCCATAGACGTGTGGATAGTAGTAGTCCGCCCATGTTGTGGCATTGATTAGCGAGTGAGTGCGAGGAGAAAACGTTCATGCGAGGAGGATACGATCAAGTTGCTGGGATTGACTACTTCAAATATGTTGTCCCAAGTTTGTCAAACCAGTTTGCTGTGCTCCAAATCTTGTACCGCTGCTCAGCATCTCATGGTTCCTGTTTTATATGGTAAGAAATTTTCTTTTAAACTATCATAGCCTAACCATAACCCTGCATACCCATCTACCCTCACACGTCTGGACCGTCGTTGTCCTCCTCTACTCCCAAATCACCATCGCCACTTCCGCCTCCAACTACTTCCATTCACTGTGAATGCTGCCATCCTCATTTACTTTAAAGCTTTGAGTCATCACTCTTCACCAATCACCACCACCTCCCCACTTCCACCGTCCCCTCCCACGATTGAAGGGCTTGTGGTAACACGGATGACGGATCGTGAGCAGCCCTCCATGGAGTTTGTGCAGTGGGCTGATGAGCTCTGTGGCACCGAGGGCTGCTCGGCTGAAGGACGATGTTGATGGCACATATCAGACGATAAGCTTGCAGTGGTGTGTCACGCTTGACGGCTGTGGCACATAAATGGCAAAGAGATCGGCCGATAAGCCTTATATCAATGCAGATGCAAAAACTTGCCCAGCAATGGTGCAGATATGGTGTCAACGTGAGCAGCTGCGTGGCTGAGGTACTGATCCAACAACGAGACAAACACCTGGAGATGCTTGCCCTCACTGAGCTCTCCCCATGCCGTTTCCTCTGCGGTGTGGAGCATCGTTTTATTCTCCAAAGGAATGTGCCTCAGTGAGTGTACCCTGACACTACTGCAAGCCACTGCTTCCACCTCCCCTCTCCTCCATGACAGGATGCCTCCTACATGGACTTGTGAGGCCATTCGCCAACATAGTGCATTGTAAATTAATATATATAATTTGAGTGGTTTAAAAGTTATGACCAGAATAATAAGTAAACATAGTTTTGCTTGTTTGTCGGAATTCAGGTTTTTGGGCTTTCAGATTTTATATTGAGCATTCTAGAGGTAATATTTTTCATTCTAGAGGTAATATGTTTCGAACTTGATTTGTTCTTTAAGTTTGAAGGGTTCTAGTACCGCTGATAAGACTTTGGGCTATTACCATCTTTAAGGTAATTGTGTCATGAAGTTGTTTTATGTGTGATCATTCAGCAGTTTTACTCTATTCAATTCACTATATCTATTTTATGTTTTTAATCGGTCTAACTATTTTATAATCCATATGTGCATCATTATTATTGTTGTTGCATGCTATTAATCCTCTTATATGTCCATCTTTTCAAGTTCATGATGTTATTCTCCTTAAATAAATTAAGTGCCACTTATAGTCATGGAAGTGTATCTTCGGTTCTTTATTTATGTTCGTGTTGCTAGGCACTGGTACTGTTTACTTGACTTGAACGCTAAATGCTAAGATGCAAATCAAGATTGTCCACAATAAAAACTAGGACGGAAACTACTATATCATGAACTTCCGTCTTTTTCCATTGAAGGAAAAATGTTTTAGATAAACGAAATTAAATTGTCTGTTGTTATAAAGGAAATAAGAATATTTTTATTTGTAAGTTGTTTATTTGTAGGTCATTGTGCGTATGTTTCAAAATACTGAATTATACTTGCTATTTTTTTTTTTGATTTTGCAAGTTATTGAATACTTCTACATATAATTTTGTAAATTTTTAGAAATTGAAAATGCTTGTCATATTTAGGTTTGGAATTTGTTGTTTGACCTTTTATCCGTATGAAAGAGACTCTATTTTGACTAATTAAGAGTGGACTTATTAGAACTATAGGATTGCCACCCAAGGAATCTAAACAATCCCTTTTAATAAACTCTAGACATACATTGGTTTTCTCTTTGTTATTTGGTGGCGACCAAAGGCAAGGAAGCCCGAATTCGGCGTGCCAATGCTCATGTATCAGCGTGTGGAGGTCGCCCTTTCTTTCTGGGCACCCCTTCTTTTCTTGCTCCACATGCTTTCCTTATTTGAAATGTTTGTACAGCTAAAGTTTATACAATCAAAGTTTATACACCCAAAGTCTATACACATAAAGTTTATACACCAAATTTTAAATGTCTGACAAATGGATTCAAATATCTCATACCGAATTTAGCTTCATTGAATGTTTATACACATAGATTTTATGTGTATAAAGTTTATACACATGAATATGTCTGAACAGATTTTTTCTTCTTTTGTTAGTATTTTTTTTCTTTTCTAAACATATATTAAATTCTTTCTTGAAAACCATATGAGAAGGGGGGCGAAGCCGCGCGTTGGGATGGGGGGAGCACGTCCGTGCACGGTTGATCACATGTTAGATCCCCATTAAAGCATGCCTCCAAGAAAATATGGGCAACCGTCGTTGTGAATGGGTATGCAGCCTAGTATTTACACTTTTATGCATGGTAGCACCTACTAGCTCATGGGTTCAACTCTGGTGTGAATTTTCAGAGTTGGTTTAAGAAAAGGTCATTCGCTGGCCCCTTGAACCGACCTACAAATAGTGGGCGGCCATTGTGTACGTGATTGGGGCCTCAATGCACGGGTTAAGGCCTCAACCATGTGGCATGGGTTATAATTACTTACCGCCGTCGCAAGCAGCAGTCCAAGAACACGCCGGGTGCACCATCAAGTTTCCTTTTAGTGTGTCATATCCCTAGTTGGTAATTTCCTATTAATTAGGTTATAACTTGATGTACTATTGGACAATAAAGAAGGAATAAGCAGAAACTATCTCCTTCCTTGCACGTTGTTCACAGCATGATGATTCCTTGTCCTCACTCACGGCTGGTGCCTCAGAATCCTAGGGCACTAGGGACTAAGCCTCCTATTGGACGCTCGTACAAGATTCACAACCTCATTCACCACCTAAATTCTATCCATAATATATTGGTATCAGAGCACTCTTTCGCCACCACCATCTCGATGTTAACAATTGAAGGCATGGTACCCCTCTTCGCCAAGATGGATGAAGTCCTGGGTTAGTTGTCCACCATCATCTACATACAGGACAACCATGAGCTCCACTTTCACAAAAGATGGATGAAGTCCGGGGGCATCTATCCACCATTAACCGAATACTGGAGAGCCACGATCTCCACCTTCCAAACATCGACAAGCATGGCTCAGGTGTGGCTCTCCACCTTCCAAACATTGACAAGCATGGCTCAGGTAGCAGTACAGGAGAGGAGTCTCTTGTTCCAAACATGGATCAGAGCACCAGTGGTAGTGGTGTTCTGCGGTCAACAAGTCAGAGTTCCTGGACTTCGACAGCCAAGCAGGAACCACTATCGTTGTTAAAGATATGTGAGCAGTCCCTCCATGGGCACAAGGTCATGGAGGAGGACATTCTATGGCTGGCTTCTTACCATATGATTGGCAATGCTCAATGTTGGAACATACACTTCGAGGAAGAGGAGGGCGAACCATCCTGGCCACACTTCTCAGAAAGGGGTGTGCCACAGTTTCACTTCGGACTAACAGCAACAAATCTTCATCATTGGTCTTGGTGATCCCCTAAGTTATGAGTATTGACATCCGTCATCAAAAGCTAGACAATCTGGGGGAGACAACCACCAACTGCACACGTCGTGACTAAGGGCACGTCAGCGACTTCATCAGCGTCATGATCGTTGACCAAACTAACATTGTCGGCTGCCAGTGCAATTGCGGTGGACAGCCAAGCTGTGACCGGGGAATCAGCAGCACGGTGGCAGCGACCACTGTCGTGAACCCCCCTCCCACCTCCCTCCGAACTAAATCCGTATTTTTAGCTATAGTTCGTCTATTTTCACCATATGTACACTCTCGTCCTTCAAATCCCAGGCACCTACATAAGCCTAAATTCAGTCCAAAGCAGAGTAAAGAAGCAAGTGGCATTATTATTGTTTATTATTGTTGCATGCTATTAATCCTCTTATATGTCCATCTTTTCAAGTTCATGATGTTATTCTCCTTAAATAAATTAAGTGCCACTTATAGTCATGGAAGTGTATCTTCGGTTCTTTATTTATGTTCATGTTGCTAAGCACTGGGAATGTTTACTTGACTTCAACGGTAAATGCTAAAATGCAAATCAAGATTGTCCACAATAGAAACTACTATTTCAGTTTATGTTTGATTCATATAGAAAATATTTTCTTCTAATTCATGTTTGTCTAGGATGGAAACTACTATATCATGAACTTCCGTCTTTTTCCATTGAAGGAAAAATGTTTCACATAAAGGAAATTCAATTGTCTGTTGTTATAAAGGAAATAAGAATCTTTTTATTTGTCAGTTGTTTATTTGTAGGTCATTGTGCGTATGTTTCAAAATACTGAATTATACTTGCTATTTTTTTTTTGATTTTGCAAGTTATTGAATACTTCTACATATAATTTTGTAAAGTTTTAGGAATTGAAAATGTTTGTCATATTTAGGTCTGGAATTTGTTGTTTGAACTTTTATCCATATGAAAGAGACTATATTTTGACTAATTAAGAGTGGAGTTATTAGAACTATAGGATTGCCACCCAAGGAATCTAAACAATCCCTTTTAATAAACTCTAGACATACATTGGTTTTCTCTTTGTTATTTGGTGGCTACCAGAGGCAGGAAAGCCCGAATTCAGCGAGCCCATGCTCATGTATCAGCGCGAGGAGGTTGCCCTTTCTTTCTGGGCACCACTTTTTTTTTTCTCCACATGCTTTCCTAATTTGGAATGTTTGTACAGCTAAAGTTTATACAATCAAAATTTATAGACCAAGTTTATACAATCAAAGTTCATACACCCAAAGTTTATACACATAAAGTTTATAGACCAAATTTTAAATGTCTGACAATTGGATTCAAATATTTCATACAGAATTTTGCTGCATTGAATGTTTATACACATAGATTTTATGTGTATAAAGTTTATACACATGAATATGTCTGAACAGATTTTTTCTTCTTTTGTTAGTATTTTTTTTCTTTTCTAAACATATATTAAATTCTTTCTTGAAAACCATATGAGAAGGGGGGCGAAGCCGCGCGTTGGGATGGGGGGAGCACGTCCGTGCACGGTTGATCACATGTTAGATCCCCATTAAAGCATGCCTCCAAGAAAATATGGGCAACCGTCGTTGTGAATGGGTATGCAGCCTAGTATTTACACTTTTATGCATGGTAGCACCTACTAGCTCATGGGTTCAACTCTGGTGTGAATTTTCAGAGTTGGTTTAAGAAAAGGTCATTCGCTGGCCCCTTGAACCGACCTACAAATAGTGGGCGGCCATTGTGTACGTGATTGGGGCCTCAATGCACGGGTTAAGGCCTCAACCATGTGGCATGGGTTATAATTACTTACCGCCGTCGCAAGCAGCAGTCCAAGAACACGCCGGGTGCACCATCAAGTTTCCTTTTAGTGTGTCATATCCCTAGTTGGTAATTTCCTATTAATTAGGTTATAACTTGATGTACTATTGGACAATAAAGAAGGAATAAGCAGAAACTATCTCCTTCCTTGCACGTTGTTCACAGCATGATGATTCCTTGTCCTCACTCACGGCTGGTGCCTCAGAATCCTAGGGCACTAGGGACTAAGCCTCCTATTGGACGCTCGTACAAGATTCACAACCTCATTCACCACCTAAATTCTATCCATAATATATTGGTATCAGAGCACTCTTTCGCCACCACCATCTCGATGTTAACAATTGAAGGCATGGTACCCCTCTTCGCCAAGATGGATGAAGTCCTGGGTTAGTTGTCCACCATCATCTACATACAGGACAACCATGAGCTCCACTTTCACAAAAGATGGATGAAGTCCGGGGGCATCTATCCACCATTAACCGAATACTGGAGAGCCACGATCTCCACCTTCCAAACATCGACAAGCATGGCTCAGGTGTGGCTCTCCACCTTCCAAACATTGATGAATAAGAGCAACACCGGCTTCGGCCAATAGGAGTAGGGCTATTACCTTAGAGATAAGGGGCCCAAACCTATATAAAAATCATTGTTTCCGTCTCTTTTAACTCAATCTCGCGTATACCCTGGCACCAACGATCTCCATACTCTGCAAATACCGTAGTCGTGATCTACTCTGTCGACACAATAATATATTTAACGAAACTATTTTGATGTTGTAGATACCATTAAACTATGCTATAAACTTAGTTAAACCTAAAAAAAGTTTGGCTAGAGGAAAAGTCAAATCGACTTATAGTATACACAAACGGGAGGGAGTAACTTTTTAATTAATATATATTGAGATTTTAGGTGGTTAATTTTTACATTTCTTTCAAGACTTGCTCTTTTTTTCTACATGCATATTCTATTTCGCATCTTGATTGACAAGTAAATAACATTGTCGACAACCGTTTGGCCTGATTGGACTCACAGAGTATCATATTGCTCGACTGAAGAGACTAATTGGTTGATATGCTAGAAATACAGAAACTTCTTGTATCCAATCAACAAGCAAACTAGAGAAATTTACATCCCAATTTTGTATAACTGAAATATTAGGAAGCAAATACTTGTGAACAAGACAACTCGTGTACAACAAAGCGGTGCTAAAAAAGCAGTGTAAGTAATACATTCCTTGAATCTTACAGATCTCTTTTTACCTTGAGGCTCCTAACGATCATTGGAAGACCGTACTTAGGCCTTAGCGTGATCACACTAATTGGCGTGTGGACATACTTAGGGGACAACGTGAAGGAGAACCGCTGCAGGATCATGGTGATGACGGCTTTGGCCTCAATCATGGCGAAATTCTGCCCGATGCACGACCTCGGCCCGTTAGAGAAGGAGAGTAGTGCGTTGGGGTGCTTCGCTGCCTTGGACACTCCATTCTCGAACCTCTCCGGCTTGAACTCGTCGGCGTCCTCACCCCACACTTCCTTGTCACGATGGATTGTTGCAATTGGGATCCTTAGGATGGTGCCCTCAGGCACCTTGATGCCACCGAATTTGGCGTTGGTGCCAGTCCTCCTTGATATGAGTGAGACAGGGCTGTACAACCTTAGAGTCTCGAGAAGGAACATGTTGAGTAATTTTAGCTTGTTGAGCATGTCACCAGTGGGCACTTCGTCACCGCACATAGTTGTCACCTCCTTCCTGAGCTTCCCCATCCACTCTGGATGTGTGCTCAGCAAGAACATGGTCCAAGTGAGCAGATGCGAGGTAGTGTCATGCCCGCCGAAGAAGAAGGTCTTGCACTCGGCAATGATCTCGTCCATGCTCAACTGCTGGCTTTCGCCATGCTCTGGCGCGCACGCCTCCAACATCAATCCAAGCAAGTCGTTCCCATATCCCATGGTGTCCTTGTTAGCGAGCCGACTCTTGATGATGTTCATGAGCATGCTCCTCACCTTCTTGTCTAGTGACCATATCTTTAGGTTCTTTTTAGTTGGAAGGTAGCGGAACCCTGGGATTTGGATGGTGAGAAACATGGAGAAGGCAAGAAACTGGAGTTTCCTTTGTGCCAGGAAGACCTGCTTCCCCTCTCTGTAGCTGCTCCCAAATGCCGTGCGCGAGATCACGTCAGCAGTGAGCTCTTGAAACCACTGACTCAGTTCAATCTCCGCGCTTCCACCTTTCATCCCCAACTCAGATTCCCACTCAGACATCATTGACCTGGTGCAGTCAGATATGGTCACCGTCATCATCTTGAGCTTGTCCATGTCGAAGGCTGGGTGGACCACATTGTAGTGCCGTTTCCACTCGTCGCCATCGATGAGCACGAGCCCTTTGCCAAGTAGGTGTGCGAAGTATGGGTTAGTTAAGTCCTTGGGGAACATCCCTGTACGGTCCGACAACACCTGCCTCACCATGTTCATATCCGCCAAGCATATGTTCGGTTGTGCCCCAAACCAGAACAAGAACGTCCTCCCTACAACACATAATAAGCACAAATATATATATATAAGCTAACAAATTAAAATAATTGGTACTCATGGCATTTTAAAATATCGAAAAACTAAACCTCAGAAAACATGGCATACCGTAGAGGGGGATCCATTTGCGGAAGTGTGGCTGCACGTTGGGGACGAAGTCATGGGAGGAGACGTCGAGCACGACGCCGGCGCCCTCGTCGCGGAGCCGCTTGATCTCGCCGAGGTTGCCGGAGAAGAACCGGTATCCCGGCCCGCCGACGCCCTGCGCCCGCAGCCGCCTGGTGATGGCGCGGGGCCTCCACACCAGCTTCACCACCACCGCGATGAACGCCCACGACGCCGCCGCCGCCGCCGCGGCCGTCGCCACCAC
>CM020180.1:32760343-32772647 GCA_009805545.1 Oryza longistaminata | reverse complement strand
ATGGAGCTTCTGCGGCGGCGGCGTTGATGGCGGCATGGAGCGCCTCGGCGCGCCTGCGAGCTTCGTAGGCGGCATGGTGTGATGCTTCTTCCTCCTCCCCGACCTCCCGAATCACCATGCACCTGCTACCGCCGCCGTGCGCCGTGTCCTTCTTCCCGCCGGAGTCGCTCGCCGTTGCTTTCATCGCTGCTGCTGCTGCTGCTGCTGCAGCTGCTGCAGTAAGCACATGGACAGGCTCGTCATTGATCACCACCACGGACTTGTCGACTTCACCGGACGTTCTTGGCATCGAGCGGCGGCGGAGAAGTCGCCGCCGGTGAAACCATCACTGCGGGGGGAGTCGGTGGCGCATCGCCAGATTTGCTCTTGTGCTCGTCGATGACCGTCTGTACCTCCAGGGCAGTCTCCCCGTCCGGAAGGACCTTCGTCGCGGCGGCGGATTAGTAGCCCTCGATGCAGCCACAACTGAAGGAGTAGGAGGCGATCTGATGCTGCTCTCGTGCTCGCCGTCGACTTCGCTCGAAGTCGGCGGCGGAGCGGCTGATACTGTTCGTCACGGTGGCCCCAGCCGCCGCCGGCCGATCGCCCCCATGGCTCGGGGCAGTCCGCCGCCCTCGAGGCTCGCACCCAGCCGCCGCCTCCTACCACCAACGCCGCCGCAGAAGCTCGAACCAAGGTGGCCACGGAGCGACGGCGTGGCTCGGAGCCGAGCGCGGCGGACATGGCGGACTTCGCCATAGCCTACCTGTTCTCCTCGTCGTGCATGATCCTCTACTCGTTTCTTCTTGCTTCGTATTTCTACTAGTCTAGCTAGTTATTGGCTCGATCGAAACAATCGTATTACTATTGGCAGTTCTTTAATTAGTTTGGATAATCGGATTTCTGCACTTTCATATCAGTAGTCGATTTGAAGTTTTGAACTATTATGTTTATGATTATGATTTTGTATTCCGTAGTATTGTCTCGTCGTTAAGGAATTGGATCATCAGATTTACGATTATATATGGTTCATCTTTCAGTATATGCTCTATTACTTGCTTATAGCAAAATGCATACTTCAATTTTTTTTTTCATGCGCTTACGATGGAGTAAGTCTTTCCTCGATCAAATCAGGTGGTTCTTAAGGCTTGTTTCAAATGTAGATACCGTGAGGTTATAACTTAGGTATCAAATCAGGGTGCTGACTTTATCGTGACATCAGCAATATAAAGTACTACCGTCCTATAAAAGTTAAATTTCTACCTTCCTTCGTCCTATAAAAGTTAATTTCTACTTTTGAATCTTTATCTCATAAAAAATGTATTTCTATTAATGTAGCACCTGGCAAATTGATTACATTAAATATGTTTCCTTGTAATTTCCCTTTCTTCCATCTCATCTCTAATACGTTGTATCAACCTTCCTTTTAATTAAGTTTATATATGAAATGTGTGCATATATTGTTTTCATTAAATAAAGTTATTGTGGTTATTTGTCTATCCTCCTAATATATGTTCTTAATATCCTAAAAATTTATTTTTTATGGGATGGAGGTATTTTTTTTAACCTTATAATGAACAGAAAAAAGAAAGATAAAAACACAACCGCAAAACGTCCATTAATGTAAAAAACACATATCCGTAGAAAGTCATACACCGTACTTTAAGTAGAAAGTCATACACCTAACTTCTTTTAAAATTAACTTATCTATTGTATTATTAATATAGCACGCACCATGTTTTTGTGGAGGCTATAAATTCCACATTAATTGGAGAAAAATAAAAAAAGGTCTTAACCATTGAACTATTGTGATTTGAGATTATAACGGTATAAATTGATTGATATAGTTGTATAAAATACAATTATATTTATAGAAATATAAATTGAGAGTTGTATATGAAATCTCGGTATTACAGGAATAGAAACTAAGAGTTGTATATGAAATCCAAGGATTATAGAAATATAATTTAAAAGTTATACATGAAATCCACAAGGTGGTTTTCCGGCCAAGAGTCTTTCGGCTAGCTCCACAAGGGTGATGGAACGATCTGGGGTTCGAACCTTACCCCCCTTACCTCTTCTAATTATTTATATTAGTTTTCCCTAATATTCGCATCTTTTTAAATTCAAAGTTAGGTCATTCCTTAATATTCGCGTCTTTTTAAATCTAAAGTCTCAAAAAATAGGAGCTAAGAGAAAGCGCGGGGGCAATCCTCTAGTTTCTCTACAAAATAGTAAATAATCTTGATCTTCTCCTAATTTTCATTAAGAAAGAAGTATTTAAAAAAATCCTAGAGGCTCCTAATATTTCATTAAAAAATATTGAAAACAACCTAAAAAAGTTAGTATAGTACGCAACAAGCATGGAGCTGAGGCTGAGCATTCCATCACGTGCGAAATATTTCGCCATGGCATGCGAGATAGCTCCACTACTAGTACGATTTACGAAGGGAGAGGTATGCGGATGTCCACGGTGGCATTCCTGCGATGGCAGCCTCACAAGTCAAAGTCACGGGCTGTCAGTGCGGATGAGGTAACCAAACACAACCAGAGAGACTCCCCCCCCCCCCCCCCCCACCCAATGGCGGCCGCATGGAAACGACAGCGGCCGCGCGCCGCCACCCGCCACCCAGCAACGCGGCCGCTTGAGTACCCCTCCCTTCCTCCTCCTCCTCCTCCCTCCTGCCTCGGCCGGTGAGCCCATGTGATCGCGCGGCCATGTCGACCGTCCCGCCGCCGAAGAGCAGCCCTCCTCTTATGGCCGCTCGCCGTCGCCCACCAATTCGTCCTCCTCCTCCTCCCGGCGCCATCCGTCTCGCCTCCACCGGCGCCGTCGAATCCACATGGCGGCGGCGGCGGCGCACCCCCGCCGTCGCCGGCCAGGGTCCCCTCCCCGCCGTCTCGCTCCTCCGGGCGGCTCCGGCTCCGAGGACGTTGCCAGGTCGGCGCTGCCTCCGCGCGCCGCGGCGGGTACAACGCCATGGTCGAGATCGTCTTCGCCGCCGTCGGGGCCGCCGCGCTCCCGTGCTCCTCGTCGCCGCCTGCCTCTGCTGCTCGAGGAAGACGGCGCCGAGGAGGAAGAAGAAGAAGAAGCCTCACAAACCCCGTGACGCATTTCGACGCGGACACCTCGGGATCCAAGAGGCAGCAGCAGCGGGCCGAAGCCTCCGGCGCCACCGCCGCCATGGCTGCCGAGCACCGCGCGGCGCCATCGACGAGCGCGGGCGGGGTGAGCAAGGGGACGTTCACCTACGAGCAGCTCGCGGCGGCGACGGGGGGCTTCGCGGAGGAGAACCTGGTCGGGCAGGGCGGGTTCGGGTACGTGCACAAGGGGGTGCTCGCCGGCGGCAAGGCGTGGGCCGTGAAGCAGCTCAAGCCCGGCAGCGGCCAGGGGGAGCGGCGAGTTCCAGGCCGAGGTGGACATCATCAGCCGCGTGCACCACCGCCACCTCGTCTCCCTCGTCGGCTACTGCATCGCCGGCGCGCGCCGCGTGCTCGTCTACGAGTTCGTCCAAACAAGACCCTCGAGTTCCACCTTCATGGTCAGTCAGTCACTCACACTCACTCTAGCTTGCACGCCATTGCTGCCTCCTCTGCTGCAAGATCAAGAAACATCCAATTCTTGTTGGTTCAGGAAAGGTTGCCGGTGATGCCATGGCCAACGAGGCTGCGCATCGCTCTCGGTCGGCGAAGGGGCTCGCCTACCTACACGAAGACTGTGAGCACCATTGCTCCAATAAATTTGTGTTTAAAAATGTCTATGATTTTTCATATCTGAATTGAAATTTGCATTTGCCATTTTGACCATGAAGGCCATCCTCGGATCATCCACCGCGACATCAAATCCGCCAACATCCTCCTCGACAACAACTTCGAAGCAAAGGTACACATTGACTAATTTACTCGAATTTCTGCAGATTTTTTTTATTTCAAATTGCGGCATCGATCATCTGATGGCCTGTGTAATTTCAGGTGCGGATTTCGGGCTGGCGGAAGCTGACGTCAGACAACAACACGCACGTGTCGACGCGCGTGATGGGGACGTTCGGGTACCTGGCGCCGGAGTACGCGTCGAGCGGGAAGCTGACGGAGAAGTCGGACGTGTTCTCCTACGGCGTGATGCTGCTGGAGCTCGTGACGGGGCGGCGGCCCATCGACGCCGGCGCCGCCGACCACCCCGCCTCCTCCTCCTTCATGGACGACGACAGCCTCGTCGAGTGGGCGCGGCCGGCCATGGCGCGCGCGTTGGCCGACGGCGACTACGGCGGCGTCGCCGACCCGAGGCTGGAGGGCAGCTACGACGCGGTGGAGATGGCGCGCGTCGTCGCCAGCGCCGCCGCGTCCGTCCGCCACTCGGCGAAGAAGCGCCCCAAGATGAGCCAGGTATGTCAATGCCATGTGTCATGACCATCGTCTCCGGCGCCGGCGGCGCCGCCGCCAGCCGTGCAGGGCTCACCGGAGATGAAAATTGGTGCAGATCGTGAGGGCGCTGGAGGGGGACATGTCGCTGGAGGACCTGAACGAGGGGATGCGGCCGGGGCAGAGCATGGTGTTCGGCACGGCGGAGACCGGGGGCAGCATCAGCGAGGCTTCAGGGTCGTACACGTTCGACATGGACCGGATCATTCAGGAGGCGACGGCGGCGAGGCTGGAGTCCGGCCGGCGAGACAATGCGTGTTTCTCCGGCGAGATGAGCGCGGAGTGGAAGCAGCCTCCGCACCGAGTGAGCAGGTAGCAGCAGCTTCTGAGTTGCTGGGTATCAGTATCACTTGGGGTGGCCATGTGCGGAACTAACACAAAGCGTGCGGTGTGCCCAATTTTTATTGGAAATATTGTTGGATATAGAAAGAGGAGGAAATGGTTTGATTGTTCCATTGAATGAAAGCATCGATAAATCTGCTTGCAGATTTTGAATGAGAAGCAGAATCTAGTGAAGGGCTAACAGAATACAGAACTGAATCTTGTTTCAGGTTGTTCAAATGACTGACAGTGTATGATTGTCAAATTCTTAAGACATTCGCCTGAATATAGCAGTAGCTGAATAGTAAGTGTCAGTGGCAGCATACACAGATAATCCAATCTTTGAGCGATTTTACGGTCATCGAGAAGGCACCAGTTTAAAATTTGGTTCCTCTCCAAAACTGTTAAATTTCTCCCAAGCAAAAAGTGTAAACACACAAACAGCTTTTCAAGCCAAATAGTACTAGTATTTATTTAATGACAGCTTCCTCATGCTGACACGACTTGATTTATTTATTCAACAACAGTTTCCTTTTTTTTTCCCATTTCGTTTCCTGGAGGTCGGAGTAAAGGAAAACAACGAAACTACAGTACTGTAGAACTGGCTGTAAGCCTGTAACAACTCCAAAACGAACTTAAACTTATTACAAGATATGAAGACTCAACCTAGTAATCTAGTTTAACTCAAGACAATAGCGTGCCAAACGTGTCGTGTCAAACTTTCGGCAGTGTGGTAGTGTTGTAAGGAGTGGATGGCTCAACCTACAAAACAGATTAAATTTCAACATAAATCCCTCAGTTCTAGGGTATGAGCTGTCAATAACACTTAGGAAACTAAATTTAATTATATAACATGGATAATAAATTATGATGAACTATCAAAGAACGTACAGCAAGATATCGTGTCAGCAAACTTGTAGTACTGCTGTTAAACCCCAGGACAGGCTTTCCTTCAACGCGGGATGCACGTAGAGATTCTCTCACTTGAGAGGCAAGAGACTGACACGAAAAAAATACAGACAACACAGTTCAGTCTTCAGATGAAGAAAATAAGACAAACATATGCCTGGGGAAAGTTAAGAGTAACACATGCTAGAATTGAAGCCAAAAACTAGACCTTCAAACAAAATGGAAATATATGTATAAATATTCAAGCACTAACTTGCCAGTTCCACTCCCACTGGTCAAATGAGTTTATTCCCCATAGGAAACCCTGGACTGCAATCCGGTGCTCGTAGATGGCTAAAAGCTGAAAGTAGAATTTGCTAGTGCTTAGTACGTCTGTAGAAAACAATAATGCAATTTATAGTAAACCAAGTATTATTCCGGTAATTTGGAGTCAACCAAATACTCTTCCAAAGAAGACATGAATGAAAAAGGATGTGCATGGATTTAATAGCTGGTCCAGATCATGTAAATTATAACTCAAAGGATTGCATCATGTAAAAAGAAAAAACTATATTCTACAAATGTTGTGCCATATGATTACAAATCAAGAAAGGAAAATGATGAAGCAGCACAATTTTATTTCTCTGCTCACATGCTGCAGTGGAGGGGGCAGCTGCACACAAGCTTTACTATCATAGGTCTAACAAGCAAAGTAACTTGCCCACTGTCCTGCACGTCAATTCATCTCAATTTCCCCCTTTTTTACATAAAAAAACAGTTGATTTGGTATTAAACATAGCAAGAAACCAGCGTAGTCATGTTTTTTTCTTGAGAAAAATGGAATATGCTGGTCAGAGCTTTCCTCATGAAGAAGAGAAAATACATTATATATATGAGCCAATTTAGGGCACTCCATCTTTACCTCCATAGAGGTAAGAGAGCCACGGCACCACTCTAAACAAGATCAGAATTCTATTGGTGAAAAGAATTGATATGGTTCAGGACTAAACTTGCAACTCTAAACAGTGTCCGAATGCATTTGCATACCTGTCCAATCTCATAAGCAGATAATGAGGGCAGCAATAAACTAAGCGATGGTCGGTTGCCCTGAAAAGTCTGTAACAAGAAAGGACCAAGAAAGCACTGTCAGAAGCTACATCTATAGCTGCAAGCATAATGTCTTGGGAAACTAGACAAGGAATGAGTGAATTATTATTACCTTATGAGGGATAAGATGTTCAGGTACTTTCTCGCTATGCAGTTGTTCAGGAGTCTGGAAATACCCAGTGAACTGCTGTCAGAAACAACAAAAGAAACTGCTCATGGAAAGTGAGTATATCCGAAATATATCATTTACCTTTCCATAAGCAAGCGCATCAGGCTGAGCAAAGAAATTGGACATCAATTCGTCATGATTGCTCACAATTTCCCCTAAAAAAATATGCGCAACATAGGTGTTCAACATGCAGTTGAAGAATCACAAGGTAACATGCAACATATTAAGGTTTGAAAGAAAAAAAGGATCATGTACAATACCTTTCAAGTAAACAGGTTGCTGGCTTTTTACGACACCGATAAAATCACAAGGAATAACTCTTCCCTGGAAGTTTAGGCACAAGCATTATCAACAAAGATGTATTTTCTTTCATAAAAACAAAGATGGATATTCACAAAAATAAGTTTTCCTAACTAATTCTTCTTTTTCCTTTTGCATTATTAGATACTTAGAAAGGTAAGAACTAAGAAGTCAGTGTTACTGAGATAACTTAAATATTTTGTTGAAAGAATGACAACGCAGACTGAAAAACACAGTGCTGATATCGCATAGAGCTATAGAAGAAATCAAGAACAAGACAAGATAAATGTACAAGGTAGCATGGTCGCAATTTGCATAATCCATTCATAAAAGTTAAACATATTGGATGCAAAAGGACGATGCATAATAAATGGAGCATATAACAAATCAGCAAGAGAAAAAAGAAATGCTGTATGCTAGCAAAATATCATCAACTCTAAGCACCATGGCATTGTCAAGCTTTGCATACCTTAGATGCTAGTCAAGTAAGTCCTAGATCATAACATGCTAGATGTACCAATCATTACCTGATGGATTAATTGATAGAAGCTGTGTTGCCCATTGGTTCCAGGTTCACCAAAATCAATTTCACCACTCTCAGGGCAGTTGAACACCATCAATGGAGACACCCTTTCCATTACTCTCCATGCTAAGCTTTACACCATAATGAGCACATGTTATGACTTAGAAATAACTGGAGCAAGAATCGCAATAATGGAACTGGGAAAAAGGAAGCTAGTGAAGAACCTGCTGAATATGCGGTGCAATTTTCTCAAGTGCTTGGGAATAGGGCAATATTGCCTAGAAAAAAAACATCTATATTAGAGATAGCACCCAAATTGAAGGTATGGGTCAATTCGTAATTGAAAATACGATCCAATGGGACAGAATTTCTTACTCTAGCTGAATATCCGAGAAATGAAACATTCCAACACTCAGCAACCAAGGAGTACCTACCCATAAATGATAAGCAGCCTGTTTATAAGGGTGTTGGCAACAGTAAACACAATAGAAAAGCCACTTACAGGAATATTTTTCTCAAATGAGATGAACAAAAGTGTTTGTCGATGCTGCTGCACCCTCCAAAAATCTTCAAAAGAAAAGAATTATTAATAGAGCACCATCTATCATCGAATTTTAGCCTCAAGGCCCTCCAACTTGACCAAGCGAAAAACTTATTAAAGAATTCCAGCATAATTTAATCATCATATCATCGGATTTTACTTTCCATAGAAAGAAGAAATTTCACACAGTACATAGTATCCTCATTATGACCACATCCTACAATAATTTCCACAGTACCACAATGGACAAAGAAGATACATTCTGCTGGACAAAAAGGGACCCCAGGTCTTATATTTTCTGTGTCAGGCGACCAGTGATACGTATATGAAGTATGAAACAATGCAAAAGGGTATCCTGATTTAACAAAATCTTTTCCTAGAACTGAAAAATAGGTATAGTTATTAGCACTCACCTATCGGTAGATAAATCTGCAGTATTATTATCAATGCTATAAGCTTTTCTGTTTCAGTATATCATTGTTTAGTGCCACAGTGCCATTGTTTTTCAAAAGACTCTAGCATAATATGTGTATTGCAAACACAAGAGGGCCAAAGAAACACAAATTATTTTATAGTAATGAAATTGTCCTATGCTGCAAATTCGAACTCCTAACGGTATTGTATTATCTATTGTAATTAAAAAAAGTAGACATTTATGAATAGATAGCGTACTTCTGAACAATTGGAAAGCCATACTGAAAGAGATAAGGGGCAGGACACCAACAGCACTGCAAACTGCAACATAGATTAAAGTTACAAACAAACATAAGGTATGCATATTTTTTTAATTGAAAAAAATTCTCACCACTATAGCGGCCACCAACCCAGTCCCAAATGCAAAACATTTTTTGGGTCAATTCCGAACTTTCCCACAAGCTTCAAAACAAGAAAAATGTTTAGATGAAATTTCATCATATTACGAATAAACAGTACATTGATGAACACTACATTTGTAGTATGAAAGCATAATAGCCCTAACATGTCAACGATGCAAGTTCAACACAATTATAATCCAAATGTGACGTAATTTAGAATGCAGAAAATAGATTAGATCAAGTGAAATTTGAATCGAAAAATAAAAGCTCCAGAAGTACTCAAGATTGGTACTGACAGCAATCATATGTTTTGCAACAGCATCAGGTCTGAATAATACATTTTGGATCAGTCACGATGATAATGGACCCAAAAGGTGTTTCAGGTGCAATAACTAAACACCAAGAGAAGAGACAATCCACTCTTAAGAGTTCGAGCATTTAAACATTGTTTCAGCTGTTGTGAAGGTCTTCGCCTACCAAACTGCAAGTTTTACACAATTAAAAACTTCTGCAGATATTCGTAATGTCAGACAGAAACCTGTACTGAGTGTTAGTATGAAAGAGCAAA
The DNA here is from genome assembly GCA_009805545.1 of Oryza longistaminata. Lineage (NCBI taxonomy): Eukaryota > Viridiplantae > Streptophyta > Magnoliopsida > Poales > Poaceae > Oryza > Oryza longistaminata. The sequence goes on along the minus strand of CM020180.1, from coordinate 32,763,017 downwards.
ACATGGTGATTACCAAGTGTTGTTTCACAGGATCTAAATCTTTGATGCTTCGTGCAAACATCAACAGGGTCGACATTTGCAAGATACAAGATACCTAAAATTACATAATATAAGTTAATCGATGAAAAGCATTGTGCATGAGTGATATAAAAATATGGAAACTGAATAATAGAAACAGTAAAACATCATCCAGATTAAGATTAGTGTAAATTAAAGTACTCAGCATAGCACAAGACCCTATATAGCATAGAAGAACAAGATCTAACAGGAATCGTGGACTGATTTTCACAAAGTAAAAACTGCTGAAACAAATTACTGAGAAGACATAAAGGCAGAGGTAATCTTACTGACGCAGTAGAACAAATTGCTGGATAAATGGTTGTTCACATTAGTATTAGAATATACCGCAAACATACAGTTCGCGAAGCAATTGGAATAGAATTGCTGTTTTGGCAACACATTACATGTAAAACTGTCATCACACTTACACATCTTATTGCCGCCTCTTTGGGCAGATTCCTGCAGCTTCTGATCTGAAAAATTTAGCAAGACTTTCAGGTTGTGCCAGATCCATAATTTTTCGGTAACAGTCAGAGTCTGGGAACATAAGAATGAACAGTATAAAAGTTCACCTGTCCTGGAGGCAAGCATGCACAAACAGAGACCAAGAAGCTACCACGTATATCCTATCTGACACACAACAATTTGTCAATCGCTTTACCAGTTGCCTAACCTACAGTATAAATAATAACAAGTAATAATCTCAGATGTTCCAAAACATTGGTGAAGTTCAAGAAATCTTATTACCCATGAATCCAGCTCCTAAAAGTTTTGAAATTGCTTGATTTATCTTTTACACCCAAACTTGGGAACCACATTGACGCCCGATTGCTATTTATTACTTCGTCTTTGGAGCCGCTTAGAGCTAATGAAGCACTGATTGTTCTCTGCTATTTAATCTAAGAAAAAGAAATCAAGTATGTTACAAATGCATCAACAGCAACTTCAAAGACAATGTATATGGATGGGAAACTAAAAAATAGTCCAAACGTTAATATAAATTTGCATCAGATCTTCAGAACACTAGTAAGCTTTTTACTACAAGCAAATTACATGCAAGCTAATAATGGGTACCCAGTGTTCAATGGAAGCACTCTCTTTAAATATGATGAAATTGGCTGATAATACCGTCCCCTCAGGAGCTGAACATCTTTTGCAGGTCATGATGCTTACCTTGTCCACCTCTAAACTCTTCTTCAAATCTTCTCCTTGAGCTTTGCAGCTATAATATTGGATAGGGATATATCCCAAATTAGCTACTCAGGAAGACCAACCACCATATAAATGACACAAAAACCATAACTACATCAAATCAGGTCTCACCTCGGTGCCATTTAAACAGGCTTCTTCCATGGTTTCGCGGTCGCACCTGCTCGAGTATCCGAATATATGCCTCATAACTCACTGTCATCAACAGCTGAGAACGGAAGCGAAACACAATGCCAATGCAACCAGACAAAAGATTCAAACCTTACGCTGTCATTGCCTTGCAGCGCTCAAACATATCCATCAAGATGGCGCAGGTGCGTTTTTCTGATTCCCCACATGCGCCTGCTCCCCGCACTCAAAACACAGAAATCATAGTGGAGCTTACTATCCAATCTAATGAATCATATTACTCGGAATAAGCGGCGGCAATGCGAGCACTCAAAGCTTGCGCTGTATGATAACAGAGCATCAATCCACGACGCTTGGGCCTTCCATCTGCTCGGTGGTTCGCAGATGAGCGCCGACACGCATGGCTGCTAGCTGCAACACAAAAACAACAACAAATCACACAACGATACGCAACGCAACCAATCATCAGCCGCAAAACGCATCTATCTTACCGGAATCAGAGCAAGCGGATCGAACACAATGGCATGAAAACAGATGCGATAGCAAACAGCTAGCGAGAAAAAATAATTCGTGGGGGCGAGGAATTATCCGCGGGTGGGAAGGAGCCCGATCGGTGGATGAGGAAGCGGATCCGGCTTGCGCTTCCTCGGAGTTACTAATTTTTATATCTCTAGATTTGTTTTTCTTTTTCCAATTTTGTCTCCCGTGTCTTCCGTCACGCTGGGGTGAAAATAGTAGGTGCTCCGCGCCTCTGATCGGGATTCCGGTTGATATGGTGGGTGGGGGACGACGGTGGCGATGCGCCTGCGGAAAAAAAAAAAAGGAAAAGTGCAGACAGATGTACTACTGTTGCTTGTCCACCGTCACTCTAGTTCTCGCTAGGCGGCGACCGGAAACGGCGGGCGGCGACGGCGGCGGGGAGACGGTGTTGGGTCCAGAAGTGTCGTCGGAGTGGCCAGCCAATGGAAGAAAACTGACCGATGGGAATTAAGATCATTCCCCATATCTATTATATTATTTTTTTTTTATTACACGTTACAACGGAGACCTCATAACGCAACGTACACTCCCATTACGAGCTAAACGCATCATACAAACCCGTATCTCTTGAGCATCTCGATATGGACTGGCAAATTCTGGAGAATTGACGAAGTCACCTAAGAAAAAAAAACTCTCGCTTTTAACGGGTACGTCGTTCTATCGCTGAAACACAAGCCATAGTGTCCAATCAAATTTAGTGGTTAGCTTCGCTATTACAAAAATAATTATTAAATCA
>CM020180.1:32744794-32760318 GCA_009805545.1 Oryza longistaminata | reverse complement strand
GGCGTTCTATCATCTCCGATTCTCTGACGGCGCCGGCCGCCTTGCTAGGCTTAACATCTCAACATGGCTCACTCATCTCGAACATGGTTTGCACGCGAAGCACACGCAGTCTGTCTAGAATCTTCGAGAACCCCTTTCGCGTGGAGGAGACAGGCGCACGGCAAACGAGACGACGCAGCAATGTAGCAAGATGGAGAGGCACCAACTAACTAATCCATCCCTGGTCGGGCTGTGTGTGTCCGGGTGCCACAGCCCAGTGTGTCGGCTGCGGCTTCGGCTTCGGCCGTGCTTTCTCCATCAAATTGACGCCGTCTCTGGCCAGCACAGGCTTCACGTCGGTGTCCACTGCCGTGCCGAGGGCTCCCCGGCGTAACCGTTCGTACGCACTCAACGGCTTTGGGAGATGAGATGTCAGCAGCTGGGCGAGGAGGCAAGGCAGGGAACAGCTCACTGCTGTAATGGCTGTGGCATGCATCCCGTTCCCCGTGAGCCGAGTGTTACTGCTCCATTTATGCTGCTGCTCTCAAACGGTGTTCACCATGTCATATTCCACGGGAACAAGAAATGAATGTTGGCTGCCTAGAGTGAAACCAGCTAGGTTCAAATCCTAACAATTTGGTTTTGAGTCTTCCTATTTGGCTAGACAGAAGAAATTGATTGGTACGGCTAGAAGATTAGAGGATATACTGCATTGCATTGCCATGGCTGATGGCGCCGAAGGTCATCCAACGAACAAAAAAAAGAACCCTTAAATTAGTTAGACCTAATGCTCACCTAAAATTACAGCTATATACAAGTTGCATTTAATCTGTTCTACATAGGCTTGGCATAGCTCTACTCAGCAATAAGAACCTACCGAACCAAAAAAGAAGGCCAAAAGAGCGCTAGAACTTGTATCAGCGGACTGCGATAGCTTCTTCAGAAGAGTCTGATTACTCGGTGTCCAGCAAGCCAACCAGATTTTGCAACTGCACCTACACTCTTCTCGGTTAGTGAGTTAAGAGTTGTCTGCTCTACGAACGCACACGCCTCCTGTGAGTTGTCGTCTGTACTCTTTGCCCTTGTAGGCTACAGTATTTGACCTGTTTGATCATAGTCGTGATGGGCAAATTAGAATAATCGTTCTAACAGTTGTGTACATAATGGGAATAAAACCGAGAAGGTTGTATCACTTACGTGCATTGATGCAAGTGTGGACAGCAATTCTCTGGATTGGTCCATTAGAGTGCGCTCTTGTGTAGCGATTTTGGCGAGGTCAGAAACCAAAATACTTGTCCCAGATAGCTGCATAGTGACAGATTACTCAGCTAAATGGAAGAAAGCTGCAGCCTCTAAGAATATATATATTTCCACAAACCTAAAAGTTGTTATATGTAATTTTGTTCTTATTAAATCCTCTAAGAATCCATGCATGGCACAATCGTTTGGACAGTTTATGGCAATGCATGAAGCTCTGAAGTGAATTGAATTTGTAACATTCCAATTTGACCCAACTACAAAAGTAAGACAAAACAACCTGCGTTTATCCTAGCCTTCTATTCATAAATCAGAAGCTCAACAAGGTTGTTGAAGCCATCTGATCTAGTATGGTTGACTAGGATCAGCCTAATCGACAGAAATTCTTGATGATATTGCCCAATCCAACCATCCAACAGATCAGATGACTTCGAAATTTTCTTATATATCCATGGAAAGAACTACATGTACATCTTTTGTCATGACAAAAAATCAAAGGTGTCTATAGGGTGCTAAATATGTTATCGAGATAATTTTATCATTAACATAAGGAAATGTAATCGGTAGATAAGTAACTCACTATGCATAAAAATGAATAAAAGAAATATAAAACAAATAGTACCTTAGCGAGCAAAGTACATATTGAACTTCCTATTGTCTGCATGATGTCAACTGCAGAGCCAACAGCGTTTTTGACATCTTGGATATCAGCCTGCAAGTGATAAAGTACAAAGAAGGATCAGAGATTTTATCGGCAAGTAGAAATACATGAAAGTAAATTAGCTATTAGTTGACAAGTTATTGCCAACCTTTGCTCCATCAGTAACAGGAAGGCAAAGAATGGTGGCAGTTAGAGCTTCCACAATCCCAGATAAAGAATTTGCATGATCCCTCTCTAACAAAGACCACTCCTCCAAAAAGTCCATCTGTATAAATCAAATTCTATCAGAATTTCTGTCACAAGATAGTGTTGAGAACTGAAATTCAAAGCTATTACAGAAAGCTAATAGTTCTACCAGGTCAAGCTATGACCTAGAATGATACTGTAGATTGTCTATGTCCCACTGCAGAGGCCACATGCTGATCCTTTTCCTTTTCAACTTTACAGTTATGCACATGAAAGGGCCATGTGCAATGTATTGAACAAAAGCCATTATGTGAAAAGAAAAGGCCCGCGTGGAGCAGTTATGCAAACAAAGGAAATCTGTATTCAGATAATCCTGCATAGAACTAGCTCGTCCTAGAGTAATTTCAGAGTCTTCTATTTCCTGTTGGTAAAAAATTCTCTTGCTAACAATGTCTGCCAACCAAATGAGCAGGATATTTCAAGGTAATGGGAGGAATTAACAGGAATCATAATAAGTATTAAAGTTAACCAAGAAAATATTGGCTATGTGAAGCTGTAGCAAAAACAGTAAACCCAAGCTTGCAGAAGAAACAAGATACAGTTCTTACTTGTCCCTTTAGAACTGTCATGAGTTTCCAATTGTTCCGGAATAGTTGTAGCTGAAACCTTTTAAGAGCAACAGATTTACGCATTCCTAAGGTAGTAATCCATGCATCACTTAAGTATTTCTGAAAAAAGAAAGAACGAAATGTTAGCAGAAGACGAATAAATAAGGCAGAAAACATAACATTGCCTTAAATAATCTGGCCGGTATGGACCTTCTTTTTATCTAGGTGTAGTGATGATTAAAGATGGCCACTTGGCTCCTTCGATTAACCACTTATAGATGATAGACAGACTTTGTCTGACTCAAATGCAAAATTCAAGCTCCAATTTTTAAATATTCAAATACATCTTGAACGCTTTAGGCTTCAACAGACAAAGAACTTAAAAGCCTTGTGTCCGTTCTTTATGTTCCATGCTATGGCAACAATTGTTCACTTGAAAAAAAAAACTGATAAAATACCAGACATATGATTGATAGTTATAAGTTTCCTGGTGTATCTATGTTCAAGAAGTTTTTAAATTTACTCAAATATGATGATGTACACACTATAAGCATGAGCAAACAACCTTGTGTACTAGTACAAGCCATGGTATGAAACCCATCTCCTTGGATTCTATGAATTGTATTTTACACAAGCTATCAGTGAAACTACTAGATTGGCAGGAATCAGGTAAAGTCTAAAATCCACAAGCATGTGTGCTAATTTTCAGATGTGCATCAACATGAATAGAGATAAATCTATAGATACATATATTACGGATTTTGCTTGCACAGGAACAGACCGCCTCACAAATTGCAATGGAAAAAATGATAGCATATTGAGTATTCACATCAATTTGTCAAATAGCAGAGTGAACATGTGATAAACTCACCTCTGCAGTCATCTTCTGCGCGGCAAGTGCAGCATCAGCCTGTGCATTTACACACCGCCACTGCAAATGTCGATTGCATAAAATCCTCAATAGGTGCTCACAGTCAACCTTACTACACCCAAGCCACCTCCTTTTCACTTGACTATCCAACCCATAACCAGATGAACTTCTTCCGTGCTGATCTCCATATGATGCACTCACCCCCACAGAGCCCCTTGGTCGGGATGGGCTTGACATCCTCCGTGATCCTACAAGCTTACTTGGTGAAGGCTGCCTAATTGGCCTATTCAGTGGAGACGAAACAAAGCCATTCAGCAACGATTTCTTGACTGGTGCTGTCCTGGGAGATGATGCAAACCCAGAGCTATGTGTCATGAATGGTGTGCTTGGATCTGCAAGGCGATTCGGCCTGCTGGCCGCAGCATCCTGCAAGAACCGTGCAGGCACACTCATCCCCTTTGGCGACGAGCGTGCTCTGCCCATGCCTGCATCCTGAGACCCAGAATTGCTCCCTGATGACACACTCTCTGTGTCCGATGACATCAAGTAGTCGCCGCTATCAAACGAGGCGCGCCGCACCCCCTCCTCGAACACCATTGACTGCCGCAGTGAGCGTACAGCAGCCAGCACAGCAGCACCCCTCTTGTCCAGAGAACAGTCCAAGCTCTTGGTAAGCGGATTCCCCTCGAACCCATGGGCAGCCCTCGCCGACATTGGCCACCTCTGCTGGCTATGACCACCTTCAAACACCTTCCCCCTCTCCGGCACTGTGCCCATACTGGGCCGCCTCCTCTCGGGCGTGGTGGACGCCGCCGCCACCGGCCGCCGCACCGGCGAAGGGGAGGTGGCTATACATCGAATAAAAGCGGCAGCAATGCGAGCACTCAAAGCTTCGCGCGCGTATGTTATAACAGAGCCATCAATCCACGCACCTGGAGGCCCTTCCACTGCTCGGTGTCGCAGATGAGCGCCGACGACGCCATGGCTGCTAGCTGCAACAACCAAAAAACAACAACAAAAATCACACAAACGATCAACGCAACCAACCAAATCATCAGCGCAAAACGCATCTATCTTCACCGGAAATCAGAACCAAAGCGGAATCGAACGAAATCGGCAGAAAAACCAGATGCGATAGCAAACAGTAGCGAGCAAAAAAATAAATTCGTGGGGGCGAGGAATTATACCGCGGGGGGAAGGAGCCGATCGGTGGATGAGGAAGCGGATCCGCGCTTCGCTTCCTGCGAGTTACTAATTTTTATATCTCAGATTTTTTTTTCTTTTTCCAATTTCTTCCCGTGTCTTCCGTCACCGTGGGCTGAAAATAGTAGGGCTCCGCGCCTCTGAATTGGGATATCCGGTTGATATGGTGGTGGGGAACGACGGTGGCGGTGGCCTGCGAAAAAAAAAAAGGGGGAAAAGGGTAGACAGATGTACTACTGTTGCTTGGTCCACCGTCCACCTAGTCTCCTAGGCGGCGACCGGAAACCGGCGGCGGCGAAACGGCGGCGGGGGAGACGGTGTTGGTCCAGAAGGTCGTCGGAGTGCCGGCCAATGGGAGAAAACTGACCGATGGGAATAAGATCATTCCCCCAATTATCTATTATAATTTCTTTTTAAATTACACGTTACAACGCAGACACTTATAACGTACGTAACTCACCATTATAAGCATACGCATACAAACCCTATCTCTATGAGCATCTTCGAAGATGGGCCGGCGAATTCTGGAGATTGACGAAGTCACTTAAGACGTCTCGTTTTTAACGGGTACGTCGCCTATCACTGAAAGCACAAAGCCGTTAGTGTCAATCAAATTTAGTGGTTAGCTTAGGCGATGTACAAAATAATTATTAATTATCATTATAATCTAAAGTTGATATTTATTTTACTGTTATAGCCTTGTTCTGTTATAGATTATAATCTTAACTTTAAATTGTTTATAGCAACAGAAAGAAAACTTAAATGTTAATTTAATAATGTTATTTTCACCAAATAAAATTTAATTTATAATAAAATAATTATTGGTCAAATATTGAATTCTTTACATGTGCGCCTACGGAGAGAGTAATAATTACTAAGAACAAATAAAATGTTTAACTAAAATTTACTTGAAAATCAAACTTGAGGATGCTAGAGAAACACCCAGGGGTTTTTCGGCTAGCTCCACAAGATGGTGGGTTAGACGACCTAGATTCGAAGCCTCACCCCTTCTAATTATTTGATATTAGATCCTTCCTTAATATTCGCGGTTTTTTTTTTAAACTTGGGGATGCTAGACCAATCCGTTTTCAGCCAAAGACAGTACGGGCTTGTTCGGATTATAGGATAGGAAAAGTATAGGAATAGGAATAGAAAAGGAATCTAAGCGTGAAACAGAGAAATGAAAATCAAAGGAATACAAAGTTGAGAACATTCAGATCACAGGAAATTGATTGTCTAGGATTTGCATGCAGGAAGAAAAACAAAAAGAGCTCAAGGATAGGATTTGCATGCAGGAAGAAAAAAAAAAAGAGCTCAAGGTGGATGTGATTTTCCTGTACTTTTCTTGTGAACTCAGCATCAAAGGAAACTTTCCTTTGGATTTCCTACAACCAATTTTCATGATATGAATGACATGAAAGGAAAAAATTCCTATACACAGTATTCCTCCAAAAATCCTGTGAAGATTCTCTAATCCGAATAAACCCTACATGTGAGGGGAAAAAGAAGAGGTACCCAACCTTTGATAACGCTTACATTACCATATTGTAGTTATATAGTTGTAGATTAAGTGTCAGTGTTTTTTCCAACAATTTTTGTTTCGCGAACACACAAAAGACATTCCATTTGGTTCATGTAGGATAGTCATACTTTCCATTTTCTATCTTACTTATCACTAGCTATAAGTTAAATTGTTTATACTCCATACATTACCATAGCTGGATCTCTACAACCGTTTCATTTAGCTAGAGGCTGCAACTCTCACAAGCTTGTTTCACATCTACACAAATATATGTTTTGCCACATATTTCTCACTAGTGCATAGATTAAGTTGTTTTCTCTATGGGGTAGAGGATGTGGATTGGCTCGTACCTGTACGGCTGTACTCTGGTTGTTTTCTCTTTTGCTGAATGACTCATGGTGTAACCGATGCAACAGTCCATCTTCTACTCCTTCCGTTTTAAAATAAATTAATTTAAGTTGTATTTTATACTATAGACTTATGAATTACTACCTTACTAATTATTTGGTAGCATCAAAACTAAGATAAGTTTTGGCACTACCAATTTTTTGGTAGGATTTTATTATATTTGGTTATATTTGATGTGAATTATAGTGCAGAATACATGAGCATTACCAATAAATTGACTTCAATCCAAACCAAACATAAGTATTACTATTCAAACTACCAAAACATCGGAAGAGCATTTTTTTTAAACCTAAAACAACCTAAAACGTGGGAAATTAGCACCTATTTTTTTAGATAATGAGAGAGAAACTAAGAAGGAAATTAGCACCTATTTTTTTAAGATAATGAGAGAGAAACTAAGAAACTATTTTTTTAGATAATGAGAGAGAAACTAAGAAGGAAATTAGCAGATAATGAGAGATTTAGATAATGAGAGAGAAACTAAGAAACTATTTTTTTAGATAATGAGAGAGAAACTAAGAAGGGAATTAGCAGATAATGAGAGAGAAACTAAGAAGGAAATTAGCACCTATTATTTTTTTATAATGGAATAGAAATCAGCACATGTTTGATAGAGAGAGAAATGGTGAGAGAACTCACGCACGAGACAGGACTCGAACGCAGGCCGGTCCAAACCGTGGTAGCGCTGCTACCACTGGACGTCGGAAGAGCATGTTTTGGTAGCAATCTAAAAGGATCATATTACTAATTTATTACAGGACGGAGGAAGTACTGCAACATCTCAAAATAAATTAATTTAGTGCGTTGATCAACTACTCCACCATCTCAAAACTGGAGGGTAAACATCAACTTGAAGGAAAGGAGAGTTTTCATATCAGAAAATGCCTCATGGATTGGAGCACAGAGGCCAGATCTATCTCGTGCAAGCACAGTTCCGAGGGTTTGCTCATCTTGTCCCAGCGCCGCAGGATGAGGCACTGTTTCGACGCAAGGTTGAGTACGGCGATGAGAACGGTGTCCAGCAGCCGAACCTGCATGAGCACGGCGCCGCTCACGAGCCCCAGTCCATGGAAGCAAACGACGCCCATGAACATGTCGTGCCCGGCCTGCCTGTCGATCGCCAGCCTGCTGATCACCACCTGCCTGCTCCACCTCGCCGCCGGCGATCCCTCCGACGACGACGACGACGGCAGCAGCGTCCACTGCGATATCACGAGGACCTCCGCGACGATCAAGCTCAGCTCCCCGTCCGGCGACGGCGAGGGCGCCAGGATGATCCCGTCGGATTGCCACCCGAAGGGCTTCATCCTACTGAGGCAGTCCGGCGGCAGCTCGATCCGCGACGCACGACGGCGGCCGGCGCCGACGTCCACGGCGAGGATGTGGAGGTCGGCGGTGACCCCGCCCAGCCTTTCCGGGCACAGCCAATACACGGCGTTCCGGCGGCTGACGACCAGTGGGCGATGGGCGTAGAGTGGCGATGAGATCGGGTGAGGTAGTTCTTCCATGGCGCGGATGGCTCCCCACTTGCCGTCCTCCGACGAGAACGTCTGGGTTTGCAGCCTCTTGTCCATGACGAGCAGCTCGTAGCTGCGGCCGGCGCCGCCGGTGGCGAGCAAGGCCGGCGGGTACTCGTCGACGACGTCCGACATGAGGAGGCGGGTGGTGTCGCCGGTGAGGATGTTGCAGATGCACAGCTGCTGACGAGGAACGGTGCAGAATGCACGGACGCCGACCGGTCTCTCCCGGAGGACGACGAGGACGTCGCGCGACGCCACCGTCTCCGAGTGCTTCAATTCCGAGTCGTATGACTTGTAGATAGATTGGGAGGACGGGTCGGTACGACGGCGGCGGCGGCGGCTCGACTATGTGGCCGAGGAACTTGCCGGAGACGCCGAACGGAGCAGCAGCGCCGCTGGCCGCCGACTGTGGGTCCTCGACGACGAGCACGGGTGGATCGTCAAGCGAGCGAGCTTGTAGGAGACGGCGAAGAGGAGGGTAGGGTCGAAGCCGGCACCGTTGGTGGCGCCGCGGAGGCGAGGCGGATGCGGCGGAAGGACGGGTCGAGAATGGCGCGGCGGATGGACTTGCCGGTGGCGGCGCAGCGGACGGTGGTCGCGGCGTCCAAGCGCGCGACGATCTCGAGCAGGAGATCGACCGGGAGAGTCGTCGTCGTCGTCGTCGTCCGCGCCTCGGCCGTACCGCCGCGCGTGCACGTAGCCGCTTTGCCGTGGCCTGCATGGCAGTCTCGTCGAAGCACGAGCCGTCTCGTAGGCGTCTTTGCTGCCATTTATCCCGGCACGTATGGAACAGGTACTCTCTCGTTGGAAGGCACAATATGTATATGCGTCGGTACTGAGCTACTCGGGCAGCGCCAAATATGTAGTAGTAGTAAAGTAAAACGATTCCAACTAGCTATGCGTCTCGTGGTCGAATTCATTGACGCACTCCAATACATATACAAATCGGTTTCTCCATTTTATATTATATAAATCACTTTGAATTTTTCTTTAATCAATTTTTTTAGTTTCATCAAGTTTATAAAAAACTTAACAATATTTATAGCCGACTGCATCGTTCGCCGTTCGCCGATCTCCAAACTCCGGCCATGTCAGAGCGAAGCGCGCCGGCGAGCTTGCGTATGCCCGAACGAGGTCACCACATCAACGGGGTCAACGGGAGACCTGCACGCGTGCCACGAGACTGGGCGCGCCGGCGATCGGTCGTCATCGCCGTCGCTGCTGGATCTCCCGCTCGACGTCCTGCTCGAGATCGTCGCCCGCTGCGACGCCGCCACGTCTTAAGTCTCGCCGCCACATGCAAGAACCTCCGCCGCGTCATCCTCGGCGACGACTTCCGCCGCCGCCTGGCGCTCCGCGCCGCCGCCAACGCGGCTTCGACCCCGCGCTCCTCCTCGGCGTCTCCTACCGGCTCCACAAGCACGGCGGCGCGGAGGATGATGTACGTCTCGTCCAGGCATACGGCGCCGCGCACGCTTCGACGAGAGCCTGCTCGGATCGTTCATGCCGGTGGCCTCGCGCGATGGCATCCTCGTCCTCCGCCGCGAGCACCGGGATGCGAGCTCGCGCGGCGCGGCGCCGGCCAACTTTGTGCGATCAAGATTCGACCACTCGAGCTGCTCGTCTGTAACACGCTCACCGGCCACGTCGTCGCTCCTACCCTGACCTTCTGCGACGACGTCTCCACCTACGCCTTGCTCACCGTCGCCGGCGCCGGCTGTTCCTTCGAGCTGCTCGTCGCCGACAGTCACCTGTTGACGCAGACGTACCATCACAGAACGGTAAATGGGGCGCCCGCCGTGCCATCGCCATGCCCCCGGACCACCCGCGGCTCGGCGCGCCGGTGGACGGCTGCAGCGCCGCCGTCACCGGACGAACCGTACACTGGCTCTGCCATAAATCCAGACCAAACTCCGGCGAACACGCGGTTCGTCGTCCTCTCCGTCGACGCCGACACCGCCCGGGGAGGTGCCGGAGCTGCCGAGTGAATGCATTGGCGGGAAACCGGCGCCTTCGACGTCCACGGCCCCACTTGCCGGCTCGGCGGCGGACGGGAGGCTGAGGCTGTTGGCCGCGGGATGCAGGCCATATCGGTGTGGACGCTGTCGCCGTCGCCGGAGGCGGAGGAGGAGCCGATCGGTGGAGCCAGCAGGCGGTGGCGATCCACGCCCAGCGAGGGATCGGCAAGACTCTCTTCGGCGAATCGTGGAAGCCGTATCGCCTCGACGAGTCCGGCAGGCTGCGGTCGACGACACGATTCATGGGTTCGCGGAGAGGAGCGGCGTCGGGATCCTGTGGATGGAGGGAGGCGGCGGGCTCGCCCGGTTCAGCCTCGCGACGGGAGAGCTCGCCGTCCTCCGCCGCGCGCCGGCCGCCGGCGACGAGCGAGACGCGGGCCATGTCTCGTGCGTGTTCTTGCATGAGGTAGACTTGGCATCTCTGCTACGAACCATGACATGCTTGTGATCCACGCGGGCGCGCGCTGCTCGCGGCGCGCCGGCGCGCGAGCGATAGCGAAACAAATCCTCCGTGGGCCAAACGGAGGCCCAACAAATGGGCCATGATATTGGGCTTGTGTGCTTGGCCCGTAAACACAATTCGGCCCAATGTTAATCGTAGCAGATCTGCCTTGTCGACGGCGACCTCTCCGGCGACGGATCGACGCTGCAGTTGCGACAACTACATAAAACTGCAATGCTCCAATAAATCCGAGAAAGAAAGCACACAGATAGGCAGAAAATGCCTGCTCAATGCACGTACAAATTCCTCTATGTACAGAAATCTTGCAATATATATATTAATATATATATATATATAATATATACTGGAAAACCTTGGTACATATACAAATCTAACCTAAGCTCGATCACTTTCAGAAATCAATCTTGTATCACTTTTTCAAAGTCAGTCAGATACTCACTCAGGCCTCACAGGCACAGCACCCATGGCGTACTGACAATCAATTAGCTCCCTTGCTAAATCTGTGATCATGCCACCCAATATGTTCTTCTCCAAATCCCTCACGACTTCATTTCTCTCAATCGGGAGATCAGAAATGCGGTTCCACCGAAATCCCACATCGAGTTAGCATCCGGTGATTGTTCTGCATGTCCCTGTGAAGTATCATTCGCGATTTTCAGCTGTGCAATCTTCACCAGATGTTTGAGATTTCTTGGAGATGTTCAGGCTTCTCAATATCTCCATCCAATTCCATGATAAGATCATCCAAGTATTGCAATTTCATGTTAGTTGTGTTTGCCATGCTAACTTCTATAATTGCCTCAGTTCTTTTACCTTTCTTTCTGATTACTTCCCGCGCTATGTCTGAAAAGAGAGCTGCCTTTCTCTGACCTCTATCTGCACTGGCATTGACAAAATGTACAGGGACAGGATTCTGACAAGAGCCTTTGCAGTTTCAAGCAAGTATTGATCCTTTAGCAACATTCTCATAAGCAGTAGCTGATTCTCTGTGAATGAATCACACGAGACCACATGCATTTTTTGGTCTTGCAAATCCGTTGGATTGCGGGTCTCTTTGGCATCACCCAAATCTGATATAAAGCATTCAGTGTTTAAACATGCAGTAGATTTTCAAAAGTTCATTTAACAGAAACTGGTCAAGTATGATACCATCCAACGGTTTCTCTTTAAACTCCACTAATTGCAGATTTTGGTGATGTTCCCCCTCTGTGAATGTCTCTGGTGTTTGTGTAGTTTCACTAGCTGTATTAGACTTGTGTCATCCTGCACTTGCAGAAAATAAACACATTTCATTAGACTGATATGAGGTGCACAAAGTATTTTTGCATATGACAAACTTACATTTGTCTGAGTTACACTCTGATCTACCAAATTTGATCTACTACCTTGCATGCACATAATTGTGGTCACTTCAGCTATTTGCTTCATAAATTGGTCTGGGGAACCATTCCAGTTGTTCTGCTGTCTTCCACCATTCCTGTAAATTGCTCAGAAATACCTCCATCGCCATGGCTATCTGATGGCTTGACAATATCATTTTCTTCTCCATGCTTCCCATTCTCCTGTTGTATCTCTGTAGTATATGGGAGAATTTTCAATTGTGTTGCTTCTGACTTTGTTTGACCTCTGTGCTCTAAGTTCTGAACGCCATCTTTACTCTTCATTTCGTGATATTCTGAGATTCTCTTGGCACGCTATGTACATCTGTCTGTTTATTGATGATTGCCGCTTCCGTTGATCTGTCTTGCCGTTCTTCCTCTTGCTGCATTCTTGATTTCAGTAGTGGCAAGGTTTTCCTTGTTAAACTTAACTCTAGTTCTCTTAGATTTATCCTCACTGTCTGTGCCCAGCAATTGTTTCATGCTTGTAGTTGCTTCTTTTCCTGATGTTGTGTTCTCTTCTTGAAATAATGTGCTTCTCTTCAGTGACTTGTCTTCTGTCTGAAATTTCCTAATTCTTTTCAGAAAATCCATCTTTTTTCCTGCATCGGTGCGCATCCAACATTTGCAACCTTCTGCTGATGTTTTCTCAGTCAGTTTATTCTCCTCATGGAATTGTTGTCCTAGACTACCTCTTCCTCCCGCATTCTCCATTTGCTTAACATTTGTCTCATGGTTTGCCTGTTTGCTTATCAACCGCAGGAACCGATGAACATATTAGACACCTGCAGATTAGCACTTTTGTATACTTCATAATTTTTCAGGCCAATCTTCCACTCACACTGGCAGCAATCATGTTGTGTCCTTTGGATGAACACCCTTCTGAACCGATAATCTGAATCGGCAATCTGCCGCTGACCGCATTCGCCTCCTATCCTTTCTTGAACAATGCTTCAGGTTTAACAAATTCTCCATGCCCTTGTTTGCTACCTGGTGATGGAAGATATCCATCCCATTAGCTTGGCAATCACATTAGGCATCCTGACTTTTGCATCATCATTGTCACCTCTAGAAACATTGCCTCCTGGAATTGTTGCCTGTAAAGTAAGACCTGCAAGATGATGACTGTTGGAGTACTGAAACCTGGCTGAATCTTGTGAGGAACAATCTGCATTGACAGACTCTTCGGTTCTTGGCTTGCTCGCCCTCTGAATCCTCATCAACGATCCCAGCCAGCCTTGCGAACTCGCGAACGCGCCGAGTTCTTCAGTTCTCCTTGCCCTCCAGTAGCCACACCTTGCCATTCCCGGATCCTTCCATGTAATCTGATGCCTCCTGAAGCATCACAAGCATGCTTAGTAGCTCCTCCAAGTCCATGCTCCTCTGAAGAGCTCCCTCCCAATGTCAACCGAGCTCCTCCTGCTCGTGTCCTCGCGCGCGCCGCCCGATGAGTACGCCATGAGGCATTTCATCTGAGCTTCTTGACGCCGATCGCCACCTTGCCGACGTGCGCGCTGGGTAACACCAGGTGGCTCTCCGGCATGGCGTGATCGTGTCCCTGAAGAAGATGGAGCCGTGTGCGCGACACGAGCTCGATGTTCTGGAGCTTGCCTCTGTGGCTGAAGGCGATTGCCAGCGCCATCTGCTGTCGATGCTGCTGTTCGCGGGCTTCTGCTTGGCGCTGCCTCCTCCTTGGAATGGCACGATTTGGTGCGAATTGGTGGCCGGCGTGGCGCGTGGCGCGGCTTGCCGGCTCCGGCAATGCATTGCCGCTCTGTTGTGCTGTGATTACAGAGCAAATTGGGTAAAGAAAACTAGAAAAGAGTGAAATGGCAGGTAATTTGGAGCAGATTGGTGTATCATTTGAATTCTTTGCTTAGCTGATCTGTTTGCTGTGCTTTCAGCTCTTCCTGCTCGAGGAGCTGCTTGTTGTGCCTTCCTGGCTTCGATGTGCCCTCTGAGAATCGAGTGAGAATCTGTACAGACGAGTGCAATTTCAGAACTTCCTGCAGATGTTTCAGTTTCAAGGAAAATTTACTGTTCATCGTAATTCGCGTCATTGGACAATAATTAGCAAAAAAAAAAAAGGACAGCGTTTATTCTCACTGACAAAATTATCTCCACGACAAAAATTATCTGAACATGAATTCTTCAGAATTCAGATTCACGAGGGACAACTCAAAGAAGGGGGAGAACACAAAGTACCTCGAGGAAGAGCGCGGCGTTGGACGACGACGTGCGCTGCGGGCGGCGCCGGCGAGTCGAAGCGAGCCTCTCGCGGCGGCCGGAGTCGAGCGCAGCTTCTGGCGAATCGGCGCCGATGATCAGGCACCTTGCCATTGCCTCCAGCTCTCAAGGAAAGAAAACACCCTCCTCTCCCTCTCCCTGCAGCTGTCCTGCACCATGAAATCACAGCCAGTTTGTTGCCTGAAGAAAAAAAACAGAAAAGAAAAAAGTACAGTGTAGTTTTCCTCGAGTTGGTGAGTCATTGTGTTCAACCTCTCATTATCCTGACTCACCTTTTGCCTTGATCTGCTCATGAGTCTCCTACAGTGAGTGAGATGTCTCATCTCATCTGGGATGATGCATCTGTTCAGTGGAAGATTGCCTTGGAAGTAACACATCACTGCTGACCTGTTTGCACTCCTCAGTTCACAGAATGCAAGCAAACAAAGAGATTGTTTGCATTTGAATCATCCTTGATGATGAGCTTGTAGCTATAGCTTTTTGATTAGGTTTTTGTTATGGGGGGGTGATTTTCTTTTTCTTTTTTGACTATGGTGGCAGTCCCTTGTGGATTTGTGGGAAATGTGACAAACTTTGGTGTAACTTTTTTGGTGAGAGTATATGTCAGAGAGTTTCTGAAAAAGATATCTTGTGGTTAAAGAATCATATCAATTCAGAAGGAGAGGGTAGATTAAGATTGACACGTTAGTTATAATCTAATATTTCCAGGCCTGCAAAAAGCTTAAAAAGATTGATGTTTGGTACAACATCACAATAGTTTCTCTTCGTGAGGTTTTGTCTTGCAAATTGGTTATAAATGAGAGAAAACAAAGACAGTTATACATACTAATACCACTTTATTGAACACCAATCCAAGGAGATACATAAGCAAGGTTCGCTTTAAAAACCCATCTTCTCCAAATACTTTATGCATACTGATGAACTGACGCTGGACTAAGAAACAGAAAAACTGAAGTAGTATCTAGAAGGACTATGTCTGCAGATTGCATCTGAAACAAAAAGACTATAAAAACAATTCTGACACCATTGCCTAAAAGACAAACCACCAAACCTAAAAGCAGTACATCACAGGTGTACATGGTCCAAAAATTGGAAAAAGCTCAAATAACTAACCATATGACAAAATCTGGTCACTCTAGATGATATATTACACAAGGATGCATAACCATATCAATTGTAGTGCATATCACTTCTTGCTCACT
>CM020180.1:32727810-32744769 GCA_009805545.1 Oryza longistaminata | reverse complement strand
GGGGGAAAAAAAAAAAAAAAAGGAAAAGTGCAGACAGATGTACTACTGTTGCTTGGTCCACCGTCCACCTAGTCTCCTAGGCGGCGACCGGAAACCGGCGGCGGCGAAACGGCGGCGGGGGAGACGGTGTTGGTCCAGAAGGTCGTCGGAGTGCCAGCCAATGGGAGAAAACTGACCGATGGGAATAAGATCATTCCCCCATTATCTATTATATACTTTTTTTTTAATTACACGTTACAACGAAGACACTCATAACGCACGTACACTCACCATTACGAGCGTACGCATACAAATCCTATCTCTATGAGCATCTTCGAATATGGACTGACAAATTCTGGAGATTGACGAAGTCACCTAAGACGTCTCGCTTTTAACAAGTATGTCGTTTATCACTGAAAGCACAAAGCCATTAGTGTCAATCAAATTTAGTGGTTAGCTTACGCTATGTACAAAAATAATTATTAATCATCATTATAATCTAAAGTTGATATTAATTTTACATAGCCTTGTTCTGTTATAGATTATTATCTTAACTTTAAATTTTTCATACCCTATATTGTTTATAGCAACAGAAAGAAAACTTAAATGTTAATTTAATAATGTTGTTTTCACCCAATAAAATTTAATTTATAGTAAAATAATTATTGGTCAAATATTGAATTCTTTACATGTGCGCCTACGGAGAGAGTAATAATTAATAATTACTAAGGACAAATAAAATGTTTAACTAAAATTTACTTGAAAATCAAACTTGGGGATGCTAGAGAAACACCTAGGGTCTTTCGGCTAGCTCCACAAGATGGTGAACTAGACGGTCTGGGTTCAAAGCATCATCCCTTCTAATTATTTGATATTAGATCATTTCCTAATATTCGCATTTTTTTAAAAAAACTTGGGGATGCTAGACCAATCCGTTTTCAGCCAAAGACAGTACGGGTTTGTTCGGATTATAGGATATAGGATAGGAAAAGTATAGGAATAAGAATAGGAAAGGAATCTAAGTGTGAAACAGAGAAATGAAAATCAAAGGAATACAAAGTTGAGAACATTCAGATCACAGGAAATTGATTGCCTAGCTAGGATTTGCATGCATGAAGAAAAAAAAAGAGCTCAAGGATAGGATTTGCATGCAGGAAGAAAAAAAATAGCTCAAGGTGGATGTATTTTTCCTGTACTTTTCTTGTGAACTCAGCATCAAAGGAAACTTTCCTTTGGATTTCTTACAACCAATTTTCATGATCTGAATGACAGGAAAGGAAAAAATTCCTATGCACAGTATTCCTCCAAAAATCCTGTGAAGATCCTCTAATCCGAATAAACCCTACATCTGAGGGGAAAAAGAAGAGGTACCCAACCTTTGATAACGTTTACATTACCATACTGTAGTTATATAGTTGTAGATTAAGTGTCAGTGTTTTTTCCAACAATTTTTCTTTCGCGAACACACAAAAGACATTCCATTTGCTTCATGTAGGATCGATAGTCCTACTTTCCCTTTTCTATCTTACTTATCACTAGCTATAAGTTAAATTGTTTATACTCCATACCTTACCATAGCTGGATCTCTACAACCGTTTCATTTAGCTAGGCTGCATCTCTCACAAGCTTGTTTCACATCTACACAAATACTCCCTCCGTTTCAAAATGTTTGACACCGTTAACTTTTTAGCACATATTTGACCGTTCGTCTTATTAAAAAAAATTGTGAAATATGTAAAACTATGTGTGTACATGAAAGTATATTTAACAATGAATCAAATGATATGAATAGAATAAATAATTACTTAAATTTTTTGAATAAGACGAATGGTCAAACACGTACTAAAAAGTTAACGGTGTCAAACATTTTGAAACGGAGGGAGTATATGTTTTGCTACATATTTCTCACTAGTGCATAGATTAAGTTGTTTTCTCTATGGGGTAGAGGATGTGGATTGGCTCGTACCTGTACGGCTGTACTCTGGTTGTTTTCTCTTTTGCTGAATGACTCATGGTGTAACCGATGCAACAGTCCATCTTCTGCTCCTTCCGTTTTAAAATAAATTAATTTAAGTTGTATTTTATACTATAGGCTTATGAATTACTACCTTACTAATTACTTGGTAGTATCAAAACTAAGATAAGTTTTGGCACTACCAATTCTTTGGTAGGATTTTATTGTATTTGGTTATATTTGATTTGCTACCAATATGAAACTAACATGTGAATTATAGTGCAGAATGTTCTAGATTGATGTCAAATTTAACATGAGCATTACCAATAAATTGACTTCAATCCAAACCAAACATAAGTATTACTATTCAAACTACCAAAACATCGTAAGAGCATTTTTTTTAAACCTAAAACGTGGGAAATTAGCACCTATTTTTTTAAGATAATGAGAGAGAAACTAAGGAGGAAATTAGCACCTATTATTTTTTTATGATGGATTTTACTAAGAAGGAAATTAGCACCTATTATTTTTTTTATGATGGAATAGAAATCAGCACATGTTATTGATAGAGAGAGAAAATGGTGAGAGAACTCACGCAGGAGACAGGACTCGAACGCAGGCCGGTCCAAACCGTGGTAGTGCTGCTACCACTGGACATCGGAAGAGCATGTTTTGGTAGCAATCTAAAAAGATCATATTACTAATTTATTACAGGACGGAGGAAGTACTGCAACACCTCAAAATAAATTAATTTAGTGCGTTGATCAACTACTCCAGCATCTCAAAACTGGAGGGTAAACATCAACTTGAAGGAAAGGAGAGTTTTCATATCAGAAAATGCCTCATGGATTGGAGCACAGAGGCCAGGTCTATCTCGTGCAAGCACAGTTCCGAGGGTTTGCTCATCTTGTCCCAGCGCCGCAGGATGAGGCACTGTTTCGACGCAAGGTTGAGTACGGCGATGAGCACGGTGTCCAGCAGCCGAACCTGCATGAGCACGGCGCCGCTCACGAGCCCCAGTCCATGGAAGCAAACGACGCCCATGAACATGTCGTGCCCGGCCTGCCTGTCGATCGCCAGCCTGCTGATCACCACCTGCCTTCTCCACCTCGCCGCCGGCGATCCCTCCGACGACGACGACGACGGCAGCAGCGTCCACTGCGATATCACGAGGACCTCCGCGACGATCAAGCTCAGCTCCCCGTCCGGCGACGGCGAGGGCGCCAGGATGATCCCGTCGGATTGCCACCCGAAGGGCTTCATCCTACTGAGGCAGTCCGGCGGCAGCTCGATCCGCGACGCACGACGGCGGCCGGCGCCGACGTCCACGGCGAGGATGTGGAGGTCGGCGGTGACCCCGCCCAGCCTTTCCGGGCACAGCCAATACACGGCGTTCCGGCGGCTGACGACCAGTGGGCGATGGGCGTAGAGTGGCGATGAGATCGGGTGAGGTAGTTCTTCCATGGCGCGGATGGCTCCCCACTTGCCGTCCTCCGACGAGAACGTCTGGGTTTGCAGCCTCTTGTCCATGACGAGCAGCTCGTAGCTGCGGCCGGCGCCGCCGGTGGCGAGCAAGGCCGGCGGGTACTCGTCGACGACGTCCGACATGAGGAGGCGGGTGGTGTCGCCGGTGAGGATGTTGCAGATGCACAGCTGCTGACGAGGAACGGTGCAGAATGCACGGACGCCGACCGGTCTCTCCCGGAGGACGACGAGGACGTCGCGCGACGCCACCGTCTCCGAGTGCTTCAATTCCGAGTCGTATGACTTGTAGATGGAGGAGGCGGTCGTAAGCGACGGCGGCGGCGGCGGCTCGACTATGGGAGGAACTTGCCGGAGACGCGAACGGAGCAGCAGCGCCGCTGGCCGCCGACTGTGGGTCCTCGACGACGAGCACGGGTGGATCGTCCAAGCGAGCGAGCTTGTAGGAGACGGCGAAGAGGAGGGTAGGGTCGAAGCCGGCACCGTTGGTGGCGCGCGGAGGGCGAGGCGGATGCGGCGGAAGGACGGGTCGAGGATGGCGCGGCGGATGGACTTGCCGGTGGCGGCGCAGCGGACGGTGGTCGCGGCGTCCAAGCGCGCGACGATCTCGAGCAGGAGATCGACCGGGAGAGTCGTCGTCGTCGTCGTCGTCCGCGCCTCGGCCGTAGCCGCCGCGCGTGCACGTAGCCGCTTTGCCGCTGGCTGCATGGCAGTCTCGTCGAAGCACGAGCCGTCTCGTAGGCGTCCTTGCTGCCATTTATCCGGCACGTATGGAACAGGTACTCTCTCGTTGGAAGGCACAATATGTATATGCGTCGGTACTGAGCTACTCGGGCAGCGCCAAATATGTAGTAGTAGTAAAGTAAAACCGATTCCAACTAGCTATGCGTCTCGTGGTCGAATTCATTGACGCACTCCAATACATATAAAATCGGTTTCTCCATTTTATATTATATAAATCACTTTGAATTTTTCTTTAATACATTTTTTTAGTTTCATCAAGTTTATAAAAAACTTAACAATATTTATAGCCGACTGCATCGTTCGCCGTTCGCGATCTCCAAACTCCGGCCATGTCGACGAAGCGCCGGCGAGCTTGCGTATGCCCGAACGAGGTCACCACATCAACGGGGTCAACGGGAGACCTGCACGCGTCCACGAGACTGGGCCGCGGCCGGCGTCGGTCGTCATCGCCGTCGCTGCTGATCTCCGCTCGACGTCCTGCTCGAGATCGTCGCCCGCTGCGACGCCGCCACCGTCTTAAGTCTCGCCGCCACATGCAAGAACCTCCGCCGCGTCATCCTCGGCGACGACTTCCGCCGCCGCCTGGCGCTCCGCGCCGCCGCCAACGGCGGCTTCGACCCCGCGCTCCTCCTCGGCGTCTCCTACCGGCTCCACAAGCACGGCGGCGCGGAGGATGATGTACGTCTCGTCCAGGCATACGGCCGCCGCGCACGCTTCGACGAGAGCCTGCTCGGATCGTTCATGCCGGTGGCCTCGCGCGATGGCATCCTCGTCCTCCGCCGCGAGCACCGGGATGCGAGCTCCGGCGGCGGCGGCGCCGGCCAACTTTGTGCGATCAAGATTCGACCACTCGAGCTGCTCGTCTGTAACACGCTCACCGGGCACACGTCGTCGCCTCCTACCCTGACTTCTGCACGACGTCTCCACCTACCGCCTTGCTCACCGTCGCCGGCGCCGGCTGTTCCTTCGAGCTGCTCGTCGCCGACAGTCACCTGTTGACGCAGACGTACCAATCACAGAACGGTAAATGGGGCGCCGCCGTCGCATCGCCATGCCCCCGGACCACCGCGGCTCGGCGCGCGGTGGACGGCTGCAGCGCCGCCGTCACCGGACGAACCGTACACTGGCTCTGCCATAAATCCGACCAAACTCCGGCGAACACGCGTTCGTCGTCCTCTCCGTCGACGCCGACACCGCCCGGGGGACGGTGACGGAGCTGCCGAGTGAATGCATTGGCGGGAAACCGGCGCCTTCGACGTCCACGGCCTCATCTTGCCGGCTCGGCGGCGGACGGGAGGCTGAGGCTGGTGGCCGCGGGATGCAGGCCATATCGGTGTGGACGTGTCGCCGTCGCCGGAGGCGGAGGAGGAGGCCGATCGGTGGAGCCAGCAGGCGGTGGCGATCCACGCCCGAGGGATCGAAGCTCTCTTCGGCGAATCGTGGAAGCCGATACGCCTCGACGAGTCCGGCAGGCTGCGGTCGACGACACGATTCATGGGGTTCGCTGAGAGGAGCGGCGTCGGGATCCTGTGGATGGAGGGAGGCGGCGGGCTCGCCCGGTTCAGCCTCGCGACGGGAGAGCTCGCCGTCCTCCGCCGCGCGCCGGCCGCCGGCGACGAGCGAGACGCCGGCCATGTCTCGTGCGTGTTCTTGCATGAGGTAGACTTGGCATCCTTGCTACGAACCATGACATGCTTGTGATCCACGGCGGCGCGCCGCTGCCTCGCCGCGCGCCGGCGCGCGAGCGATAGCGAAACAAATCCTCCGTGGGCCAAACGGAGGCCCAACAAATGGGCCATGATATTGGGCTTGTGTGCTGGCCCGTAAACACAATCGGCCCAATGTTAATCGTAGCAGATCTGCCTGTCGACGCGACCCTCTCCGGCGACGGATCGACGCTGCAGTTCAGTGCGACAACTACATAAAAACTGCAATGTGACACTACCAGAGCATAAAATAAACCGAGAAAGAAAGCACACAGATAGGCAGAAAATGCTACGCTCAATGCACGTACAAATTCCTCTATGTACAGAAATCTTGCATATTATATTATATATATATATATATATATATTTACTGGAAAACCTTGGTACATATACAAATCTAACCTAAGCTCAATCACTTTCAGAAATCAACTCTTGTATCACGTTTCAAAGTCAGTCAGATACTCACTCAGGCCTCACAGGCACAGCACCCATGGCGTACTGACAATTCAATTAGCTCCCTTGCTACATCTGTGATCATGCCACCCAATATGTTCTTCTCCAAATCCCTCACGACTTCATTTCTCTCAATCGGGAGATCAGAAATGCGGTTCCAACCGAAATCCCACATCGAGTTAGCATCCGGATGATTGTTCTGCATGTCCCTGTGAAGTATCATTCGCAGATTTTCAGCTGTGCAATCTTCACCCAGATGTTGAGATTTCTTGGAGATGTTCAGGCTCTCAATATCTCCATCCAATTCCATGATAAGATCATCCAAGTATTGCAATTTCATGTTAGTTGTGTTTGCCATGCTAACTTCTATAATTGCCTCAGTTCTTTTACCTTTCTTTCTGATTACTTCCCGCGCTATGTCTGAAAAAAGAGAGCTACCTTTCTCTGACCATCTATCTGCACTGGCATTGACAAAATGTACAGGGACAGGATTTCTGACAAGAGCCTTTGCAGTTTCAAGCAAGTATTGATCCTTTAGCAACATTCTCATAAGCAGTAGCTGATTCTCTGTGAATGAATCACACGAGACCACATGCATCTTTTGGTCTTGCAAATCCGTTGGATTGCTGGTCTCTTTGGCATCACCCAAATCTGTAATAAAGCATTCAGTGTTAAACATGCAGTAGATTTTCAAAAGTTCATTTAACAGAAACTGGTCAAGAATATGATACCATCCAACGGTTTCTCTTTAAACTCCACTAATTGCAGATTTTGGTGATGTTCCC
This sequence comes from Oryza longistaminata, assembly GCA_009805545.1. Taxonomy (NCBI): domain Eukaryota; kingdom Viridiplantae; phylum Streptophyta; class Magnoliopsida; order Poales; family Poaceae; genus Oryza; species Oryza longistaminata. The sequence continues at coordinate 32,737,666 of CM020180.1, read as the reverse complement.
CCTCTGTGAATGTCTCTGGTGTTTGTGTAGTTTCACTAGCTGTATTAGAACTTGTGTCATCCTGCACTTGCAGAAAATAAAACACATTTCATTAGACTGATATGATGGGTGCACAAAGTATTTTTGCATGATGACAAACTTACATTTGTCTGAGTTACACTCTGATCTACCACATTTGATCTATCACTTGCATGCACATCAATTGTGGTCACTTCAGCTATTTGCTTCATAAATTGGTCTGGGGAAGCCATTCCAGTTGTTCTGCTGTCTTCCACCATTCCTGTAAATTGCTCAGAAATACCTCCATCGCCATGGCTATCTGATGGCTTGACAATATCATTTTCTTCTCCATGCTTCCCATTCTCCTGTTGTATCTCTGTAGTATATGGGAGAATTTTCAATTGTGTTGCTTCTGACTTTGTTGACCTCTTGTGCTCTAAGTTCTGAACGCCATCTTTACTCTTCATTTCGTGATATTTCTGAGATTTCTTTGGCACGCTATGTACATCTGTCTGTTTATTGTATGATTGCCGCTTCCGTTGATCTGTCTTGCCGTTCTTCCCTCTTGCTGCATTCTTGATTTCAGTAGTGGCAAGGTTTTCCTTGTTAAACTTAACTCTAGTTCTCTTAGATTTATCCTCACTGTCTGTGCCCAGCAATTGTTTCATGCTTGTAGTTTGCTTCTTTCCTGATGTTGTGTTCTCTTCTTGAATAATGTGCTTCTCTTCAGTGACTTGTCTTCTGTCTGAAATTTTCCTAATTCTTTTCAGAAAATCCATCTTTTTTCCTGCATCGGTGCGGCATCCAACATTTGCAACCTTCTGCTGATTAGTTTCTTCAGTCAGTTTATTCTCCTCATGGAATTGTTGTCCTAGACTACCTCTTCTCTCCGCATTCTCCATTTTGCTTAACATTTGTCTCATGGTTTGCCTTGTTTGCTTATCAACCGCAGGAACCGATGAACTATTAGACACCTGCAGATTAGCACTTTTGTATACTTCATAATTTTTCAGGCCAATCTTCCACTCACCTGGCAGCAAATTCATGTTGTGTCCTTTGGATGACACCCTTTCTGAACCTATAATCTGAATCGGCAATCTGCCGCCGACCGTATTCGCCCTCCTATCCTTTCTTGACAATGCTTCAGGTTTTACAAACTTCTCCATGCCCTTGTTTGCTACCTTGGTTGATGGAAGATTATCCAATCCCATCAGCTTGGCAATCACATTAGGCATCCTGACTTTTGCTTCATCCTTGTCACCTTTAGAAACATTGCTCCTGGAATTGTTGCCTGTAACAGTAGAGACCTGCAAGACTGATGAGCTGTTTGGAGTACTGAAACCTGGTGAATTCTTGTGAGGAACTATCTGCATTGACAGACTCTTCGCGTTCTTGGCTTGCTCGGCCTCTGAATCCTCATCAACGATCTCCACCAGCCTTGCGGAACTCGGCGAACGCGCCGAGTTCTTCAGGTTCTCCTTGCCCTCCAGTAGCAACACCTTGCCATTCCCGGATCCTTCCATGTAATCTGATGCCTCCTGAAGCATCACAAGCATGCTTAGTGACTCCTCCAAGTCCATGGCTCCTCTGAAGAGCTCCCTCCCAATGTCAACCGAGCTCCTCCTGCTCGTGTCCCTCGCGCCGCCGCCCGATGAGTACGCCATGAGGATGTCATTGAGCTTCTTGACGCCGATCGCCACCTTGCCGACGTGCGCGCTGGGTGACACCAGGTGGCTCTCCGGCATGGCGTGATCCGTGTCCCTGAAGAAGATGGAGCCGTTGCGCGACACGAGCTCGACGTTCTGGAGCTTGCCTCTGTTGCTGAGAGCGATTGCCAGCGCCATCTGCATGTCGATGCTGCTGTTCGCGGGCTTCTGCTTGGCGCTGCCTCCTCCTTGGAATGGCACGATTTGGTGCGAATTGGTGGCCGGCGTGGCGCGGTGGCGCGGCTTGCCGGCTCCGGCAATGGCATTGCCGCTCAGTTGGTGCTGTGATTACAGAGCAAATTGGGTAAAGAAAACTAGAAAAGAGTGAAATGGGAGGTGAATTTGGGAGCAGATTGGTGAGTATCGTTTGGAATTCTTTGCTTACTGATCTGTTTGCTGTTGCTTCTGCTCTTCCTGCTCGAGGAGCTGCTTGTTGTGGCTTCTGGCTTCGATGTGGCCTCTGAGAACTCGAGTGAGAATCTGTACAGACGAGTGCAATTTCAGAACTTCTGCAGTATGTTCAGTTTCAAGAAAATTTACTGTTCATCGTAATTCGCGTGCCATTGGAAAAATAATTAGCAAAAAAAAAAAAGACAGCGTTTATCTCACTGACAAAAATTATCTCCACGACAAAAATTATCTGAACATGAATTCTTCAGAATTCAGAATTCAGAGAGGACGAACTCAAAGAAGGGGGAGGAACACAAAGTACCTCGAGGAAGAGCGGCGGCGTTGGACGACGACGTGCGCTGCGGCGGCGCCGGCGAGTCGAAGCCGAGCCTCTCGCGGCGGCGCCGGAGGTCGAGCAGCAGCTTCTGGGCGAAGTCGGAGCCGAGATCAGGCACCTTGGCCATTGCCTCCAGCTCTCAAGGAGAAGAAAACACCCTCCTCTCCCTCTCCCCTGCAGCTGTCCTGCACCATGAAATCACAGCCAGTTTGTTGCCTGAAGAACAAAAAACAGAAAAAGAAAAAAAAGTACAGTGTAGTTTTCCTCGAGTTGGTGAGTCATTGTGTTCAACCTCTCATTATCCTGACTCACCTTTTGCCTTGATCTGCTTCAGTGAGTCTCCTACAGTGAGGTGAGATGTCTCATCTCATCTGGGATGATGCATCCTGTTCAGTGGAAGATTGCCTTGGAAGTAACACATCATTCTGACCTGTTTGCATCCTCAGTTTCACCAGAATGCAAGCAAAGCAAGAAAGATTGTTTGCATTTGGAATCATCCTTGATGATGAGGCTTGTAGCTATAGCTTTTTGATTAGGTTTGTTGTTAGTGGGGGGTGATTTTCTTTTTCTTTTTTGACTATGGTGGCATGTCCCTTGTGGATGTTGTGGGAAATGTGAACAACTTTGGTGTAACTTTTTGGTGGCAAGTATAGGTCAGGAGAGTTTCTGAAAAAGATATCTTTGGTTAAAGAATCATATCAATTCAGAGGAGAGGGTAGATTAAGATGTGACACGTTAGTAGTAATCTAGTATTTCCAGGGCTGCAAAAGCTTAAAAAGATGTTGATAGTTTGGTACAACAAATCACAATGTTTCTTTCGTGAGGTTTTTGTCTTGCAAAGTTTGGTTATAAATTAGAGAAAACAAAAGCAGTTATATCATACTATACCAGCTTTATTGACACCATCAAGGGAGATACAGTGCAAGGTTCGCTTTAAATACCATCTCTCCAAATACTTTATGCATAGCTTGATAACTGACGCTGACTAAGAAACAAGAAGAAACTGAGAGTAGTATACAGTAGAGACTATTGTCTGCCAGATTGCATCTGAAACAGAAAAGGACTAAAAAACATTCTGACACATTGCCTAAAGACAAACCCACAAACCTAAAAGCGAGTACATCCACAGGTGTACATGGTCCAAAATCTGGAAAAAGCTCAAATAACTAACCATATGACACAAATAACTGGTCACCTAATCGAAGTATGTACAAGATGCCATAACATGCAACAATTTGTAGGTGCAACATCACCCTCTGCACTTGTCGGTCACTTAATTTCCTTCAAGCACACATTTAAGAACCATTTGATGGCTCAAAGTAGCAGCAAGTGATTCGACTATTTATTTGCCATACAGACTAATATTTACATCTCAAGGGAGCAAAAATGATTGGCATTGCAGACAAGAGAGCAACAGATTCCAGAGTGACTGCAGAATCGAAGAACAAAAAGCCTCACTTATATCTACCACAAGCATGAACAGGAAAGATGGTTGGACAGTTAGTTCCCTACAGAACAAGATAAAGACACATCTACATTCATGGGGTGGTCTGGCCATCAGGGCAATCGCCGCCTGAAGTTTCTACTGGTGCTTTGGTATGTCCGGACCAGCAGGCCAACTCCCAATCCAACACCCACGCAAATACCAAGGCCAATCCCAACCCCAACTCGGACACCAGCATTAAACCATGAAAGCTCACCGTCCTCGCCCTCTATAAAGTCCTGCCTCGTGTACAAGCTGTTATAATCAACATCCACATCTTGCTCAGATTTGGGATTCTGTGATTCTGATACCTGAAATGAGCGATATGGAAGGAAAGGGTACAAACTATCAAATATCTGCGAGATAAGAACTGAATCAAAGAATGCATCACTTGCAATCAAGATTGCAAAACAGAAGCATAAATCTATTGATTGCTACCCATTATACATGTCACTGTTATTTGGACTGGTGCATCATATTTATAGGAATAGCAACAAATGTCTCAATGAAAACATTCAAGCATGGACAGAGAAAAGCATGTTCCTATCATCGTTAACAGTGAAGGAGGTGATACTTAAGCTATACTAGCAATTACTGGTTATCTTTTATCAATAGACCCTGGGTTTACCAAATTCACTGCTAAAACAAAATATACTTAACATGAATGAATAGGCAAAGTAAGAGAAAAACAGCCAGTTAGAGTTGAGGATGTAATCAAAATGAAGATTTAATTTCTAATATCGCCAGGAATACGGCCACACATAAGCATAACGAGAACTGTGGGCATCAACCTAATTAAGCAATTAATTGTTGATAGCAATCTAGCTTGCATTCTCCCTGCATTCTCTTGCTAAAGGCTGTGGTGTTGCTAGTTGCTGTACACTTAACAATTTAGTTGGAAGGCGAGTATTATTTTACAACACATATTCATAGCAGCAATGCTGTCAACAGTCACCCTAAATCATTAACCTGGGAAAGTCAAACTAGTGTCTCTATAGGCTATTGAGTGAAGGTACCCTACTTACCTTCCAAGGAAGTTGACAAGTTAGGCATCATTTATTATCTAGGATACATAGAGTTAACTAGAAGGATATGCCTTATATGTTGGCTTAGAACTAAGGGTGAATTAGTACGCTGAATGTTATATGCATGAATGTAACAAATAAATTTCTCCATGTTGTCCATATATACTTTGCAACTTGCTTGAGATATTCCCTGGAGCCACATTTTTCACATTATCCACTACAGCAGTATTTATGCTGACAGTACTACTAAAAGATCCAACTACTACCAACCTTTACAGTATGTACTCATATCTGTTATCATTATTCTCTGAATCTAAATTAAACAGTATCAATTTCAAAAAGTGAAAAATGACATTCCACTTTAAATAGTCAAACAGATCAATGTATTGATACTTTGTGCATTGGGTGCTCTCATTCGACATGACGACAGTTAACTGATTCCCATATATAATTAACATACATTTATCAGTTTGACAGAGTGAAAACAAAAAATAGCATTTCAAACCATTAATATTTTGCTGTTTCTACAGTTCATTTTATCTCATGGGCATGTAAAATAGCAACCAGATCTGCATCAATCAGCCAAGAGAAAAAAGTGATGGAGATGCGTGCACACCCTCCATGTATTTTGCAACTTGCACTGTATATGAATATGGTACAAGTACTGACAATTGAGCTTATATAAGGATTAACAACTGTTCCTAGACTGATTCTAGTCTCTCTGTTATCCTTGTAAAAGAGAACATGGGAAATGACATGGCTATGGTGATATAGTGTTGTTTTCACAAAAACTTGCATAACAACACGTATATGCATTGGAAAATTTAAAAGGGTCTGTTTATACTCCTCATATTGAAACATATGTTATCTGTAGTTGGCTCTTAGCTAAACTAACATGCTGCAAAAAAATGCTCTAACTATTTCACTGTTTCTTATGCACAGTTGCCTCACTGCTTTTTAGGGGGAAAAGGAGTCTCTTGAATTCAAAGCTATCCATCACCTCCCAAATATGAGACTATAGACTACCTAAAACCCTAAATGGGGAGTTTGAGATTGTAGACAGAAATAAAAACTTTCAAACATGCTTAGCAGGTACCTGCAAAGAGTCCTCATTTAACTCTTCTTTTTGTTGTTCAGTTGCCTCATTCTCAGGGATGGAATCAAGCTTTAGTTTCATTTGGGATTTCCTCCGTGATATATGCTGCACAGTCTTTGTTAATATAATAGGTGTGCCACAGAAAGTGCCAGCAAGATAAACCTCTATCACAGGATGTACAGACTCTGAACCTGTGGACGGCTTCCCCTTGAGAAAACCATTGCATGATGATGCTGGTTGGCACTTCATATTCCATCTCTTGCTGCTGTTCTTCGATTCCCCGACAACTCCATTGGCACTGCACAACTCTAGGTCGCCTGTGAGCAGCAGATCGTTCTTATCGAACACCTGAAACCTGACACTCCCTGTCATCCTTATACTATCTGTGCTCACGAATGTAGCCTCCTCGGTCATTTTGTCAACCCTGTCCCTCCTGAGGGATGAAGAGATGAACTCGGTGTGCATGCTACTCCGCTGACCATTCACCTCGATGACCGTATCGGGAGACAGCGGGATGTGGTTGAGCGTGAGACGGTCCGGCGCAGACTCATCCACCTCGCAATTGCTCACCCTTACATAGAACACCTTCAAGTCAAGCCACGGCGAAGACCTCGGCGTATAGAGCGGGTGCATGATGATCTTCCTGGCAGTCTCAAAAGCCACCTCATCAGCCATCTTTTCGATCTTCCGGTACCAATTCGACGCAACTCCTTATCACACTAACACGGATCCAAACATATGTATTACACTACATGAATAAATTTCTCTTTCTATAGCCTATAGGACAGCTCCAGCTCCAGCATCTGCAGAAGAAGAATCGGTTCAATTAATCAGCCCGACCTAATGAACCCCCAATTTTGTAAAACAAACTGACGCCGTATTGATCCCGAAGAAAATCAATCAAGTCCGGATGGATCCCCAATCCACGCCGGCTGATGAATTCGAAGCGGAGGGAGGTAGGGAGGGAGGGCTAAAATACCTTCAATTCGATTCCAATCCAAGCCGAGAGACACGGAGGCCGCGCGCGTCGCCCCACCAGACCTTCTCGCCGACGTGCGCGTGCGGGGAGGAGGCCGTCGCCGTCACACACACACACACACACCGGTGCCTCCGACGAGCGCGGGATGGCTCCTCCGCTTCGAGGCGGGGCTCCGGCGGCGGCGAGGGGGCGGAGGCGGGCGGCCCGCCGGATCAGGATATCGGGGGGAATAATAAAAAAATCGGGTTCGGGAGAGAATTTCCGGGAGCAATTCGTTTTGTTTTTGCTTCTTTTTTTTTTTCGTTTGTCTTTTCTCTCTCTTTCTTGTCGACGAAATGGGGTGGTGGTGTGGTGGGGGTTGGAGGGGGGTGACGAATTTGGACGGAGTCCGCGTTGGCTTTGTCTTCGGTCGGTATCACTATCAACCGCGAGGGCGGCTGCCGTATCTCCCATTCTCCCGTCGCCGATTCGGTAAACGAACAAAACTACCGCGTTTTTTTTTCCTTGCGTAGTCTAAATCTCATATTAACTTTATAGGATTTATTTGTGTTAAAAAATTGTTTTAAACCCTATATAGATTAAAAAAGCTTTTGATATATTTCATCCGTTTCAATATGTAAGTCATTCTAGCATTCTCATTTCCCCACGTTCATATTGATGTTAATGAATCTATAACATCAATATGAATGTGGAAAATGCTAGAATGACTTACATTGTAAAATGTAGGGAGTAGCAAGAAGAGAAGATTTTCATATGGGTTAAAAGGTAGGCACATTCAGCCTAACAAATAAAGTTTTTTTTCTTTGAAAGGACTAACAAATACTTAAGTTTATTCCTGTACGCTTGATTTTTTTTCATCATGGATACATGTGCGTAGGTGTTTATTGATTTTAAGGCTTTGTTTGTTTCATTAAGAGAGAAGAATATTTACAGTGCACACGAAACAAGAAAACTCATTAGCATATGATTAATTAGATACTCTCTCTGTTCCAAAAATATAATAACTTTTAGCCTTTTAAATTTGTCCTTAAAATATAACAACTCCTCCACCATCATTCCCTTCTCAACCAATCACAACTCTCCGTCATTCAATTTTCCCAGCTAGCTTCACTTCTCAACCAATCACAATATTCCACTATTTAATTTTAACTACTTTCTTAATAACCGTGTCCAAATCTAAGGGCCAGTTTGGTTCATAGCCTATATTTGGCTTACCAATTTATGGGACACATAAACAGTAGGAACACAAATTTGGTTTGGATCCAAATATCGGCCAGCCTGAGGAGAAAGAATCGGCCACGCCGTCGACAGGAGCCGAATCGCGGGCGTGAAATTTGAACTCCCGCGCGCGCGGCCACACATCGACCATATGTATTCCACGCTGCACACAAAAGTTGGCACCAAACCAAACCTGGTTTAGCCAAAAATTGGCAAGGTTAGTTTTGGCCCTTAACCAAACACAATTTGGCCTTGTCAAATATTGGCCATGCTAAATTGTACCTTTGGCCAAATATTGGTAAGGTCCGTTTTGGCCTCAAACTAAACTTGCCCTAAAACTCCTTATATTCTGGGACATATGAAGTACTAATTATTCTAAACTTGAAAAATTGATTTATTTAATTTTTAAAATAACTTTGATATATATATTTTTTTTAAAAATACCGTTTAACAGTTTAGGAAGCGTGATAGCAAAAAATAGGAAGTTGAAGTTTGGAGTTGGTGTATAGATGCATAAGTGTTTAGGTTTTTTATCATAACCATAATTAATCATTTTAATTTTTATATGATATTTTACTATGTTCATCATAAATTTTTATGTTTTTCTGCCGGGATGAGAACCAAACAATACAACTAGACTCGTTGTTTCAGATGACATGGATATGTCCATGAGTTGTGATATATGTTGTATTTGACAAAGTTATCCTCCATAAAAAAAATAAATGTGATGTGACACAAGGAAGAAAACTTGAGCTCTCAAATCTTCCTGAGATTTTCTTCATAACCTTTTGTTTTCAAAATCATTTTCTTGCTATTTGATTGGTCTTACATACGCTATCCCTTATCCGCTTCAAGAACTTCAAGATATCTCTATACGCCTTCTACCCGAGAAATCAGATGAGGTAGATGTTTTCCTTTTTTCAATAATGGATTAAAACCCGATCCCTACACCAATAAGGATGTACTCCGTACGTAGCTAAAGAAGAGGTAGATGTTTATCAGAGTCCTTAAAAATATCCTCCACAAAAATAATTTGATCGAGGCAAGAATTAATCCGAGACACTCTGAACCTCACATTGGTAAGGTTGCAAATCTAACGTATCAATCTGACATCTGGCCTGTCTACTGATTGTTCGATGAGTCGTTGTCATTACCCCATCAGACTGATAAATAGGTGGGGGAGAAAAACGGTCAAAATGGCTAAGCATTTTTGTAGCAAACAACTCGATTTTGTGGATGAGAGCATGTCTACGCATGAACAAGCTTATGTCACCACTTTTTAGTCCAGTCAAACTATGTTAGGCATGCCGTACCAGCCAGTTGGAATTGGATCATGCTATCTTGTAAAATTCGCATCCTCTAATTCTAATCTTATGGCCTTGTTCTTGTGTGAAATAAAGTTATATTGAATTTTCTTGGAATGCTTTTCTATAACAGATTTTTAACTCTAAGAATTAATTCATTTGTTTATATCCTCAAATAGCTGTCACAAAAATCAGATAATGTTCGCGTATTATGATCACACGAATGCTTCTTTTTGTATATTTTTTCATTGCCTTTGGCCAGATTTTCATTTCCAGAACTGGCATTCTATTCAGGTCGTAAAAGATGCATACTAAAGG
>CM020180.1:32703923-32727785 GCA_009805545.1 Oryza longistaminata | reverse complement strand
AACCAGTACGCCAATCTCTCAACGCAATGGTCCTTGGTGTTCGAGAGATAATTCCGCTCGCACACTGGTTCTCGCACCAGTACGCAGCAATCTCTCAACATTAACTTCAGATGGTCAAGGTACGACTACGGCAGCGTAGGGTCCTCGTGCCACGACTCCAAATGATCGAGGGACACCTACTCACGGTTCTCACCAGTTGATCATAGTGATCTCTCGTACATTTGCTTCAAGTGGTCGAGTTACGGCTACCGCCTGGTCCTCGCCAGCGACGTGGCGTCTCTCCCACCACTTCCACTTTCAGTGTTCGAGTTACGACTACTCCTGGTCTCGACCACGATGTAGCGTTTCTCCGGCTACTTCCACTTTCAGTGGTCGAGTTACGACTGCCGCCTGGTCCTCGACCAGCGATGTAGCTTTTCTCCGGCTACTTCCACTTTCAGTGGTCGAGTTCGACTGCCGCCTGGTCCTCGACCAGCGATGTTAGGTTTCTCCGGCTACTTCCACTTTCAGTGGTCGAGTTGCGACTACTGCCTGGTCCTCGATCAGCGATGTAGCGTTTTCTCCACTTTCCACTTTAAGTGGTCGAGTTACGACTACTGCCTGGTCCTCGACCAGCGATGTAGCGTTTCTCTGGCTACTTCCACTTTCGGTGGTCGAGTTGCGATACTGCCTGGTCCTCGACCAGCGATGTAGCGTTTATCCCACTTCCTCTTTAAGTGGTCGAGTTACGACTACTGCCTGGTCCTCGACCAGCGATGTAGCGTTCTCCGACTTTCAGTGGTCGAGTTGCGACTACTGTCTGGCCTCGACCAACGATGTAGCGTTTCTCCACTTTCCACTTTAAGTGGTCGAGTTACGACTACTGCCTGGTCCTCGACCAGCGACGTAGCGTCTCTCCCACCACTTCCTCTTCAAGTGGTCGAGTTACTCTACTGCTGGTCCTCGACCAGCGACGTAGCGTCTCTCCACCACTTCCACTTCAAGTGTTTGAGTTACGACTACTGTCTGGTCCTCGACCAGCGACGTAGCGTCTCTCCCACCACTTCACTTCAAGTGGTCGAGTTACGACTATCTGCCTGGTCCTCGACCAGCGACGTAGCGTCTCTCTACTACCTCTATTTCAACAAAGTTGATAGCAGGTACACAATATCGCCAAGTGTTTTACCCAGAGATCCCTTACCACGACGACACCTAGCGTTGAAACCTATCCTACTATCCCTTTACGCCGTCTTGACAAGGCCTCCGAGGAACCTAAGGATCTTGGCTGGGGACGCCCAGAGCCGATAAGGCCTTGTCGATCTTCAGAGACGAAAGACCATGTAAGATCTGGTCGTGTAAGAGTTCTCGCCGTGCGTATTAACCAAGCGTGTAATCGGAAATTGACTTTTCCAACTTTATGGCTGGGGGCTAGGATCAGTACTTTTCAACCAAGGCAGGTCAAGGGTCCAAGAGCCTTATCCTCCGAGAACGATTCTCCGACGACAAGGCTAGGGGCTAGGGAGAGTATATAACTCTACAAACTGACTGATCGAAGTCGGTAAGAGAAGACGTCATACACAAATATTGGTCGGTAAATTTAATTCATTTACAATTTACCATACATATTATAACATGTCACCTTTGAGCATTCGCTCGGGGGTCCTTTCTATTTGATATTCTTTTCTGAGTATTGATTTCAGGAAAATTTATTCGACATTGACGAAGACTCCATGTCTCTATGGTTCTACACCAAGATCGACTAAGGCGAGTACGACCAATGTTGACAAGGCTCCGTCGCAGACTCTACGCCTTCTGATCGCTCGAGAACGGTTGCTGGATCTCGACAAGGAATACGGAATGAAGAAATGGTGTACCCGCCAAGATAAAATTTCTTGACTCAATCCAAATTCTCGATTACAGCAAGACGGGAGACTTAGTCGTACGTTCTGTACTTTCTCGGTCGACATCAGAGATTGAGTTAGACAAACCCTTTCGATGCCGCACGAGGCTGATAAAGGAAGTCTAACGTTATCTCTAAACTCACGCGAGAACAGTCACGTGAGCTCGATAACAGTTCCTCAGAAGTTTGCGGTTGAGAATATGAACTCGTTCATTTGCATCGAAGTCGGGGGCTACTGTCATGGTTATGGATACCACAACCTAATAGTAGTTGACTAAATCTCGGCAGGACCCACCACTACCATGTCCTATACGGAAACAACCTGCGGATATGGAGGGAGTTCCGGATAAGGAAAGACAACCAGAGTTCTACATGGAAACGACAAGGACTACTCGGATTATATCCATATTGGTTTTCCCTAGTTCTACTTGGACAAGGGGACACCTATGGATATAAATAAAGGCCCCCGAGGAGGAGAGGGGGAACCACCATGGAAGACACCCATGACAATCAACACACGCCCCCAGAAGCCACAACTACAAGCCAACATACGCCAAGACACGCCGCCAGATATCGACTTCAGGGATAGGTATGGCTATTCCCCTACGGTGTCTTCCGAATACCGTCAGGAGATACGAAAGCGCTATCTCTGATCTCGCCGGACACGGATTCGAGGAGGAAGGCTACCCTGTTGTCGACTACGAAGTCAGCCCTTCAGACCGCCACGTCGACAACAGTAGATAGGCTACCCCACATATTGTCTGGTGTGATTATGGTGAATAAAAAGGCAACATCGGCTCCGGCCACAGGATGTGGGTATGACAGCTCAGGGGCCGAACCTGTATAAATCTCTCGTCTCCGTCTCTTTTACCTCAATCTCGCGTATATCCTAGCACCGACGATCCCCATACTTGCAAATACCAGAATGACGACATCAAACGTCGACACAAAGTTATTTTTAAAAATAAATAAATCATTTTTTCAAGTTTAGAATAATTAGTACTCCATCTGTCCCAGAATATAAGGAGTTTTAGAGTTGGACACGGTTATTAAGAAAGTAGGTAAATTAAAATGGTGGAAATATTGTGATTGGTTGATAAGTGAAGGAAGATGGGAAATCGAATGGCGGAGAGTTGTGATTGGTTGAGAAGGGAATGTTGGGGGAGAAGTTGTTATATTTTAGGACAAATTTAAAAGGCTAAAAGTTATTTATTTAGAACAGGGAGAGTATCTAATTAACCATATGCTAATGAGTTTTCTTGTTTCGTGTGCACTGTAAATATTCTTCTCTCTTATGAAACAAACGAAACCTTAGAATCAATAAACACCTACGCTTATGTATCCATGATGAAAAAAAAAATCAAGCGTACATTAATAAACTTGAGTATTTTGTTGTCCTTTCAAAGAAAAAAAAAACTTTATTTTGTTAGGCTGATATGCCTACCTTTTAACCCATACGAAAACCTTTTCTTTTTGCTACTCCCTCCGTTTCACAATGTAAGTCATTTTAGCATTTCCCACATTCATATTGGTGTTATAAATTCATTACATCAATTATGACCGTGGGAAATGTGAATGCTAGAATGACTTGCGTATTGAAACGGAGGAAGTATATCAAAAGCTTTTTTTAATCTATATAGGGTTTAAAACAATTTTAACCACAATAAATCCTATAAAGTTAATTATGAGATTTATACTACGCAGGAAAAAAAAACGCGGTAGTTTTGTTCGTTTACCGAATCAGCGACGGGAGATATGGCAGCCGCGCCTCGCGGTTGATAGTGATACCGACCGGAGCAAAGCCAACGCGACTCGTCAATTCGTCACCCCCTCCAACCCCCACCACACCACACCCCATTTCGTCGACAAGAAAGAGAGAGAAAGAACAAACGAAAAAAAAAAAAAGAAGCAAAACAAAACGAATTGCTCCGGGAAACTCTCCGAACCGATTTTTTTTATTATTCCCCCGATATCCATCCGGCGCCGCCGCCTCCGGCCCCCTCGCCGCCGCCGGACGCCGCCTCGAAGCGGAGGAGCCATCCCGCGCTCGTCGGAAGGCACCGGTTGTGGTGTGTGTGGTGACGGCGACGGCCTCCTCCCCGCACGCGCACGTCGGCGAGAAGGTCTGGTGGGGCGACGCGCGCGGCCTCCGTGTCTCTCGGCTTGGATTGGAATCGAATTGAGGTATTTTTTAGCCATCACTCCCTCCCTCCTCCGCTTCGAATTCATCAGCCGGCGTGGATTGGGGATCCATCCGGACTGATTGATTTCTCGGATTATACGGCGTCAGTTTGTTTTACAAAATGGGGGTTCATAGGTCGGGCTGATTATTGAACCGATCTTCTTCTGCAGATGCTGGAGCTGGAGCTGTCTATAGGCTATAGAAGAGAAATTTATTCATGTAGTGTAATACATATGTTTGGATCCGGTTTAGTGTGAAGGAGTTGCGTCGAATTGGTACGCGAAGATCGAAAAGATGGCTGATGAGGTGGCTTTTGAGACTGCCAGGAAGATCATCATGCACCCGCTCTTACGCCGAGGTCTTCGGCCGTGGCTGACTTGAGGTGTTCTATTGTAAGGGTGAGCAATTGCGAGGTGGATGAGTCTGCGCCGGACCGTCTCACGCTCAACCACATCCGCTGTCTCCCGATACGGTCATCGAGGTGAATGGTCAGCGGAGTAGCATGCACACCGGTCATCTCTTCATCCCTCAGGAGGAGACAGGGTTGACAAATGACCGAGGAGGCTACATTCGTAGCACAGATAGTATAAGGATGACAGGGAGTGTCAGGTTTCAGGTGTTCGATAAACGATCTGCTGCTCACGGGCGACCTAGAGTTTGTGCAGTGCCAATGGAGTTGTCGGGGAATGAAGAACAGCAGCCAGAGATGAAATATGAAGTGCCAACCAGCATCATCATGCAATGGTTTTCTCAGGGGAAGCCCGTCCACAGGTCAGAGTCTGTACATCCTGTGATAGAGGTTTATCTGCTGGCACTTTCTGTGGCACACCTATTATATTAACAAAGACGTGCAGCATATATCACGGAGGAAATCCCAAATAACTAAAGCTTGATTCCATCCCTGAGAATGAGGCAACTGACAACAAAAAGAAGAGTTAAATGAGGACTCTTTGCAGGTACCTGCTAAGCATGTTTGAAAGTTTTTATTTCTGTCTACAATCTCAAACTCCCCATTTAGGGTTTTAGGTAGTCTATAGTCTCATATTTGGGAGGGTGATGGATAGCTTTGAATTCAAGAGACTCCTTTTCCCCCTAAAAGCAGTGGAGCAACTTGTCATAAGAACAGTGAATTAGTTAGAGCATTTTTTGCAGCATGTTAGTTTAGCTAAGAGCCAACTACAGATACATATGTTTCAATATGAGGAGTATAAACAGACCTTTTAATTTTCCAATGCATATACGTGTTGTTATGCAAGTTTTTGTGAAACCACTATATCACCATAGCCATGTCATTTCCCATGTTCTCTTTACAAGGATAACAGAGAGACTAGAATCAGTCTAGGAACAGTTGTTAATCCTTATATAAGCTCATTGTCGTACTTGTACCATATTCATATACAGTGCAAGTTTGCAAATACTGGAGGGTGTGCATGCATCTCCATCACTTTTTTCTCTTGGCTGATTGATGCAGATCTGGTTGCTATTTTACATGCCCATGAGATAAAATGAACTGTAGAAACAGCAGAATATTAATGGTTTGAAAATGCTATTTTTTGTTTTCACTCTGTCAAACTGATAAATGTATGTTAATTATATTATGGAATCAGTTAACTGTCGTCATGTCGTATGAGAGCACCCATGCACAAAGCGAGAACCAGCGAGCGAGTAGAATTATCTCTCGGACACCAATGGAAGTTGCGGTGTGAGAGATTGCTGCGTACTGGTGCGAGAACCAGTGTGCGAGCAGAATCATCTCTCGAACACCAATGGAAGTTGCGGTGGGAGAGATTGCTGCGTACTGGTGCGAGAACCAGTGAGCGAGCAGAATTATCTCTCGGACACCAATGAAAGTTGCGGTGTGAGAGATTGCTGCGTACTGGTGCGAGAACCAGTGAGCGAGCGGAATTATCTCTCAAACACCAATAGAAGTGTTAGAGTTGGTTTATTGCAAGTGTATCTCATGTGGCCAGCATGATTCACGTACCCAACTTATAGCATATCCGGATGTCCGTTCGCAATCATGTCGGGTGATCAAGCCGACGACGTTCGCGAGGAATTATCCGTTAACAACCTTTTCTCGAGTAGTCCAGCCATGGCTGGTGCTATGAGATAGGTCGTCGGTCTTTGTTGGTAGGTTGGGTGCGATAACTCCGCATTTGTCAAGAATGTTCTCGATAATGGAGTGTACTCGACCATAACCTACTCGAGCGCTCAATTGCTCCTGAAAAATATTTTCTAGAAGACAAGATATACAGCAGATAATATCGAGTATGTACTCAAAAAACTGCATGAATCTTCTAGTATTATCAGGATATAACGAGCAGATTAAATAACAGGCATTATGTAAACCGTAAACAAGCATGATTCATACAAAAGAGAACGGAGCGAGCCCCCAGCGTTAGACCGTAGTTGGCCTGACATCGGGAAACACTCGCACAACGGATATTGTATAAGAAACATGCTCTAGGTAAACATAATAAATTATAGATCTGACAATGCTGTATGATCTGAATAGGTACTATAAATTGTAGATAAAATATTGCGTACCTTTCTAGATACATGCCGGATGTATCTACGAAATTAGCAGATCAATTTAATAAACTGATCTACTAAATACCTTTCTGATGTATACTCGGAGCATACAGTAAATTGATGCGCCGTTATATCTCCTTTGATGACACCGGCCACGAGGGCCTGACACCCTATGCTGCTTTTGGCTTGATACGTTCCGAATAGGAGTTGACCAGAAAACAGCTGATCGGCATCAAGCCTGATGACACCCGGACTTGCCGGCAATAGTACGTGCGAGTATAAACCAGAAAATACCAGCACGTGATTAGTAGTAAAAATTATCATGGTCTTAATTAGAATCAGATTATAATTAGAGCAATAAACCTGGTGGTGGTCAGATTGTTTGGCGGTGGATGTCAACTCCCGAAGTAGTCGATACAAACGAAATCTCGTGGTCGACAATATGGGATTGTTGTTCTCCGCCGCGGCGATGTCTTGATGGATTGAGTTACTGACAACGAATTCCGATCTAGTCGGAAGATGTATTTGCACAGGTTGGATCTCCCCACAGCCGAAGTCGTCGAGTAGCTTGTTGTCATAGAGTCCATCTTTTGAACCCATCTCGTCGAAATCCTAGAGCACCAAAATCCCCCTACCTGGCGCGCCATTGTCGACGTTTGATGTCGTCATTCTGTTATTTGCATAGTATGGGGATCGTCGGTGCTAGGATATACGCGAGATTGAGGTAAAAGAGACGGAGACGAAGATTTTTATACAGGTTCGGGCCCCTGAGCTGTCAGGTAATAGCCCTACATCCTGTTGGCCGGAGCCGATGTTGTTTTTTATTCACCATAATCACACCAGTACAATATGTGGGGTAGCCTATCTAACTGTTGTCGACGTGGCGGTCTGAAGGGCTGACTCGTAGTCGACAACAGGGTAGCCTTCCTCCTCGAATCCGTGTCCGGCGAGATCAGAGATAGCGCTTTCGTATCTCCTGACGGTATCCGGAGACACCGTAGGGGAATAGCCATACCTATCCCTGAAGTCGATATCTGGCGGCGTGTCTTGGCGTATGTTGGCTTGTATGTTGTGGCTTCTAGTGGGCGTGTGTTGATTGTCATGGGTGTCTTCCATGGTGGTTCCCCCTCTCCTCTTCGGGGGGCCTTGTATTTATACCCATAGGTGTCCCCTTGTTCAAGTAGAACTAGGGAAACCAATATGGATATAATCCGAGTAGTCCTTGTCGTTTCCATGTAGAACTCTGGTTGTCTTTCCTTATCCGGAACTCCCTCCATATCCGCAGGTTGTTTCCGTATAGGACATGGTATGTGGTGGGTCCTGCCGAGATTTAGTCAACTACTATTAGGTATGTGGTATCCATAACCATGACACTTTGATATATATATTTTTAAAAAATACCGTTTACCAGTTTGGGAAGCGTGATAGCGAAAAAGAGGAAGTTGAAGTTTGGAGTTGGTGTATAGATGCATAGGTGGTTAGGTTTTTTATCATAACCATAATTAATCATTTTAATTTTTATATGATGTTTTACTATGTTCATCATAAAATTTTATGTTTTTCTGCCGGGATGAGAACCAAAGAATACAACTAGACTCGTTGTTTCAGATGACATGGATATGTCCATGAGTTGTGATATATGTTGTATTTGACAAAGTTATCCTCCATAAAAAAAATAAATGTGATGTGACACAAGGAAGAAAACTTGAGCTCTCAAATCTTCCTGAGATTTTCTTCATAACCTTTTGTTTTCAAAATCATTTTCTTGCTATTTGATTGGTCTTACATACGCTATCCCTTATCCGCTTCAATAACTTCAAGATATCTCTATACGCCTTCTACCCGAGAAATCAGATGAGGTAGATGTTTTCCTTTTTTCAATAATGGATTAAAACCCGATCCCTACACCAATAAGGATGTACTCCGTACGTAGCTAAAGAAGAGGTAGATGTTTATCAGAGTCCTTAAAAATATCCTCCACAAAAATAATTTGATCGAGGCAAGAATTAATCCGAGACACTCTGAACCTCACATTGGTAAGGTTGCAAATCTAACGTATCAATCTGACATCTGGCCTGTCTACTGATTGTTCGATGAGTCGTTGTCATTACCCCATCAGACTGATAAATAGGTGGGGGAGAAAAACGGTCAAAATGGCTAAGCATTTTTGTAGCAAACAACTCGATTTTGTGGATGAGAGCATGTCTACGCATGAACAAGCTTATGTCACCACTTTTTAGTCCAGTCAAACTATGTTAGGCATGCCGTACCAGCCAGTTGGAATTGGATCATGCTATCTTGTAAAATTCGCATCCTCTAATTCTAATCTTATGGCCTTGTTCTTGTGTGAAATAAAGTTATATTGAATTTTCTTGGAATGCTTTTCTATAACAGATTTTTAACTCTAAGAATTAATTCATTTGTTTATATCCTCAAATAGCTGTCACAAAAATCAGATAATGTTCGCGTATTATGATCACACGAATGCTTCTTTTTGTATATTTTTTCATTGCCTTTGGCCAGATTTTCATTTCCAGAACTGGCATTCTATTCAGGTCGTAAAAGATGCATACTAAAGGAGGATACAGACAATTCATAACTGAAGAAAGACGTGGATTAACCCATTGTAAAGGATAAAGACGCATGATGCATATAGGTCGCACACGTAAGATTCGGACAACAATTATGCTTCATTTGAAATTGCTACAGATAGAGCACCACACGCCTCCTCTTCCTAGTTCCAAGGAATGAATCAATCAACAACTTCAAATCGTGATAACAACGGATGATGCCCCTGAAACATGACACACCAGATACCGCAATGAAAATATATTTGCTCATTCCAAAACAAGAACAGTTCTGATTTTAAAATTCCAGCGCGAAAAACACAACAGTTCTGATTTTAAAATTCCAGCGCGAAAAACAATCGACAGATTCAGAAAACACTAAATTATGGTACATCATAATTCTCCTTTTTCTCTCTCTCTTTATATACGAATGGTACATCAAGCACTCAAGCAGCATATGCATAGCCATAGCCATACTATGTGTCTGAAGGACTGGTGCATAAGCTATATTCTCGGTTGCATACAACTCTGAAGGCAAAAATAATGGCACATAGTAACCACGATTATACATAACCAGCTATAACACAGGGCACATGCAACATGCATGATTATTACTATACAGCAGGCAGGCGCAAGGTCGTGTTAGTGTGAGTGTGAATCGTTGGAACAAAGACACTCATCAACCAACTGGCGTAGGTTGGGGTTCTCCAAGGCGGCTGCTACCCTCTCCTTGTCATTCAGTTGCTTGTTTACTGCCAATTGTAACCATCACATTGTTAAAAATACCAAATACCACTGTTCAAAGAAAATGTGTGTCAAATTATCATTCTCCTGATAGAATTACTGCTTGGTTCCATAAGGTAGGTCTCGTGCAACAACCATTATGTGATATATGTTGAAAATATTTACAAATATATCTCATAGGAGCCTATGTGGCACACATAACTAAGAATACATCAAGCAAACCTTATAAACTCCACAAGTCTGCACAATTGTTTTAATCTGAAATTTTAAGGTAACATAAATGGCGTGGGAAGTTTAATAAAATAAAGATAAACTTTAGGAGAGACAATGGAACAAAAGCACAAAAATACAGGACTATTTTGAAGGAGAGGCATCCCCGTTTGACAAATGGAAGTCACCAGATCCCAGTCCAACATAAGTTGTGAATCTCTTGAGGTTCCCTACTTCCCTTATTTGTTTGAATATTTCAACACACCATGTAAAGACAACAAAAAGTTTTAAAATTGATGACGTGAAAATATCATGGCTATAATGTTCTGATGACATGACTGGATCTCATGGAGGAAACCAATAATTACACGAATGTTGTAATGAAGCCCGTGAAGAGTTACATTCCTGTACTAGATTGATATGCCATACCTGATTCTTCATTAGCAAGAGATCCTGGAGCAACTTTAATGTCAATCTGCATATTAATAAACAAAATTTGAGGGATCATGGTAAAAAAATGCTTGATAGTTAAAGTCAATATAAATTAAGGATTAACTACGAACAGGAGGAAATGTTCCTCTTTTTATTTGGCAATGATGAAATTATGAAATAGACCCTGTTAATACAGTTTGAATATTATAAGTTGGAGGCTTCCAGCATTTTGTAGATATGGCCAGATGCCAGAGTGTTGTTACACTTACACCATGTTCTTCACCAGGTCAGATGAGGTTCTGACAAATAAGGGAAAGCTATGCCAACAACATTCAATAGGTAAGAAGTGTTGTTTCAGAGGACAACAAAAAAGATTGTGGTTGGCCTTATGGCTGCTGACTCGACGCTGTACTTTCCTCGGAGCACTATTGAGTATTGACGACACACTGGCCTAACGAGAGTTGGGGAGGAGGGGCCTTCTATTTCTTGAGAAATTTTTTATGGAATGGCCTCTATGAGTGTTATTTTCCGGACTTTCCTACCTTCAGAATGTTATTTAGTAGTTATCTTGCTTTGCAATTTTTACTCTTATTTATTTGATTTCTATTTTGCCATATGGAACATCTTGAAGGTCAGTTTAAGCATAACTAGCGTCATATCTATGTTACTCAATACCAGTAAACAAATTCTGGAGAAATGTCTCTGTTGAATAAATATTCCAGTTCAGATCAAAATAAGGTCGCCAGACCTGCGTATCAAATATTTCTGTGTAAAAATGACAATTTTGTTGAAATTTTGAGCCCCAAAAGGATGACTTATAGTTCCTTGAGGCACATACAGATTTCTCACAAGTGTTTCACTGTTCCCCATTAGGTTTGGTACAATATCTTAATGCGCATCGATAGAGGAGCTTCTTAGAGTTAAGAGCATGCACAATATGTTGCAGGATTTGACATTTCCATCTATCCCATATTTAATAGCACAAATCAACTGGAGTAAAGTGATTTCCCATAACAAGCATGATTACATAACTCACATCTGATGGTATGCATATTGCACAAAGACATAATATGAAATTGTGAACTGTAAAATACCTTCATTAGTTGGACACAGTACGCACCTTGAAATGTGGAGGAAAGTTCTGCATCAATTTAAGCCGAAGGCACAGACCAATCACTGTAGCCATGCTACAGTGCTGCACAGTTGGAGTGAAGGTTATCCTGCAGATAATTGTGAGGTGTGAACAGTGTCCCAAAAAAGGAAGCCTGATGTCCTCTAAAAAAAGGAAGCCGGATGTAATCCTTGGATCAAGACAAATGATCATTTCTACAAGTTAGAATGAGCGGTACAGATCAGGATGGAAGTAACACAGGATGCTCCCAATAAGCAAATGTATCAAACTATCATCACACTCTTGTAAGTAGTTTTGACTTTTTTAAAGTCAAACTTCTTAAAAGTTTAACCAAGTTTATAGAAAAATATAGCAACATTTATAGCACCAAGTTAGTTTTATTATATCTAACATTGAATATATTTTGATAGTTCCTTTGTTTTATGTTAAAAACATTATAATATTTTTCTATAAACTTGGTGAAAGCTAAAATAGTTTGACTTGGAAAAAAGTTAAAACGACTTATAATATTAAATGAAGGTAAGTAAAGATTGGCAAGGATAGCTGCAACTAACTGACACAAGTAGATACCCTAAGGCACATCAGAAATCACAATAAAAGAAGTCCAAGAAGCTTGGGATTGCAGCCTCGTGGTAGCAACTAACTGACACAAGTAGATACCCTAAGGCAAGTCAACCCCCACACATATTTGGTTGCTCAATCCTCAATGTGTTGATCTCTTGCTAAGAAAGCAAATCCTGATCCAGCTAGCTGAAACTGCCTGAGTAATGCACATTTCCCACACTTGCACTCAAAAATCACAAGGATTCTGACATTATTAAGGAAAGGTCATGTCCTATATAAGTGCTAGTAGTACTTGGCTACTCCAAAATTGAGTCGCATCACAAACACAATTAAACATCAAGCACCAAATCCCTCGCCTAAACCCCATGATTTCATACCCAGATCACAAAGATTTATCACGAGCTCACTCCACACACGACGCCTAAAAAGGAACGGGAGTGCGAGCATACTGGATGCGGCCCAGCTTCTCGTCGACGGAGACGGACTCCTCGGAGAGCACGCTGAGCTGCTCCAGCGAGTAGGGGTGCTCCGGGTCCTTGATGTCCCGCACCGTATCTGCAGGCGGCGGCGGCGGCGGCGGCGCCAATCAGTTGAAGCTAGCGGGGGGGTGGAGCTAACGGATTTGAGGGAGCAACTACGGTTTACCGAAGACGTCGAGGGCGTCGATGGCGTCGGCGGGGTGCGGGTGGGCGGCGCGCTCCGGCCTCTCGTGCACCACCGGGTTCGCGTTGATCATCCCCACCGTCATCTTCCTCCCTCCTCCTCGTCGCCGCCGCCGCCTCCGCGCGAGAGAAGAATGGGATGGAATGGATGCGTGGCGTGGCGTGGCCGCGTGACAGTGCGAGTGATGATTAGAAAAGTAAAATCCGCTTTAACCAATTCGGTCTTACCCTAATTTATTGCCATGCCTCCCTGCGATTTGGGGAAACCGCAGACAGGGAGGTTTACTTTCTCTTGACTTAATTTATTAGAGTAAATTTGATTTGACAAACTGATGTAAAAACTACGCATTTAAGAATGTTAATACAGATTTAACGCTCGATAAATTTAAGATATCATAAAATACAATACAGATTTAGTGATAAAATTATAGAAAGAACTAAAGTTAGATCATAGCACTATTATTTATTTGAAGTTATAAAAGTTGTGGTTTTGTGATAAAAATGGTCTTAGATGTCTGCAGTTTTACAATAGGATGTTTTAAATCTTGAAAAATTTAGTGCTAAATATATAGTTTTGTGATATAAATACTTAAATATACGAAGTATTTGTATAAGTAGTTGTACATAGTTTAGTTTAAAATTAACACCAATTATTACTACTAGGACTACTACTTTATTAAGCCCGTGGGCCGTGCGGCCCACTGATCCGCACCGGCACGGCGGCATGCGAGATGCCGCCGCCTTGGAGCTCCACGCCGCCGACGCGCGGAGGCGGCGCGGCCGGCGATGGTGGCCGCCAGCGACCACTACGCGCGGCTCCTGCAGCTCTGCCAGACGGCGGCTAACCCGGGCGCTGGCCGTGCCATCCACGCGCGCGCCGTCAAGGCTGGCCTCCTCGCCAGCGCCTACCTCTGCAACAACCTGCTGTCCTACTACGGCGAGACCGCCGGCGGCGCCGGTGGGTTGCGGGACGCGCGCCGCCTGTTCGACGAGATCCCCTTGGCGCGGCGGAACGTGTTCACCTGGAACTCGCTACTGTCGATGTTCGCCAAGTCCGGGCGCTTGGCCGACGCCCGCGGCGTGTTCGCGGAAATGCCTGAGAGGGATGCCGTCTCCTGGACAGTCATGGTCGTCGGGCTCAACCGCGCCGGCCGGTTCGGGGAGGCTATCAAGACCCTCTTGGACATGACCGCTGATGGGTTCACGCCGACGCAGTTCACGCTCACAAATGTGCTTTCGTCGTGCGCCGTGACGCGGGCCGGCGCAGTTGGGAGGAAGGTTCATTCCTTCGTTGTCAAGCTCGGGCTCGGTAGTTGCGTGCCGGTGGCGAACTCGGTGCTCAACATGTATGGAAAGTGTGGGGATGCCGAGACGGCGAGTACTGTGTTTGAAAGGATGCCGGTGCGGAGCGTGTCAAGCTGGAACGCCATGGTATCTCTGAACACTCATCTGGGGAGGATGGACCTTGCCAAATCCTTGTTCGAGAGCATGCCAGACCGGAGTATCGTCTCATGGAATGCCATGATTGCAGGGTACAACCAGAATGGGCTTGATGCCAAGGCACTGAAGTTGTTCTCAAGAATGCTTCACGAGTCTTCCATGGCGCCGGATGAATTCACCATCACCAGTGTCCTATCAGCTTGTGCAAACCTCGGAAATGTAAGGATCGGAAAGCAGGTACATGCATATATCTTGAGAACTGAAATGGCATACAATAGCCAGGTCACAAATGCTCTCATTTCAACATACGCCAAGTCTGGCAGTGTTGAGAATGCCAGGAGAATCATGGATCAGTCAATGGCAACCGATCTGAATGTGATATCCTTCACTGCCCTCCTGGAAGGCTATGTCAAGATTGGGGATATGGAGAGTGCAAGGGAAGTTTTCGGTGTTATGAACAACCGAGATGTTGTTGCCTGGACTGCGATGATCGTCGGCTATGAGCAGAATGGCCGCAACGATGAGGCCATAGATCTCTTCAGGTCAATGATCAGAAGTGGCCCAGAACCAAACAGCTATACTCTGGCTGCTGTTCTTAGTGTCTGTGCAAGCCTGGCATGCCTTGATTACGGCAAGCAGATCCACTGCAGGGCTATCAGATCATTGCTAGAGCAATCTAGTTCAGTCAGCAACGCCATCATCACCATGTACGCCAGGTCAGGCAGCTTCCCATGGGCCAGGAGGATGTTTGATCAGGTTTGCTGGCGCAAGGAGACGGTCACATGGACATCCATGATCGTGGCTCTAGCACAGCATGGCCAAGGAGAGGAAGCTGTTGGCCTCTTCGAAGAAATGCTCCGCGCTGGCGTGGAACCGGATCGCATTACCTATGTCGGCGTGTTATCAGCGTGCTCGCATGCCGGTTTTGTCAACGAAGGCAAGAGGTACTATGATCAGATGCAGGATGAGCACCAGATTGCACCAGAGATGAGCCACTACGCCTGCATGGTTGACCTCCTCTCCCGCGCCGGCCTGTTCTCTGAAGCTCAGGAGTTCATCCGACGAATGCCCGTTGAGCCGGACGCAATAGCCTGGGGATCACTCCTCTCAGCCTGCAGAGTGCACAAGAACGCAGAATTGGCGGAGCTCGCAGCGGAGAAGCTTCTGTCGATCGATCCCAACAACAGCGGCGCCTACTCCGCCATTGCCAACGTGTATTCCGCCTGCGGGAGGTGGAGCGACGCGGCGAGGATATGGAAGGCGAGGAAGGAGAAGGCGGTGAGCAAGGAGACGGGGTTCAGCTGGACGCACATCCGCAACAAGCTCCACGTCTTCGGCGCCGACGACGTGCTGCACCCGCAGAGGGACGCCGTGTACGCGATGGCGGCGAGGATGTGGGAGGAGATCAAGGGGGCCGGGTTCGTGCCCGACCTGCAGTCCGTCCTGCACGACGTCGACGACGAGCTCAAGGAGGAGCTGCTGAGCCGCCACAGCGAGAAGCTCGCCATCGCGTTCGGCCTCATCAGCACGCCGGAGAAGACGACGCTGCGGGTCATGAAGAACCTGCGGGTGTGCAACGACTGCCACGCCGCGATCAAGGCCATCTCCAAGGTCACGGACAGGGAGATCATCGTGCGGGACGCCACGAGGTTTCATCATTTCAGGGATGGCCTCTGCTCGTGTAAAGATTACTGGTAGGAAACCTTTCACGGTGATTTTGGCGAGGAAGGAGAATATTTGTTTGTTGTTTCATGCAGAGATGTACACCATTGTCAGCTTGCAAGAACAGCCGATTCCAATATTCATGAATCACATGATTAAAATACATGGCAATTTACATTCATGCCAGAAAGATGCTGAAGAGTTTAGTGTTACCCGAACTGTAAACAGAGCAGGATAATCTGAATTTTTACAATCTATGTATTGTTCTTTGCAACATTTCACGGTATTCATCAAAGTACCGGGAAGCTATATTTCACTGAAGATCACGAAAAACATCACAACATTTTAAAACCAGCCAGCCGTTCAGAGAAATAAACCAGAGCTCCATGTTGTAAAATATTTAGTATAGGCCTATGGCGTACACAATTAATCCAGGAACAGATTGATACACACAGACAGATCCATGAAATGGAAAAGGCCACCGCAAAATTTTGACTATTGAAATCTAGAAAATAGGTTAGTCCTTCAAGGCAGCAATCCGAGGGCTTGGTAACAAAATTGGTAATGATTGGAGATAGGTTAGTCTTTGAGCGCTGCTGCACCATGACGTCTTTCTTTCTTGTAACGAGATTGATCTGGATCAAAGCCACCTTCCTCTGCACCATAGACAGCCCAGGAAGGTGTGAGAGCCATGTAATCTTGGCTCCTAAAAGGCTTTCCGGATGTCACCTGCATTGGTGAAGCCAATTGAGATACATGAATTATCTTCTTGTCTATGTTGCATACTAGACTACTAGTTATTCTTGAGGAAAAGCTCACCAGTTCATGGAATCGATCATAATCTATCCAGGTATGCCATTTGCCATTGATCTTGAACTTATCCACCTTTGCAAGTAGAACACAGCATGAATGAGCATGCTCACAAGCTACTTCATACACGCCACCACTTTTTAATGCCAAAGCCTCTGAGAAATCTTTTACATCAGAGTGCCAGGGGACATTTTCCATCGTTAACTTGGAAGTTGCTGACCTGAAAGCATTTGTCACAAAATATAAGGTAGTTAAACAAGCAACTGAAGAGACAGGCTGCAATCCACATGAAAGAAGATTATAAGGCACTTACGAGCCACAATATGTCACACCCTTGATTTCAATGAAATCGGGTTGGCCAAGGCTTAGTAACTTTGCATAACCATCTATCTCTTCTGCATTCCAGCCTTTAACCAATGTCAGCCGGTAGACAGTTCGTTGATCTTTGTCATGCAGTGACTTCAGTGAATCCTAGGGCCACATCAAGGTAAATAGCACGAAAAACAATACAGATCAGTATATGCAAACCTTGTGTTCATGATGTGCGTCTGGAAGTACTTTTGCATTACCAGAAAACGCTCCCAGAAGTCTGAAAATAATGGTCTGTCGACAGCTTTCAAGCTTTCCTTTGTAGCTGCATCCACACTGACATACAGCTGCAACCATACAAACAGATATTTTTAAAGCTTGTTGCTCCGAGCACTTAAACGCCAAAATAGATCTTAATTCGAATATGACCTGAGTGATTGGTTTCAGTGTCTTAATCTTATCAGGAAACTGTGCATTAGTGACAAGAAATGTAGATATGTGTCTGCGGTGTAGCTCATCGATCAGAACATTTATCTCTGGATACATAATCGGTTCCCCGACCAGAGATAATGCACAATGTCTAGGAGATAGACCCTCTGCCAGCCTCTCTGGCTTTACTCCTGAAAAAGCATGGATCAGCAATTCAGCATTTTTATTTTTAGCCAAGAAAGACTGCAGTAATATTGCTTGCAGATCCATCATGACTGGCAAACCAATTTTCTTGCCAGAAATTTTGCATCATAGTTTTCTTGCAAGGCTGTGTTCATAAAAGCAAAATTTAGAAGCTTCACGTCTGATAAATGCAGACATCCCTTACTGGAGCATTTTGACATGATTGATGCGAGAATATGTGTTGGAATCCTGTTCAGGTTGTTTTCCATATAGGCAAGTAAAACTTGCAGGCAATGGAATGGTCACAGCTTGATTTTCCATGGATTTAACTTATTTTTTGGTAGTAACAGTATGTAAGGCATTTAACTTATTTTTGGGTAGTAACAATATGTAAGGCATTTTCACCATCATGAATATTTACATAGGACTTTAGATACATACATACCTGGTACCCCTTTCATCTGCTTAACCATCTTTGTGTGTTGATCAATTGCAGCATTAACAATGTCGAGAGGATCATCCATCTTCCATTTCCAACTCTTCCCAACAGGATTTGTGTGATGCCTCCAACAAAACACACACTTATTTGCACAGGCCAGACTTGGAGTTGCCTCCATACATCTGCCAAAATGAGCAAAAATAGAAAATAAGATAAGCAATCAAGGACGTCTACGTAGTATTATTTTCTCATAATATAAATTATGATTCTTCTACAATATCCAAGGTTCTAAGTGGCAAAATATTAACAAAGATAAACATAGCGAAACTGCAGTTACCATCTAACAAGCCTTCTGCATACATTGCTACAATGCTACAGAAACAAAATTTTCACCTGTGACTTTCTATGCCATAAAATGAGTGCTTGTAACACCCTCCGCGGCCTCGGAGTTGTGACTTTGTCCATCTACAAATCTTCACCCCACTATGAGAACCGATAATTTTGTAACCCTGAAACAAATAAAGGGGTAGATTTGGATTACAGTTAAGACCAATAGATGTTACCCATCTACGCTAAGCATGCTTAACACTCATAACTGATGTGAACATATGTGATCAAGATATTCCATGTGGCCCTAAAGCTTAACTGGAATTGCACATTATGTATCAATCGTAAAATGTAGAGAAATATGATCCTCACTTGCTTCTCTAAACTCGTCCTGATGATTGGAGTGACCATGTCCCTCACACCATTCTCCCCTCCGTTGGACAAAGCCCCCTCCACCTTCCCATTCCGCCTCCTTGCCGCCGGTGCCTTCCCGGCAATGTCCTCCATGTCGACCTCCCTACCATCGACCTCGTCTTCATTTTCGTCGTCATCGGATTCCTCCTCTTCCAACTCTAACTCATCAAACCCATCGCTCTCTCCCTTGTGTCCCTCTCCGATCTCCTCCCCTTTCACCACCCTCACCACCCTCCCACACCACTCCTCGAACACGGCCTCGAGATCCCCACCATCCACGTCACCCTCCCCGACGGCGACCACCTCGGCGGCGCCGAGCGCGCGCAGCCACCGCGAGAAGCTCCTCGCGGCGGCGTTGAACGTCTCCCCGTAGGCACGCGAGCCGACGCCGAAGACGGCGAAGCGGAGCCCCGACAGCAGCGCCGCCCCCGCGCGGAAGTCGGCGGCGGACTCCTCGAGCCAGGCGGCGAGGAAGGCCGCGGCGGGAGGGGCGCGCCGCCGTCGTGGGTGGGGAGCACGAGCAGCAGCAGCGGGACGGAGGGGAGGTCGTCCGGGTCGAAGGCCGCGGCGTCGGCGGGGTGGGCGGTGACGCCGGCATCCGCGAGGCGGCGGGAGAGGCCGCGGCGAGGGCCTTGGGTGCCGGTGGCGAGACGTAGAGGAGGGTCGGGGTTGGGGCGGGGCCCTGGCCCGGAGGAGGGGATGGTGGGTTGTTGCGGCGGAGGCGGCGGAGGCGGAGGGACTTGTAGAGGAAGAAGACGGAGGAGGATGAGAGGGAGGGAGGAGGGCGAGGTGGGAGGTGGTGGAGGCGGCGGCGGTCGCCGTCGGGAAGGAGGAGGCATCGCGGCGGCGGCGGCGGCGTGGGGAAGGAGATTGCCCCGATTAGCCCTTGGGTTTTGGGGGGGTTTGGAACAATCTGAGAGACTCTTATGTAAAAATTCGTACGATAATTTGAAAATAAAAAGGACCTAAAAAGGAAAAAGGTAAAGTACTTCGATTGAAATTTTTGAAGGCAAAAATCATAGTCCTCTGATCCTGATCCTGTAGTACCAAAAATCTTAATTTGCTCTTAAACCATTCATACGTAGAGCATGAACTGCAATTTGTTCTTAAGTCATCTCAGTTTCTGCATACTAGGGCCTCTCTGAATCGCAGAATTGAAAAACTGGGGGATAGAAAAAACACAAAATTCTGACAAAAATACAATGTAAAACAGAGGATTGTAAAACGTACGAAAATCACAAGAATGACTGTTTGATTGGACCGCAGGAATCGGATAAGAGAGACAAACTCAAAGGAAATTTTTCAAAAGATAAGAGCTCTTGCTAAATTCCCCCAAAATCTATATGCAATGAGCCATTACATAGGAATTTCATAAGATTTGAAAAACCTCAATCCTTTGAATCAAAGGGGGCCTAAATGGCTGCATGATCATGTGAATTCATGATTATTACTATGATAAAGCCTGAGGCAAATTTCATGTGACAAATTGTTGCTTTTCTGAAATACAATGTGGATCACAGGTTACAAGAGAATGGACAGTAGGAAACACTGTTTATATTCCAACATTTTACAGGCAATTTGAGTTGCATGCTTTCTTGTGGAAGAGCAAGTGCACAGAGTAGTACAGGAAAAGGCTTTGTTCTCGTCTTACGTACAGTATTCACACATTTTTACAACTTTAAACAGCACCAAGCAATTGTTGCAATCTTTACATATTGTTACAATTTACAAGAAATACAAACAATTGCTAAATGTTACAGCTTGTACAACCCTGTTTTTCAGTATCCAGCCTGAATTTCAGGGTCTCTTCCTCGCGCCTGGAACTGGGATGCTCCAGAAGTATTCTACAACAGGTAGTAGATGGCTAGCATATTGTTGGTGCAAACAATGAATCAATCGTGTATCTTTAACCCAGATTAAGAAATCAATAGCTGTACGCCTGTACCACTTCAAAATTGGTATGTCGGGAGACTCGTATCAACAGATTAGATCATGGCCGCCAAGTCGTCTTCTTTACAGACATGATGCCCGCCTTGTCCTTCCTGAATGCCATCACTATTTCCCAATGCAATGATTTCAGAATTTTCTCTAATGGATCAAGGATCTCAAGCTTCTCTCTGATGATGGCCCAACCTCCAGGCCTCAAAATTCGGTCCATCTCAACCACGATTGAGACAGGTTGCTTGCATCTACATAATTCAAGCAATAGCATATCAAGCATTACTTTAATTATCATGCATCAGGATATAGAAGCTAGATGCTCAATGTTTCGGTGAGTTTGGAACTTATGCAAAATGATGTGTCCTAAAAGAGATTTTTTTTAATGGTCCTTGGTTGTGCGAGGTACCTATACCTCTGTACATTCCCAAGGACCATAAAAGAACTCTCCAAAAGAACCATGAGATACAGTCATACAGCATAAATAAGCGGCTTCCAATAACAAGATGAAACTAAATATCATATGAAGCCCAAGAAAGACTAGTCTTTCTATGACATACCTGTTCTTCAAGCGTGAGAATAAGTGGTCAGCATGTAGAAGATCATATGACCTTGGGTATGTGCTAAATGGTTCACACCAATCATGGTAGACACCAATCAGCCCACGCTCGTAGATTATGGGTAAAGTGTCCGGAGCATGAACAGGAACAACATTCATGACCCAAACTTTTTTCGATGCCAGTGCAGCAGCAAATCTGCAAGGAAACAGTCACAGCTGATTCATTACATATTTTCTCTATTTATTTTTAAAGTAATACTGCATAGTTGCATATTATTACTCAGAGCAATTCTATTAATCTATCGTCAATCAGTAGTTAGAAAGCAGAAGAATACCCTCCAAATACAGCTCTCATATCCAGAACATTTCGGATATTTGACCAATCAATTCCCAATCCATCCAGATATGATTTCTCAACAACAGCCTTCCAATGTTTATGATCAGCTTCCACCCTTGTTTGCAAGTCCCCAAGCCACTCAGGAAAAGTCTCAATCCTCTTGGGCCACTCTTCAGGCCATTCACTGCCTCGTTCTTCAATGCCAACAGGAGCTTTATGCAGGCAATGTCTGATCAGAGTATACCTAAAAGGGAAAACCAAACTTACCATTGTACAAGCTTACAGGAAAAACATTTATCTCAATGAAATGATGTAGTCATGCCGTCCAAGTAATCGTCTTACCATGCAGGAGCTTTGTTCTGGTCTTCCTTACAAAATGGTGGATCTTTTTTTGCTCTCAGATCATATTCATCATTGGAAGGTGGTCGTTGGAATATCTTCACTCCAGCTTCACTGACATCATCACTGTTGTAAGCTATTACATTCCAACATATAGCAGTCATTGAAGCTGATATTCCTGGAAAAGAAAATTGGGAGGAATGTGAATAAGAATATAAAAGGTTAAGCTAATTTTCCTAGTTAGAATAATATTAGGAACTCAAACATACATGACATGGAAATGCACAATTGCATATGCTTCTATATTTAAAATGGCAAAATTACAGTCATTCCAGGTTTTTCTACAATATAAAACTTCAACATACCTTCTTCACTCTCAAGGTCACCATGTTTGCTTGATATAATGAAGTATCCTCCTGGACGAAGGATCCTATTTATCTCTAGGAGAAGCTTTCCACCTAAACCATGGATACATGTAATTGCTTACGATGTAACAAAAGATAGTATCGTTATGTACAATAAAAAGTAATGCAACAGCATGTACATACCATTAGAATGCCATGGTATGTTGCAATCACCACAGTGGATAGCATCAAATGCACCACTAGGGAAGGGTAACCTTTTTGATCCAAGACTGCCAACTGTTGCAGGGATGCCACGTTCAAGGGCAACTTGTGCAAGGTCAGTTTGATCATTCGTAAGACCTAAAGATAGTGTTATCACATCCTTCTCAAGTAGAGCGACACCAAAGCCAGCACTCTTGCATCCAATATCTAGTACTACTCGAATATTTTTACCCCAGTCAATGTCAGGTGCCATCTAAGTGACAAAAGAAGTGATGTGCAGATTGTGTTAGGCATTAAGACAAATGGAATCCTAGAAGAATGAATAAAGCAACATGCAGTTCAATGTAATTGCAGTTTTTCATACACAAATTGAACATATGAATTCACATCATTTTAACCAGGACACTGAACACAGATCAACAGAAACAAACTTTTCATTTGAGAAAGCCCCCTAGCAATCACCCTTCAGAAATCAGAGTAGGCATCAATTAATGCACAAATTTCAAGTTGGAAGGGAGTGTGATTTTACTTGTGACTATTCAGCTATATCCTCCTATCCGACAAAAATAATCTATAGTCACAACTAGCCATCAACCATCATCTAAGACTACACATTATGGTCAATAGTAAACATGCACAACATATTTGCTTTATCAGCCAAATATTGTTTTCACATTCGGTTTCTAACTGGCTTTTAATTCTCAAAGGAAAGTCCATCCACTCCTTAAACATCATGCAAATATTTATGGAAAATATTCTTGAAAGAAACATCATTGAAACACCATGAACTATACTACTAGTAGAAATTTCAAGTGTAAACTCGGTGCTCACATAAAGAACAATTTGGCTTATGGATCAACCTACTTGATATCCTTGGCCACATTGCGGATAAAAGACAATGTGAAGAAACCGTATCAAGGTATTTCGACAATGGTGACCAGTAAGTACTCGTGTGCAATGCGGTAGTCAAGTCTCCTTTGCCATGTACTTGTAGAACAGCAACTCCTCATCATCCATTGCCAAATGGCCC
This sequence comes from Oryza longistaminata, assembly GCA_009805545.1. NCBI lineage: Eukaryota > Viridiplantae > Streptophyta > Magnoliopsida > Poales > Poaceae > Oryza > Oryza longistaminata. Next base: position 32,704,099 of record CM020180.1, on the reverse strand, counting down.
AGCATGGAACAATCCTCCCATGGGAATTCTTTCCAAGGAAACCCAAAGGTTGCATCTAAGGGAAACGGATTTGTTACCTCATCGATTGCTTCGACGTAATGCCTTGATCCACCTTTGAATTCCACTCATCAGGTGGGAACATCAAGTAATCGCCAGTCCGGTTCAACAGCCGTGAC
>CM020180.1:32633179-32702836 GCA_009805545.1 Oryza longistaminata | reverse complement strand
ATGTTTATGTACAATAAAAAGTAATGCAACAGCATGTACATACCATTAGAATGCCATGGTATGTTGCAATCACCACAGTGGATAGCATCAAATGCACCACTAGGGAAGGGTAACCTTTTGATCCAAGACTGCCAACTGTTGCAGGGATGCCACGTTCAAGGGCAACTTGTGCAAGGTCAGTTTGATCATTCGTAAGACCTAAAGATAGTGTTATCACATCCTTCTCAAGTAGAGCGACACCAAAGCCAGCACTCTTGCATCCAATATCTAGTACTACTCGAATATTTTTACCCCAGTCAATGTCAGGTGCCATCTAAGTGACAAAAGAAGTGATGTGCAGATTGTGTTAGGCATTAAGACAAATGGAATGCCTAGAAGAATGAATAAAGCAACATGCAGTTCAATGTAATTGCAGTTTTTCATACACAAATTGAACATATGAATTCACATCATTTTAACCAGACACTGAACACAGATCAACAGAAACAAACTTTTCATTTGAGAAAGCCACCTAGCAATCACCCTCAGAAATCAGAGTAGGCATCAATTAATGCACAAATTTCAAGTTGAAGGAGTGTGATTTTACTTGTGACTATTCAGCTATATCCTCCTATCCGACAAAAATAATCTATAGTCACAACTAGCATCATCAACCATCATTCTATAGACTACACATTATGGTCAATAGTAAACATGCACAACATATTTGCTTATCACCAAATATTGTTTTCACATTCGTTTCTAACTGGCTTTTAATTCTCAAAGGAAAGTCCTCCTCATTAACACTCATAAAAATTAGAAATTCTTGAAAAAACATCAATGAAACACAAACTATACTACTACGAAATTTCAAGTGTAAACTCGGGCTCACATAAAAGAACAATTTGGCTTATGGATCAACCTACTTGATATCCTTGGCCACATTGCAGATAAAAGACAATGTGAAGAAAACCGTATCAAGGTATTTCGACAATGGTGACCAGTAAGTACTCGTGTGCAATCGGTAGTCAAGTCCTCCTTTGCCATGTACTTGTGAGACAAGCAACTCCTCATCATCCATTGCCAAATGGCCCAGCAATGGAACAATCCTCCCATGGGAATTCTTTCCAAGAAACCCAAAGGTTGCATCTAAGGGAAACGGATTTGTACCTCATCGATTGCTTCGACGTAATGCCTGATCCACCTTTGAATTCCCACTCATCAGGTGGGAACATCAAGTAATCGCCAGTCCGGTTCAACCAGCCGTGACCCTTAACATAACTTGACAACTAGGATGTCCAATATTCCCATACCAAACCTGCAAGCATGCCAACAATCACCAAAAAGAACTTCAGATATCAATCCACTATCAATGTCCAATATAATTATGTGATCCACCTTCTCTTTCCTGTCCGGCCACGGAGCAGGCGGCTTATACTCCTTGGGCATTGACACGAGCACGTCGCCGGCGACCTCGGGCAGCTCCGCTCGCGGTGCCTCTGGCTCCCATCCCCATCAAAATCCACACAAGGGATGTAATGGTGGCCGCTCTTGGCGCCGCAATGCTTCCAGTGGTAATGTGCAGACGAGCTGAACAAGGGCGGCTGCTTCTTCGTCTTCTTTGGAGCTTTCTTCTGCCCCTCTTCCGCCTCCTCGCCGTACCCGTCTCCCTCGCTGAGCTCGTCGAGCTCCAGCTCCGGCGCCTTCTCGCTTTCCTCTTCGGGCGCTTCCCGTCTCCGCTCTCCTCGGGATGGGCAATTCCGCCTCCTTCTCCTGCTCTTGCTCCTCCTCCTCTAGCTCTGTCCCCGGCTCCGGCTCCGGCTCGGCGGGTTTGACTGCCACGCGTGACCGCGTTTGCCGGAGTGGAATCCGGCGAGGCGGTGGCATTTGGGCGGTGGAATGGGATCCGGCGGAGGATGGCGCTTCTTGTGCTGCGGGAGCTAGTGGGGCGGGGCTTCCTATGCCCGCCGCCGGTGGTGGGGGTGTGGTAGTGGCAGTATGGTTGTGGGAGGCGGGGGAGGGTCGACGATGTCGGCGGCGAAGGAGGAGCGCTCGGTGGAGATCTGCTGGGAGAGAGGTCGGGGAGAGGGAGTCCAGACGATGGCGAAGGAGAGGCCGAGCGCGATGGCGATGGTGACCTTGGCGCCGAACCCCAGCGGCGGGCGCCTCCTCCAGCACCCGAGGCAGCCCGACGACGCCGCCGGCCGCCCCGGCGGGCCGCGCGACACCGTCATGCGGCGGCGCGGCGGTGGCGGTGGGTGGGGGCGCGGCTGTCGGTGGCGGTGGTTGGCGTGGACTGTGGAGACTGGAGAGGAGGAAGTGCAGGAGTGCAAGTGAGAGGAAATGAAAATATGAAATGGGGGAAGAGCAAGTTGGTTATTGTTGTTACTGGCTTTACTTTGTGAGAAATTTGATGGAGTAATTTAAACTTCTTTTTCGAATTGTTTTAATTGACACATGTGAGAATGATATGTGGGACCATATGAGTGAATGAAAATGGGTTAAGATATCAAATAATCGAAACCCATGTTAAGAAGTATTAAATTATCAAGTCTCTCATTTATTACTAGTTCTTTCTATTTTTGTGTGTACTTTTTTATTTACCTTTTTGTGCTTGAAGAGCTAGATGTGTTGGTTAGTGACTAGTGAAAATTGAAAACACAGCAATTTTCTTCAATTTTGTGCAAATTTGAGTTGTTTCATTTTAAAAAATTTAAGTTGCATTGAGAAAAAGCTTTTTCTGAAAGGAGGATTTTTTTCCTTAGGGTTTGTTCGGTTAATCCCTATAAAAAGTAGACTAAAGGGGAAAGGGAGTAACCAAACGAGGTCTCGATGAATTTTCTTTATTCTAGTGGAGCCTTAGGTTATATTTGAAAAAATAACTTCTTGGCAAGCATTATAATTCCATCGTGAATTTGAGAAATTCTTGCATTGCTGTTTGTATAAAGGGAAAGGGAACTGGTTAGCTGACATAAACAAAGTTTCAGCGTGTACAAACAAACAAGAATACCTCTTTGTCCAGTGTCTTGAATTGGAGGGCTCTGAATAAAGAATTGAAGAAAATAATTGAAATCCATTTGTAACACCTAGCTTGGTTTTAGCACTTCTCTCGGCATAGGTTAATTTGAACCCTCAATCCTCATGCTCTATTACTAAAAGTGGTGCTTTTAAAAATTATATTGAGTAATCATGAAACAAAGCAGGGGAGATGTCGTTTTTCTTTCAGGGAGATGCAGCCGTTCGCTGAGCTGGACATGTCACCAACAGGGTGACTGATCTTCAGTCCGGAAGGTTCCAAACCGATTTTTGTTAGTATCAAGCGAAGCAAAGTTCAAAAAGAACATATGGGGCCTAGGCTGTGTTTAGTTGGATCCAAAGTTTGGATTTTGATTGAAATTGAAGATGATGTGACTGAAAAAATGTGTGTGTATGACAGGTTGATGTGATGGAAAAGTACTGAAGTTTGGATCTAAACACAGCCCTATTTGGAATACTACTTTACGGTACTAATTCTTTGGTAGCAAGTTTCCACAATCAATTATTTGGTGAGATAAGACTACATTCGGTCATATTTGGTCCGCTATCAACATGGATCCAAAACGTGAAAATATAGTGAAGAATGTTATGGATTTTCACAAATTCTAGCATCGGCATTACCAATTTAACCAAAATAAACACATGTACTATTCAAACTACCAAAACAATAAATTAGAGAGGGAGAGACGACGGATTGAACAAAAGAGGTGATAGGTGAGTTGGGAGAAGAGAGAGAGAAGATCAGGAGATGGAGTTCCAGGAGAGAGGAGGGTGGAGAGGGGGAGGCAAAGGTCATAGGTGGGAATTTGTTAGAACCCCTGCACAAATAACAAAAAGACTAAATAGTAATATCATAGTATTGGATGACGTAGTTTATGTTGTTGAGCTTATCATAGTAATATACCTATATACTATAGACGAGTATTTAAAATATCATATTGACGTCAGTATGAATCTTGTAGATTATGAACCACCCAATTATTTTAAGATTCTTGCAAAGAAACCCAACCCTAAAAATTTCCTTATCTTCCTTTCTCCCGACATTGCTTCGCCGCCCTAGTGTGCTGCCGCCAGGCCTCGCCGGCTGGCTGAGAAGGCATCAACGGCGCTGGCGAGGCCCCCTCAGCCGGCCTCCTCCCCCTCCCCCCTCTTCCCTCTCCCATCTCCTCCCTCCTTGAGCTACCGGCGGTGAGATGCCCCCGGTCCGCCACCAATGCCGGCTCGCTGCCCTCTTTCATCCCTGCGGCTCCGGTGGCGCCGCGCACCCACTTCGCCACCCACCGCCGGGCCACCGCCTCCCATGACCATCCATCTAAACTCGGCGACCTCCCCCTTCTTCCCCCTCTCCACCCCGGGACCCTAATTCATCAATCCTCTGCCGAAGTTTGGGTTGTCATCGGCACCAAAGCACCGAAGAAGAAGAGGAGGTCGCCGGAGTTGGAAAAGAAGCACCAGAAGCATGAATCGCGAAGCACATCCGGTGATTCAAAATCTGCAATATTTGAGATGCATTTTCTGTCAACAGAAGCTTAGCAATTCGGAATAAGTAAAGGGTTGCAGATGGTTTTTTTAAGTAGTGACGTCTTGCGGCGGCCGGAGGCGTACGATCGAGATGGAGATCAACAGCACAGCTAGCTATAATAAACCCGCACGTGCTTGTCTTCTTCTCCTCCGGTCCTCCCACCGCGACAGCTCCAGCCTCTGCTATACCTCCCCCTCCTACGCGCCATTAATAAACTGACCGCATCACCCGCCGTACGTCGCCGTCGCGCCACGGTCCGCGCGCGCACGTCGATCGCACGAGGCGATCGTCGATCGAAGGAGAGCCCGGCGAAAAATCGCGCACCACCCGCCTACCACCCGTGCCCCGACCCATTACATGTGCACACAATTTAAAGCTCTCCCCCGCCAAAAAAAAAACTAGCTCATGTACGTGTGGCCCTCTTTTCTTATCTCTTCCTCGCTACTAGCCTACTACCACCTTAAAATGGCCCACACTACTTCCGTGTAAATTCACTGGAGAGGTTTTAGTACGTGTGGCTGTGTGCATGCCATGTCCAAGGAGGAAGAGGAGAGGGAGAAGGTGACGGTGGCGGCGGCGGCGAGCGAGGTCGTCGTCGTCGTCAATGGCGGTGGCGGCGAGGAGGAGGGGGAGGGGGTGAGGGCGCTGCACGCGCGGGTGGAGGCGGAGTGGGGGCCGGTGATGCAGAGCGCGTGCCAGACGGCGGCGGCGAGGGCGCTGTGGGTACTTCTCTTTGAATCGTACTCCGGAAGAGGATAAAGTTCCATTGGCAGAGGTGTATATTGTGGGCAAAGCTGATCAGTGGATCTCTAGCTATGATATACCTACTGATAATCTTGCCTGGTCTGATTTTTGCACTATGATTTGTCAGAGATTTGCAGTGAAATCAAATGTGGATATCACTGACACATTCAGGAACCTGAAACAATATGGTTCAGTTGATAGTTATATTGACAAGTTTGAAGAACTAATGCCCCTGGTTAAAAGGAACAAGCCACATCTTAATGAAGAGTACTTCTTGGAGTATTTTATCTCCGGGCTTAAAGATCACATTAAGCGCCCTCTTAAGTCTCTGACAATTTACTCTCTAGTGCAAGCTTATGAACATGCTCGCAATTATGACAGCCCCACCTTCTCTTCCAGCAAACCAGCCAGTTCTGCATCTTATGTGCGACATCAGCCCAAAGACATTATTTCCACTGCCAAGAAAGAATCAGCACTACCAGAGCCAAAGCAACCTGTTACTGCTCCACGGAATGCAGGCAAATGTTTCAAGTGCAATGAACCCTGGGTACCTGGCCATGGTAGAGTTTGTAAAGTTAACAGACAAATTTATCTCATTACCATGGAGGACGATGATAACTCCGAAGAACAAGCAGAAGTTACTTACAGTACTCCTCCTGGCAGTCCACACACATCCACTGCAACTCAGGAGGCTTCTATGCATGCCCTGAATGGCCCTGCAGCAGGTATCACTACATTTACAGTTCTAGTCAAATTTGGTTCTTTCATGGCAACTGCTCTCATAGACAGTGGCAGCACAACCACCTTCTTGTCTCCTAAAGTGGTCCACAAAGCACACCTGGACATTTCTAATCATGAACCAATTCCTGTCACCATAGCTAATGGGGGTACCTTATTTACTGAAGCTCAATGTGTTGATCAGCCATATGAGATCCAAGGTGTTCAGTTTGTATCTACTTTCAAAGTACTGGACATTAAAGGTTATGATGTAATCTTTGGTTGTGACTGGATTCTCCAACACAGCCCCCTCTCCCTTGATTTGAAAAACAGGCAGCTATCTCTACTTCTTAATGGTACACAAGAAGTTACCCTGTCAGATGTCTCTCTCTCTCATGGCAAACTCTTGGTTGACACTCACCAATTATCCAAGTTAATATCACAAGGGGCTGTTGGAGCACTTTTCATGGTTCAGCCACTCACATGTGCTGCTGCAGAACTTAGTTCCACTCACTCTCCTGTAATTTCCAAGGTCTTGGCAGATTTTGCAGATGTCTTTGCTGAGCCTCAGGATTTACCCCCATCCAGAGACTGTGACCATACTATTCCATTGCTTTCTGATGCTAAACCTGTCAATGTGCGACCTTATCGGTTACCACATCACAAGAAGAATGCACTTGAAGATCTGGTCCAACAGTTGCTTTCTTCTAACACCATTAGACCCAGTGTGAGTCCTTTTTCTTCCCCAGCAATACTTGTCAAAAAGAAGGATGGTTCTTGGCGCTTATGTATTGACTATCGTCAACTGAATGCTCAAACAATTAAGAACAAATACCCTATTCCTGTGATTGAGGACTTGCTTGATGAACTACATGGTGCTGCCTATTTTTCCAAGATTGACTTAAGGTCAGGATACCATCAAATTCGCATGCATCCTTCAGATATTTATAAAACTGCTTTTAGCACTCATCTTGGTCATTTTGAGTACATCGTCATGCCCTTCGGATTAACAAATGCACCAGCCACCTTCCAAGCTCTTATGAACAAAATCTTGGCCAAATACTTGCGCAAATTTGTCCTAGTATTTTTTGATGACATTCTAATATTCAGTCGAACGTTGGACGACCATGCTCTCCATTTGCAACTCGTGCTGCAGTTACTTCGAGACAACAACTTGTTTGCCAAACCATCCAAGTGTGTTTTTGGACAACAACATGTGGAATACCTGGGCTATATTATCTCTGCACAAGGGGTGGCTACAGATCCTGAAAAAATAGCAGCAGTTCAAAACTGGCCTATTCCTACTACGGTTACACAGTTGAGGGGTTTTCTGGGTCTGGCTGGCTATTATCGCCGTTTTATCAAACACTTTGGCATTATTTGTCGACCCATGTTTAATGTCCTGAAGAAGAATGAGTTCCAATGGGGGCCTGATCAGCAACAAGCCTTTGAAGCTCTCAAACTTAAACTTTCGCAGGCCCCAGTTTTAGCTCTCCCAGATTTTACTCAACCCTTTGTGTTGGAAACTGATGCAAGTGGGTATGGCATTGGAGCTGTTCTTATGCAAGGAGGTCAGCCTTTAGCCTACTTCAGCAAGTCTCTGGGAATCAAAGCTGCTGCCTTTTCCACATATGACAAAGAAGCTTTAGCCATATTAGAAGCATTGAAGAAATGGAAACATTACTTTTTGGGTTCTTCTCTCTTAATTCGAACTGATCAAGCAAGCCTCAAATATATCAATGAACAACGTATCACAGATGGCATTCAGCACAAATTACTCATTAAATTAATGAGTTTTGATTACAAAATAGAATACAGAAAAGGTAAGGAAAACAAGGCAGCAGATGCTCTCTCTCGAATGGCCCCACCTCACAACATTCAGGCACTCAATGTTGTTGTTCCTGAATGGATAACACAAGTACTGGCCAGCTACAACCTCGATGACAAGTGTAAACTTCTCCTTACCAAACTCAGTGTGAATGCCCAAGCTCAACCCCCTTTTTCATTACAAGGAGGCTTACTTCGTTATAAGGACAGATTATACATTGGCAAAGATCTTGTTCTGCAGCATCAGTTAATGGAGACCTTTCATGCTTCTCCTTTGGGTGGCCATTCTGGTGAAAGAGGCACTTATCACCGTTTGAAATTGATTTTCTATTGGCCAGGAATGAAATCAGCTGTGATTAACTTCATTAAAGAATGTCCTGTGTGTCAAAAGAACAAGACTGAACATGTTCACATCCCAGGTCTCCTTCAACCCTTGCCTATTCCTGAGCTAGCATGGACACATATTACTATGGATTTCATAGAGGGCTTACCAAAATCTGACAACAAGGATGTAATCTGGGTCATTGTCGATAGATTGACAAAATATGCCCATTTCATTGCCTTAAGTCACCCCTTCACTTCTGAACATATTGTTGATCTCTTCAAGACACACTTTTACAGATTACATGGATTACCAACTGTTATTATCAGTGATAGAGATCGCCTCTTTACTTCCAACACTTGGAAACAAGTCTTCAATGCTGCTGGAGTCAAGTTAAACTTTAGCAGTGCATACCACCCTCAAACTGATGGCCAATCGGAGCGAGTAAACCAATGCTTGGAGACTTACTTGCGCTGTCTTACCTTCACCAAACCCAGAAAGTGGAGCTCATTACTTGATCAAGCTGAATGGTGGTACAACACCAATTTCCACACTTCGCTCAATATGACACCATATCAGGCTCTCTATGGCCAGAAACCTCCAATGATAGGGGAAGCCCTACTACCATCCACTTTGTTAGAAGGTTTCAGAAATCGCCAGCAAGCAAAAGATGCCTTATTAGACACAGTCAAAGCTAGCCTAGACAAGGCACAAGCTCGGATGAAGCACTATGCTGATGCTAACCGCACTGAACGAACTCTAGAAGTGGGTGATATGGCATACCTCAAGATGCAACCATATCGCCACAATTCTTTGGGTCTACATTCCTCTCTCAAATTACACTCTCGCTATTATGGGCCATTCCGTGTGATTGAAAAAATTGGGTCAGTCGCTTACAAATTACTATTGCCAGAACATTCTCAAATCCATCCCGTGTTTCATGTCAGCCAATTGAAGCGCCATGCAGGACGCAAAGCGATCCCTGAACCTGGACTGCCCCTAATTGATTCTGATGGTAATATACTCACTGCCCCTGTTGCTGTGTTGGGACGACGATTGATTCCTCGCAACAACGCCCCTGTTGTTCAGTGGAAAATTCAATGGGAAAATCTTCCATCTGAGGCTGCCACCTGGGAAGATGCATCCTTCATCACTAAAGTGTTTCCTAATTTCACCCCATGAGGGCATGGGTCTTTCAGGGGGGAGTCTTGTCAGATCCTGCTACTCTGAAATTGCTGAACATTCTGAATGTGTGGTGACAACAGAACAGAAACAAGGGAGTTGCGGAAATGAACGGCGCTGATGAGCCGATACCGTTTCGCTAATGAAAATCCAACGATGCGGGTGGCTTCCAGTAATTACTGTTTTTTTGCTAATTGTATTGTCTTTGTCGGCTTAAAGCCTTGGTTAGTGAGCTGGCATGTATCCTCGCGGCGGCGAACTCCTTATAAGCCGTCTCGATCCAGTTATGAGAATCATCAAGAGAAAAAGTATCTAAACCCTAGCTTTCCTGTGTCTTGCGGCGACCTCTACTTTCTCTTGCAATTTTCTTCAGAATTATCTTGTTCTTCCTGTTTTTCCGGTAGGGATCCCTGATAGGTAGCTACTTAGCCCCAAAAATCTCTGAAATCGTGCAGGATTCTGGGAAGTTTGGCCCCGGATCTTGACAAATGGTATCAGAGCTCAGACGAATCTCGGCCTAGTCTACCTAAATCGGAGAGTCCTAAGCTGGTGAGGGTTTGAGGACAAGTTCCTCTGTAAAATTCCGTAACCAGGCCTTGGAATCCGGTTGGGAAGACGCGAATCAGAGTAGTGCAGAGAGGGTTGGAAGGGGCCTTGGTTCCCTTCTGTAAAATCTCCGGATCTGTGCTATTCACCATGCCAAGGGGGCGTGCTGCTGGTTTGGAGGGAGAAGTCCTCATGCCGGCTTGGGAAGCAGCTGTGGATGAGTTGCGGGCTAATTTTGAAGAATTTCAGAAGAAGGTAGAAGGAGATAGCCGGTTGATTCATGAAGAGATTCAGAACCAGTCAGCTCTGGCTCAAGCTCATAAGGAGGAGGTGACGAAACATTTGAAGGCAATACAAGAATTGCTGGTTGCATCGAACAACAGCCAAGGGCAGGAAGTTGGAAACAAGGGAGCAACACCACCTACAACACAAACCAACCAGAAAAGTGGAGGTAATTCTCTCGGGACTGTGGCTCAAGCACCTCCAGGTTCAAAGGGGTTGTCGGGGGTTATGACCAATTTTGAGTTTGGGGAGAGTTCTACCGCTAAAAATCTTGGACAGCAAGTTCCATCTTTTTTCCAAGCCCCACCCACAAATTCACTAGCCCCACCCACCATTCCATTTCCTAATCAAGATTGGAATACTTCTGTTTACTTTGGAACTCAAACTGTACCACCACCAAACCATCGATTAAACCAAATGGGGAACCAAAACCAGAATTTTTTCCATCCACCACCACCACCACCACCTCACCTTCAACACCAGCCTCCTCCATACCCAACCTATCCACCATACCTACCCTACCCTCCCCCTTGGGGTTTTCAACCTAGTCCGACACCAGCTCCACATCATCTATTTGACCCAAATCGTCCTTGGGATCGAGGAACACCTTACTGGCAACGTCAAGAGTGGCCTCCTCAGGACAATATGGATTTCCGGAATAGACATCACTATATTGACCCAAACAACCGAAACCATAAGCATGTTGATTTTCCCATCTTTGATGGTGATCACCCTGAATCTTGGATAAGAAAGGCAAACAAGTACTTCTCTTTGAATCGTACTCCGGAAGAGGATAAAGTTCCATTGGCAGAGGTGTATATTGTGGGCAAAGCTGATCAGTGGATCTCTAGCTATGATATACCTACTGATAATCTTGCCTGGTCTGATTTTTGCACTATGATTTGTCAGAGATTTGCAGTGAAATCAAATGTGGATATCACTGACACATTCAGGAACCTGAAACAATATGGTTCAGTTGATAGTTATATTGACAAGTTTGAAGAACTAATGCCCCTGGTTAAAAGGAACAAGCCACATCTTAATGAAGAGTACTTCTTGGAGTATTTTATCTCCGGGCTTAAAGATCACATTAAGCGCCCTCTTAAGTCTCTGACAATTTACTCTCTAGTGCAAGCTTATGAACATGCTCGCAATTATGACAGCCCCACCTTCTCTTCCAGCAAACCAGCCAGTTCTGCATCTTATGTGCGACATCAGCCCAAAGACATTATTTCCACTGCCAAGAAAGAATCAGCACTACCAGAGCCAAAGCAACCTGTTACTGCTCCACGGAATGCAGGCAAATGTTTCAAGTGCAATGAACCCTGGGTACCTGGCCATGGTAGAGTTTGTAAAGTTAACAGACAAATTTATCTCATTACCATGGAGGACGATGATAACTCCGAAGAACAAGCAGAAGTTACTTACAGTACTCCTCCTGGCAGTCCACACACATCCACTGCAACTCAGGAGGCTTCTATGCATGCCCTGAATGGCCCTGCAGCAGGTATCACTACATTTACAGTTCTAGTCAAATTTGGTTCTTTCATGGCAACTGCTCTCATAGACAGTGGCAGCACAACCACCTTCTTGTCTCCTAAAGTGGTCCACAAAGCACACCTGGACATTTCTAATCATGAACCAATTCCTGTCACCATAGCTAATGGGGGTACCTTATTTACTGAAGCTCAATGTGTTGATCAGCCATATGAGATCCAAGGTGTTCAGTTTGTATCTACTTTCAAAGTACTGGACATTAAAGGTTATGATGTAATCTTTGGTTGTGACTGGATTCTCCAACACAGCCCCCTCTCCCTTGATTTGAAAAACAGGCAGCTATCTCTACTTCTTAATGGTACACAAGAAGTTACCCTGTCAGATGTCTCTCTCTCTCATGGCAAACTCTTGGTTGACACTCACCAATTATCCAAGTTAATATCACAAGGGGCTGTTGGAGCACTTTTCATGGTTCAGCCACTCACATGTGCTGCTGCAGAACTTAGTTCCACTCACTCTCCTGTAATTTCCAAGGTCTTGGCAGATTTTGCAGATGTCTTTGCTGAGCCTCAGGATTTACCCCCATCCAGAGACTGTGACCATACTATTCCATTGCTTTCTGATGCTAAACCTGTCAATGTGCGACCTTATCGGTTACCACATCACAAGAAGAATGCACTTGAAGATCTGGTCCAACAGTTGCTTTCTTCTAACACCATTAGACCCAGTGTGAGTCCTTTTTCTTCCCCAGCAATACTTGTCAAAAAGAAGGATGGTTCTTGGCGCTTATGTATTGACTATCGTCAACTGAATGCTCAAACAATTAAGAACAAATACCCTATTCCTGTGATTGAGGACTTGCTTGATGAACTACATGGTGCTGCCTATTTTTCCAAGATTGACTTAAGGTCAGGATACCATCAAATTCGCATGCATCCTTCAGATATTTATAAAACTGCTTTTAGCACTCATCTTGGTCATTTTGAGTACATCGTCATGCCCTTCGGATTAACAAATGCACCAGCCACCTTCCAAGCTCTTATGAACAAAATCTTGGCCAAATACTTGCGCAAATTTGTCCTAGTATTTTTTGATGACATTCTAATATTCAGTCGAACGTTGGACGACCATGCTCTCCATTTGCAACTCGTGCTGCAGTTACTTCGAGACAACAACTTGTTTGCCAAACCATCCAAGTGTGTTTTTGGACAACAACATGTGGAATACCTGGGCTATATTATCTCTGCACAAGGGGTGGCTACAGATCCTGAAAAAATAGCAGCAGTTCAAAACTGGCCTATTCCTACTACGGTTACACAGTTGAGGGGTTTTCTGGGTCTGGCTGGCTATTATCGCCGTTTTATCAAACACTTTGGCATTATTTGTCGACCCATGTTTAATGTCCTGAAGAAGAATGAGTTCCAATGGGGGCCTGATCAGCAACAAGCCTTTGAAGCTCTCAAACTTAAACTTTCGCAGGCCCCAGTTTTAGCTCTCCCAGATTTTACTCAACCCTTTGTGTTGGAAACTGATGCAAGTGGGTATGGCATTGGAGCTGTTCTTATGCAAGGAGGTCAGCCTTTAGCCTACTTCAGCAAGTCTCTGGGAATCAAAGCTGCTGCCTTTTCCACATATGACAAAGAAGCTTTAGCCATATTAGAAGCATTGAAGAAATGGAAACATTACTTTTTGGGTTCTTCTCTCTTAATTCGAACTGATCAAGCAAGCCTCAAATATATCAATGAACAACGTATCACAGATGGCATTCAGCACAAATTACTCATTAAATTAATGAGTTTTGATTACAAAATAGAATACAGAAAAGGTAAGGAAAACAAGGCAGCAGATGCTCTCTCTCGAATGGCCCCACCTCACAACATTCAGGCACTCAATGTTGTTGTTCCTGAATGGATAACACAAGTACTGGCCAGCTACAACCTCGATGACAAGTGTAAACTTCTCCTTACCAAACTCAGTGTGAATGCCCAAGCTCAACCCCCTTTTTCATTACAAGGAGGCTTACTTCGTTATAAGGACAGATTATACATTGGCAAAGATCTTGTTCTGCAGCATCAGTTAATGGAGACCTTTCATGCTTCTCCTTTGGGTGGCCATTCTGGTGAAAGAGGCACTTATCACCGTTTGAAATTGATTTTCTATTGGCCAGGAATGAAATCAGCTGTGATTAACTTCATTAAAGAATGTCCTGTGTGTCAAAAGAACAAGACTGAACATGTTCACATCCCAGGTCTCCTTCAACCCTTGCCTATTCCTGAGCTAGCATGGACACATATTACTATGGATTTCATAGAGGGCTTACCAAAATCTGACAACAAGGATGTAATCTGGGTCATTGTCGATAGATTGACAAAATATGCCCATTTCATTGCCTTAAGTCACCCCTTCACTTCTGAACATATTGTTGATCTCTTCAAGACACACTTTTACAGATTACATGGATTACCAACTGTTATTATCAGTGATAGAGATCGCCTCTTTACTTCCAACACTTGGAAACAAGTCTTCAATGCTGCTGGAGTCAAGTTAAACTTTAGCAGTGCATACCACCCTCAAACTGATGGCCAATCGGAGCGAGTAAACCAATGCTTGGAGACTTACTTGCGCTGTCTTACCTTCACCAAACCCAGAAAGTGGAGCTCATTACTTGATCAAGCTGAATGGTGGTACAACACCAATTTCCACACTTCGCTCAATATGACACCATATCAGGCTCTCTATGGCCAGAAACCTCCAATGATAGGGGAAGCCCTACTACCATCCACTTTGTTAGAAGGTTTCAGAAATCGCCAGCAAGCAAAAGATGCCTTATTAGACACAGTCAAAGCTAGCCTAGACAAGGCACAAGCTCGGATGAAGCACTATGCTGATGCTAACCGCACTGAACGAACTCTAGAAGTGGGTGATATGGCATACCTCAAGATGCAACCATATCGCCACAATTCTTTGGGTCTACATTCCTCTCTCAAATTACACTCTCGCTATTATGGGCCATTCCGTGTGATTGAAAAAATTGGGTCAGTCGCTTACAAATTACTATTGCCAGAACATTCTCAAATCCATCCCGTGTTTCATGTCAGCCAATTGAAGCGCCATGCAGGACGCAAAGCGATCCCTGAACCTGGACTGCCCCTAATTGATTCTGATGGTAATATACTCACTGCCCCTGTTGCTGTGTTGGGACGACGATTGATTCCTCGCAACAACGCCCCTGTTGTTCAGTGGAAAATTCAATGGGAAAATCTTCCATCTGAGGCTGCCACCTGGGAAGATGCATCCTTCATCACTAAAGTGTTTCCTAATTTCACCCCATGAGGGCATGGGTCTTTCAGGGGGGAGTCTTGTCAGATCCTGCTACTCTGAAATTGCTGAACATTCTGAATGTGTGGTGACAACAGAACAGAAACAAGGGAGTTGCGGAAATGAACGGCGCTGATGAGCCGATACCGTTTCGCTAATGAAAATCCAACGATGCGGGTGGCTTCCAGTAATTACTGTTTTTTTGCTAATTGTATTGTCTTTGTCGGCTTAAAGCCTTGGTTAGTGAGCTGGCATGTATCCTCGCGGCGGCGAACTCCTTATAAGCCGTCTCGATCCAGTTATGAGAATCATCAAGAGAAAAAGTATCTAAACCCTAGCTTTCCTGTGTCTTGCGGCGACCTCTACTTTCTCTTGCAATTTTCTTCAGAATTATCTTGTTCTTCCTGTTTTTCCGGTAGGGATCCCTGATAGGTAGCTACTTAGCCCCAAAAATCTCTGAAATCGTGCAGGATTCTGGGAAGTTTGGCCCCGGATCTTGACACATGGCTAGTGTAACGCCCTCACCTGACCTCAATGCCGCTCCGGGACTGAAACGCGACGAGTGAGTTCCTCTGCCGCGGCACGCATCCTCGCCCTGCCGCGCCGAGCCGCGGGCGAGAAGGCGGCGACGAAGAGAGAGAGGAGGCTGATGTGGTCTCCATGACATGTGGGGCCCACGTGGGTCCCACGCTGAGTCAGCCGCCACGTGGGACAAAACCGGGGTGAAAACCGCCGAGGGACCTTTTATGACCGGTTTTGTAAGTTGGGGGATGCCGGATGTCCGGTTTTGCGGTTTAGGGACGATTTTGTATCTCGATGACAAGTTGAGGGACCTTGCGTGTACTTTTCTAGTAGTAGTATGATATTATTTCGTGGGCCAGGCCTCATATATAGCAGAATGGGCCACTGAAAGTGGGCCAGGACATGGGCCTCAAGCCGTTTTCCTCCCAGAGTCGTCAACTTCCTACCCAATCAAATCTAGGCGCAGCTTCTTCAGATTTGCCTTCCCAAAACGGTTGGTTTCCCCCCGCTTTTCCGGCCGTCGCCTCCCTCTCCGCGCCGCCGCCGATGAGGAACTAAACCTAGCCACCCCACCCTATCCCGCTCCCGATGCCACCGATCTCCTTCCACCGCTCTCAGCTCCAGCTTCATCCAGATCTCTCTCTCCATCGTTTCGTGAGAGAAAAAACCTTCGCCCTTTCCGTGTTCAGAAGATTCATGTCGGAGTCGGACGGCGGTAACTCCGGTGAGGAAACTTAGCATCTCTCTGAATTTTCTGCCATCAGTTCTTGCGTTTCCCGACTCGTTTACCATGGGAGACTGTAAGTCATTGCCCTCTTTTCGTTGAAAATTACTTGTTCACTATGGGATTTAAAGCCTTAAAGGTGGGATCAGTGGGCGTTAGTTTAGGATTCCACTGGTAAAGCCTTCTTAAATTTTCACTATGGCCATCCCTATATAAAAATTAGGGATCGACTATGTAATAGCGCTATTAGTACTAGATTCATCATGAAAAGTACTTTCATAGTTTACTCGTTTTTATTTGAAATACCACATTTTCATAGAATTTGCTAGTCACAAAATATTTTTTTTCCTGGTCGGCCGAAGGATTGGACGACCAAATTTTATTAAGAGGAAGGAGGGTTACAAGCGTTTACAAGATCAACATTAAGCTGTTGAGGTGGGATGACAACCGAACCGGTATCAGCCCGGAAAAGAAAAAAAATGGTAGTCAAAATTTTACCTTGTAGATCATGTCAGTGCCCTAAGCATCATATTTTTTAAAATCCAAGTGAGTAAT
The DNA here is from genome assembly GCA_009805545.1 of Oryza longistaminata. Lineage (NCBI taxonomy): Eukaryota > Viridiplantae > Streptophyta > Magnoliopsida > Poales > Poaceae > Oryza > Oryza longistaminata. The sequence continues at coordinate 32,686,063 of CM020180.1, read as the reverse complement.
GTTCCTCAAAAAAAAAAAATCCAAGTGAGTAATCCATTTAGAAATACTCCATTTTGTCTTCGTGGCTAACAGGATCATCGTTTAACCATTTATGAGTCTTACAATATATCAGTAGCAATAGTAAATTGGTGTTTGTTTTGATGTATTCCATTTTATAAATAAACCTCCTTATTCCTTGTTTCAGACAAACAAACTACGGTGAGTCTTCAACCCCGTTCTTCTCAAATGGGGAAAGACGAGGAGGTGTGCAGAGATACTGCTAGACTTAAAGAAGAAGGAGCAACTGTGGATAATATGGATCCTTCCCGTCCTTTTCTATACCTTGAGAAATTCGATCAGAAAAAGATGGATGAGGTATGTTGGCTACACATCTCTGTGATCCTCCTCTTGGCTTCAGTTTTCTTCCCTTATGAACTGGCATTTGACATACTCTCTTCCAGTGGGTAAAAATTAAATCTGTTTGGGCCGCCAAGAACGTAAAGAACGATATCATGACAGATCCTACTCCTCAGGTTTCGTTTCTATTTTCACTTACAGAATTCAGTTGACAGATCATTCTGTTGTATTAGTTATTTCTTTCTAACCTGCAGCATTTTGGTGTATCTAAGTAGTCCATGTTGAAGCTAAGTGTTCTGTTATTTAATTATAAAGCGCATGCCAGTGAAGCTTGGTTATGATGTTCTGCTTTATCAACTGGAAAAATAACTGGCCTTCTTTTTCATTTGTCAATGGATCGATCTAGTGGGTGCAAAATAACTTCTATTGTTTAACTCCCTACTTGGAACACATCCTGAAAAAGGATAGTACCCGGTGCTTCCGCCGCTTGTTTGCAAACTCTTGGATATTGGCATGGGATTTTACCATTACCTCTGAAACCTTGACCTACATGGTCAGGCATAACGCCCTGCGATGTGCGAAAGTTGTATTGGAGGGCAAGGCACCTGAGCTCAATTATATGCATGCTAATCCCAATTGCATGAACCCATATGGATGTTTTGCACTCCATGAAGCTGCTGAACGGTTCTATGTTGACATGATCAAGTTGCTCTTCCGCCATGGTGCTTCAGCCAATGTACGCACAGTTGGTAATGCTGGCACTGAGGGCCTTCTCCCACTCCATATTGCAGTTGAGAATACTTGCATGCATAAGTATCTGGAGGATAATCTACCTCCTACCCAATATAATGAGGATTATATATACAAGCTCATTCATCTGCTGTGCTTACCTGAGATGGTTTGTTTCACTTTCCTCTCTACACAAAACCTGTGAAGAATGGCATTTTAAATATGTATACCTTTTTGAATTTTTCATATGTGTTGCTGCCTGTTTTTATTTCAAATTTAGGAGTCAATAATCCTGAAATTCTACTCCCTCGGTTGCAAGTAAGGTGTTTTAGTTTTGTCCTTAGTCAAAGTTCTTTAACTTGTGACCAAGTTTATAGAAAAATAATTAACATCTTCAATACAAAATAAATAAACTATCAAGACATATTTCATAGTGGATTTTAATTGAACTAATTTGATGTTGTTTATGTTGGATCATTTTATAGAAAAAATAACATCTTCAGTACCAAACAATGTGATGTTACGATATGGGGAGTATTAGCTAAGTAAATTTTATTTGGCTTGAAGATTGGTCCTAATTCATGCCTTGTAATTAGAAGAAACACGGTGATGTAATATAGGAAGTTATTCAGTGCTGCTTGATAAAAGCAATCTAATTTTGTTCCTTGGCGGCCTTTTTGTTCTGCAGAAGATTTTCTTGGATACAACTAGACTGCTTGCCGAAAAAACAGATAATCTTGTTGATGAGCTATGGAATGACATGAAGGATGGCAAGCTTGTACAGTCAGCAGTTCTACTCCTGGCAGCTCAAAAACAGATTCGGAAGGTCAAGCCTGAAGGATTTCATGTTATCGTGCAGCGATTATGTTGTGCTCCCCAAACACGTGAGAAAGGTGATACTGGAGAGGCACAGAAGCAGCTGGAGGAGAAGGGAGCACGTTTTAATTGTTCTTTACAGCTTGTTAGTATAATTTCTCTGGCTGGTGAAGTTCTTGACAAGTATATTCAGGCACATTCAGAGGTACCACCTCTTTTTTTAATCATTTCGCTGTTTATTTTGATAGTGGTATTTTACTATATACTTTCAAAAATCCATGCTCTGATTTGAGCAAGAAGAATGCATAGTTAGAGGCCTAAATGACACCAACAGGATCTGGGACCACTTATGTATTTTACCGATTACTCCCTCCGTCCCAAAAATAGCTAATTTAGACATGGATTTGGCATTACTTAGGACAACGAATCTGAACATGCCTCTACCTAGGACAACGAATCTGGACAATGTCCCATTCATGCTTAGGTTGGCATTTTTTGGGACGGAGGGAGTATGTTTGTTATATACATTACGCTGAATATATGTCTCTTGAGGATGCATTGGCTTAAGTGAACACACATAAATTGGATGCTGAGACTTACACCGGTCTTTTTTTTCTTTTGGTTAAAATGTCTTGAACACTTTTGTCCATGCATTTATATAAAGTTAACTACAGCTACAAAATTGAAATTTGAATAACTAGAAGACTCTTCAATTTGAATATGTTTGTATATGTATTTTATGAAACCAAGCATGCTTGTATTCGCTGTGATTGCGAACTGCTCTATCTCCTTCCATTTCATATGGTATGACTAAAATTTCTCCTCTTGGCCACTCTTTCCGTTATCTCTTTGCCACCATTTCTTATAGGAAGTCTTTTTCCTACTCCCATGTGCGCCCTCACAATATGGGGTGTATCTAACACATCTGTAGCTACACTAGACTGAATTACTGAACAAAAATGCAGTAGCTACACTACTGATGGTGACTACTGAAAGTCTGCTACCGAACATAGTTCAGTAGTACAGTGCATTTGGATCAGTAGTTCGCAATCAGTTTTCTTGGTAGTAGCTATATGTGTGCGCGCGCGTGACGTGTGTATGCACCCTTTTTCTGTTTCCTTTTCCTTTATCTGATATGATGGTTTAAATGTCATTCAGGTGCCCCAGGTGGAGGTCCTTGCACATGTCTCATCTGTTCTTAAGGAATTTGGGTTTTGCCATAATGAAATATGCATTGACGTCATAAACCTGTACTACTCTTGCATTTAATTAAATAATTTGTATGGAAATGCATGGTTGTTGATTTAATTATTTCTTCAACTTGTTTTTGAAGCCGCCCTTATGACTGCAAGATTTCTGACAGGGAATTACATTTCAAAGGTATGTGTTGATTTTTTAAGTACTTGTTTCTGAATTTCGCAGAATGTGCCCTTGTTACCTTTTTTACATGGTTATGTAGATTCAACCAAGGCAGTTACAGAGATGTCTTCCATGCATTCTGTAGAGGAAAAGGTAAATATATTCAAATGCTACCAATAAGTTTCTATTTTTGCTTTTTGTTAGTTTTCCATAGTTCCTTTGTTAATTATTTTGTGCAGCAGCATGTGAGGGATCACATTGTGATAATAGCACACAAGGAGCATTAGCAAGAATGCTTATTAGTTTCTTAGATTCCATGTTAGGTTTGTTGTTGTCATCTTACTGGCTTGTGCATATAGGCCACACCATTACCACGTACTCCTTATCTTCCATCTATAAGACGATTGAGGTTTGTCCTTGGTCAAACCTCTTCCAGTTTGACCAAGTTTATAGAGAAAACGTAGTGACATGTACAACACCAACTTTGTTTCGTTATATTTTTATAGTACATTTGTTCTGTGTTGGAAATGCTATTACATTTCCTATAACTTTGGTCAAACTTGAATCAATTTGACTTAGGACAAACTTAAAACGACTTATAATATGGAAATGAGTAGTTCTCATCTCTGGTCTCTTCTTTTTCCCCCTGTAAGCCATTGCTGCTTGGTGGTTTATACAGCAGTGCTTCGTTGTAGACCAAGTAGATAAAATATGATAAACTGGATAAAATATTTATTCTTTAGTATTTGGTGCTTTGGATTGATTTCCCCTCATCTGTTGTGGGCGCATGGTCTTGCAATAAATTTTGGCGTGCAATGTTCTTATTTGGTTGTTCTGATTGTAACTTATGTGAATGCTTATGCAATGGAATTATGTATGATTAGTCATATTGCAGTGGCATTGTAATAAATAAAACTGCTAGATGTCTGTCATTTTCCTGGATGAAATTGCGGGTACTTGTGAAATTCTTGGAGGAAATTGCAGATACTCGTGAAATTCTTGGAGGAAATTGCAGTGTGATAGTCTTAGAGGCAACAATAAAATGATGTTTCACTTGCTATGTTTCTTCCATGCAACTTACTGATTTAGTTGCCTTGTCATGTTGCTTAAGTATGGTACTTGGGAACATATCACCAAAAAATTATGGTTTAGTTGTCTTCTTGTGTACACACCATGCACACCAACTAAAAAATATTACCAAAAATTGTATACAAATTTGTACATGTACTTTTAGTAATACTATATCTGTGTAAAGTGTCATCTTCAAATTCATTATATATATAGGGAGCAAAAAAGGACAATTCTGATATATTTATACTCTTAAAACTGTCAGAATTTTTAGGTTAAGACTTTACACAAGTGTAATACTATTGGAAGTACATGTAGAATTTTTTGTGAACTTTGTTAGTTGGTGTGCATGCTGTGTACACAAAAAGCTTGTGTGCATAGGATATGTTCACATCTTCCATGCAAAATGAAAATAAATTAAATGCTCTCTGGTAGATCATGCTGAATTGTGAATGTTTTGGGTTTTCACACGTGTAAAATCTTTCTCGAACTATTAATACAGGCTGTGAGAAAGGGAGCACTTAGAGGATGGGATCCAACATACACAAGGAGAAGTTTTCTCCCCTACTGGAGATCTGCATTAGGGCCCCGGGGTCCATCCCAAGAAGCAATAGAGGTCAAGTCCATAGTGGATAGCGGACAATATTGGGGTAATTCAATGATCCCTGGGTCTAATAGTAGGATCTGGTTAATGGACAAAATTCCACAAATACCAAGTAGAAGTTGGTCAAGAAGGTACAGTGCAACTGCGTTGAAAATGCTCGTGAAGGTGCTAAAGATTGCATGAGCTGAAAGGTATGTGTTAAGTATTTGGATTTCTTGTTTGAAGTTTCTGAACATGTCGGCATGAAATACATTGAGTGCGTTTTAACTGAAAAGAAGAGAGATTATGCTGCCAAGTCGTTTGTTAGGGAGAGCTTCCCCACCTGAAAAGTTGCATCCTCTATGCACCTAGTTGCTAATCTATGCAGAGAAGGGGATTCTCCTCTGAAGACTATTATATGGTGACGATGGTTCCAGAGGCCCCAAAGACATAGTAAGAAGAAGGGGGCAATTACATTCTTACCCCTGATTGCAATTGTGATTTTACCCCTCTTCTTAGAGTTTGCATTTTTGCCTTTGCTTTTTCCAAACGAACTGTGTTTTGCCCCTATTCCGTTAAGAACACCTAACGGTGTCAATTCAATTGACAAAAGACATGTATGCCCTTTACACTTCGCCCCAATTTTTTTAATAGAATTTGTATATTTTTCAAAGTTACCAAACTTTTTTTATAGCATAGTATTTTCACAGAACTTTGCATCGGGTGCAAAAGTTCACCAAGAAATATGCACATCGCATTCATGAAGGGAAAAAAATCACCATATAAATTCATCATCAAGCGCTAGGAAAACTGACAGGAAAAAAAAAGAAAAAAAAAAACAGCCAGCCATGCTGCTCCTTGTCGCTGCAAATGAATCTCCGTCGGAAACATGTCTGCTCGGATGCTAGCCGAGCCACTCGAGCAGCGCTGCTCAACTCATCACCTGCTCGCGCGCCGCCTCCACCGCAGCCTGCCTGCTCCGTCGACTCGTGGCTACCTCCACCGCATCCTGCCTGCGCCTACAGCCTCGCTAGGCCTTGTTTAGTTCCCAACTTTTTCTTCAAACTTCCAACTTTTTCATTACATCAAAACTTTCCTACACACATAAACTTCTAACTTTTCCGTCACATCATTCTAATTTCAATCAAACTTTCAATTTTAATGTGAACTAAACACACCCTAGGTAAGGATGGGAATAGGCACATGGCTGGTTGTTGGCGCCGGGTGGTAGGTTAGTGTTTACTGACAGGGGTACAATGGTCTTCTTATATTTTCTAAATCATTTTATCTTTTCTTTTCCATTTGTTTAACCCATCAAAACTGAGCCCACCTAACGGCAGTCCAAATGAGGGGCAAACTGAAGCTTCGTTTGAAAAAACTGAGGGCAAAAGTGCAAACCCTAAAAAAGAAAGACAAAATCACAATTGTGGCTGAAAGTAGGGCCGAGAAAACAATTATCCCGAAGGAGAAGGAGAAGGGAACCTTGAAGTGTTTAGTTGGAGGAGGCCACTTGGACTCAGGGCATGGAGGTCAGCCGCATTGGTAATAGCCGAGTAAACTTTGATCCGCCTCCAGAAAGCAGTTGCAAATGGGCAGAGGAAGCAAAAGTGTGCCGCCGTTTCTTCTGCCGATTGACAGATTGACAGAGCGGACACGACACCGACTGGACAATGCCTTTTTTGAGTAGATTTACTTTTGTTGGCAGGCGTTCCTTCGAAAGAAGCCATGCGAAGAATTGAGCCTTAAGAGGGGCTTTGTTTTGCCATACGAAGAGCCAATTAGGGTAGATATTGCTTTCACCGAGGGTTTGGTAAATCTCTTTTGTGCGCAAGACCCTCTCCGTGCCCCTGGCCACTCTAACATCAGCTTTAGAGTTTAGGGATGCGTTTTGCCGGATCGTGAACAGTTCCTCCACCTGGGATTGAGCAGCTGAAGAGAGTCGAGGCGTAAAATGTTCACTGAAATCTCCATTGCAAACCTGCGCCACCGTTGCCGATTGGTCTAGAGCACGGGAGAATAACGGCTGGAACCTTTCCGCTAGAATTTCACCATCGGACCACCTATCCAACCAAAAGGAAGAGCGTTTTCCATCCCAAATCTGAATATCTGTGAGGTTCTGCAGGTCCGGCATAAGCGCCAGCAACGAGTCCCAGTGCGGGCCCAACCGTTTGTCCGCGAAGATAGATGAACATTCAAACTCTTGCCAAATCCAATTCGCCCAGGATGACGGGGTGGAAAGTGGAATGCAGGTGATGAAGCCGCTTGATGAGTAAGACATTGTTCTGTAGCTCCAAATTTTTAATCCCCAAACCCCCAGATTGGTTTGGGGTGCATACGTCTGTCCAAACGACCAGACACTTTGCACCACTGCAGGTATCTTCTCCAGACCACAAGAAAGCTCTTCTCTTTTTATCAAACACCTCAATTAAGCCCTTTGGGAATTTAGTGGTCGCCATTGCATATATGGGCAGCACTTTATACTTGGCAAGCACTTTGTGCTCTGCTACCGGCCGGAAAAAAAACGAAAAGAAAAAGAAAACGTCTATGCTGAGATACATATTCTATGTTAGAGTATAACCTTGCATAAATGTATATAGACTAAAGAAAGAAAAGGGAAAATTAATTGTGGCTCGAAATGGAAACACCCGGCAACATAATAGCAAGAACAAAGCTACTATCCAACAATGTCACGCTTTCATAGTACTGTTGTCTGGACTCCACAGAACACGTCAGCTTCAGACATGAAATGGATTCTAAATGCCCTGATATTTTTGTAACTTTGTTGTCTCCCTTTCATATTGACACTTGCTGTTAGATCCCTTCATCGCATTATTGACTGTTAGCACGATGTACACCATGAAATTGTTGGATTGTATCTCCGCGGATAGGCCTGATCTCCTGCTACCTTCTATTGAGTTCTCTCAGGTAACTCGGTCACAAATTGGAGATCCACAAGCACACACACTGGGCTGCTAAGTCACCCACAGAACCTGTTTGATAAACTGAGATTGCCAAGATCAGTGGAGACAAACCCAGAGGATGGCACACCATGCCGCAGATTGTATTTGGTGGAAGGCTAACCACTAAAGAGGACATTTAGGTCCATTGAATAGTCATTTGAAAATGATTAGGGCTTTTTTTCCCATCTTTCCCTGATTGCTTGCAGAATTCATTAACATTCAAAATTTCAAACGTGATGTGAGTATGTGACTTGTATTTCTATAGTTCCCATTCAGTTCAAGGTAAAAATTATAGTACCAAGGTTTTTCCCTTATTATCCATTACTGCATAAACCAAATAGTCACGGTTTATTTAGTAAGAATCAATTAGTATAATCAGGCTTATGTCGGACTAAAAAAAGAGGAAGAAAATATCCCACTAAACTTTATTTCCGTTAGTTGAATGAGTATCAGGAACAAGATAGTCTTAAGAAACTAAAAGTTTAAAAGTAAATGAATAACGATTTTAATGATGCTATGCTGGTCGGTAATTAGTGGAGCAAAAGTGCACAATAGACAGAAGACATTGAAGGGAATGACTGAACTAAAGAAAGAAAAGGATAACCTTCTATACAAACCCCCCCTAATTACTTCTGATATTTCATTTTCCATTCTATGGACTGACCATTTTTACTGTAAAGAGGATATGTCAAATCACATATACTAGTCGGAGAACAACATGCCCTGATGAACAGAGGAGCTTAACCTTACCTCGTGGGTAGATTTAGGTTACTCTGGAACAATTTAATCTTCAAAGGTGCTTCTAGAAAATTCTAGATACCTAAACAGTCTTTAATACTCTGTTCAAATTTGTCGATGGCAGAGACGGTGCTCAGCAAGCCATCCTTCATCTTCTCCCTGCAGGATAGTTGAGTTGATAAGTGTCATGCATTTCCTAGCTTTGCAAATATTATGAATAAATGCAACAAAGAATCACATGTAATCGGCATCGTAAAACTCATTTTACTGGCAAATGTAAAGAAATAAGCAGTTGAGCAAACTATCATTTCCATCGAGTTCCTTGTACTAAGAATAAGATTACAAAAACCAGTTCGTGGCAACATGAAAGATGTTACAAACTGAAAGGAACTGAGATCATGCAATCCAAGGAATCACATAACTTGGTTCCTAGTTACCACCTAGAATGACATAAGACTTACCTTAAATTTTCTCCAGACCGAAGACCTACCTTAATTGTTTAAAGAGAGGCCTTTGGCACAGCAAAAAAATAAGGCATTATGTCATTGTTGCCCATGGATGAGTTATTGAATATGCCATAGCTAGATGATAAAAATAGATGGCTGCACTGCAGAACATTGCTAGCAACATTTCTGATTACACCATATGAAACGTCAATCTATTCTACGGTTAAGAGCCAAGTGTATTCGAGCTGGTAACATGGGAAAAACTGATATAGCTGATGTGGAGATAGTACCCACCTATCAGCAGTGAGCTCAATGTTACTGTTATCCACCACAGTTCCCAGGTCAGAGAATGACCTGTACAGAGCAATTTGCAAGTGATTAGAAGTTTACCCAACACAATATAAATTACAAAGCAATTTGGTAAGTTTCTTGTTTCTGTAACGTGAGTGTTAAACCTACTGTATGAGCTCGGCAAGCCTAGCATCAGCTTCAACCTTGAGAGGGTCCTTATCCGTGAGCAGCGATGAGGCATTCTTCAGTATCAAGCTGAATGTGCAGACCTGAAGCGTAATTCCATCAAACACCTGGTGTACCAAGAAAGAAAAGCAAACCAAACCATGGATATTTTAAGCGCCTCCCAAAACCTCAACGCCGCTCCGCGACTGCAGCGAGACGAGTGAGTTCCTCTGCCGCGCCACGCAGTCTCGCCCCGCCGCGCCGAGCATCCGCCCCACCTCCTCGGCGTCCCCAGCACCCACATTCGCCGAAGCTGCACTCCGAAGCCACATTTGTGAAGAATTTAACCCAAATTGTCATAGCTTGAGATGGACAAATTGTCATAGCTTGAGATGGATCGAGTGTGAACAAGGTGAGCAAATGGAGTTACCGAGAAGGCTCTGGGCCTTGAGGAGGATTTCGCGGGAGGCGGCGATGGGCGCGAGGAGGAAGCGCGCCGACTTCTTCTTCTGCTCCCGCAGCAACTCCTTCGGCCCAGCTGCGGCATCCCAACAAACAACAACAGCGAGAACAACCGGAGAGGAGAAGAGGTGAGAGCACGGTCTCCGGCGAGCTGCAACAAGTGCAGAGTCAAGGGAGGTATTCGTACGGATGCCGAGGGAGAAGGCGGCGGCGGCGGCGGGCGGGCGGGGCGTTGAGCCGGCCAGGACGAGCGCTAGTAGCGCCGCCCGGCGAGAGGGGTAGGTCCGGAAGCGCTTGCGGCTGCCGCGAGGACTCCCGCGAGGCGCAGGCGGCGCTGGTCCTTCGCCGGAGTGGTCGCGTCGCCGTCGCCGTCGGCGCCGGGCGCCGGCGGGCGAGCGAGTGGATGGCGCGCATCGGGCCACTCATGGGTAGCTCTGGGATTTGCTTCGTCTTCGTGTGGGCCTTCATGTTGTGTTGAACACATCGCTTCGAGGATGGATTACGTATCCCGTATTTACGTCTTCGTAGAGGTTTGACGGGTTTGACTTGAACTACGCTTACACTCATGTAATGGCGTCGAGTAACACCTAAGATCATATGATAATCAGGGTTTAGGGGTTAATATTCTAAGAAATAGTAACTTTTTTGGCTTCCACATCTGAATTTGTCATTTCATTGAAAGGAAGAGTGCAAGGTTCATTACATAGAGTTTAGAGTTCGTAGGTGGGAAGAGAAGATTTCTTTCCAAATAGAAATTACATGGTGATCTTCAGTCTTAAAGTTTTCAGCCCACATTGCAGCCTCTCGCACACAGCGTTGCAGACATGAAGCAATCGAGGGGACTTGTCATCTGAAGACAACATCATGTCCGTGATTCCACATTGCCCATAAGCAGAGGAGGTAGAAAACCTAAAAATGTAGAATAGACACTCCTTGTCCTGGCTTCAGCTGATGGAACAGGTTCACATCTTGAATCATCGGTTGCACTTCAATTTTCTTGCCTTGGCTTCAGCTGAAGAAATAACTTGTTGATAGTTAGCTTCGAAGAATCTAAGCAACTATAGACTATTACAATATGGATGAAAAGCTTAGCTATTTAGGGGAGCTTTTGGCACTAGTCTCTCATGTATTCAGGCTCACGTCATGACAGCAGGAAAAGAAGGTGAACTTTGTGAAAAGCAAAAAGGATACGTGCAAGGTTGCATATCAGAGAATACAATACGTGAGGATAATTGGAGGTTATAAATTGGAACAATGGATAAAAACATGTTGCAAGCATAGGATGAACGAGTTGATCGAAATGGATTCGCACAACCTCATCTTTTCATAAAAAGAAAAGGAATCGCATATATAACTCCAACCAATTAAGACGATAACACAATCAACAGAAGATGCTAGATGCGTGATGGATATATCGCATCACAAAGCTTCACAAAAAAGATTTATTCTGTCCTCCTCAACACTTGCAACAACATTTTAGCCTTTGGTTTAGGATATACGTGAGTAATGCAACATATCGAATTTGTTCGATTTTCTTGTCCTTGGAACAAATGGATTCCTGCTTACAAAAAGAATCGAAGTTCTTGTGCCAAACTGCCAATGATGCAGGATGATTGCGAAAAAAAAAATCTTGTACCAAACTGCCAAATGCTACTCCTAGTAATGCAAGCCACGTGCTTCAGTGTTCTCACCGCGAATCGTGTTCGGGGTTGGCATCAGATTAATCTAATCACGCCGTCCTAATCCCGATCTTAGCCGCAACAAAAGCCTCTGAAAATAGATCGGATCGATCACTTGGAGTACTGATCTGTTTGTCTCATGCGTCTCGCCCATTAGCCTATTCTCACTCACGCAAACTTAACACGTTCTTACAACTTTTTCACAAGTTGGAAGCTACACTCTGTCCCAAAATATAAGCATTTCAAGCCTAGTAACAAGTCAGATATTTTTAATTTCGACTATTAATAAAAATATAAAAAAGATCAATCATATAAAATTAATATCACTAGATTTATCATTAAATAAACTATCATAATATGTAACTTTTTTTATTTAGAACTTACTTTTATAAATATTGTCGGTTAAAGTAGCATCTCGGAGATCGTATCAGAGTCAAAAATACATATATTTTGGGACGGAGGGAGTGGTTAATAATTAGACGAAAAGCTTTAACAGAAAAGGTCATGTCATCACTTATAAGATACTCCACTACTATAACCCAATTTGGAGTGTAATGCTCCCTTTCCAAGTCTATACTACTCCACTTTGTAATCGGTTACTAACCCCACTCTCGCAAGTAATTACTCTCTCCGTCCCATAAAAATTACATTTCTAGCTAATTTATGACAAAACAATAGGATTGGAAAATGACCACAATGACCTTATTTAATGAACTCATTGCATGCACACATTCCATATATACAAATGATTAAAAGGAAGTTTGAGAGAATTAACCCATATAATTAGCATACTTAAATTACAAGCTGAGAGAACTTAAGGAAACTTATCTAGATGAATCAATTTGCTGGGCCCCACATGGCTAGAAATATAATTTTTGTGGGACAAAGCCTTAGAGCTAGAAATGCAATTTTTTTTGGTAGGGAGGTAGTAAGCAACAAGAGCATGCGAATACTTTGACAAGCTAACAAGGACAATGCGACCAAAGAACTGAAGATATATACCAGTGCAAGCAAAGTGCAAGAACTGACCCAGCATGTGCCCAAAATGCAACTGATAGCCATCGATCGCTTGGCTGCTTCGTGCAAAGAAGAAGACGAGGGCTGTGCGTGCAGCTACTGGTGGCGCACACGGCGTGAGTTATCTATATATCCAACACGCGTCGGTGGGGCCCAGAAGGAGAGGAAGAGGAGGAGAAAAACGACGGGAATGGCTTGTTCTCCTCCAGGAGTTGTTGATCCAGAAGCCCACGTGGAATCCACGGTCCAAATTGCATGGGAGAATCTATTCAACGGCCAGGATGCCCCATCCATGTCGATGCCCTCTTTATGCCCAGATCAAATATTGATATGCTCACCCTGAAATGTTCACATGGTATTAATAAACCTCTTGGTTCTACGAACAATATAATTCACTCGTGTCAGGCTCTCGTTATATGGGTATTAGAAATATTTATTTTAAAGAATCGATATATCAGGAGCATACGTTGTGTTGGAAAAATAGATTGAGATCGGATCATATCTTGTCTTATCTTGATATTTGTCAAATGCCCTTCTCACCCGTGTCTCCTATCTCACCAATTCTTAACGGATACCTATATTGTCGCATGCACATTGAAACCCTAATTTTAGTCCTTCTCTCTTGTTCCATCTTCTTCCTCGTCTCCGATAACTAATCGCCATTAAAACCATTTTTGGTAAGCTCGTTTCAACACTCTCGCATTACCTACTCTAACATACACCTTAAGCGAAAAACTCTACAATTGCAACTACTAACATCTCTATTACCAATTCATCAGGTTACCGGAGATTCACGACTAAATCCTTATACATCCAACCTTTTTTTTTTGCGGGGCTTATACATCCAACCTTGATTTATTTTTAAAAATAAAATGATAGTTTAACTGTGATATGATCTGAACGTGATACGGAGGATGCATGAAACCTCTGCTTTGGAAATCAGTCCACATCTTTTTTAGCAAATCGCTTCCATTAACACACATACTTAGGTGAGCGTTCGTGTGGCCGGAGCAATATCCCGGAACCCGGAAGCGGTAGCCGAGCCGCACCGTCCGTTTTCCGCCCTGAGCCGCGAGGCCCCCCTCGTGCTTCTCCTGCTTGGCGCGCCCCCGGCCAAACGCATCCCCACCAGCTAAGCCCACCACCACCACCACCCCCTCCCCCCCCGTCGCTCGCTGGCTTCCAACGCACGCATCGCCTCGCATCGCATCGGAATTCTCACGCGATCCCTCCACCCCCGCCGCGGCGGCGCCGGCCACAGCCAATGCCCGGCGGCGCGCGGCGCCGGTGAAGGGTGAGGGCGAGCAGCGCCGTCGCGCGCGCGCCCCGCCCGTTTGGATTCCATTCCTTCCTCTCCCCACTCACACCCACTGCTCAATTTATTCCCACGCGCCCCACGCTGACGCCTCGACGCACTCGTGCTCGCGTCCCGTCCTGTCTCGGCGTCGCCTCGCCTTCGCCTTCGCCTATTTAAGGGGGGGGGGCGATATGCTCTTCGCCAGGAGGCCGCTCGCCACCGCCGCCAGCCACCTCGCGCCCTTCTCCCCTCCCCTCCTCCTCTTCTTCGCCTCCGCCTCCTCGTCGTGCTCATCCGCCGCGTCGCCTTCTTCGGCCTCGGGCCCTAGAGGTAAGCGCGTTTTTCCTTTTTTTTGTTATATGGCGTTTATTTATTTTTGGTTGAATTTTGCGGTTCTCTGGTGATTCTTCTGTGCATGTGCTATTGTTGGTATTTTGTTTTGAAATGGCAGATTTGATCCGACGCGAGCCGCGGAGGAGGCTAACCGTTTTGTTTTAGCCGTCCCATGGCCGACATGGTGCGGTTATATTTGCCGGTTTTTTTAATCATTTTTTGCTGGTTGTTTTAGTGAATTTCACGCTCCATCTTAGTTTACAGTGTGACTTTGCTCTCTTGGTGTATTTTACATGGTTCGAATTTTGCGGCCGTTTGCTGAATCGGTAATGGCAATTGGGTATTATGGATTTTGTTTGAATTTTGATGTATTCTTATGTGTGTTTCACACTTGTTATTACATTGCAATCGTAGTACAATTGTTTAGGGAATGGATAGCAGTTCAAATGTTCATTTTACTCTATGTAATCGGCTGATCATCCGTCAATTTTTACCTAGATGCTGGAATTCCAGATTGTGGCACTGCACCTTTTCACTGATTACTGGCGAACATCGATTACTCAATGTTTAGCGTGCTCTGTCCTGAAATATTGATCTCATATCAGGGTGCAGTGCTGTAAGGATGGAGACCGGTGCGGTGGAGCCAGCATCAACAGGAGCAATATGGTCAACGCCATCAGTGGAACCTAGAACCATTTCTGTTGGGAAAGAGATATTCTGCAACCGGTCACTTAACATGAGGAACATCACTGCAGTAGGATTTGATATGGACTACACTCTTGCGCAGTACAAGCCCGAGACATTTGAGGCTCTTGCTTACCATGGCACAATAGAGAAGCTTGTCAAGGACCTTGGCTACCCTGAGGAGGTTAGTTGCACTGAAACACATGCATACTTGTTTGGTGTGTAAAGATAAAACTGTATTAGTTGGTTTAGATGTTTTGAATTACTGTGCCAAGTTCTTCTGTGTATAAACTGAGATATTTCTCCCCTTCGAGTAGGCAGCAATTTGTTTGTGCCGTAGCATCCTCGTGCGTCCGCTGTAGTGGCTGGTGCCTGGTTGCCAATAAGGTACCGGCGCAGCGACGGCAGCCTGTTGTGGTTTGTTCTTGTAGCTGTTGTAAATACTGTAGCTTGGAACTTCTTCTTTCCAAATCTCAATAAACTTCAGCCGGCTTCTACACCGGCCCGGCAATAAACTGAGATATTTCATGGCACATAGGGACTTTTCTTCTTTTGTTTGTAAGATTGTATTATTTGACTGTCAGAAAAGTTAAACTGTGATGGGACTTCCTTTGTAGCACGTTAGCACTATCATAATGCAATTCTTGTGATGTTTGAATGTAACTTATTTAATGAAAATATAGCATTGTGGACTACTGGGATGATATGATGTTTTTTTCATATCATTTCTTTACATTTTTTTATATCATTTCTTTATCTGTATTGAGTAAGCATATATGTGGATATGAAAACAATGAAGAGAATACCACCACAATGTATACTAACATTCTCATGCTCTGGCGTTTGTGTTATTGACTACAGCTGTAATTTGCTGGTAAAAGTGTTATGTAATAGTCTTTTGCAAATTTGCTTGTTCCATACATTGTTTTTTTATTGGACATGTCATCTAACCCGTTCCATATTTAATGTTTTGATGCTGAGATGTATGAAGCAATTGTTCCTTTGTTTCCTTTTGCTCTGAATTTGATATTCTTTGTTTCCATTGTGCAGCTGTTAACATGGCAGTTTGACTGGAAATATATGGTCAGAGGATTAGTTCTTGATAAGAAGAGAGGGAATATCTTGAAGGTCAGCTATTGTTGGTTGAACTCACCACACTTATGTAGAAATAGTATTATATGCGCTTATTCTTATATGAACCATCATTAAGTCAGCAATCATATAAAGCAAAGTGCAATACATATTGACATATAATGAGAACTAGATTGAGGGAATCACAAATCAGATGTTATAATGCCTAGTTTTTACTTGATATCAGATATTATAATTGAACCTTAGATCTTTAATCATCATCTTATTTGTGAGTAACGCATCTATACTTCTTCAAAATGCTTATTATTCACCGAGCACTTTCATCACTTCGGAAGTATTTTTCTTGCATCTCTTGATTAAAAAATTCAATTGCTAAGAGGCAACAACCATGTAGTCCTAGGCTCCTAGCATACTTTCTGGTACTATTGGACACTCATTGCTAGTTTTTCTTTTATATATGCCCTCTATGGTGGAGAATTTAACGTGATAACTGTTTGTTTCAATGGATATCTAATGAATATATCATAGGTTCTAAAATTCAAAAGTCTTATATTAGGTAAAAATACAAATGATTTGCAAAACGTATGCTACAAGACACATGCACAAATGTTAGATTTATCCATAGAATATCCCACCGGACCATCAACGCAATAGGTGGTTCTGTGATGGTAGACTTACACCACCACTAGGTTCTTTTTCATTGTATGTAGGAAGCATATCTAATGATTTGTTGCTGTAGTTTTGAGCTGGACACGACATGAGCAACTCATTGTTTTTCATTTGGAAAAAAAAAAACTAACTCTAATTTACTGTTGGTTGGTGCAATATCAGATGGATCGGCACAAGTATGTGAAAGTTGCTTATCATGGATTTAGGGAAATGTCAAAAGAAGAAAAAGTGTCTGCTTATGGAAGTACATTGATACGAGATTCCTTTGATGAGCCTGACTATGCCCTCATAGATACACTTTTCTCATTGGGTGAAGCCTATCTGTTTGCTCAACTTGTTGATTTCATGGATAACAATCCTGGAAAAGTACCTTCAGGCACTGAGTATGGTTATTCCAATCTGTACTTGCTGATAGTCTTTTTACCTTGAGAGCCAAAGTGTTCACATACCGTGGTTTTGTTTTAGAGCTTGCATTCTTTTTTCGGTACAGCTATCCGCTTATGTACAGAGATGTGAGGTCTGCTGTTGACTTGTGCCATCGTGATGGAACATTAAAGAGAATGGTCGCAAAGGATCCTAGCAGGTACAGTTTTGACAAAACCAAATCTTCTTTTTTCTGTAATAGGCTAGTTTGATCCAATGACATCATGCATCATTTCCAATATTATAATCTGAACTTCTATATTGTGTTGATTGCATTAGGATTATAATTCTGTTAATTTATGTAGTTTGAACTTGACAGGTACATCAACGAGGACTTGGCCATTGTACCGATGCTTGAAATGATTAGAAAATCTGGGCGCTCAACATTCTTGGTGACAAATAGGTATATGGATCCCTATGTTATTTCAGGCTCCATGGGAGGCTCGTGTTCCCATGTTACATCAAAGAAATGTGGTGTTGCTATTGTTTCCTTTTCCCATATTGCTGTACTTAAGTAAAATGGTTTTGCATCTTGCTTGTCCTTGCAGTCTGTGGGACTACACAGATGTTGTCATGAACTACCTCTGTAGGCCATATACCTCAGATGTAAGCTCCAGTCACAACCACAAGTGGCTTGGATATTTCGATGTTGTGATAACAGGAAGGTTGGTGTGCTCTAACGTTCCTTGTTTGTCCGTTTGTTTTGTTGTTGATATCTGTTCCCTGAAGGTATTTTGATTCCTCAACTTGGTCTCTTTTTGAACCTTTTCAGTGCAAAGCCAGGGTTCTTCCATGATGGTAACCGTGCTGGACTGTTTGAAGTTGAGCCTGATTCTGGAAAGCTTTTAAATGCTGATCTTCATGTTAGTAATATGATTTTGTAAGTACAATTTTTCTGTACACTCCACGTATTTCTAATGTTCTGATATTCTTCTGTGAAGATTGGAAGCCCCAGATCAGGTCAGCAGCCTTCAAGGCCAATCCACAAAATTTACCAGGTACCTATTTTCCTGACAGGATGTACATAGTAATTTTGGCCATATAGTGGTTTTTCCAAAAGTAACCAGAGGTCAAAATGAACTTTGCAAACTATTATCTGGCCAGTTAACATCAGTTCTATTGTTTAATTTTTATGACATGTTTTGATTATTGCACTAAGTAGGATTTAATTCTTGTCATATTTTTAACAGGGAGGAAATGTTGGTCATCTTCACAGATTACTTTCTGTTGCTTCTAGTTCACAGGTATCATCATTATTTGTGGCTGGTTGCCTACTTGCATATTTTCTTACTGATCAAATAATATATCATCTTAACATTGTATAGATCTTATATGTTGGAGATCACATTTATGGAGACATACTGCGCAGCAAGAAAGTCCTTGGTTCGTCGTGCTTTTCATTCCCTCTTTCTCTGTCTGATCTTTTTTATTTAATATATATTGCGCATGATATTAAATGGTGTTGCAATAGTTAGATAAATGAGTACACTTAAAAGTTAGTTTCAATGCTAGTTCCACTCAAGCAACTATAAGTACTGCTCAGTAATGTTTAAACTGTTTGTTTCTCATTGTTTTTCAATTCTCATGACAATCTTTCTATAGTGTCAATTTCAATATGAAAAATATGGCAAATCTTTTGAAAAATGTGTAGCATGGCATAAATATGATTTATATCATCGCTGTTTTCATTCTTATATGTTGGAGATCACATTCCTATAGTTCTCTTTGTTTGCATGCATCATCAGTGCAAATTAGCCAAGATGTCAATTTTTAACATGAAAAATGGCAGGAAATACAGTTTTACTTTATTCAATCCCTAAGTTATTATGTGTTGTGATTTTTCTTTTAGGTTGGCGCACAATGCTAGTAATACCAGAGCTAGAGCAAGAGGTGAAACTTCTTTCGGAATCAAAATCTACTCGAAAGGTATCAGTTATACTCAGTTTGCCAATCCAGAATGAATCCAACAGTCTTGTGTTAGCATTCTATGCAATTACCAGCCTGCAATCCTATACAACATAATAACAAAATGGTTCTTGTCAGGAATTAGTATACGGGTCCAGAGTGTTGAGATGTTGTCTGACCTGAAAGCTTTTCGTATCTTCCCTTGCATAGTTTGGTGTCAATCAGACAATTATATACATGATATTGTGCATGTTGAGACTGACTGTATTATCAGTCTGCCAAGCAACTGCTTCATTACCTCTTTTTTTTTTATGTGCTAACCTAACCAGGAGCTTAGGCATCTTAGGATGGAGCGTGATTCAATTGAAGATAAAATCCATCGTCTTGAATGGTCACTCAAGTATGTCAAGAAAGTTTCTAGCTCTCTGCTTTGATTACTTCTACATGTTAAATATCTTATGTCTGCCCCTAATAGTTTGCTTATTATATTTTCTAGTAAAATTTGAGTACATCACATTCCACATCTATTACTGATTCACTTTTGTTTAGGTTTGAAAATCTTACAGAAGATGAGAAGGAAAAGTTATTCTCGGAGCATGACATTCTGCTGGTACGTATATATTCTGAGTTGTAATAGCAGTTGGTACTTGGTACTGAAATGAAAACGATTGATATGTCTATGGTGTGCTTGAAAAAAAGAAGCCACCCTCTTTCAATCTTATCCTTTTGACTATGAGTAGCATTTAATTTGCACATATGAAGACAAAAATCAATATGGGAAATGATGGCTGGAAAGTAGAAACTTGGCCACCTGGGTTCAATGTAGTTAATCGGATTTACCAGTCCACTCATTTAATAGAGAATTAGTTTTGTACCACAAGATCACCAGCTTAGAAAAATACACGTTTCTGGTAGGTTGAACTCATAATTTTTTTGATTACTGATGGTAACCAGTCATGATAGTATGATGTGCCTTTTGTTCTGAGAACAATGTCTGTCCTGGCAGCGTATGGTCTCATCTTAAGATTTCTATTGCTTATCATTTTCTCTGGGTACTGCAGCAAAAGAAGGAACATGTTCGTCGGCTTCATCAAGAGGCTCAAAGGCAACATCATCATAAGGTACTTTGCTTGGTACAAAACCTTTCAATGTTTCATCCAAAATTGAACACCTAACTCAAAAAAAAAACTTTGAATTGTAACCAACTACCTTTTCTGGACTTCTGAATTTTGCATAGCCTCTTCTTCCCCATCTATTGATTGCTACTTTTTATTATAATTTAGTTCCATAAAGTGTGGGGGCAACTCATGAAGACGGGTTATCAAAACTCCCGATTTGCTCATCAGGTAACATGCTTTTAAACATCGTCTGGCGTCCTGTACTGAATGTTCGTGTTGGTTGCCATCTCTGGCAGTTGATATAAGACTCATCTTTTGCATTTTTTTTTTTGGATTAATCTTTCTCTTTGCATGTTTACACAGGTCGAGAGATTTGCGTGCCTTTACAGTAGTCAAGTCACAAACTTTGCTTTGTATTCTCCCAACAAGTACTACCGTCCAAGCGAAGATTACATGCCCCATGAGTTCGATGTGCTTGGGCTGTAGGAGTTCTCCCGGTCTCCTTGAATAGATTTTCAGCTTGCATCTGGATAGGAGCATGATCTTTTGTCCTGTGGCTCTTACCGTCGAATAACATTGTAGTTTCTGTTAATTTTGTAAGCAAGTGTGAGATTAATCTGGTGAATGTTCACCTGTTCTTTTCAAGTTACCGCTGAAAAAAGAAAGCGAAAGGTTTATGTGTAATTATAGTCGGCCATAGCAGATCAGCAATTTAACTATATCTTTTTGTACATAATAACAAGCTTATAGTGAAATTAAAGGAAAAGTTCTTGATGGAAAGTTTTAGCTCTCTGTCTTTGATTTTGCTATACATTTGTCTATTGATTTTCTCAAAATTTATCAAATATAAGTATAATATATTGTATTGTAATTGCATTATAAGTTATAACTTACATATATCTACAATATAAGCTGTAGATATCTTCCATATAATTTTGAATTGTTATATTTAGTCCGATGACCTTTGCTTTGTGAAAATAGCGTGTTAAATTTTTCAAGGTTACATACTTGTAATTACGTATAAGTTACAATGTTATTATACAATAACAGTACATAGGGTGTGTTTAGTAGTGTAAAGTTTTTGAACTATACGGAGACACATTTAAAGTATTAAACATAGACTAATAACAAAACAAATTACATATTTCGCCTGTAAACTATAGGACGAATTTATTAAGCCCAATTAATCCATTATTAGCAAATGTTTACTGTAGTCAGGGGCGGATGTAGAGTATATTAGGGGGGGTGCCTAGGAATCCAGTCAAAAAAAATTTAAACTCATATAAAGTAAAGATAAGTAAATTAAGCAAGTGGCACCTCCTCTATTCTGTTCTAGCTTCGCCCCTGACTATAGTATCACATTGTCAAATCATGGCGTAATTAGGCTCAAAAGATTCGTCTCGCAATTTATATGCAAATTGTGCAATTGGTTTTTTCGTCCACATTTAATGTTTCATACATGTGTCAAACATTTAATGTGATGTTTTTGGTCAAATTTTTTTTTAATCTAAACAAGGCCATAATTTATCCATAATTGTATGGATAGCCTCTTTGTTTTTGCAATTGGCGGGCTCCTTATGCGTAAAGCTGAAGCTATGCTAAATCGACACGGGTAGCAAATGAAAGGGTTTGCATACGTTGGTTTAAACCCTTTTTTGTGTCTTAATGCCGACCCTTTTCCTTTTGCCAACACCAACAGACATCGATGCGCGTTGCTTTCTACTCCAATTGTCAAACGACTAGTTCCCGTTAATTAAAATTTTAAATTACATTGCCCTGTCGCAATTTTTGCCATGTTCCTTCCTAACGTTCCTGTGTCTCAGTCAACCCGTTCATTTCATACCAGGGAGTCCAGGACTGAGAGGACAGATGGGCCAGACACTGGTGCAATTGCCACAAACCGGCCCGACGAACCGCCTCGCGTCCTCTCTGGGCCGCATCCAAACGTACAAAAAAGCCCAGCCCACCAACGCAAGCTGCAGCGCCTCTTCCTCCCCTCCTCCACCCGGCCACCTCCCCATCCACTAGCTCCCCAGGCTGCACAGCCCACCCCGACCACCCCTCGATCCGCCTCCGCCTCCGCCTCCGCCTCCGCCCGTCGTCGGTCGACGCCCCCCACCACCATGGCGGCGCTCCTCGCCCGGCAGGCAGCGCAGGCGCTCCGCGCGCGCCAGATGGTGCGGGAACCCTATCACCCTCCTCCCCCGCCCGCGACCTCCTAGATCTCTCTCTCTCTCTCTCTCTCTCTCTCTCTCTCTCTCTCTCTCTCTCTTTCCCCCTCCCATCTCCTCTCTCAGATCGAGTATTCCTTCTCCGAGCTTCTGGGTGTTGTGATTCGCGTGTGATTCTTGGGGTGATGGTGTTTGCAGGCGCAGCTCGGGCCGTCCGCGACGGCGATGCAGGGGCACATCCGGACCTACATGGGCGCAGGGAAGCCCACGAGGTTCAAAGGTCGTAACCCTTCTCCCTGTGTTACTGCGTTGTTTTCGGTATCCGGATTGCTACTTTGGAACCGATACGTTCTTACGTTGGTTGCGTCGTGTGATTGCTGGAATCGTATACACGTTGTAAGTATTTAGCACACTAGTGTGAAGAGTAGTGAATCCAATCTGTTGGTGTTTTGTGGTACATACAGTTGTAAGAGTAATGAATTAACTATGTATCCGGAAGCTTCACGGTGTAGTTATGTCTGGAAACCAATATGATGAAACATGCCTTGCGTGCGTATAGTAATTTTATTATAGTCTGCAGAACTTCCTAGCCAGCAACTCATTAGTTCCATTCTAATTCATGTGATGTCGCTACTTTGCTCTGAAAAAATACTTATTTCTCCTAATTACCAGAGGATGAGGAGAAAGAGAAGCTTGCAAAGGAGATAGCGAAAGATTGGAATGCTGGTGAATTTCTAGTGATATTCTTTATCTATGCATCAGAAAAGTTTGTGATCCACTATTCCCTTCCAATGCTTATTTTGAACTTTCTTGCTTCAGTATTTGAAAGGAGCATCAACACATTGTTTTTGACTGAAATGGTCCGCGGTTTGATGCTGACACTCAAGTACTTCTTCGAGAAGAATGTTACAGTTAAGTGGTGAATTTGGCATACTGTTTCCTTTATAATGTAATTGCATGCTTGTATTTACCTTCTTATCCTACCTCCTTACAGATCAACTATCCATTTGAGAAGGGTCCTTTGAGCCCTCGCTTCCGAGGAGAGCATGCTCTCAGACGCTATCCAACTGGAGAAGAGCGTTGCATTGCCTGTAAACTATGCGAAGCTGTAAGTTACATTTTCTTTTGCACTGTAAATAAGTGAGTTGAAGTTAAACCTAGTTAGCCATAGAAGTAGACATTATAGGTATAACTAAGTGTAGGAAATTAGCCAATCCTAAAGGAAATGCAGTCTTCCCAGTTTCCATGAATAATAGCTGGATTGGTGATTCTTCTTTATGTTTAGATAATACTGAATGCACTCATGTAACTTAACTTTGCTGCAATATTCCTCATATCAAAAAGAACTTCTGTGTGCAATACTCAGTTCAGTTGATTGAATTATTTAGACTGCTACTTTGTAAATACTTAGAAAGTTAGAATTTCAGGTTGGCCATTGCAGACTTGCTATCAAATTTAAGATAGTAATCAACTACATACTGGTTGTCCTTAACAAGAATCAATCAATTTGTTTTCTTTAAATTGGACAGACTAAAACTACCTTTAAAAATGCCAAATCACTTTCCATGAAACATTACCACCAACTAGAGGTTTTTTTTGGCAGAACTGGAATTTGAGGGTTGAAGCCTTCTTGTGAAACCTTGAGTTCGTGGAGTAAGAATCCATAGTGTTTGAACTTTGAACTGTATATCAATTGGATCCCTTTCTGAACCTATTATGGTCCATTAGATTTACTTCTTGCCTGCTCAAACTTATACATACTTAGTGCACATAATAGGCCTAGGAAATTTTTGGACGGGTGTCATATCTTGATTGTTGATACTACCTCCGTTTTAGGTTATAAGACTTTCTAGCATTGTCCACATTCATATAAATATTAATGAATCTAGGCACACATAAATGTCTAGATTCATTAACATATATATGAATGTGGTCAATGCTAGAAAGTCTTATAATATGAAAAGGAGGAAATATTTCACAGATATATGAATCTAAACTTTACGGGGTGTCGGGGTCTGCATATGTGCACTAGTTGCATACTGAAAAATTTGCCAAAGATTGCCAAAAAAAACTGAAAACTGTAAAATTCCTGCACTCAGCTTGGTATGCAATGTTATTGCTACCAACTAATGCAATGTATTAGTTTGTTCGGAATGCTAGAGAAACAACTTGTAAAGCTTAAGGTAATCAGGTTTACTTCTGTAAAGCAATGCATGTTTAACTTGAAGGCTTGATGATTCTCATGCTACTTGTGTCCGGTCTTAGATTAACTCGCATTTGTGTCCCAACTATGCCTCTGCATTTCTTCTCTACCAACTTCTCCATGGGAAAATAAAATTCGCTGGCATTTTAAGCAATCAGTGCCCCTGTTGTTGCAGATCAGCAAGATGACATGAGAAAATCGAGTGCCAACCAAGATTTACCGAACCGTTTTGAATAGGGTTACCGTCACCCTACAATTTCGCGGTTATCGCTGCGCGAGGTATACTCTAGTTTTAAAAACTGAAGCGGGCATTTTACGGAAATACAACATAATAGAGGGTCCTATTAGTAAATTAGCCAGCACATCCTTTCCAGTTAGATCTGGGCCGCACGGTTTGTATCCAACGGTGATCGCTGCTGCTCGCCTTTTCTCTCCGCTGCCGTCGAGCAGGTTCGCCGGCGCCGGAGGCGGAGGTGGGGAGCTGGGCCGCTCTCTCCATGAAAATTCTCGGGAATCCGGGTAAAACCAAGCGCTTCCCTTGGTAAATTTCTCTCTCCTGATTATCCCCTCGATTTCTTTCTCCTTTCCTGTCCTTTTCGTTGCCGCGTTTTTCTTTTTTCCTTTTTGAGTTTTCACTTCTGAATCCAAGAAACTCCTAGGGTTTATGGTGTCTCTCCATGAATCCACAGATGATGAGCAATCATTTTCCTTGCAATTAACACGACGCGAACACAAAACTGTTCCTTATTATTCCGATCCAACATCTGCATAACAGAAGAGAGAGACTGATCGAGACAAGAAACGAAAATCAAACAAAAAAAAAAGAAAGGAAAAACAAAAGAACATGCGTGAGCGATTGATCATCAAATGGTCCCTCCTGCGTGCCCTGTCACTGTTCTCTAGAGCAGTGCCAATGTAGGCCCTTGTTTCGGCCAAGTGCACATCTTCTTCAGAGAAAGAAGAATGGCAGCAGCTCAAAGCCCCAGTCCCCTACCATGTGAGCAGTAGCAAGCTCTCTCTCTCTCTCTCTCTCTCTCTTTCTCTCTCTGTACTCTGTTCATCAATGGACCACCACCCCAATTACAGGCTTGCTTCTGCCTCACATTATGGGAATTGATCAGTGGATTCAGTGCCATTAGCAGAGCATCATTTGGAGTGACCTCCCTTAGTTTCAGAATCTAAGTGTACTTTGCCTGTTCAAAACAGTACAGATGGCTGGATCATTAAGCACATGAGGCTACAGTGCTAGCTAGCTAGCCAAGTCCTTTGCTGCATCCTGCATGATCTTGTATTCTTGTCCAAAATGCTCCAGCAATGGATCCAGATGAGAGGAATCTCGAGTTGATGCTTTCTACTACTGGTACACTTGTGGCTCATGCCTGCATGCATGAACACACTCTGCAAATGTACAACACACAGTGGGGTGTTTATTAGCTGAAGCATACTACTCTAAGTTTATTACTGTGGTAAATAGTGGTGTGGTGAACAGTAACTCATCAGTGAGACACTGAGGCTGGCATTAGCAGTGTTGGTGCTCGTCTCTGACGACCAGCCAGCCACAAAACCAAAAGCTGTAGTTGGAGAACTGTTTGCTTTGCATGATTGCAGTAATGACAGCATTGCTGCTTGCTCCAAAGGAGACCAAATTCTTGGGGAACCTTTCTGTTCTTTGTTTCTCTCCTACCATGATGAAGCAAAACAACCTTAACCTCGCAGCTGACAATCTCTATTGTTTTTTGTTTTGCAGATACAGATAGAGAAACAGAAGCACCTCCTCCTGCAAAATAGCTGGTGACAGAATGTAAGCTCCTGAACTTTTACTTTACATTACATGCAGATAAACTGAATTTACCTGCTTAAATAGATAGTTGAGAGCAACAATACATTAATACTCTTGAGTGATAGGAGTAATTACTAGAGGATTTGTGCATGTGTGAATACATGGCGTTGCCACTGTGTGCAACATTCGCTGTTTCGTCTCGTTGCCGATGTGACCATTCTGTTGGACGCATCGAACTGCACCGAATAAACGGCAGCAGTGCAGCGTCAGAATTCAATACCGTCGCACTCTCCTTCTGATCTGATCTGATCTGATGGTCCTTTTGCCTCCTAGCATTATCACCAATCGCACAATGAAATCTATAGGTACAGCCGACCATGTCCATTCCTTCACGAGCAAACCGACTTTTGCGAGGATTTTTCGGGATTTTCATTTCGGAACAAGACAATCCAATATTTGAAGAAGAAAAGGTTTAGAGGAACCAATATTCGAATATAAGTACCTCGTGGTGTTAATCGATAGGTATATTATATCTCTGGATTAACAAAAAAAATGTCTCTAGATTCAAGAACAGGAGAGAAACTTCAAAAAGGTTAGGCACTGGTGCTGAATGATTGTAGTAGGGGAGCAGAGAGGCATCATCATGTGATGGACCTCACGCAGCACTATCTCCAGCACTTGGCAGTCATGCTCGGGAGAGTCTTGATCTCTGAATGTCAATCTCCAGATTTCATTTTGCAATTTTTTAAATGGAATTTGAGCGATTTTCCTAACAGAATTTATTTCACTACTCCAGATTTCAATATGCAAAAAGATTATACTCCCTCCGTCCCATAATATAAGGGATTTTGAGTTTTTGCTTGTATTGTTTGACCACTCGTCTTATTCAAAAAATTTTAGAATTATTGTTAATTTTTTTGTGACTTACTTTATTATCTAAAGTACTCTAAGCACAACTTTTCGTTTTTTATATTTGTACAAATTTTTTGAATAAGACGAGTGATCAAACAATACAAACAAAAACTCAAAATCCCTTATATTTTAGGACAGAGGGAGTAGTAAATATTTGTTCCAAACAGGCTAACAAAAATTTTTGGACATTAGAAAGCGTGGATTTTTAGCACTGTTCTTCTCTCCCCCATATATGCTGATCCCACATAATCTGATGTTGCAATAGTGCACTTCATGTTATGCAAAGCAGCCACAAAAGGGTAAGCATTTGTTAACCATTCTTGTGCCAGCTTTCTATACACATCACAAAAGAGAACAAAGGAAGAAGCACTCTGATTCTTTGATTTCATTCAGCTCCAAAAGAATAAAAAGAGCAGAATACTTTGACTTTGCTTGATTTAGTGCATATCTGTTCACCATGCAAGGGTGCTTTTCCATGATGGCATTCTAGTATGGGTTTCTCAATTTAAAGGACCCAACTTGAACTGTTTACACAGGACCAGGAACTCAGGAAGTGCTTTAAAGGAAACTTGGTTCCACAGTAAAGCTTAGATTTTGATTCTAAATTGGATAGAAAGCCATTGCCTACATTGAAGATGGATGATAAAAGGCTCTAAAGTACCGAAACTCGCTACGGAATCCTACATTGCAGCACCAAAGGAAACAAACTGGTAACAGGACAACCCACCAAACTGGAATATGTACAGCACAAAACACCTAAAAACTTACCAAGACCTAAATCCATACCTAGATAAGTTTCCGATACTGAAGCTTGCGAACTTTGCAGCAAAAGGTTGACAGCAATTTTAGACTTGGTTACTCATATGCTGATGAGATCAGGAGGTGTAGTTGACTCTGAATTTGTTTGCTGCTGCTGTTGATCTTTCGCATCACCAGTTAGTGCTTCTGCAGACCCAGAAGGAACTGGAGCTGGAGGATTGGATGCAAAACCATCGACAGCGTGTGAAAGCACTTCTCCTTGCCTGGGAGCTAGCTTTGGAAGCTCGCTGAGGATCTGTACAACCTCCCGCATTGTTGGACGCTGCACGCTCTGCTCCTCAATGCAGAGCAAAGCGACATAGAAGACGTGCATGACCTCATGAAGTGGAACTGTTGAGAGCCTTGGGTCCAGGACCTTCATCACTTGTTCCTTGTTTGAGTCGGTCATCATCCTCACCCATTGGACGATGTCAACGCCATCTCCAAACTCCCCAACAGGCTTCCGTCCAGTAACCAGCTCAAGAAGCACAACACCAAAGCTGTAGACATCACTCTTCTCATCGACCTTGAGGGTGTATGCATATTCTGGACATCCACAAAAATACAATCCAACAAGGTTCAGTCCATTTGAAGTGAACAAAGACATGTCAGATTATTAAGCAACACAATTCATGAAGGAGCACGAGGAACTAAAAACAGCAATTCAAGAATTACTCTTACATTTCTTGTACCAGAGGAAATATTACTTTGCAACTAAATACAATACTATCAATACACTGCAGAACGAACTGAAATACCATGAGATATGATGTTTTACCTGGAGCAATGTATCCATAAGAGCCAGCAATGGCAGACATGCACTCAGATGCACCGGTGTCCTGCAAGAACTTTGCAAGGCCAAAGTCGGCCACATGTGCTTCAAAGTCTGAGTCAAGAAGGATATTGTTTGACTTGACATCACGGTGAAGTATCAAAGGGGAACAATCATGGTGAAGGTAGCAGAGCCCCTTTGCAGCTTCAATGGCGATCTTGTACCGGGTGTCCCAGTGAAGGTGCCCGCCTTTCTTGCCATGGAGCAGCTCCCCCAGGCTTCCATTGGGCATGTATTCATAAACCAGCAAATTAGTCTCATTGTTTGAGCAGAAGCCTAGCAAACGCACAATATGGCGGTGCCGAATTCTCCCAAGTGTCTGTATCTCTGCTGAAAAACCATGATCGTGTGAAGAACCACGGCCCATAGCTGGGAGACGCTTCACAGCAACATGATCTCCGTTAGGCATAGCCCCCTTGTACACAATTCCAGCACCACCTTTGCCGATAATGTTTTCTTCCTTCAAGCAGTCAAGCACATCATCACAGGTGAAGTCGAGGCGCTGGAATGCTGTGAGTTTCCACACACGTGCCTCACTGGCTTTCTTCAACGACCGAGCCTTCAGAATCGCCCCGACAGCAAATGCAATGGAGCAGGCCAACAAGCCAAGGACAATGAGCAGTTTGACACCATTGGATAGCCCGCCATGACCATGACCACCATGGTCGGTGCCAGCAACACCAGGGCGGCATGGTCCGAGGTACGGTCCACACAAGCCTGGGTTACCAACAAAAGATGTGGCATTGAAGTAGCTGAATTGACCAGTTCCTGGCACAAGCCCAGACAAGTTGTTATATGAGAAGTCAACCGCGGTCAAGCTCTGCATTGTTGCAATGGATGGAGGTATCTCTCCATCAAGATGATTCCGGGACAGGTTGAGATAGTTGAGTATCCTCATTCCAGAGATGGCCGGAGGTATCTTCCCAGAGATGTTGTTCCGGCTCAAGTCCAAGTAAGTGAGCAACCGGCATTTCCCAATCTCCGGTGGTACACCTCCCTCAAACGCATTGCTGCTAAGGTCAGCCTTGGAGAGTTGCTGCAGTCGCCCAATCTCAGGTGGAACGACACCGGAGAACGAATTCCGATCAAGAAGCAGCTTCTGAACACCAGAAAAGTTTCCAATTGATGCCGGCAGCGCACCAGTGAGCTGGTTGTTGGACAGGCTGATCTCCCCAAGATTAGGCGCCGCAACGCCGGACACGGCCGGGAAATTGCCTGTGAGGAGGTTATCTTGCAGCTCAACCTGCGTCAGCTTCGGCAACTCAAAGAGACCCTTCGGAATTGAGCCGTTCAAGTAGTTCTCCCCAAGACGAACGCGGCTCAAGGACTTGCATTCACCAAGGGAGTCCGGGATGGCGCCGAACAAGAAGTTGCCAAGCGCGATGAGCGTGTGCATCTTGCCACCGGCGCAGAGCTCCGGCGGCAGCGTGCCGGTGAGCCTGTTCGACGAGAGGTCGAGCAGCTGGAGGCGGCCATTGCGGCCGAGGCGGCGCGGCACGCCGCCGGTGAAGTTGTTCTCCCAGAGCTGCAGCACCTCGAGGCTGGGCAGGTCGCCGACGAAATCAGGGATGTCACCACGCAGCTTGTTCCGGAACAGGTTGAGCAGCGTCAGGTTCTTGAGCTCGGAGAAGCTCGCCGGAATCTCGCCGGTGAGGACATTGTTCGATAGGTCCAAAGAGCTCAGGCTCTTGAGGTAACCCAGCTCCGACGGTATGCCGCCGGCGAGGCTGTTCACCTGCAAGAACAGCGTGTCGAGGTTCTGCAGCTTCCCGAGCTCCGGCGGTATCTCGCCGGAGAGCCCGCAGTTGGCGGCGTCGAGGCGGACGAGCTCGGTCAGGTTCCCCAACTCCGGCGGGATTTTGCCGGAGAGCTCGTTCCCGGAGACGGCGAGATACTGCATCCGGCCCCACCGCCCGTACTCCGGCGGGATCTCACCGGAGAAGAAGTTGCCGCCGAGGTGCAGGTGGCGGAGCAGCGGCATCTGCACCACCTCCATGGGGAGCGGGCTGGTGAGGTTGTTGTTGTAGAGGTCGAGCACCCGGAGCCCCCGGAGGCGCGCGAGCGCCGCCGGGAAGGAGCCATTGAACGCGTTGTTGGAGAGGTTGAGGTAGGTGAGGAACTGGAGCCGCCCCAGCGACGCCGGGATGGGGCCGGAGAAGGCGTTGGCGCCGACGGACAGCCGCATGAGCCCGCGGAGCCCGGACAGCTCCGCCGGCAGCGCGCCGGAGAGGTTGAGCCCGGACACGTCGAGGCCGACCACCGCGCCGCGGGAGCTGCACGGTCACGCCCGCCCACGCGCAGTGTGCCGCGGCGGCGGGTGTTCCTCCTGGTCCCGTTGCCGCCCCACGACGCCAGCGCGCCGGTCGGGTCCGACGGCGGCCCGCCGCGCCAGCAGCGCGTCGGGCGTCGCCGTCGCCGTCCGCCGCCGCGCGCCGAGGCCTACGAGGGAGGAGGAGGAGGAGGCGGAGATGCATTGGGTTTCTTGGCTTCTTGGAGGAGAGGAGAGGAGAGCTCACGCTCGCGGCGAGGAGAGGAGAGGAGAGTGGAGACAAGAGAGTGAGAGGGAGTGAGGGGAGGAGGGAAGGGAAAGGTGGTGTTTTTTGCAAGTTTGCTATGGTTTTGAGAACACTACACACAAGGCCACAAGGGGATTGTGTATGATATTGGGGGTCATTAAAAAGATGTGATATTTTCTTGTTTTCTTTGGGTGGGGTGATGTGTGGGGTGGGGTCTTCTTTTTGGGGGATTGGGTTGGTTTTATAATGTGATCTTGGGTCTTGGATGGATAGATATGGCCATATTAGGGCAGTTTGACAACTTTGACCCATGATTATTCTTTGTTTGTTTTGTTTTATCATAAATTTAGTATGTCTTTATTGAATTAACCTCATAATTAGGCTGAGTTTCAGAGGTTGTTTGGCTTCTACAAATACTCTATTACCGTGATCATGTTTTAAAATTGTTAAATGGTATTTTTAAAAAAAACTTTTATTTGAAAGTTTATTTAGAAAATTAAATGAACTATTTTTAATTACTAATACTCAATTAATCATGCACTAGCGACTTATCTCGTTTTATGTGTTGTCATTTAGCTAACCCAGTTTAGGTTTATTTATCTGTTGTATGGTGGAACGAGTACAAATTGATGGTAGAAAATTTTGTATACATAAGAAATGGTATGTGTTCTATACGTGATAAGAAACAAAACTACTTGAAGTTCATTTTAATGACCCTGATTTTTGAAGCATTTGGTGAAATAGGCGGTGATTGGTTGTGCTGGCTATGATTGGGCAGCACAGCCGTAGCAAAGCGAAGGGCTGCAGCAGCTGCCATAGCTAGTGGCTGCAACAGGTAACCGAGCACGCTCATAGTTCTTGATAAATATTTTTTCTAAAAAAAATATTGCCGCTCAACAAATCTTCCAAAATAGAATGCACCTAGTTTTAAATGCTTAGTGCACAAATTCTACAATTCCTGCAAATTGTTTATTGCGGATTCTTACGATCCGAAGCATGCCTACATACGATACATAATATACCTACCAGGAGATATAATAATTTGATAAAAAAACTAAATATCGCCTCTCAGTCCTTTACTTCAAAATAAATCCCAAAGTAAATTACTGAATTTACTGCTAGCTAAATAAATGAAATATTCCAAACCTGAAGGAGTAAATCGTAGAAAACCAGTTATTTCATAGTTTAAGGTATAAAACAAACCAGTGGTATTATGATGTATGACAATATAACCTCAGGTTACATGGTCTAAATGTTTCATAAAACCTCACTTTATTTAAATCTTGATAAATTCTAGCATATATTAAAAAAATTAAAAGTAGTAAAGAATTAAACTGTCAATCTTAATCAACAACTTAATAATTAAAAATTACATGTAAATTCTATGTTTTAAAATTTTAAGTAAATCCGATCTCAAAATATACAAGAGGTGGTATATGTGAAACTTTATAAAACCATAATACCTGAATTATGTGTCATATATCATAATACATATGATTTCTCTAACTTTGTCTATAAAACATGTAATTTTAATGAATGTACTCAGGGGGTGTTTGGGAACTAGGACTAAATTTAGTCTCTCTCACAAAAGTATAAGTCCCTATGATAGAGACTTATGTTTTTTGAGAGGGCCACACTTTTAGTCCCTCGAACCAAACACCACCTCACTCTGGAAATAGAGCAAGTTCAATAGTATAGCCAACTACTAGCTCCAATTCATCTATAGCTAATCTAATAGCTCATTCATACAATAGTTACATACTACACTATTAATATCTAGTACACCTGTCATACACACACGGTGTCTTGGAGTCCGTGCTGCAGCTCGGCTATAAATCTTAGTCCGCTGCCCTTCTCTCTCCTCATTTATCTACTTAAAATATGTTTACAGCTAGCTTGTAGCCTGCTATTGTACCTGCTCTTACACGTAAAATCAGGATTCAGATACACCGCGCATGCGCGCACAAACGGATACCGATGAAAAAGACGGGGTGACGAATGCAATGCGATGGCAGCATGGAAGTGGCGCGAGCCAGCAAAACTTCAGAGAAAAAGAGGAGGGAAAAAAAAAGCAAAGCTTCAGAAGCAACGGCGAGACACCGGCAGCCGAGCTGCTTTGCAGAATGCCGGCATTCAGGCTTCCACTTTCGGCTGTGTTTAGTTAGCGTGTAAAGTTAGATTTTGGTTAAAAAGGTGAAGATGATGTGACTGAAAAGTTATGTGTATGACAGGTTGATGTGATGGAAAAGGACTGAAGTTTAGATCCAAACTTTAGATCAAAACACAGCCTTCATAGTAGGGCAAGCAGATCGACAGCGACGCCTGCACAAAAACTGCAGCAACCAAAAATCATCACCCATCAGAAGCATAGCACGGTAGTACAATTGAGGGCCGGATCCTAACCTCCGGCGAATGACAGTTCAATGAAATTTCAGTCGAATTTGTTGTTTCAAATTTAATTTGTCAAAAAACATTCAAAATGTCCCACTGAATCTGCTTCTGTCCCGACTCAAAATTCCAAAATTTCGTGGTTTTCGATCGGTTTTCGCCGAAAATGCTAACCTATTATACTCAGTATAATCCAACTTCCTTTTTCTGATTTCAGTTTTTGCCAAATCAGATGCAGCAAACCAACAGCTCGTGATAATGGCACTGACGCAGAGCAGCTCATTGGGCTTCAAGCCCGGACATAACCATCATTACGCCGCAATAATCACGCTAAATTCCAACGCGGAAACAGCACAAGCAGATCACTCTCCGTGCACGGCAACAACAACACCAGCAGCAGCAGCAGCAGCAGCAACACTCCCAAGCTGAAAGAAGAGCAGAAGTAATAACTGATTAGGGGACAAAAACGTGCGAGAGATTGATCATTGATGGCCACCGTCCAATCCACAAAACAATATCTCGCCGGTCGCCGGCGCCGGCGAGATCGGTCGGCTACGGAGTAGAGTACAGTGCAGTACAGCCGCTGCTGCTGCTTCTTCGCAAGCTGCCGGCGCCGCATTCATCACTCGCCGCAGAAAAAGTCGCGGCCACGGCCGGCGAATTTACAGGCTTCACCAATAATTTTGACCCTTCAGGATGGCACAACAGTGTAGTGTGTAAAACGATGTGACGGAAAAATTAGAAGTTTGTATATGTAGAATAGTTTTGATGTGATAGAAAAGGTGAAAGTTTGAAGAAAAAATTGTGAACTAAAAAAAGGGCTGTGTGTGATTCAGATACTGCTGTTTCCTACTGCGAGTACATGCTGTGTATCTGCTTGTAGTGTGTACTTCTCCAGCTACGTGGATTTCGGAGGATTGTTACGAGCCAGTACTCCCTTTGTTACCAAAATATGATAACTTAGAACTGAATGTGATGTAACATAATACAATGAATCTAGATAGGAGGCTGTCTAAATTCGTTGGATTATATTTTTCATTCGATATTAGGTTGTTATATTTTAGGACGGATGAAGTACTTGGGTAGTACTCACTCTATCACAAAATATAGAAACCTAATATCAAAACGCACGCTAATACTACGATCTGGATATACCGATACGTTCAATTGGATACTAGAATTTTGTATTTTAGGACGAAAGTAATGCATGTACTAATAGGTTGCAGGCTTGCAGCTGTGCATTGACCAACTGACAATTTACATTTATGCGGCTGCATTCAGAGCAAATTTATAATCCGCAACGATAATCTTGACTGGAAATATGTTTGTATTTGTTTTGTTCAGGAGGAGTATTGTATTATTATAAGGCTGCATTTCCAGCAGCTTTATAACTTCACCAACAATAATGTTGACCTGCAGGAGGAAAAGGAGTAAAATCGCAATAGTACCGTGAGCTGCTGTCCGCAATTCATCAATTTTTTTTCAGAGCCGCAGTTAATTTTGCAGGCCTTGGTGTACATATCGGCGTTTGCAAGAACTGGCCGGAGAGCTTGACCACTGCACCCTGAAAACTAAAAAAATCCCATCTTTTTTTTTCTTATCTAAAAGAATCCATCTTTACCAACCGCAATTACAGTTTTTGTTACTGATCTTGATTGCAATTTCAGAACTTGATCAAAGTGAACGAGGGCCCAGAACGAGTTAATTTACTCGTTGCTCTTTTTGTCCAGTTTTTCTTTTGCAGATTTTTTTTTTTCAGGAGTAGTGTTACTGCTTTACTCGAGCTGGTAGGCAGAGGGCAGGCAGCGAGCGTATCATTGCTTTTCTACTGCTGGCTTTCGTTCTTTCTCTGACACCGTGGGCCCCACCTCCTGCCTGCCTGGCACTAGATGAGAGGAGAGGAGAGGACAGTCAAATTCTCGAGCTTGCCCATTCCCTCGCAGCATCGCAATCGCAGCGGCAGAAACCATCTCCATTTCCTCGCGTAATTCCAAGATTGCCAGCTTACTTCGCTGTTCTATTCTCCTCGAGTTTCGCCATTGGCGATGACCAGGCGGAGAGGAGACTAGGACCCGCGTAAAAAAAAAAAAAAGCACTCCATTTTTTATTACTGCACGTATTTACTGCGGTAACATCCACTGATCCAGAGTAAGCAAGAAATGACATGAGGATGCTATTTTAAATATAGGGTTTTTTAAAAATAAAATGTGGAAAAACGATAGAAATGATGGTTTGCAATTTCGCATGGAATGAGAAAACACCAGAATTAGATGAGAAAGATAGACATAAGAGATTTTCTTAAGAGGTTGGACTTCATGTTAAAACTCTTTTAAAACCTTCAAATCCCTATGTTTCGAGCCAATCTAAGGGCCCCTTTGAATCATAGGATTGAAAAAACGTAGGAATAAGAAACACTAAGGAATAGTATAGGAAATCATATGCAAAACATAGGATTGAAAAACGTAGGAAAGTTGTAGGAATGATCGTTTGACTGGTACAAAGGAAAAACATAGGAATGATGAGTATTAAGTTAATAGTAATCAAAATTTGTATGGTTTTACTAGGGTAAATCTTATCCTTCCAATAGAGTTTTGCCTCGATCCTACGCATAGGAAAAGAAAAATGAGCTCAAGGTGGATGTTAATTTTCCTATGGAATTCCCTTGAAATCATGGTCATAGGAAATTTTCCCATGCTTTTCCTATGTTCAATTCCTACGAATCAAAGGGATGAACAGTACCAAATCCTATAGGATTCTTGTTCCTATGTTTTTCCTCTACTTTTTCCTATGAATCAAAGGAGGCCTAAAGGAATTTTACAGGATTTTTGAATAGCTATTTTTTAATCCAAAGGACCATATAGATTTTTTTTCTGGATCCCTTTAAAATTCCTATAATTTTTCTTTTCCAAAGGTAGCCTAAGAATTGGAGCGATTCATAGCTTAATCTGATGACGAGGGATGCGCGTATTTCAGTCGTCAGTCTACCAAGTTTCTGCAACCGCAACACAGAGAACACCAAGACCAACAACCACCACTTCTGCAGAATAACCTTTTCTGTCTCTCACTTTAATCAATGGCTAATGAACTGTTAGCATAGATGCTAAACAGTTGATACGTGGGCAACTGGGCACTGCATAAAGAAAATGACCCGAGTAACCACAAAGGCTGAGCTTCACAGCTCAAAAGAAAGAAAAGAAACTAGGAAAGGCTAGGACCTGCAGAGCTCGTTTGCTGATCAAAAGTGTACACCCCTTAATCACCGGGGATTAATAACTTAACCCCAATGATGACGATGTTCTATTACAGTATTCCCACTGTTATTAGATCTATAAAGTTTAAGAGTATTTCACTATGGTGATGTAATCTATGTGGTCTTTTAGCCTATCAGCTGGTTTTCTTTTTAAGTTATCCTTTTTATTTGGTTAAGGAAGTGTTTTATGGTATAGTTCAGGATGTAAGACATTTCAATTATCTAAAACAATTAGATCTCTGAAGTGTGGACATGAACTTGCCTCTATCTTTGAGCTGCATGTGTTGAGTTCTGAAGTCTAAACTCCGGAATGATATACTGATATCTTTAATCACCTTCAGATAATCAAATGAACTCAAAATCAAAATGTTTGTGCATTTTTATGGGCCTCTGCTTTGGTAAAAGAAAGGTCCAGCCAAGGCCCTTTACCCCACACAGCCATGTGAAGGAGTGCCTTGAGATCGGTGAAAAGAAACAAAGAGAGGAGATTCAGAGATTCTCCCTGCTACTGTAGTAGGCGACCATGGATGAAAAATGGCCCCAAAGCATGCAGCCTCTAGGTGGTGAGTGGTCACCTCCATCAAAAACCTCCATGGATTCTTCTGATCTTCTCCTCCTCCTCATATGGTCCCTTGTTAATTATCTCAATCTCCAAGTGTTAATCATGTACAGTACTAGTGCTTACCCCCACTGAACTTGTGTTTGAAACCCATTGAATGAACTGAAGGTTGGGGTTGATAAATGAGTTGTAGTACTAATGCTTGGGCCAAAGTTTTCAACGTAGTAATGATCAATTATGTCCTTGATTAGGGTGTGCTTGTGATTGTGTTGTTTAGAGCCTAGGTGGAAGTAAACAAAAGTGATGGCGTATTGTTTCATTGTTTGCATAGGCCTAGCAAAATAAAGTAAAATTTGTGCTTTGGTGTGAGTGAGGGTCGCTACTTGCAAGCTCCGAGTTGGGTGCAATTTGTCCCCCTTGCCAACCTCTAGTACACATTCACACTCATAGAGAAATTAATGGCCAAGAATTCTAATTAATCAGATAAAAAACATGGTTTATCTGTGGCTAATTACAGTAATTTCCATCACATTTTCATGGGACAAACTGATTAAATAAATTACTATAAATTATTAGTAGCACGATGCATATGCAATGAAGCCTTGGCAATTGTGACAAAGGCGTGGTTCCAAGGAAGCCGCGCTGTTACGTACGGTAGGTGTCTGAATTCTGCAATCTGCAGAATGCAGGTAGCTGGGCTCCCAGAAGAAACCCTGTCGCATGCATCACACTTATCTCACTGTCTCAACGATAGTGGCTCACTAGGACAGGCCAAAGACGACTAACAGCTAATTAAACTGCTAAAATGAACGTGACACGTGCGACAGTGCTATCAAGCTTAATTGAAGCCAACTTATTGATAATGCCCATAGTAAATTTGATGGTATCAATAACATTCTTCATCCTAGTATCACAATTTGGCTCCATATTAGGCTAGAGGCCGGGAGTGATATCAAGATGGTTATCTTGATTTCAATAAAAGCTTGCTTTCTTTTTTTTTTAAAAAAAAGAGGTAAATTTCACAAAAACTACAGATACTTTGATCAAACTATCACAAAACTACAGATTTAAGAATGTATTTCACAAACTACAGATTTAGAGTCAAATTTATCACGGAACTACAGATTTAAGGTATTATATCACAAAACTATTGATTTAACAACTATTTTATCACAAAACTACACATTTAAAAACTATTTTATCACAAAACTACAGATTTTATAACTTTAAATAAATAATAGTGCTACGATCTAAACTCTAGAATATGTAGTTCTTTGATAACTTCATCACTAAATCTGTAGTTTTGTGATATGGTGCATTAAATCTGTAGTTCCGTGAAAAGTTTGACACTAAATCTGTAATTTTGTGATACACATTCTTAAATCTGTAGTTTTGTGATAATTTGACCCAAGTATCTGTAGTTTTGTGAAATTTACTTTAAAAAAAAAAAACTTGGCTCCGTGTTAACAGTAAACCGAAGAATTGACAGGGTAGAGGGATCCAAAACGGCCCCAAGTTTAGCAATCGTGCAGTGGTGCACACGAAGTTAACAGGGACTTAACCTGTCAGTCATTCAGTTGAGCAGGTAGCCAGACTGAACAAGCCCCAGCTGGCTGTCATTGTGGATATGGCGTTTGGTGCAGTTGCAATGTGCTCGCCGTGCTGCAGCTGCAGCGTAGCATTCATCAACCAGAACCAGACTGAGAGAGCTTGAATGAATTGAGCATGGCAATGGCCGGGACCATTGCTTGTGGGTTACCTTACCAGCTTACCTGAGCTGACATGAATGGTGGTCTCCAGAGTAGGTGAGGTGAGTAACGCCCAGGAGGTTATTGAATGATCCTGAGGAGATGGAGATCCTACCTGCAACAACAACAACAACAACTACTAGCAGCCCATGCACAACACATGCATGTGCCCATCGGCCATGTGTCCTGTTCATCAATCAATTTATCAGTGTGGCAAGAACAATTAACATGCACATGCCTTGCATTCCAGAAGAGAGCACAAAGTTGATGTGAACAGTGGTGAGTGATGCTGATATCTGCTGAAGTAGTACTCATTTTGTTTCATCAGTGTTTTGAGACCGATCTTGGAATAATTCTGTTGATTTGATGGATGCAAAGGGGTTACAATCACAGCAGATTTACATGCTTACAGCATTCTGAAAGATCGGATTCATCCTACAGAAAAGCTACTGTACAAAGGAGAAGAAACTCAAGAAAGACTGGAGACTAACAGCTACTGTACAGGATGGAGTGAGCCATCTTGGGGTTCATCATAGAGGCATCAAGATCAAAATGGCCGTGGCCTCATGGCCACAGCTTTGGCTGATATCCTAACATCTAAACTGAAGCATTCTCATGAACTCAGGGTAACATTGGTGTTGGGCCTGTTGGCAGAAGATGTAGGAACGGGCTCCAGTGGCAAACGTCCGGCCTGATAATGTGCAATGGAGGAGTGCGTATGATGTCCTTCCTTCCTCACTGCCTTTCTTCTGTATACCAGGAATCCTGCAGATTAAGACAAGTTGCAATTTCACTTCTGAAATATTCCGTAGTTGTAATATCCTATGTTTGAGATGACATTTTTTTTGTTCTTTTTACCTTAATTGGTGCGCTAGTTACACATTTGGAATGCTATGCTTATTTAAGTTGATGTTACTTCCTTTTTCATTTTAGGTTCTCTTACTACATGAAAAACCATGTCTACTTGGGACCACGTGCATTACAGATTTTTAATCATTGTTTTTGTGTATAAGGGGAAACTGTTTACCTTTATTTGTATACGCGAATCTCCATTGCCAGAATATGAAGTGGGGTATTCCTTACTGCAGGGAGTTCTCTCACTTTCAGTTCCAGGAGAAAAGCTATACATTTCTTTTGGTTTTCCCGGGGTAGAAAAGTATGGCATTGACCTTCCATTTGTCTTATGTTTTCCATCACCATCAAAAGGCGAGCACTCAGACATCATGTAGTAAGAACTGAGGTGCTCCTGCCTACATATTGTAGGCGTCTCATGTTGATTTCTGAGATAAGACATGGTGCTGAAGCCATGTTGGACAAAGCAAGCAGACGGGGAATAAGGCTGTGATTGCGGGCTAGGAAATGACATGAATGGTGATAGCCTTCCATGGGGTGAAAAGGAAGGTGGGGTAGTAACATCAGGACTTGACACAGGCAAAGGACAGCCTTCTATAGTTAAGCCTTGCTTCGCAGCTAGTTTAGAAATCTGTTTCTGGTTTAGCCCTGTTCCATAAATAATGTTCCACAGACTTCTTAGAGATTCCCTCTGGTTATATATTACTTGATCCCTCATAGCCATCTCAATTTGAAGCTCGGCATTAGTCATCCCCTAAAACACACATTATCCATAAGCAGATTGTGGAGTATCAACTATTATGAGGAAAACATACTAAAATGTGGTGGTTACTCACAAGAAGTCTGTACTGACTGAGAATGTGGAGGTAGGTTCTGTTGCCATTGTTACTGGTGGCTTCCTCGATCATATCTTGGAGTTGACGTTTGCGACTCTCATTCAGTTCAATATCCTACATAGTGTTTGCCATATAAGTTTGTTTTGAGGAAACCAAAAACAAAGGACAATCTGAATTTATATTACAAATACCTTTCTGTAGCCAGCACCAGCTTCATCATTGTCGCGTATGTTGTCAAGAATAACTTGTCTCCGTGATGTTAATGCTTGCAGAACAGCCGAATCCTTATCTTTCACCTGAACACAAATTCATCAGAGTTCTGTACACTGCAAGAAAATTTCTGAGATACTATTGTAACAACATATGTGGTTTAGAGAGCTGCAACAGTCTGTGATGCCACAATACAATTCTTAGTTATGCTATCTCAAAGGTGACAACCAGTATTTCCCTTATTGATGTTGCACTACAGGTATTAACTAGAGTTCTGATTGGAAGAGGCTTGTAAGCTGCCAGTGTGTAAAAGAGTAGATTTTTGAGTTGTCAACAAACTGAATAGGTGAGTAATCAACCTGTTGTCTTGCAATTGCATCATCAAGATGCTGGAGCTCCATCCGATTGCGCTTATTGGTTTCTTCAAGTTCAAACAGTGCTTTCTGCAGATTAATGCGTTCTTGAACATTCTCGCCAGTTTCCTGGCTCAAGATATTTAGCCAAGATAGCTCATTGTCTGCAGCTTTTTCAGTAGGTTTTACACTTAACTGATGCTCCTTCTCAGCTAATTCCTTCTTCAACTGAGAAACCTCAACCTACAAAGTCATAATGGAACATATTTTAATGTGATGGAGCGCTGATAGAATTGTAGAAAGTTCATTTGTGTTTTTTCAGTAAGGCAAACCTGGAGATTGTCAATCATCCTTTTGTAGTCTTCAACATGGGTGTCAAGATGTCCAATGTTTTTCTGTACAGGACAACAAACAACATAAGAACTGGTTTTTTCACATTTATGATTCAGAACCAATTAAATATTTTGCATGGGTGAGAATAGTGATGACTACATAGACACAGCATCTTGTAATTTGTTATGCAGACTAAAAGAAATGGCCCCTTACATGGACATGTGTTTTTATCTCCTTTGCACGATCAGCATACTTGAGTGTATTGGTGGTGTGATGATACTGATCATCAGCTGGTGATATCGTAGCAACCATAACAGTACGAGAGTTACCAGAGAGCCCATCCTTCAGGATTCGTGTTAATTTGCTGCAGAGTACCATTGTCATGTAGCTAAGATTTTTAAAACGATGGATTCCAGAATGATACACCTGAAAATGGAAATACCTGTTTCGATATGGAACATATGCAAGACCTTTCTTGTTTTGCTTGCCAAGGGCATTGATGCAGTTCGCTAGCGCTAGAAGTGAACGGTTAATGTTGGCTCCATCTCTAAGCTTTTGCCCAAAGTTGTTTGTTTCAGAGGCCCTCTCACTGTTATAATATAAGCATTGCTTTATAGCTTAATTTCTTAGCAGGGTGAAATGAGAAAAACAATCCAAAAAGGAGTAGGTATTAGTGTATTACCTGCCCGCAAGGTCAACCAACGCAAGCTTTCCACGAAGAACCTGACTACCATATTGTCCTTTTTGTTTTCGCTTCACAGTTATCTCCAGGACAGCATGTGACCTTGGATTTTAAAAAAAGGATAAATCTTATTAATAGAATATAGTAAAGAAGTCCAGCACTACGTCCTACAGCAGCTGTCTTCATAGAAACAAAATCTCAGTGATACATCAGATTAAGATACTTCCTCCGTTTCATAATGTAAGTCTTTCTAGCACTGCCCACATTCATATAGATGTTAATGAAT
The DNA here is from genome assembly GCA_009805545.1 of Oryza longistaminata. Classification (NCBI taxonomy): domain Eukaryota; kingdom Viridiplantae; phylum Streptophyta; class Magnoliopsida; order Poales; family Poaceae; genus Oryza; species Oryza longistaminata. The sequence continues at coordinate 32,643,184 of CM020180.1, read as the reverse complement.
AGACATATATGTGTGTCTAAATTCATTAACATCTATATGAATATGAGCAATGCTAGAAAGTCTTACATTATGAAACGGAGGGAGTATTAAGTATCCTCCTTTAATAGCAGTTCATTAAACAGACAGAAATGCATTGTTTTGCTAAGCAAGATATCAACAAATTCTTCAAAAGCTGAATGGCCATAACAGCATCTACTTACAGAAAGGAAAGAAGGAAATTCACAATATGTAATTACCGTGAAGAAGTTGAGTTTGCTTCTGTGCTCTCTGTCTTGCGCCGACTGTTGCCTATGTTCAAGAGTTCAAGAATCTTATCTGCTGAGTGAACCTAAGCAAATAAAAGATTGATCATCAAATTATTCTTATATGTAGAGGTGAATGGAATGTTGACTAGGCCTATTTTTACGAATATGATGAGGAATGGCATGCAAACACAGTAGACCACTTGCTGTTGTTACAAAGGGCAGAAATTGGTCGTATGAACTAGTCATTAAAAGAAAAAAAGATGAATAAATAGCTGAAGAAGTCTGAAAGGGTTGGTATCTACAAGTATTTCTTCCAGAAAGGACAAAAAAAAAAACCATGCAGATCAATTAAATAGTGCAACTTAAAAATCATCTCTTCCTTAATTGGCTCAATGACGAGAGGATATTATATGCACAAAAGAGGTTACAAACATTAGGATGGCCAAAAAAAATATGAAGAAAACAAAACAAAAAAATGCCAGAATTGACACTATTACTACAAGGCATTTGCTTTCTAATTATCACAAAAATTAAACAGAATAGAGGAAGCTACAAACCTTAATGCTTCTTAAACCAGCAACCATTATACCATGCACAGGATCTTCACGAAGCTCCAGGTGACCTGACGATTTTTCAAGCAAATCATAGATAACCTGGAATTCAGAAAGCACAGAGTTTTTTCACGAAAGTTTATATGTAGTATAGAGAATTTAAGGACTAATAGTTAACTTTTTTAAGAAACTATATATTGCACATTACCTCATTGTACACTTCAAGATATGAACATGAGACCTCAAACGTATCCTTACTGTCATCCTTCTTTACCAGATCAAAGATTGTGCGAAAGCTCAGAACCATAAGACCAGGATCACTATGGGTTCCAACCATTGTATAAGTTTTCCCACTGCACAATCACAAATAACAGAATATTTCACATTATGCATATGAAGTGTAATACTAATAAGAGCCATTTCAGCTTCTAGATCAGTATTGAAGTATTTGTAAAACTTCATTATTAATGGACACAATGATGAGCGTGGATTCCCATAAAAAGGAAAAATGAACTTGCCCAAATATTATAATAGCTTCACCAAGGAAGCTCCGTAAAGTGGCGAAGTCATATTTTTCATATTATGTCATGATTAAAAAAAAAAAACTAAAGAAGCCTTTCTTACCAAAGTTCAAGTTTACTGAAAAGGTAGGATGGTCTCAGTTTGTTTTAGCATTTATTTAAGTTTCACAAAACAAGAACGGCAATGGACTAAACATAATCATGATTTTGTTTACAATTGGCATGAGGTGAACTCAGCAGATATAGTATATACTCCCTCCATCTACTTTTGATAGTCATATTTCATCTTAACACATAGACCAAGGATAAGTGATTCTACTTATCATCCATTTATATATGCTACTAGTTATTCCTCGTAAACAAGCGATTCATTAATATTTACATTTCTTGATGCCCATGTAGCCAATCTTGTGTGGAAGAATGGAGAGTCACGCATTAAATACAAGAAAACTATTAAGATGATAAGTTGTTGGATTGAAATATGCCTATCAAAAATAAATTTTTCAGATTTGGAAATATGACTATCAAAAGTAGATGGAGGGAGTATCACATATCACAAATTCACAATAGTTTTAAGTTAGGCATCTCAAAGGGAAAAAACCTAAGAGGAAATCAGGCAAACATAATGTAGTTGATTTGAAGAAACACTTTCATATCATACCAATTGAGTGTAGCAAGTTTTTCAAATGTAAACCATATCTAACAATAGCAGCAAATGAGATAATTCAGGGTTCAGAAATTTACGGCAGTATGTGTGATGATAGCAATATGTGCAGCAGGCAGTATACTTGCAAACAACAAAACTATCCAGTGAACATGTACCTTCCAGTAGAACCATAAGCAAAGACTGTTGCATTAAGGCCTTGAACTACACCAGCAATTGTAGAAGATATATTCTTATATACATCCTGCATAAGTAATGTAATTGCATTATCAAAGCACGATCTTAAAATGTGATAGTGGAGTACAAGAGAACATGGCATTTGCTCCCAGCAGTTAACAAGCAAGCAAGCTGGTGCATACGTGTGCGCACACAACAGATTCTCATCTTGTAATTCTCATACATTTTTTCAGTAATGGAAATATAGATGCTGAAAATCTCCCAAGATCAAAAACAAAATCTATCAAGACTTACAGTTTTAGGCAACTGCGGTTCAAGAAAACATTTGTACATAACTGCAAACCAGTTAGCATATAATTGCAAACTGGTTAGCCCAATTATGTATAAGCTAATTAAAATTTATTTACAAAGCATATGTTCATTTACATGTCTTCAATAATCAGCCCAACATGGTCCAATGATCACACAATTATTTATGTTTTGTACATCTTGTCTATATGAATGTGACTGACAGATGTCAGATATAGAACATAAATCATTTTAGCGCCATTGAATTTTTTTTCTTTTTTTTTAAAAAAAAATAGGGATGTATTTCTATGAAAAAGATAATTATTTTTGTAGACCTGTTGGACTACAATAATAAGATAGGCTATATGGTAGAATAAGTTGCTACCATTTGATAGTCAGTTTTCTTGTTTCCGGCCAGGATCTTGCTGACTACAAAATTTGCAGATGGATTTTGCTTTAAACAGGCTAATAAATTAGTACACAAGCAATTTGGCACCCCTGCGCTCAGCGCTCTCATGGTTGTATGGTCCACCAAATAACCACAAGACATGTGCGGTAACTCACTACCCTACATAATTTTCAGACCTTAATACAAGAGGCACAAGAGGTCGTGTATATCTAAGATGGCCGTAGTGTCGAATACTGGAACTGTGTCAGGAAGACTGGTTTTGACAGGGACCCAGAGTTGCAAGTATTAAAGGTTGGAGCAATGAAGTTAATGTATAGGCGTACAAAGCATGCTTACGGTGCAGGTTTTCCTAAGAAGATCTAGGTTGTGGAGTTTAATACAATAACTAAACTACAGTCCTTTTCCCTTAACCAGACGTATGTATTTGTTAGGTAGACTACCTAACACTAATAACAGTACATACTGGATTGCTCCAGACTGAACAATAGTACAAATACTTCGCGTTGGCCTTTTGTTGGTACCAACAGTATTGTTTCAACTGTACAAAGCACAAGAACCTCCTAAATTTAGCAGTTAATGATCCAAAGAGGTAGGTTGGGGTTTGGCCTTTAGGGGCATCATTTCCTAACATGCTAGTTATGAGCAATTCAGGAATTTCCAAACTGTGGTGCAGTTCCAAGCACTTGCTGTAATCAGCATCTGAGCCCATTTGGTAACAGACAAAGCAGTTCCAGTTTAGAGCATCACAATCTATCTGAGCCTGCATACCGCATTGGAGCACCCGGGCGCATACACATGATCGAAGCTGTATCTTCTCTCCTTGGTCCTGTTTTGGATGAGTTCAAGGTAGTCCTTGGACAGATCAGGGTCCAGCACAACCACATTCTGGGGGCAAAAAAACAGACAAGCAACACATTACAATCACAATCTGGCAGAATTCCAACTGAACAACTGCACAACAAATTACGCATTTTGCTAAACTAGAGCCTGCACCTTATCATCAATGACTTGTATGATATGCCGCGAACGCCGCTGCTCGCTGTCTGTCAGTGGCCTGCACTTAACAGCCACCTGCAGAGAGACACATGATTACACATCGAAGCAACAGAGAAGCAACATCATCCCAACAAAAAACAAGAATCGCGAGAAATTACTCCATTCCATCCGTTTCATCGCAGAAGGATCTATAATCTACCTGTAGCGTGGCCGTCTGCTTGGAAGCCGGAGCTCGGATGCTCGGCATTGCCAGGAACCTTCCGCCCGAGAGCTCCCACCAAACAAAAAAGATGCTGTTTTTATCTACCAGAAACCAACGCAATTGCGCCGACGCTTGATAGCCACGCCAAACGGAGGCGGCAAAAAGGCGAGAGGCGCATCCCCACCACACACCAGCAGCAGCACACCGCGGCGGCGAAAAGAAAGAAAAAACCACAAAAGGTTCCACGGAAAGGCGCCACTGCACCGGTGACGACTTGCCCGGCCGGCCACCAAACGCCACCGCCGCCGCCGCCCAAGAAACCGCGAATGCCGGATCAGAATGCCACCTGAATCTCCAGAATCCGCGCAACTCTCTCTCCAAGAACAGACAGGAAGGTCGGGGCCCCCAATCCACGCTGCTCCCTCCACCCAAATTGCCGGGAAGAGGGAAGAACCCGTCACGGCCCCCGAGGCGAGTAGTTGGTGGGCAGCACGACACGACGAGGAGACGAGAAGATTCCGGAGGAGGAGGAGATTGGGCGCGAGGAGGAGGGGAGGAGACGAGGAGTGGAAGGAAGAACAAGAAGAAGGGTGGAGGTGGAGGTGGTTTAATGGGGTGGTAGAATAATTAATTGGCGGCAGCTGTCGCGGGGGAAGAAGACGACACGGAACGGAAGAGGGGTGTGTGGGGCCCACTCGCAGAGCCGGGCCCACCCTCACCAACGGTCCGTTTCCCCTCCCTCCCTCCGGTACACGACGCCGTACACTACCTCCCTCCCATCCCACAGGCCACAGCACACAGCTGCACCAACCATCATCCATGGCGCCTCTTGGACCATGGTGATAAACTCCTCCATGCCTTTGCCATGGCGCCATCCTCTGCCTGCTGCCTCCTCACCTGACATTGACATTGGATTCTACACACTGATCGGTGAAAAATACCCATGGAGTACTCCCAAAATGCAAGCTTGGATTTAGGAGTAGTATAGAAAATCAACGTACCGATGTGCCGCAGCCAACACCAGCAGTGTCGTAAACATCTCAATGCAATAGCAGCAACCGCAGCCGCGGCCCTTTACCATCTTTTACGATAAAAAAGGAAGCGTCCTTAATCATGGCATATCCATTTTAGAAGTGTCTTTTGGCCTTGTTTAGTTACAAACTTTTTCTTCAAACTTTCAACTTTTCCATCACATCAAAACTTTCCTATACACATAAACTTCCAACTTTTCCGTCACATCATTCCAATTTCAACCAAACTTTTAATTTTAGCGTGAACTAAACACACCCTTTGTATGTCCAAACGAGTATGAAAACGCTTCGATGTGACGGTTACCGTTTATTTGTGTGGAAAAAATTGTTTCTTTTTTGAGAGGAAAAAACATTTCTGTCTGGTGGCAAACAACAATAACATGATGTTTAGTACCTCTTGATTGCTCTGCCCCCTTAATAAGTCCTACGTTAACCGGTTGTGAAAGCAGCAATGGCGTGTAATCAACGGAGGAGTACGTATTTAAGTTTAATGTTGACGTACGTTGTTCACGTTCATAACTGCATGCTAAATTAATTCCTCCATCAAAATAGCCATCATCTGGGATCTGGAAGTTGCTCCCGTGGACGCAATCTTGCATTCTTGCACTCATACGCATGCTGAGGCCTGAGGAGCATCTTTTTTGGGGACAAATCCAAGATTAAACTTTAATGTCAATTTCTCATAAATATATTCATAATAGGTATAAAATCAACTTTGTGGGGGAAAGTATTTTAAATTACGAATCTATTGGATTAGTTAATTTTAAAACACCGCATATACTTTGAGTTTGACTAATTTTGTGGGCGACCGTTGGAAAATACTAATTTTATGGGTAAATTATATGGAAGTTTCGCTATTTAAAAACAAACCCAATAAGAGAACACTTGATACTTTGATGATTGGGTACCTTATTTGAAGATCGATCGAATATCACCGTCCAGTGTACTGCTACAACCTCGAATGTGTTGATTTTGTATCTTGTATTTCCGTGCTAAATCTAACCTGCTTCTGGATGCACCAAACAATCATTGAGATTTGAGATTTGGTCCGGATCAGAAACACTATTCATATTGAATTTTGAAACGAACACGTCAACAAAATCATTAAATTGCTTGCACAATTATTTTTCCTTTTTTTACAAATATCATTTTCTTGCATTAGTGTCATCCTCCGTGCCGCACCTAACATGGGCACGACTTTCTGGTGGACCGATAGAACTGTTCACTTTCTGGAGATGCAGTGCCACTGGCCACTGCCAACCCGCCTTCTGAACTTGAACTAAAAAAAATTTGAAATGTACGTGAAATAATTAAAAACACCCAACTACAAAACTGACTCGTTTGTTGTGTTTGTGCTTTCATGTCTTCAAGGCATCAACACAGGCAAACAATAATTTGACACGAAGTTCAGAAGTCGAATGCACGTGGAGCCAACAACAACCAAATGAAAGCAATGTATATCTCGGTGAAGTTTTTGAAACGTGTGTGTGAACAAAATAAAAGCACCAACAACAAAAACTTCTGGTAGTTATGCTTAAGCCTCAGATACCGGAGGCATGCATTCAAATGAAAATTCAAAAGTCAAATGGGCATGGAGCCAAAATAATTCATATATATGTGCACGCACGGCTTGGATCATACTTTTCAAAGTAATTTGGCACGCATGTCAGCACGTAGAACACCAATTGGATCATGGAGTGCAACCATTCCTTTTGAGTATTTTTAAACACCTGCGTATTGTCAACCGGATTTTCCATTTGTGAAGTAATCATGCCTCTTTTCTAAATACTTTTAGTTTGGATGATTACTTTGTTTGCAGAATGAAGGAACCTTTAAAGCAAATAGTTTTGGACTGGTTGCAAACTTTGTAATCTTTTAGTGTTTTTCTTGTAACCTTGTACGTATTTTCTCTCTTTAATGAAATTACACTACTAGGCAAAGCCCTGATAGTTTTCTCAGTCAAAAAGAAATAAGTGGAAAGATCGGAAAAGGAATACTAACCGAAAACGAGTATAGTAATAGAAGAGCAGATATATATGAACCATCTCCATGAAATGGGCGACATGGGTACATGTGGGTCCATAAGCTGTGGAGCTCACATGTCAGCCGCTTAAAGTCAGATGATAATAAGTTAGAGGATCTGCTTTTCATGGGATAACAATTAAAAAACTACTTTCATTTTTTTTGAAGAGATAAAAAACTAATTTCATTTTGATTTGTTAGATTTACTTCTTCTTTTTAGAAAATCTCACACTAAATTAGAAGGTGCAACAAACTACACTGCTACCCTCATTAGTTACGTCCCAACCATCTTTCTGATGGCAAGCATCAATTTTTTCATGAGCAGTACTAGTATGGCTGTATCTATTATCTATGAATAGATTAAAAATGCTTTGAAATGTGAGAACGATATTTTTTCTAAAAAATAATGAATGCTAGAATGATAAATAAACTGGTACGAAGAGGATACAACATTTTCGTATATTAATGTTTGTTTTTTTTTTTACAATTGCATACTCCCTCCGTTAGTTCCGTCCATTTCATATTATAGGTTTTGACTTTATCTAAGTCATACTATCAAGTTTATAGATAAAATTAGTAATATCTACAACACCAAATTAGTTTCATTAAATATGATATAGTATATTTTTTTTGACGAGAATGATTATCGCCGGGCGACCGGCGAGAGGAGCTGAAACAGGGCGCTCCCCCCTCCACGTGCGTGCATGTTAGGGGCGCGTGCGTGTGCGCTCCCCCCGGCCCACCACGTGTCCACACACACAACTCTATTGTAACAAATTACCCACATATTTTGGAAACCCTCTATTAAAGGAATTCGTTTCATTTTTTGTTCCACCAAAAATGTTTTACCTAGTGTACTCATAATATTTCACTGTGTATAGGTCTAATGTTGCAGTGAACGAAACATTCTTTTGCAACAAATCACCCACATATTTTGTAAACCATCTATTAAGGGAATTCGTTTCATTTTTTTGTTCATTTTTGTTCCACCAAAAATGTTTCACCTAGTGTACTCACAATGTTTCACTACGTACAGATCTAATGTTGCAGTGAACTGAAACATTCTTTCACTATTTGCTGAAACATTGTTTTTATATAAGGTGAAACAACACCCGATTTAAACAATTGAAACATTCTCGATCTACTTAGTGAAACAATTCCTATATACTTGGTGGAACATCGTGTAACATTCAAAAATAATTCAATAATAAGCTAAAAAAATTTCCATCGCAATATATCCATGTGTGGTTTTGTTTTGAAGATTTAATTACAATGAATTTAATGGTGCAATCGAATCATAATTTAGATAAATAATTTAAAATAAAAATTAGTTTAAAGTGGTTTTGCATGCATGCGTGGCGCTGACGTCATGCTCACGTCAGCGCCCAATTTTTGCCAATCCGGATCGGGCGCCCGATCCGTAGTCTCTTCCATTTTTTGACTATGACATATTCTCCATTAAATTATTACTTTTTTAAATTCTCCACTCTCATGTTATCTAATTCTATTGGATGCATGTATTATATTTATCAGAATGATTCAAACTATAAGATAATAATTATTTATTAGTCTTTGGGTTTATGGCCCCTTTGAATCGCAGGATTGAGAAAACATAAGAATAGGAAAAACGTAGGATTTTGGTAGGAATGTAAGTGTAAAACAGAAGATTGCAAAATGCAGGAAAAACACAGGAATGACCATTTGATTGAACCGCATGAAAAACGCAGAAATTGGATGAGAGAGATAGACTCAAAGGAAAGTTACCAGGAGGTTGAAGCTCTTGCCAAATTTCCTCCAAAATCTCTATAGGATTATCCATTCCATAGGAATTTTAAAAGATTTGATATGATTCAATCCTTTGTTTTAAATGGCTTCATAGGAATTTTTCCTATAGAATTGAAATCATCTATAATTTCTATGTTTTTCTTCCAAATCAAAGGGGCCCATATTTTGGTTGTGCCTTATATTTTGGAATGGAGGGAGTATTTGTATTGTGTTGAAAAGCTAGGTTGCTATATATTTGATTAAAGTCACGATGACTAAAATATGTAACGGAGGGAGTAGCTAGCTAGATTTCCTACTACGTCACCCTATTTTCGTTAAACAAAACTACATATTTCTTCTTGTTATCTAAGAATTTATCTTGTGTTATTACTTAATGATCTTAATTAGGATGATTATATTTTCAGGTTAAAGAGTTGATAGCAGTGGCAGTCGGTGGTACAGCGATGATGAACGTTCTTGTCGCAGGGTATGCGTGTGAAATCCTATTGTGCATTTACAAGTACACAGATTTGCTGAGATTCAGTTTCATATAATTCGTATTCCACCTCCTAAGTAACACTAAGGAAAATGGATAAACAGCCAATTTAATTAATCTGTCATTATTCATCATTCACTAGTACTAGCTTTTCATGTAGTTAGACTGGATAGAAGTGTGAAAAACTACCCTGATTTGTCTCTAGAGTTTTCTTGGTTTAGTGATTTTTGTCCTCAATTTTGGGTGACAGGCCATCCACAGGAGCATCAATGAACCCTGCAAGAACACTTGGTCCGGCCATTGTCGCAGGGAATTACACCCAGATATGGGTCTACATGGTTTCTACCCCTCTGGGTGCAATTGCTGGAACAGGGGCTTATTTTGCAATCAAGCTCTAGTTACCAACAGGTGACAAAATATTCAGATAGTGTGGACACCGGCGTAAATTTTGGGTGAATGAACATGCTTGTAGTTTTAACTTTCAATTACATATGCGTTTTTGCACAAAAAGTTTTGAAACACAAAATTTTCTGAAATTCGTGGTCTTAATTGGAATTGAGTTATAGCTCTCATGAATTGTTCTGAAACAATAAGAGCTCCGATTGTTCTGAAATCCGAAATTGTGTAGTTTGCCAAAAA
>CM020180.1:32577956-32633154 GCA_009805545.1 Oryza longistaminata | reverse complement strand
GTGGCGGCCGAGTCCTGGCGGTGAGCGCCATGCATGTCGCCGCTGGTCTGACGTGTCATCGGCGCACTGAGAATGGCGCCGAGAGTCTGGTCGTGGCTGCGACCGAATGCTAGCGGCCATCCTCCACGGCAGTGCGACGCACCCAGCGCGCGAGCGGCGGACGCGATGGGCCGCCCGCCGTCTTCGGCGCCGCGCTCCGGCGGCGTGGCGCGGCAGAGCGCGCGTGCCGCCAGCGGCGCCGTTTCCTTTTGGGGTGGTCCGGAGGAGGGGAGAAGCTACCTGCGTCCGTGCCGGACGCAGCGCGGCCGTCCCCGCGACAGGCGTGCTCGCCCAAGGACGTGCGACGCCGGCCACGGAACCTCGTCGCGCTAACGGTAAGGCCTCGCGTTGCGCGACTTCCACAGAAGGATCAGGGTTCGCCCTGCGGCGGCGCTTCCGCTCCCACCTATGCTGCTCCCGGTGATGTGCGGTCACGTGCCATTCGTCGTTTGCCGCCCCCGCTCTTCCCTCCCGCGCGAGGAGTGCCTCCGTCTGTCAGCGCGTCCCGGCCCTTGGCGCCGGCCGGCCGTCGCAGTCGCCCGCGAGAAGCTCTCCAAGTCCAGGTTGGCGAGACGGAGGATGAGATGGGTCGGGCTCCATACGCGAGACCCGCCCTGCGTCGGCCTGCCGCCCGGCATATGACGACGGCGTCCGCCTTCTCTGCATGCAGTGCAACCACACAGCTCGTCACGTCACGTCACGTCACCTGATTGATCTCAGCGCGAAATTCGTTCACTCCATAGATACTGCTCGTTCTCGCTCGCTTGCCTGTTCATCGGCGGCGGCCGTCCATGTCACCGGTGACATTCCGCTCCTTCCTGTCCTCCGCCGGCCGGCGTCGTGGACGTCGTTCGAGACGGCCTTAACAGCTGCTGAGTGACCCTGAGAGGCCTTGGAAATCCTCGGCGGCCCGAACAGGCTCCAATGAACCTTCGGTGCCAAGCAACTCCGAATCGTTCTCCGTCGGCGTCTCCGGTTGGTTCCCGGACAGTCAGTGCGGCGGCGGCCAATTCCGTGCGGGCGGCGTCGGCCGTTCTTCCTCGATGCCCTCCATCACCCTGCTGCGAGGCTGGCTGCGCATGTGATCCTGCTGCTGACTGATGAGGCACTCTGCTTCCATTTGCTGACAAGAGTGAAAGGAATTAGCAAGAACCATTTGATATTTGATTGTGTTTGGTGATTATAGCTTGAATCTAATGCCACAAGTTAATGTAGCTTTGCAGAATGAACTGCAGATCTAAAAGTGGTATCATATCAAGAAACAAATTAAGGAGAAGAATCAGAATATCGCATTTTTAAGCAAACTTACACACAGCTTAGAACTTGAATGGTTAGATAAGTAGAATTTGATAGGGATTGAGGGATCGAGTTTGCGAGATAGGGAATGTATGGATGGAGTTAGCATCAATGTTATAAGCTCCTGTCAGAAGTAACTCAAAATCAAAAGTTCACACAAGAAGCTAGGGGGAGGACATGCAAGTTGTCCAATTTATGGGAGCTAGGGAAAAGACAAGAGGGGTAGCCGGGTAGGCAGCGCTATTAATTGTGCTTATGGGATCAATGCAAATAGTTAGTGGGTTCTAATCAAGTGTCACTTTTTTTTTTTTGCATTTCCATGGCATCTCTTTGCATTTCCATGGCATCTCTCACAAAAAGAGCTCTAAGTTTGCCTTTGGAAGAAATGGACTGATTTCTAGTGTGCTCTTCTGTGGAGCCCTTGGTGTCCTCTGCCTTTTGGTTTGAGAAATGCAGTCTTTGTTTTATTCTCATTATCAACAGGAATAATCTGAGCAAGAACTTAGTTGTGACATTTTGGTTAGCAACTCATTGCATAGGCAAGTCCAATGTGGATTCTGTCTGTCTTCAAAGATTTCAGTTGGAACTCTTCAGAATTCAGAGAATTCATAAAAAAATTCTCCGAATCCTGGAAGACTGAAACCCAAGTTACTGAATGATCCGTCTTGATGAGAAAAACATAATAACGAAAGAAAGCATCAGTATACTCGCCTTTTTCACTCAAGGATCAATGCATGGTGTAATTACTTTAATAGAGATCTGTCGGCCCTGCGCGGCGCGGCGATGCTGAGGGCGAGGCTCCACAAGGAGATCCAGGCCGCCGCCCTCCCTGGCGGCGGCGCCGGCGCCGGCGACATCAGCGGCAGGGAGGCCGAGAGGGACACGTCGCCATTCGCCTTCGTCTCCAGAGGCGGCGAGCTTCTCAAGCGCACAAGACAAGGCACGATAACAGTACAAATTCTCACAAAAAAGAGCTTAAATTTTCAGAGATTTTCACCAAAATCCAATCCAAATAACACTCTCATACGCGTCAAATTGCAGGCATACTCCACTGGAAATTGGTCACTGCCTACATGAACTCGAATCTGCAGGTGATCATCAAGATGAGGAGCGCGCATATGGCCGGCACCTTCATCAAGACCAAGAAATGTAAGATCAAACTTAACACCATGATCGACAATGGATTTTAATCCCTCTAATGAATATTCCTCGGTGTTGCATATCGTCCAAATAGTCATAAAATCTTTTTTAAAAATTAACAACATATATTAATATGTAATAACTCCACAAACATACTTAAAAAATAACAAAATTTAACTGTAATTTGTATACAAGTGAATATTTGTATAACAAAATTTAAACTTGAATATTTGTTGAGTGATATATCATATACTAATTTATTTGTTATTCTTTTTAGGAAAAAGTCCAAAAAAAAATATTCCCCTAAACTTTAGACAGAAGTCCGTATAGCATCTTAAACTTTAAAACCGGAGATCCAACCCCCTGAAATTTAAAATCGTTTTTACATGTAAATAAACGAGGGGATCTCTCGAAGAGAGATTAAAAGAGTTTGCGATCATGATCCTCATTTGCTCTCGCTATGATTGATAGTATGATGATTCATGTGTGTGCTTGCAATCATTTGCAGTTGTTGTTCTTGACATCTGCTCGGAGATCCCGGCGTGGGCGGGGAGGGAGGTGGAGGAGGGGAGCCACAGGAGGGGATACTTCGGGATCAAGACGGTGGAGAGGGTGATCGAGTTCGAGTGCAGGAGCAAGTACGAGCAGCACAAGTGGGTTCAGGGGATCACCGAGATGCTCAACCGCCGTCACACTCACACCATGAAAAATTAGTTCAAATGTTTCCAATGTAAATGTCAAAAGGAAACAATCGGTGGTAGTAGTAGTAACATTTTGTGTGGTTTTGTGTGAGGATTGGGAGTGAAGATTTCCATGTTCTCTGTTATAACTGACATTGTTGTTATTACTGCAAATCCATCATCAAGAAACAAAATGTTCCCAGGATCTTCGATAAGCATAAGAATTCTTTCACTAATATCAAACGAGACGAGTCGGGGGGGATTCCATCTCAATCAAGCGATCAAACAGCAAATCACTGAACTGGTATTCCACCGGAATCATGAAGAACTACCGTGATCTTTCATGGATCTGAAAGATCATCAGTGCACGGTCGATGGAGAAGTTATCGTGGTGATGTACAGAAGTATTATCAGCGCAAGTTATCTCGTGTTAATGGCCACATAATTTTTCAATTTTCATCAACTTTTGTCTGTCAGCGGCGTAGTTGCATGTACAACACCCATTAACATTACTTGATTACGTCAAGTCATCAAGTCTCTAATTTAACATCCTACCTCAGTATGCATAACACGGCTAAAACTCCCTCATCATATCAGCTTACAAAGAACACCGTTTTTCAGACTAAGACCCTATTTAGATGGTCCTAAAACTTTTAAGTCCCTATCACATCGGATATTTGGACACTAATTATAAACATTAAACGTAGACTATTAATAAAACCCATTCATAATCTTAGACTAATTCGCGAGACGAATCTATTGAGCCTAATTAATCCATGATTAACTTATGTGATGCTACAGTAAACATTCTCTAATTATGGATTAATTAGGCTTAAAAAATTTGTCTCGCAAATTAGTTTTCATTTATGTAATTAGTTTTGTAAGTAGTCTATATTTAATACTATAAATTAGTGTCTAAATACAGAGACTAAAGTTAAGTCTCTGGATCCAAACACCACCTGAGACTGGAGCCTAGTACTACCTCCATATTTTAATGTCTGACGCCGTTGACTTTTTATCTAACGTTTGACCATTCGTCTTATTCAAAAATTTTATACAACTATCATTTATTTTATTGTGACTCGATTCATCATTAAATGTTCTTTAAGCATGATATAAATACGTTCATATTTATACGAAAATTTTGAATAAAACGAGTGGTTAAACGTTGGTCGAAAAATCAACGGCATCATACATTAAAATACGGAGAGAATATCATATAACCATGCTTAGACAGAAACCATGTGTTGGAGCACCCCATGTTTCGCGGTCGTTATGGGATTCTCATTATCTGCAGATGATCCCTGTCCTCGCGGTCGTACTAGTCCTCAAACAACAACTTTGCACCGTATACTGCTGCGTTCGGTAGTACGAGTGTACGAACAATATCGACATCAAACCGTTGCCACTCCCACACGTATCGCTTGGCCGCACGAACGCGTACACAAGCCTAACGCAACACGCCCATGTGTGTAACTGTACCACACTGTTTAGGCTGGTCCATGGGCCAGCCAATGCCATCCCCACGAACGAAAAATAGTTTTTGACCGGTCCGGAACGTCCTTTTTAGCCTGCCGTGTCACGTCTTAAAGCTCTTAATTATCCGATCACGAGAAGGGAATACGAGTACAAAAACACACACAAACACGCACAATATGAACGAGCAGTATTGCGACCGTGACGCGCAGGATGGAATTCCAGGTAAAACTACAAGGTAGGAGTCGCAGATTGCAAGCTTGACTCGACCACTCCGGTCACTGGCCTAGCTGTAGCTAGCTTGCTGACGCTCACGTCTAGTAGTACTGGTCGGCTGCTGGCCGAGAGGGGCACTGCTGCCGACGTGACATACGAAGCTTCTTTTATCGATGATATATATAGGTAGACCGTCCCTCTTATTTAATAAATTGATAAAAAAATAAAAAATTAGTCACATGAAATATTATTCATATTTTATCATCTAATAACAACAAAAATACTAATCATAGAAAAATTTTCTAATAAGACGAACGGTCAAACATTGAACATGAACAATGCAAAACTACACTTATTTTAGGACGGTAGTACTGCTACTCCTCGTCCTGAAATAAATAAACTGATATAAAATAAGATATATTTTACTAGTAGTATTATAAATCTGAATAATTTGATTTATTTTGGGTTGAAAGGAATACATGTTTAGGTTCGTGCACCCATGTTTAGTCGTAAACTAGCTGCACTAGTATTTTCCAGACACTGTTGTGTTGGGAGTATTCCGAACAAAAGTGGGTGTTTAATGAAATATAATTAGAATTGTAACTGGAGAAGAGTTGATTAGAGTTGATGCCTTTGGTGCTGTGTCAGCGTGCGTGTCTCGCTCTCACCCCTGTCGGCATTTGGAGTGGCCAATCATGCAAGCGTCCATGTACACAAACAATCTCGACGACCCAGGTGAAGACTTGGACCGGGCAGCGGCCTTCACAACTTGGATCATTCGGCGACACGGCGCATCAAAATCATTCGTCGACTGGCAGCTATATGCTCGGACATATATGCGCACACACAACAAAACGGAATTTACCACAAGTCGCTCGAGTGGTGAGTTTGGAATTCTTGCTAGATATAGCTAGCTCGAGTGCTGCGTTCGTTCCACCTAGCTCCCAACCCCTCTCCCTCGTTTTCCGTGCACATGTTTTTCAAACTGCTAAACGGGGTATTTTTTTAAAAAAAGTTTATATACGAAAGTTACTTTAAAAAATTCATATTAATCTATTTTTAAAAAAAAATTAGTAAATATTTAATTAATTATATGCTAATGGACCACTCCGTTTTTCATGCTTAGAAGATTTGTTCCCAACCTCCCACAAGGAACACAGCTAAGTAATCGTTTCTTCCATTGCTACTTTTCCACGTCCGATTTTATGCCAGAATTGTGATGTTAGAATTTTCTACATTGTTTTATCTTATTGTTCTGGAATACTTGAATGAATAAGCGGTTATTTAGTTATTTTTTTGTGCAGATGTTTGTGTTATCTAGCTTTTTGCTGTTATTTTAATCCCTGGACCTCTCAAAGTGCATCTTATTCATTTGCAGTACCGTTGAAAGTTGGGAGCTCAAGTGGAATGGGAGCTTAGATCGGGAAAATTTTTATGGAAGTGTAAAAGCCTTGTCGAGTATTATCCCTTTTGATACAATTGTCGTCTTATGATATGTAACAGATTATTGATATTTGAAAGTGAGTTATGGTCTGATGGACAATACATGTTCTGGTATTAATTCTCATATTATCGAGCATGTTCTAGTGCTGTAATAGAAGATGATTATATGCTATCTTGAGTAGCAAGCTTCCCTTATTTCTGATGCTGGCACTTTGACCCTTAACCGGTCTCAGCTTGCTTTGATATCTTATATGCTTTATTATTAGATTGTTTTGATAGTTCAGGCTGACAATTTGGCCGGGTACAATAGGCAACGGCCATTCGGCCAACGGTGCAAAAATGCTAGGTGGCACTGCACAAAGATTTCAACTCGACATATGGGACAATATGGAGATATTTCACAGCTGGATAGAGTATTTCGTCTAATCTTGATAGAGTATTTCGTCTAATCTTACTGTGTTTTGTACAACAAACAGTAAATTGATGGGTTTAGAGGTGATTTTTTAACTTTCGTGAAAGTATAGGGTATAAAATGGAACCTGCGAAGGAGCAACAAATCTTCAATTGAGCGTCTGAACCTATAAACAATAAACTAATAAGATATATTAGTATAAAGAATAATATTGATACTATAATTTACTCTTTTTCCCGGACTATATAATGTACTCTACGATACATGTTTTTTTAGATAAAGTTTATTCTACACGTTGTCCAAACAATATTCTTGTATTTCCATTAATGCCATGGTAGAGTATCAGACGAGCCGAGCTCCAAGCCTCACATAGCATTGCTCGAGCCGAGCTCGAGCCTAACAACCCTCAAGAGTTCAATACTAGGATAGGGCGATAGGCTCCAGAGCCCCGACTCGGCTTTGAGCCTATTCAGGTTGGCTCGCTCGAGCTCGGCTCGTTCACCGCCCTTTGGTCCCAAATTCCCCTCCGCCGCTCACCGCCACCCTCTCCATCTCACTAGCTCCGGCGGCGAGCATGCCCTAGCTTCGTCTCCATCGCAATCGCAGCCTCCTCGAGCAGGTTTGGATCCAGAGGCGACGCCGCCGGCAACCATCGCATCGCGGTTCGAATCGAAGGTATTTCATTCTTCTTTTTCTCTAGTAGCTCTTCCTCCCCCTCGCTCAGCTTGGATTGAACATCCATTCAGAATTCGATTGTTGTTTGTTTCAATCCAATTAATCCATCCAGTTTCCTGTCGATTTCATGCGTGATGCAGTACTAATCGAAGCAATTTGTTTCCAGGAAAAAGAAAAATCGGGGGTTCAGCTTGAACTCTATGCCCCAAGTGAGGTCTGCCTCTGCCGAGAAGCCGACTCGGCAATGGGCGGCATGGACACGCCAAGAGGAACAGAGCTTTTTCAATGCGCTGCGCCTGGAAGGAAAAGTAAGACGCATCGATGTTATGATGCTACGCTGTTTCTTGCAATCTGATCAATGTGTGCGCTGATCGATAGATGCAACAATAACTTTTCCTTTGTGTCAGAATTTTGAGAAGATCACGCTCCGTGTCCAGAGCAAAAACAAGGATCAGGTACACCATTTTCGGCCAAGAGGTGTAAGATGTTCATATGATATTTAACATTCTGTATTGATACGTTAGGACGTTGAAGCAGTGGTAGATACACATTAGATCATTAATTTAGTATTTTTTTTATGATATTTGTCGTTCTTTATTTAACCAATTAGGAAATTTGAATGAAAGGAAGATTCAAGTTAGGCTGTAAATTTTAGTTCTACATGCAATGTGCTAAATAACTTTCACTATGATGGGATGCCAATTAGAATTGAATAAATCTATTTTGCTTTGAGAAAAAAAAATCAGAAGTAACTGTCATGGGCAAATCTCATTTTCAACCATGGTCGTTGTTGTTGCTTGACATAGCACCAGCATCCTGTAGCATATACCTACATTCTTGCTGATTTTCGTGGTTCAACTGGAGAAGGCTGCAGGGTGGATGGATTACAACCTCCCTCCTTTTAGATTCCCATCCAGATTGTGTACTTTCACTTGGAGCCGATTTATCTTCCTCACTTGCAATTGATCCCTCTTCTTTACTAAAGCTGATTTCATCTTCTTTTCAAGTTTCTATTGATATACTTGCAGCCGATCTGTTATGGGAAACTCAAACTTCAGAACATGATGTTTTTTTTTTCGGGAATACGCCAGAGGCGAATTTTTTCCATTAAGAGAAATAAAGGTTATTTACATTTAAAGAAAGAGCAGCAGGGGACAGGGACTGGAAAGCATTACAAAATCAAAGGCCTAATTCTCGCAGCACATTTTGGCTACCATGATTCTCTCGGAAGAGTAGGGCGGGGATTGCCGAATTCGCTTGACGCCAAAGCGTTGCCTCTTGAGCCATTCCCCTCGCCACATCTGTCCATGCCCTGAAACTTTGGTTGAAGACTCTGGCATTCCGCTCCTTCCAGATCGTCCAAGCCACAAGTGTTGCTACCTTATCGAAACTCCGGCGTTGAGACTTGAGACTCTCGGATTTTCAACCGGCTGCTACACAGCCACTGGTTGAAAGAAGTTTCGTTCATCGGTAGGCACTCCGGGTGACCTATTGCTCTCAATGCCAAAACATGATGTTTAGAATTGGCACTAAGTTTTATTCAGGCTTTAGATGTATCTCGATATTATCCCCCTATTTTGTCCATCTTTGGCCATAAAGCACACTCCTCAGCAGCTTACCACCTAAGATTCTGCACCTGGAGGCTGGAACATTTAGAGAGGAATTTTCCTGCACTGCTCGTTCCTGATCATCTAAGCATGTTCTGTTGACTATGTGGGCACTGGACATGCTTAAGTGATAGCTGCCAATAAATCAGTACAGTTTTCTCTCTGATACATAGACACTTAATTATCTCTCAATCCTCACATAGCTAGCATAAGTATGTTCATCATATATAAAGTTATAGATAATATTTGCATCAATTAGAGAACACCTGAATTTCTTCTGTTGGACTGAAAATTCATTGCCTTTTATTTTTTGCAATATAGGTCAGACATTATTACTATCGTCTTGTTCGACGCATGAAGAAACTTCTTGGTCCTGAGTTCTCACTTGATGCAAAAAATTCAAAGGACACTGTTGCTGCTATGCTCCGCTGGTAACGGAATGAATGTCTACATGCAAATTAATCTGATTAGATGTGGTCCCTACTGCTTGATATTATTTATATAACATGATTGCAAAGGGTAGTGTTTGGCCTCAAAATTTTGCTGAGCTATCTTCATGATATATATCCTTTTCCTAGTAGGCTAGGAACCTAGGACTGTAGTAGGTACGTGATCCTTTTAATTTACAGAGGACACGTCTATAATTTACTGCTATAATGCCTAGTAGGTTAGAACTATGGGGCCTTCATACCAATACTGTATAGACACCTTAACATATTTACTGCTTCTGTTTTAGATTGTCAGACCTGTCCCATAAAATGGTCTCTGAAATTTTGGTGGCATACTTCGTGGTTCAGAATATTCTTCTGATGAAAGATATATTTTTTATTTCCATGCAGATTGCATTCTAGTCTATGCACAAGAAAGATACTGTCTGTTGTTTATTGTCATTGCTTTTGATTTGATCTGATGTTGTTTCTTTTACATTGCATGGAAAACTCTCCGATACTGAATTCGTTCTATGCAGGTGGTCTCTGCTTGAAAAATTTAGCTGCAGTGCATCAAAACTGCATCTGAAGCCTCGGAGATTCAAAACATTCGTAGAAGCATTGGTGCATGACCATTTGTTACTTTCCCACTCCTTTGTAACTGTAAAAATGTTCATTTTTGTTATTTTTTTTCTCATGTGATATATCCAACTTTATAGGGAAATCAACTGCTAAAGGACAGGAATAAAACCAGAAAAAAGTGTCCACGAGGGGATGAGTGCCTTTCTTCTTCATCTCCAATTCTGAACAGGACTGCTGGAAATGAATCTTCCTCAGTAAAACTCCTACCTGTGGATGTCTCAAATGGTAGCAAAGTAGCATCTTCAAAAGGGGCAGTTTTCAAGAGGGGTGCAGAACCAAATTCCAATAACAAGTCAGGTTCAACTAAATGGGACCTCTCTGCCACAATTACTGTGAAACAGAAAAGGAGAGCAGGTGACACTGCTTTTTTTTTTTGGTTTCATGTGGCACACCCTTTACTTTTTTCATTTTATGCGATATGCAGTCTGTATGTCTTAGCTAAATGTCGATAATCCAATAAATTTTATTATGTGAGCTTAAAGTGTCGAATTTTCCTTACAATAGTTTTGAGAGCAGTGGACTTGTATTTTAGGTGGTGGCATTGCATCTACTGCATATAGAAAATGGGAGAGAGATGCCATGGCTGGTGTTTCTTTAGTCGCTGATGCAGCTGAAGAGCTTGAGCGCAACACAGTGAATGTTGATGCAAGGACATTATCTCCCTCATCAAACAATGTTTGTACTGTTGATGGTATTCTTTCTTATCACTGCTCTCTGACTAGAAATGGCTGGTACTGGTTCCTATTGTCTTGATGTTTTTATCCTGCACTGGCAGATCCAGGCACAAATCGTATGAATGAAGCAGATCAACAAGCACCTGCAAAGCTGAAATTGCAGTTATTTCCAATCAATGAAGCCACACGAAAGGCATTGGAAAGGGTAAATATGCCTGTTTGTTGCCACCAAGCTGCAATATGAAATTATGAATCATGTGTTTCCTGCAGCAGCTGTGTTAGCACAACAGCTATTACTGATTTACTATTGGCTCGGACACTCAAATCACTGTGGTTGATAAAATTTCTCAGGATAAATGGGACTAATGGAATGTGGAGTGCAAATAACCTTACTAGCACTATTTACCTTATGAATTTTCGATGGTGTTTGAGATATTGATAGTCCTATCTTTTTTCAACAGGATGAACATAATCCACATCTGGAACTCACAGTTAGCGCTAGGAAAAAAATATCTTCTGTACTAGAACATCTTAACCGCAAGTGGGGCAGCTCAAACATTGCGTCTGGAGAGCTTTTGCTTTTTCCATATTGTGCTCATCAAGAAGATTTAGCTACATATCAGAGGTGGACCACAAAAGATACTGTCGCAGTGGCTGACGTTTTCCTTTCTGTGAATAGCCCATCTGTTTTTCGATTAAGGTATGGATGAATTCCTGGGTAACAAACTATAATATTGTGATAAGACCATTTGTTGAAAGCCATAACAAGTGCTAACTGTTGTCGCCAATAAGGTATGGTTGGTTTTCCCTTGCTGAGCTTGAAGGAGGAAGTGGAATATCTTCAACTCATTTTAAGAATTGCATGATGCCTGAAGACATCCATGCCAAATCTCCCTCAGACGCTTGTGTGCAGAAGGATGGTACTTTTCTCAATAGTTGTGCTCCTGAGGAACACCTTTGTAATTCAAAAGATCGGCCGGCATTATTTCTTGCTATGACATTTAGTACAGGCAAGAGCGCTAAGGGGCAAGAGCAGCACAGTGATTTTCCCGCCTCATGGTTTAGCAGGCAGAAGCAAGAACAAGATTCCACAAACCAAGTTTTAGAGGTCCAACTTCAGTTCCATCCATATTTTTGTCAAGTGAACATTAATCTGCTATCTTCTAATTGCTTCTGTTATACTTCAGGCTAATCTAGGGATGGATTGTGCTATAATATCTGAAGGAGAGTGGGCAGATACCCTTACTGATATCAGTGTTGGATACTTACTAACAGAAGCATCCATAGGTACTAATACAGATTGTCCAGGGACAGCTATTGCCAAAAACACATTGTTTCTTGAGAATCCCTGCAGCTATGATTCATTTGATGCTGCTGTTGCTCTTCACGCTTCTCGTCATAAAACAGTAGAGCAGCCAGCCCTTGCATCCCATTCGACCATCTGGGGTGCTGAAGAAACCTGTGATGAGTTCAGTTTTAACTTGGCAGCATCTAGGAAGCAAGAAAGTTCAAACACTTCAGCTAGCAGCTCTCCTGGTAGTGATAGTGGTGTTCTTCCTTCAACCTCACAAGGGTTTCAAGGCTTTCTTCAGGTTTGTTTCCATCTCTTGGTCTCTTGTAGAATAAAACGACTTTTTATACATCAATGTTGTTAATCTATGATTTATTTCATGTTTGCAGGACTTAGCAGGAGCAAAGGTTGCTGATAATCCTTGTATGGATGATGCCAAAGATATGGAGGCACTTTGTGCCAATTCTCCACCTCGAAGTAAAAGTGATTCTGGGTTAAAGGATCAATCTCTAGCTGACTTATATTGGGTACTAGACAGATGTCCTATCCCTGCCTGTTTTAGTTTCTAGTATAATCTATCAACACAGATCATAACTTGCTATGTCTTCTCTTTGGATAGGCTGATTCACTTGGACCACTGGACTTAGAGATACCATCCGTGAGATACCAAGCTGAGGACTTACTCTTAGGAGACAGTCAGAATAGTTGGAATCGCATGATGGTGAATAGCCTGGATGCGTTTCGAAACCTGTCGTTCTTCATGGCAGATAAGAATGACTCAATCCCATCCACCATGTAGAACTGTGAATTCTGGGCTCCGTTCATCGCTCTCGTCGCTTGCTATGTTGGCTAGTGAAGTACTACCAAGGATGCATCTCGCTGTAGAGGAGGGTTTGCATTGTCCAAGTGAAGCTGTTTGTGGGAAATCCAACAGCTGCGGACCTGGTGTTCTTTGCAGTCAAGAGGGACGCATTCTGCTGTGTAAGATATATAGTAAGAGCTGTACTAACATGTTACATGTATGTCGTGTAAATTGTGGTGTCCCTGTACAAAAAGCTCACACAATCTCTTGGTTACAGTAAAGCTTCTGATGACTGCCGTGTATACAGGTATGCTTCTGATCAATTGCCCTGAACTGTTCTCAGTTTTGCTTTGATATCTGAAGTTTATCGGCATACTGTGTTGTTTATGATAGTATGCGAGCAGCGTTTGTTTCTTCAAGGCGACGCCAGAATTTTCTGATGGGTTTGGTTAGGCTGGAAACCTGACCAGTACATGCGAGATCGCTCAGTTGGGCTTCTCCCAATTAATTTTGGGCCATACCCATAGGTAATCTTGTGCTTCTCCCTTCGGCCAGATTCCTCAATGTTCGCTGAATATGTAACAGCGATTCAAGGACATACTCAGACATAAACTCAGGCCCTAATCACAACCTATATAACAAGCTACATTAAGTAAGAAGCGTAGAATAATTGGCTCATAAGGACTCGTCAACAGATGCAGCTTCCCAAATCGGGTAAAGGTGTAATCTGATCGTCGTAGAAGTAGAAACAATGGCACCAGAGATAATATCGTTTTTCGTAAAGTAAAGAACTAAGATTCACAAATACCATTGATATCTACTGGAGGGGCAGCGAATCGTCCATTTTGTTTCCCTTTTTTCTCTTTCTCTCGCCTCTCTATTTCCTCCACCATGAAGAACACCTGACATGTGCCTGCCATCAGCAATGCCAAACCAGTACGTCAATTTGATACCATGAATTCGTGCCTTCATGGCCACATCGACGACGACATCGAGCAAAAGCATGGTGATTGGTGAGCGTAGCACGACAGTACGAGGGCCCTGATGCTGACACCATGCATGCCCTTGCGGGCAAGCAATCAGATTGCAGTTGCCGCTAAATTAAAGAGGATTTTCAATGGTGGTAGCAGCGGCAGAAGAGCACGCAACTGCAGCCGTCCGTCGTGCGGTTCATGGTGGCTACAAGTTAGAGAGAGAGAGAGTAGAGAGATTTAACTGGGGCAAATGAGTGACCCAAAGCATGGGGATCTCATGTTGCACGCCGAGCCGTCCATCCTTCCCAGCACTCGCTCGTACTATGTGTAGTTGACGAGGAGAGCTATAGATCGGCACACGCGAAATTCGTGCGTTGGTCCACTAAGAAAAATCTGATCGCACTCTACATTTCTCAAAGCGTTTCGATCACATTGGACGGAGCCAAAATCATCCCCACTGCCTGGTTAGACCCAACCGCGCTTAATTTGACCGACAGAACGAAATTGATTTATTACGGTTTGTTCTGTTCAATGAGAAAAAAAAAACCCCTCAATTTGAAAAGCTAAAATTTCTGATAAGATCAAGATATGAAGTTTAACACCTCACCAAATTTTGGTGTAGTTTTATGATTAAAAATTTGTTGAATTTTTATATGTTATTCCCTCCGTCCTAAAATATAAAAAACTATAACTGGATGAAACATTTTTGTCTGTCCAGATTCATAATAGTAGGAAATGTTCTATTCGGTCGTAGGTTCTTATATTTTGATTTAGTCTTGTTTAGTTTATTGTCTTATCAAGAATTGACTATACTACCATTTGGGTTTGTTCAGATTGATGCCATTTTAAATTATACCATTTTTTTTTAAGTAAAGTTGTCAAATATATGCATCCATTTAGTTTTTTACGAAACTCTAGTAATAAAATAAGAAATCCTGCTAGAACTTGACAATATTATTAAATTGTCTAAATTTGATATGATTTATTTTGGTTATAATCTGAAACGTTAGTTTATATGTGCCGTGTCATCAGGACGGATAACGCACACGCATGCACGCCATGTTACCCCGAACAGATCACAGGAGGCGTCGTATCAACCATAGCAGGGGCCCCCGTCACCACTGTAGCAGCACACGACGCCCATCGATCCCGGGAAGCTTCTCCGTCGAATCCACCCCGGTTGGTTGGATCGGATCGGAGGAGAGCCGCACGCGCAGGGCCGCACGGCTGGATGCAGATGGGAATCATGGGATCCGTCGCAGCGAGCGCTGTGGATGGTGAGCTGCATGGGCGCCGGCTTGGCTGGCACAGCAGCAGCAGCCAGCGCACGCGAGATTGAAGGCGCGACGCGACGCGACCCGACCATCCCTCGGCCACCCAATCGCGGCGCGGAGATTTCTCACTACCGATGACTCGTACTCCCTCCGTCCCATTTCAAGTCCAACCATAAATTTTAACGCTCAACTTTGATCGTCTGTTTTATTTAAAAAAATTTATAATTAGTATTTTTATTGTTATGAGATGATAAAACGCAAATATTACTTTACTCGTAACTTGTGTTTTTAAATTTTTTAAATAAGATAAACGGCTAAAGTTAGATACGAAAAATCATAGCTGCACTTGAAATAGGATGGCTGAAATACTCGTACTAGGTGGAAGCGAGCCGGAATAATCCCGGAGGAGCCCAGCCGTGAGCTGTCCCCAGCCTGGACTCCAACGAGAGAAAACACACACTAATCACAGGCGCAGGTCACGCTCACGGCTCACATCGCGCCGCTGACGCGCGGGTCCCCCGTGCAAGTTGCCGTGGGTGCGCATGGCTGGATGACAACGAGGGTTTAGATTAGATTTAATCGTGGCATTTGGAGGGAATAATAATACTACTCCAGTATTAGTATGACGAGGCGATTAGGATAACGTATGGATCTGGACAGGTCATCAGTTTTCAGAAAAACAAAAACAAAAAAAACTGGACAGGTCATCCATCCTTTGATTCCTTTCCATGCTCTAGTATGCTCTATTTCCCCCCATTTTAAAAGGCTCGCAGCGCATATGCAGTCAAGATCGATCGTCGCTTTTTCGTGCTCCAGCTAGATTAGCCACCTGCTGCAGTCCTGCACCCACCCGTGCGTGCCCTTCATTTTACTTAATCTTTTAATTACTAGTACCACTAATCTCTACAGTTTTTGCACATGAGATCGCATGGGCATCTCTATGACCTGACCTTCGACTTGGAGGTACTCCCTCTCTCCCATTGTAAGTACAGCCATAAGTTTTCGTGTCCAACGTTTAACCGTCCGTTTTATCTAAAAGTTTATAAAAAAATTTTGAAAGTTAAGTCATGTATAAAGTACTATTTATATTTTATCATCTGATAATAAACAAAACACTAATCATAAAAATATTTTAAATAAGACGAATGATGAAAGTTGAACACTGAAACTCACAAACGTTTATTAGAGCAAGTACAATAGCAGGCTATAAGCCAGCTATAAACATATTTTAAAGAGATAAAGGAAGAGAGAGAAGAGCAGCGGGCTACAGATTTGTAGCCAGCTGCAGCATGGACTCCAAGACGTAATGTGTGTATGATAGGTGGGACCAGGTATTAATAGTATAGTAAGCAACTATTATATGAATTGGCTATAGACGATTTGGAGCTAGTAGTGGGCTGCACTATTAGCCTTGCTCTTATGGGAGGAAGGGAGTAGTCCCAGTAGTAGTACGTGAGGTTGGGCATTGGATCCCCGAGACATTCCGGGTCCGGCCTCCGCTCGTGGAGCGCACAGTGCGCGCGATCGACAGCTCGCTCGCGCTGTCGATCGGTCGCCGCCATCCAAGATGTCTACAGCTCCGGCGCCTGACTCACCAACGTGAAACGGCTGCGTGCTGCTGCTGACTGGTGAGGAATGAGTCCGCGCTCCCGAACAAAATTAACGATCGATCCGTGGATGGATGATGGTGAGTCGATGCCGCCTTGGATTTGATGCGGTTTTTCCATGTCGTCGTTGGACGTATATCAAGATTTCAAGAGGTGTTCTCTCTGCTTGAACCGATTTCTCGATCGTAGGCCTGATTCCTTGGAGGCTAATTTCATCACAACACAAGTTAGGCCCTGTTTAAATCGCACCTAAAAATTTTTCATGCCTATCACATCGAACGTTTTGACACATGCATGAAGCATTAAATATGGACGAAAAAAAATCAATTACACAGTTTGCGTGTAAATTATGAGACTGAATCTTTTAAGCCTAATTGCGTCATGATTTGACAATGTTGTGTTACACTAAATATTTGCTAATGACAGATTAATTAGGCTTAATAAATTCGTCTAGCAGTTTACAAGCAGATTATGTAATTTGTTTTGTTATTAGACTGTTTAATACTTTAAATGTGTGTCCGTGTATCCAATGTGACACGTAAAAACTTAACACCCATGAATCTAAACACACCCTTAGTACTAAAAGTATGATAAAGATACACAAACTGTTGCTAACAAACTGTTGGTCGCAAAAGTGAAAATATTTATTAACTACTCCCTCCTCCTATAATATAGCAACCTAATATCGGATGGGACACTTTATAGTATCATGTCCGGTTCGTTGTACTGTGAAGTGTCCTATTCAGATCGCTGTATGATGGGACGGAGGGAATAGTACGTGACAAGTATATTATGGTATATGAGATAACAAGTTAGTAAAGTATGGATTGTTGTAGCTATAGCTATAGTAACGGAAGAGGAATGGTATGTTTAACACATGACATGGCGAATTAGTATGACAAAACAAATACTCTAGGTTTCTATTAGGGCTAGAGAAGAAACTATCAGGCTCACGGCTCACATCGCGCCGCTGACGCGCGGGTCCCCCGTGCAAGTTGCCGTGGGTGCGCATGGCTGGATGACAACGAGGGTTTAGATTAGATTTAATCGTGGCATTTGGAGGGAATAATAATACTAATATACTCCTACTCCAGTATTTGTATGACGAGGCGATTAGGATAACGTATGGAACTGGACAGGTCATCCGTTTTCAAAAAAACAAAAACAAGAAAACTGGACAGGTCATCCATCCTTTGATTCCTTTCCATGCTCTATGCTCTATTTTCCCCATTTTAAAAGGCTCGAAGCGCATATGCAGTCAAGATCGATCGTCGCTTTTTCGTGCTCCAGCTAGATTAGCCACCTGCTGCAGTCCTGCATGCACCCGTGCGTGCCCTTCATTTTAATTAATCTTTTAATTACTTTTTTTTTTAGAAACGCAGTACAAACGCAGGCGCTCACAACGTGCGCACACTCACCCCTATGAACGCACACACGCACACCCTACCCCTACGAGCACCTCCAGAGCACACTCACCCTATGAACGCACACACGCACACCCTACCCCTATGAGCACCTCCGGAAGACTGGGCCGGCATGTTTTGAGATTGACGAAGTCACCACAGGCGCCTCGCTGTCGACGTAACGACGGTTACGTCGCCTACCACTGAAAGCATAATTAGCCGTAAATGCGAGCATCCGTGTCAAATCTAGAATTTGAACCCGGGTGGGCTGGTTCCACCATAAGGAACCTAGCCAGTTGAGCTATGCTCACTTCGCAATCTTTTAATTACTAGTACCACTAATCTCTACAGTTCTTGCACATGAGATCGCATGGGCATCTCTATGACCTGACCTTCGACTTGGAGGTACTCCATATGTCCCATTATAAGTACATGGATAAGTTTTCGTGCCCAACATTTGACCGTCCGTTTTATTTAAAAAGTTTATAAAAAATATTAAAAGTTAAGTCACGTATAAAATATTATTCATATTTTATTATCTGATAACAATAAAAATACTAATCATAAAAATATTTTAAATAAGACGAATAATAAAAGTTGAACACTAAAACTTACAACTGCGTTTATTATGGGACGGAGAGAGTAGTCCTAGTAGTAGTACGTGAGGTTGGGCATTGGATCCCCGAGACATTCCGGGCTTCCGCTCGTGGAGCGCACAGTGCGCGCGATCGACAGCTCGCATAGGTAATCTTGTGCTTCTCCCTTCGGCCAGATTCCTCAATGTTCGCTGAATATGTAACAGCGATTCAAGGACATACTCAGACATAAACTCAGGCCCTAATCACAACCTATATAACAAGCTACATTAAGTAAGAAGCGTAGAATAATTGGCTCATAAGGACTCGTCAACAGATGCAGCTTCCCAAATCGGGTAAAGGTGTAATCTGATCATCGTAGAAGTAGGAACAATGGCAGCAGAGATAATATCGTTTTTCGTAAAGTAAAGAACTAAGATTCACAAATACCATTGATATCTACTGGAGGGGCAGCGAATCGTCCATTTTGTTTCCCTTTTTTCTCTTTCTCTCGCCTCTCTATTTCCTCCACCATGAAGAACACCTGACATGTGCCTGCCATCAGCAATGCCAAACCAGTACGTCAATTTGATACCATGAATTCGTGCCTTCATGGCCACATCGACGACGACATCGAGCAAAGCATGGCGATTGGTGAGCGTAGCACGACAGTACGAGGGCCCTGATGCTGACACCATGCATGCCCTTGCGGGCAAGCAATCAGATTGCAGTTGCCGCTAAATTAAAGAGGATTTTCAATGGTGGTAGCAGCGGCAGAAGAGCACGCAACTGCAGCCGTCCGTCGTGCGGTTCATGGTGGCTACAAGTTAGAGAGAGAGAGTAGAGAGATTTAACTGGGGCAAATGAGTGACCCAAAGCATGGGGATCTCATGTTGCACGCCGAGCCATCCTTCCCAGCACTCGCTCGTACTATGTGTAGTTGACGAGGAGAGCTATAGATCGGCACACGCGAAATTCGTGCGTTGGTCCACTAAGAAAAATCTGATCGCACTCTACATTTCTCAAAGCGTTTCGATCACATTGGACGGAGCCAAAATCATCCCCACTGCCTGGTTAGACCCAACCGCGCTTAATTTGACCGACAGAACGAAATTGATTTATTACGGTTTGTTCTGTTCAATGAGAAAAAAAAAACCCCTCAATTTGAAAAGCTAAAATTTCTGATAAGATCAAGATATGAAGTTTAACACCTCACCAAATTTTGGTGTAGTTTTATGATTAAAAATTTGTTGAATTTTTATATGTTATTCCCTCCGTCCTAAAATATAAAAAACTATAACTGGATGAAACATTTTTGTCTGTCCAGATTCATAATAGTAGGAAATGTTCTATTCGGTCGTAGGTTCTTATATTTTGATTTAGTCTTGTTTAGTTTATTGTCTTATCAAGAATTGACTATACTACCATTTGGGTTTGTTCAGATTGATGCCATTTTAAATTATACCATTTTTTTTTAAGTAAAGTTGTCAAATATATGCATCCATTTAGTTTTTTACGAAACTCTAGTAATAAAATAAGAAATCCTGCTAGAACTTGACAATATTATTAAATTGTCTAAATTTGATATGATTTATTTTGGTTATAATCTGAAACGTTAGTTTATATGTGCCGTGTCATCAGGACGGATAACGCACACGCATGCACACCATGTTACCCCCGAACGGATCACAGGAGGCGTCGTGTCAACCATAGCAGGGGCCCCCGTCACCACTGTAGCAGCACACGACGCCCATCGATCCCGGGAAGCTTCTCCGTCGAATCCACCCCGGTTGGTTGGATCGGATCGGAGGAGAGCCGCACGCGCAGGGCCGCACGGCTGGATGCAGATGGGAATCATGGGATCCGTCGCAGCGAGCGATGTGGATGATGAGCTGCATGGGCGCCGGCTTGGCTGGCACAGCAGCAGCAGCCAGCGCACGCGAGATTGAATGCGCGACGCGAACGCGACCCGACCCGACCATCCCTCGGCCACCCAACCGTCGCGCGGATTACTACCGATGACTCGTACTCCCTCCGTCCCAAAATATAAGCATTTTTAGTTATGTCCAAATTCATAGCCAAAAATGGTTACATTTTGGGACGGAGGCAGTAGTAAAGTTAAAAATTTCAGATCAAGGTGTGAAGGTGATGTTTAGTCTAACACCTCACCAAATTTTGATATAGTTTTATTAGTAGAAATTTCTTGAATTTCTATATATTACTCCATCCGTCCTAAAATATAAGCATCTATAATTGGATGGAACATTTTCGTCTGTGTCGACGTTTGATGTCGCGATTACGGTATTTGTATGGTACGGGGATCGTAGATTCGCGTCCATATGTGCCGTGTCATCAGGACGGATAACGCACACGCATGCACGCCATGTTACCCCGAACAGATCACAGGAGGCGTCGTATCAACCATAGCAGGGGCCCCCGTCACCACTGTAGCAGCACACGACGCCCATCGATCCCGGGAAGCTTCTCCGTCGAATCCACCCCGGTTGGTTGGATCGGATCGGAGGAGAGCCGCACGCGCGCGCGCGCGCAGGCCGCACGGCTGGATGCAGGTGGGAATCATGGGGATCCCCTCGTATTCTCGTCCCGTCCGTCGCAGCGAGCGCTTGTGGATGATGAGCTGCATGGGCGCCGGCTTGGCTGGCACAGCAGCAGCAGCCAGCGCACGCGAGATTGAATGCGCGACGCGAACGCGACCCGACCCGACCATCCCTCGGCCACCCAACCGTCGCGCGGATTACTACCGATGACTCGTACTCCCTCCATCCCATTATAAATACAACCATAAATTTTCACGTTCAATTTTAATCATCTGTTTTATTTAAATTATTTTTATAATTAGTATTTTTATTGTTATGAGATGATAAAACATGAATAGTACTTTACTCGTAACTTATGTTTTTAAAATTTTTAAAAAAATTTAAATAAGACGAACGATTAAAGTTGAATTCGAACTGCACTTAAAATGGAACATGAAGTACTCGTACTAGGTGGAAGCGAGCCGGAATAATCCCGGAGGAGCCCAGCCGTGAGCTGTCCCCAGCCTGGACTCCAACGAGAGAAAAACAACACACTAATCACAGGCGCAGGTCACGCTCACGGCTCACATCGCGCCGCTGACGCGCGGGTCCCCCGTGCAAGTTGCCGTGGGTGCGCATGGCTGGATGACAACGAGGGTTTAGATTAGATTTAATCGTGGCATTTGGAGGGAATAATAATACTAATATACTCCTACTCCAGTATTTGTATGACGAGGCGATTAGGATAACGTATGGAACTGGACAGGTCATCCGTTTTCAAAAAAACAAAAACAAGAAAACTGGACAGGTCATCCATCCTTTGATTCCTTTCCATGCTCTATGCTCTATTTTCCCCATTTTAAAAGGCTCGAAGCGCATATGCAGTCAAGATCGATCGTCGCTTTTTCGTGCTCCAGCTAGATTAGCCACCTGCTGCAGTCCTGCACCCACCCGTGCGTGCCCTTCATTTTACTTAATCTTTTAATTACTAGTACCACTAATCTCTACAGTTTTTGCACATGAGATCGCATGGGCATCTCTATGACCTGACCTTCGACTTGGAGGTACTCCCTCTCTCCCATTGTAAGTACAGCCATAAGTTTTCGTGTCCAACGTTTAACCGTCCGTTTTATCTAAAAGTTTATAAAAAAATTTTGAAAGATTGGATCCCCGAGACATTCCGGGTCCGGCCTCCGCTCGTGGAGCGCACAGTGCGCGCGATCGACAGCTCGCTCGCGCTGTCGATCGGTCGCCGCGATCCAAGATGTCTACAGCTCCGGCGCCTGACTCACCAACGTGAAACGGCTGCGTGCTGCTGCTGACTGGTGAGGAATGAGTCCGCGCTCCCGAACAAAATAACGATCGATCCGTGGATGGATGATGGTGAGTCGATGCCGCCTTGGATTT
This sequence comes from Oryza longistaminata, assembly GCA_009805545.1. Classification (NCBI taxonomy): domain Eukaryota; kingdom Viridiplantae; phylum Streptophyta; class Magnoliopsida; order Poales; family Poaceae; genus Oryza; species Oryza longistaminata. The sequence continues at coordinate 32,610,556 of CM020180.1, read as the reverse complement.
GATGCGGTTTTTCCATGTCGTCGTTGGACGTGTATCAAGATTTCAAGAGGTGTTCTCTCTGCTTGAACCGATTTCTCGATCGTAGGCCTGATTCCTTGGAGGCTAATTTCATCACAACACAAGTTAGGCCCTGTTTAAATCGCACCTAAAAATTTTTCATGCCTATCACATCGAACGTTTTGACACATGCATGAAGCATTAAATATGGACGAAAAAAAATCAATTACACAGTTTGCGTGTAAATTATGAGACTGAATCTTTTAAGCCTAATTGCGTCATGATTTGACAATGTTGTGTTACACTAAATATTTGCTAATGACAGATTAATTAGGCTTAATAAATTCGTCTAGCAGTTTACAAGCAGATTATGTAATTTGTTTTGTTATTAGACTGTTTAATACTTTAAATGTGTGTCCGTGTATCCAATGTGACACGTAAAAACTTAACACCCATGGATCTAAACACACCCTTAGTACTAAAAGTATGATAAAGATACACAAACTGTTGCTAACAAACTGTTGGTCGCAAAAGTGAAAATATTTATTAACTACTCCCTCCTCCTATAATATAGCAACCTAATATCGGATGGGACACTTTATAGTATCATGTCCGGTTCGTTGTACTGTGAAGTGTCCTATTCAGATTGCTGTATTATGGGACGGAGGGAATAGTACGTGACAGGTATATTATGGTATATGAGATAACAAGTTAGTAAAGTATGGATTGTTGTAGCTATAGCTATAGTAACGGAAGAGGAATGGTATGTTTAACACATGACATGGCGAATTAGTATGACAAAACAAATACTCTAGGTTTCTATTAGGGCTAGAGAAGAAACTATCAGTTTATATGTTCGTGTTTCAAAACTAGTATATAGAGCATGTTTGATATGGTTTTAGCTCTAGCTCCATTTCTCTTAAAGTTGAAATCTAACTAAACAGTTTCAACTATATCTAGAATAGGTAGGGGTGGACATTCGGTCCAACCGAAAATTTCGGTCTCAGTCTTCGGTCTTTGAAAAGTGAAGACCGAATTTCAGCGCAAAAATGTCAGGACCGATAAATTCGGTCTCGGTCTCGGTCCTGACCGAAATTCAACAATATTTTCATATATGCAAAGAAATAATGGAAATTTTCAACAGAAAAATAAAATAAAAAATCGTAAGCACTTATGAGTAAAGATTATTATTAGGTTGCATGCCTAGAAGAAGTAGGGATGTGAAAATTAGAGTTTAATCATATTAAACATAGTGCATTGTAGGTTGCATTTAGACATTTTTCTGATAATTCGATCTTTTTGGTCTACTCGGTTACCCGAAGAGACTAACCGAATTGACCGAACAAAATTCGGTCTTTCACTACCTAGGACCGAATTGATGACCGAATTTCTCGGTCTCGGTCTTTTCGGTTCGGTCTTTTTCTGCCCTCCCCTAAGAATAGGAATAGAGTGGATTGGAGTGATCTGAGAAATAAAGCAAAGAGGTGAAAACAGATTAAACCTTCATCGGTTATTCATATTCCCTAATAAACCTATAAATTACAAATTAATCTATAGGTAAACCTTTTATATATTTGTTCACAATGACTTAAAAGTCAATATTAAAAAGAAATTACGTTGAAAATACCTTAAACTCAACTTCAAATATAAAGTTCAAAAATTCCAATTTTAGCTTTTGATTTGGTTTATTATGTAACCTCACTTAGCCTTATTCTGTAATGTACTAATACCTCCGTCCCAGAATATAGCAATATAGGATGGGCAATGTATCTGGACACATTGACCCATCTTAGGTTGCTATATTCTGGGACAGAGGTAGTATTTGAGTTACTTTTATACGTACTCCATCCATCCAAAAAACCAATCATGAGTTTGAACCTGGACACATATAGTGAACCTGGACACATATAAAAAGTCCAATCCTAACCATGAATATAGATACACATGCGTCTAAATTCATAGTTACGATTATGCGTTTTATGCGACGGAGGGTACCTTTTAAAGCTATTATTATAGCACCCCGTAATGGTGATAAAACTACCTTTTATTTTCACCGGAGTTAGATTTCCATAAAAAAAAACCCCCAAAATGATTTCCCACTTGGGACGAAAAAATTATACATGACATTTCCATCAATTTAGTTACACTGACAGGTGGGCCCGGACCAATTCCGACTAGTCCCAGGTGGCCGCCTCTGTTGCTGGAAAGCAGCTAGTCCTAGTCTGGAACCAGAAAAGAAGCAAACCCAACCAATCAACCAACCGAGATCTCCCCACTCATCTCTCATCTCGTAACAGCCCAACACAGCCAAGCAAAAGCCACAGAGCCGCAATGCCCGTTCGGATCCGGCTAGCTAGCCTCCAGCTCGCCTTCCCCCTTCATGCCAGCACGCGTCCCCACATCCACCCACCACCTCACCCATCACCCCCACTGACACTCGGGCCCCACCCCTCGCGGACCCCACAAGTCAGCGACTGAACCCCGCCTTACCCAAGCGTGCGCGTCTCACCCCGCCTACAGCTCACCGGGATCCAGCCTGGCTGAACTCCTCCTCCGATTCATATACGCCCAACTCCTCCTCTCATCTCATCTTATCCCAATTCTCTCTTCTTCTTCCTCGCATCCATCGCTACCGATCAGGGGCAGAATTTGCTGCTGATTTTCTTGGAGGATTTGTGATTTTGAGGTTGCGTCGCGTCGCCATGGACCCGTGCCCGTTCGTGCGGGTGCTGGTTGGCAACCTGGCGCTGAGAATGCCGGTGGCGCCGCCGGCGGCGGGTGCGGGGGCGGGGGTCCACCCGTCGACCGCGCCGTGCTACTGCAAGATCCGGCTAGGGAGGATGCCGTGGCAGGTCGCCGCGGCGCCGCTGGTGGTTGCCGATGGTGGGGAGCAGGCGCCGTCGGGGGCGCTGGCCGCCGCGTTCCATCTGTCCAAGGCGGATTTGGAGTGGTTCGCGCGGAAGCCGTCGCTGCTGTTCTCGTCGTCGTCGTCTCGCGGGCCGGCGACGCTGAAGGTGGCGGTGTACGCCGGGAGGAAGGGGACGACGTGCGGTGTTAGCTCTGGGCGGTTGATTGGGAAGGCTACCATTCCGGTGGATCTCAAGGGCGCCGAGGCGAAGGCGGCGGTGGTGCATAGCGGCTGGATCTGTATTGGGAAGAAGAGCGGCGGCAAGGGCGGCTCCGCGGCGGCGGAGCTCAGCCTCACCGTGCGCGCGGAGCCCGATCCGAGGTTCGTGTTCGAGTTCGACGGCGAGCCGGAGTGCAGCCCGCAGGTGCTGCAGGTGAGGGGAAGCATGAAGCAGCCGATGTTCACCCTGCAAGTTCGGTGCCGCAGCAACAGCGACCTGCGGAGATCGGTGGTTCAGACGGAGCGGGACGGCCGCCGCCGCCGGCCGGGAAGGAGCGGAAGGGGTGGTCGGTGACGGTGCACGACCTGTCGGGGTCACCCGTGGCGCTGGCGTCGATGGTGACGCCGTTCGTGGCGTCGCCGGGGACGGACCGGGTGAGCCGCTCCAACCCGGGCGCGTGGCTCATCCTCCGCCCCGCCGGCGACGGGTCGTGGGAGCCATGGGGCCGCCTCGAGTGCTGGCGCGAGCGCGGCGGGCGGGCGCCTCCGACAGCCTCGGCTACCGCTTCGACCTCTCCTCCCGGGCGTCGACCACGCCGTCCCCTTGGCGGAGTCCTCCATGCCGCGTCCAAGGGCGGCAAGTTCGCCATCGACCTCACCTCGATGCAGCCCCAGAGCCGCGGCGGCACGCCGGGATGCAGCCGCGCGGCAGCGGCGACTTCAGCCAGTGGCCGCTCGCCAGCTACAGCTACCGCGGCTTCGTGAATGTCCTCCTCCGTCCAGGGCGAGGGGCGGTGCAGCAAGCCCACGGTGGAGGTCGGCGTCCCGCCCGTCGGCTGCGCCGAGGACGCGGCCGCGTTCGTGGCGCTCGCCGCCGGCGGTCGACCTCAGCATGGACGCGTGCAAGCTGTTCTCCCACAAGCTCAGGAAGGAGCTCTCCCACCTGCGCTCCGACGTGCTCCGGTGACCACCGCTCGCCGCCGGTGAGCTTCCCGCGGCCTCACGAGCAAAATTGTACATAAGTAGTTGAGACTCTTTTGACACGAGATGTTCTTTAGTTGGTTCGTTGGTGTGTTAGTGTTGTAGAGTGGTAGTTCAGTTTTGGTGATCAGTTCGTTGAGTTTTAGATAGATCTCTCTCTGTTTTTTTATCCCTGCGAGTGTGCTTGTGTTCTTTTGGATTGGCTACTTTACTTCAAGCCAATCTCGGTAACTTCCTTTCAGATGTCTATAATTGAGAGAAATTTGTGACCATATGAACCCGTTTCTTCCAGAACTGGAAAATCGAAAGCTCTTGCGATTCCGATTCTGATCGTGACATGGAATCGACGAGCTCCCTCCCCATGTTACACAAACCCAAAAGCTTCATTTTTAGAGTTCGTTTCAGGTGACACCGTACGGCCTTCGACATTGCTTTTGCAAGCGGCATGAGCGGGGGAGTACACCTTCCCTCCCAAAATAAGTCGATTAAAATTCATTTATATATCTTATTTATTCTTTTTATAATTAGTATTTTTTATTATTGTTAGATGATAAATTTTATGTATGAATTATTTTTTAATTTTTTTTATAATTTTTTTAAAAAATAAAATTAACGGTCAAATATTGTAAACAGAAACAAGTACTCCTTCCGTCCAAAAAAAAGGCAACCTAGGGTTTACGTGTCCAACTTGATTGTCCGTCTTATATAAAATTTTTTTATAATTCGTATTTTTATTGTTGTTAGATGATAAAACATGATTAATACTTTGTGTGTGACTTGTCTTTTTATTTTTTTCATAATTTTTTTCAATAAGACGGACGGTCAAATATTGGACACGGAAACCAGGGTTTGTCTTTTTTTGGGACGGAGGGAGTACTCCAGTCAGGGGTAGATCATCGGCTCAACCATTCCGCTGAAGCAGTGGATCGGTCAAGCAAGCTGCGCGGCAAAAAGAGAAGAGAAAAAGAAAAGGAAAAAGTTTCCTTTGCCCTGATGAGTGGAGTGAGAACATGAAGGAGCAGGCAGCAGCTGATGTCAGTGGTGGTGGAGTGGAGTACGGGCGATCCGTCTCGCTGCCGCTGGCAGTAGTGGCTCTACTGCTGCTGCTGCTGGGGCGCGAGTGGTGCCAGTGTGGACCGTGGCGTAGGAGTAGTAGTGGTGGATGTTTTTGTTGGGATTGGCAACTAGGGCCATGCACATTTCCCGTTGGTTGTCTGCTGCCATGGAGCTGTGTCTGGGTCCGGCTCCGGTGGGGAAAAAAGGAATCCACCGCAACCACTCCCCTGTGCCCACACCACCAGCACAGCTACAGCTCTCTCCTTTTTCTTCATCATGTTTTCTCACTAATTTTTCCTAGTATTTGAACACACGCTGGCGCGCAGTAGTATGTCATTTTGAGCCGGTGTGGCTTTCTGATCCGTTAATTAAGCCGGTTGCCCATGCTTGTCTCGGATCGCTCATCGTCTCTCCATGCGAGACGTCCGGTGATTGCTAATCCAGAGCTGGCTGGATGGACAGCTACGGCCAGATGGATGGATATGGGGTCTCGTCCAGTCCAGCGTGGTGTGTTGTGGTTCGATTTGATCGATTGATCACGGAGAAAACGATGCGTGCGGCGGACAAGGCGGCGGGCGATTCGCGGGCTGAAATGGCTTCCACGACGACTCTGAAAATTGGTACAGTATAAAATTTGTTCAAACAGGTGTTCTCATTATCTGAAAAAACAAACAGGTGTTCTAATCCGCTTCAGAAACACATCCAAATCATGCCAGCTCAAGCTTTCCTGGCTGTGATTTGTACTGTACAATTGTCAATTATAGCTAACGAATGAAGAAAGCTTGTGTATATTAGCTAGACAAGTAGACAGGTATCCATGAGGAAAAAGAAAAGGCAGCAGACGATTAGAGGATTTCTCACAGAGATTGGTCTACTAGAGTTTGCAAGTAAATCGCATGTTAGTAACTAACAAGACCTGGCTCGTCAGTTTTCTATCGGCACTCGCTTTTCAAGTTTCTAAACAATATCGACCTGTTCTTTTGAAATGAATGGATGAACAAATTAACGGACTCGCTTTTCAATTTTCTAAACAATATTATTTTTACAAAAACTTTATGGACATGACTATTCTAAAAAAATAAATTCATTTTTTCAAACCAAAGCCAGACTAAGCTAAAGTTATATTAAGGAAAATAGAAAGTATTTACAATATCATCAAAGAAGGTGAAAGAGAAAGAAACAAGGGAAACTAGGGAAGAAAACATAAAAGAAACACACACTAAATGAAACCTAAGCGGATATTCTCGTGATGTTTTTTTTCTCCACACGTGCTCTATAGCTTGATTTCATCTTGTATTTTGGCGAATAGTTGTGACATGGTTTTCTCTTGATTTTGAAACGCCCTCCTGTTTCGTTCACACCATATTTTCTATGCCATCAATAAGTGGATTTACTTGAGTGCTTTAGCCTTGTGTTTTTCCTCCTTGAGATGTTCTTCTGATCCACCATTTCAACAATATTCATTTTCATCATGTGGGTGGTCTATCTCGCTGCAGTTCAGTTTACTCATGACCCTCTCTCAGATCTGACACACAAAAGTGTCCATCTTTAAAAAGATGTTAGGCGGTTTCTAGGTTCCTGAAGCATAGTTGACAGAAATAGTTGTTTGGTCATTGTCTTATCTGTAGCCTGTCCGTTGTACAAATCCTATTATGCAATAGGCGTTCAACTTTAGTTAATTCATTTTCAACTTTATATTAGTTATAATTCATTCGTTTGTGACCTTCAATAAACGTTCGCGCGTTTCATATTGCAGCGTCGGATCAGCCGTGGCTTTCGATCGAGCCTGGCTAGCTGGCTAGCAATGTTAATTTGCTCTTAATTGGCACACACACATAATGACATAAATGCTTAATTTGCAAGTTGCATGGTCCCTAAAACTCGTAAGCTAGCCTGTATATATCACGGGCTGTACAACTGTACAGTATATAGGTCGGTCCTAGCTAGTGTGTTGTAACTTGTAATTGATGTATGCCGTACGTGTTATGTACGTACTACCTACGCGTTGTTAGTGCTACTAGTAGTGCTGTACGGAACCGTAGAGCATGTTTGTGTATGCTTATGTGCTGTGCGTTCATTTGATAGGTTAATAGTGTTTTGGCACTATATAATACTTGGATTAGTACTATACCGTACAATCAATGTTGTAAATTTCCGACTATAGCGGAGATAGCGGATGGGGAGGGTAATAGCTAGGATAAACAAAGTTTGACGCTATAGTTTATCGGCCGCTAATAGCTACATTTAGCCGGAGATAGCCGCTAAAACACCAGAATTTAGCTGCACTTAGCGGTGGCTAAATAGTTAAAATGAAAATGGGCTTTTGACATGTGTGGCATGTGAAGCCCACAAGGTCCAAACACCATACCTAAACCCTAAATCCTCCATCCCCATTCCCCACTCGTGCAGTCTCCACTTCTCCCAGCGGCTGTGACATAGAGTGGCGGCAGGGGCGGCGATTGCGATCGGCGACGGCGGGGTTATTGCGACCAGCAACGGCAGCGGTGACTCCTACCCCAAGCCCGACTGCGCTTCTCTCGGCGGCGGTGCTTCTCAGGCGGCGGCGACTCCCTGCTGCGGCGGTGCTTCTCCCGGCTCCCGGCAGCGGCTGAGGTTGCGGCTTCTCCCGGCGGAGGTGGGGAGCGACGACTCTTACCCCCAAGCCGCGGCGGTGCTTCTCTCGGCGGCGGTGATTCTCAGGCGGCGGCGACTCCCTGCTGCGGCGGTGCTTCTCCCAGCTCCTGGCAGCGGCGGAGGCTACGGCTTCTCCTGGTAGAGGTGGGGGCTGCTGCTTCTTCCCAACGACGAACGATGACCATTCTTCCCTGTCCCCTGCACCAATCCTGCTGCTTCTTGCCTTCTTCCCAACAACGAGCAGCAAGTATGTTCAAGTGCCCTGTATCGTGTATGTTCTAGTATGAACTATGAAAGTATGACTGTATGAGTTAGAAACTATGAACTCTATGTATGAAGTATAAATTGGTGATGAACTCTATGTGCAATGAAATAAGTGATATGTCAATTTTTAGCTCAAATTCTGTCAATTTTTTGAATTTTTTCTCATATTTTACAAAACCGCTAAATGCTTTAGTTGTAGCTATAGCCGGCTATAGCTGTCCTTAGCTGTTTCAGAGCTCAACTGCTAAGAGTCTTAGCCCGCTATTTAAAGCCTTGCGTACAATCATTTTGCGCGTTCATGAAAAATGTTCAGCACTACACGAAGTTATTAGCTGGGAGTTAGTAAGTACAAGTAATAGTCTATTTATGTTTGGAATAGTCCTAATTATACCTTTTATACCTTTTGTGATGGTCTAAATTACCTCTAAACTAAAAAACCTTGAAATACAACACGCTCAACTTTTCAAACCAGAAAAATAATCTGATCACTACTTTCAATGGATTTAGCAATCCAATCAACATAAGAATAACGTAGGATCGACATGTCATATGTCTCACCTCTATCTATTTCTCTCACGGTGACCGAGCTACCCTCTTGAAGGGCGCAGGAGGTGACACTAGTGACGGAGCTCAAGTTCTCCACAGGGAGGGCGCTAGAGGCGGCAACCGGCTTAAGCTCTATTTAGAGAGGATGGTGGAGTTTGAGCTCTCCTTATCTCTTCCCTCTCTAGATTGGCCATAGCTTCGCGACTGACAATTCACAATGTTGATGGACACCATAGCTCGTCCAACCATCGTCTCCTCGAGCTCGAATAGGTGGAAAAGAGGCAGGCGGAGGCAAAGCTCAGGGAAGTGGCAAAAATGGACACGAAGCTCGAGGCTCTTCCACTCCCCAAGCTTAGCCACATGAGCTCAGCTAGGGAATGACGTGGAGGCAACCGCGAAGGACAAGCACCTCGAGCTAGGCACTTAGCTCCATAGTTGAGGATGGTTACTCTCTCCCTCCCCCCCTCTCTCTCTCTCTCTTCATTTGTAATTACATCCAAGTGGAATTGATGTGTGGGTAGAATGGTTAATTCGAACTGCGAGTGTTGTAACTCGGATATTTCAATCTCTCTCTTCCTTTCTACGGGATAACTTCTTCTTCTTCTTCAAAAAAAACAAGAACTTGCTTTAAACAGGTACTACTCAACAAGCATATATCACGGTGTATATGCCGTGCATATATATACTCTTATCGCATTGACGATCAGGAGCGGAGCTAGTATATATTAGGGGTGCCCAGGAACCCGGTCAAGAAAATTTTTTAGCTATACCTTATCTATTTTCACCATGTATGCACCTTCCTCAATACGAACTTAGGCACCCGTATCAGCTTAAACTCGATCTAAAGTTGAGTAAATTAAACAAGTGGCACCACCCTCCATTTCGCTCTAGCTCCGCCCCTGTTGACGATCGACGAGGATTTGAGTGTGAGCGTTGGGCAGTTATGAAAACAAAGGAAATATATCTCTTGCTGTTGTTGTGTGTGTTGTATGGTCATACAGATCGCATGTGTTTGCTGGCAAAGCGCCAAGTGGCAACACACGCAGGCAGAAAGGCATAACGGTAGAGACTGGAGAGCTGCAAGCGCCGAGTGCGTTGGTTGCATCGATCGATCCGCGGAGGAAACGCTACCGGCGTGTCGCTCTAGCGCTCTACTACCACCACTTCTCACTGATCAGCTGGAGAAACGGAAAGCTTTGTTCAGAATAGGACGAATGCTTTGTTCAAATATCATATCTATCCAATATCTATGGAGTATAAGTTATGAATGAATAATAGATATGGGCATCTTTACCCATATTTTTTTTTTCAAATTAGCCTTTTATTAGGTGGAGAGAGGATGGAGTAATGGAAGAAGAGAGATTCTCAATTTTTTTATTCTCTTGTGGCTTACCATAAGCTTTAATGCCTAATCTTGTTGGGCCCCTATCCTGCTATGCAAACCAATGTTCTATGGGCCGAGCTGAAGCTCCATGGCCACCATTTTCTATGGAGGTATTCTTGTTCAGGGGATGTTTAGAATCACAGGCAAAATTTTTTCCCGTCACATCAAACGTTTGAACATATGTATGGAGTATTAAATATTGATAATAAAAAAACAAATTATATAGTTTACGTGTAAATTGCAAGACGAATCTTTTAAGCCTAATTGTGTTGATATGATAATATGGTGCTACAGTAAACATTTGCTAATGATGAATTAATTAGGCTTCATAAATTTGTCTCGCAGTTTACATGCGGATTATATAATTTGTTTTGTTATTAGTCTACATTTAATACTTTAAATGTGTGTCTGTATATTCGATGTGACATGGTAAAACTTTACACCCCTAAGGTGGTGTTTGGGAAGGAGGGACTAAGACCCTGTTTAGATGGGAGTAAAACTTTTTAGTCTCTATCACATCGGATGTTTGGACACTAATTATAAATATTAAATGTAGACTATTAATATAACCCATCCATAATTTTGGACTAATTCGCGAGATGAATCTATTGAGCCTAATTAATCCATGATTAAACTATATGATGCTACAGTAAACATTCTCTAATTATGGATTAGTTACACATAAAAAAATTGTCTCGCGAATTAGCTTTCATTTATGTAATTAGTTTTGTAAGTAGTCCATATTTAATACTCTAAATTAGTGTCTAAATGCAGGGTCTAAAGTTAAGTCCCTAGATCCAAACACCACATAAACTTTAGTCCCTCTCACAAGAGTATAAGGTGGTGTTTGGTTGGAGGGACTTATTCATAAGTCCCTTCAAATAAGTCCCTTTTAGCCTCTAAACTACCAAACGGGAGGGACTTAAACAGACTAAAACATCATAGGCCAATAAACCAAACGGGAGGGACTTAAATAGACTAAAACATCATAGGCCAATAAGTCGCTAGGGGAGGAGCTTATACCGTCTAAAAACCTATAGCAGAGCGGTCCCAACCTATCCTGTCGCTCGGAGTTAGTAAGTACAAGTAATAGTCTATTTATGTTTGGAATAGTCCTAATTATACCTTTTATACCTTTTGTGATGGTCTAAATTACCTCTAAACTAAAAAACCTTGAAATACAACACGCTCAACTTTTCAAACCAGAAAAATAATCTGATCACTACTTTCAATGGATTTAGCAATCCAATCAACATAAGAATAACGTAGGATCGACATGTCATATGTCTCACCTCTATCTATTTCTCTCACGGTGACCGAGCTACCCTCTTGAAGGGCGCAGGAGGTGACACTAGTGACGGAGCTCAAGTTCTCCACAGGGAGGGCGCTAGAGGCGGCAACCGGCTTAAGCTCTATTTAGAGAGGATGGTGGAGTTTGAGCTCTCCTTATCTCTTCCCTCTCTAGATTGGCCATAGCTTCGCGACTGACAATTCACAATGTTGATGGACACCATAGCTCGTCCAACCATCGTCTCCTCGAGCTCGAATAGGTGGAAAAGAGGCAGGCGGAGGCAAAGCTCAGGGAAGTGGCAAAAATGGACACGAAGCTCGAGGCTCTTCCACTCCCCAAGCTTAGCCACATGAGCTCAGCTAGGGAATGACGTGGAGGCAACCGCGAAGGACAAGCACCTCGAGCTAGGCACTTAGCTCCATAGTTGAGGATGGTTACTCTCTCCCTCCCCCCCTCTCTCTCTCTCTCTTCATTTGTAATTACATCCAAGTGGAATTGATGTGTGGGTAGAATGGTTAATTCGAACTGCGAGTGTTGTAACTCGGATATTTCAATCTCTCTCTTCCTTTCTACGGGATAACTTCTTCTTCTTCTTCAAAAAAAACAAGAACTTGCTTTAAACAGGTACTACTCAACAAGCATATATCACGGTGTATATGCCGTGCATATACTCTTATCGCATTGACGATCAGGAGCGGAGCTAGTATATATTAGGGGGTGCCCAGGAACCCGGTTAAGAAAATTTTTTAGCTATACTTTATCTATTTTTACCATGTATGCACCTCCCTCAATACGAACTTAGGCACCCGCATCAGCTTAAACTCGATCTAAAGTAGAGTAAATTAAACAAGTGGCACCACCCTTCATTTCGCTCTAGCTCCGCCCCTGTTGACGATCGACGAGGATTTGAGTGTGAGCGTTGGGCAGTTATGAAAACAAAGGAAATATATCTCTTGCTGTTGTTGAGTGTGTTGTATGGTCATACAGATCGCATGTGTTTGCTGGCAAAGCGCCAAGTGGCAACACACGCAGGCAGAAAGGCATAACGGTGGAGACTGGAGAGCTGCAAGCGCCGAGTGCGTTGGTTGCATCGATCGATCCGCGGAGGAAACGCTACCGGCGTGTCGCTCTACTACCACTACTTCTCACTGATCAGCTGGAGAAACGGGATATATTTATCCAATATCTCTTATATTTAGGATGAATGGAGTATAAGTTATGAATGGATAATAGATGTGGGCATCTTTACCCATAATTTTTTTTTCGTAAATTAGCCTTTTATTAGGTGGAGAGAGGATGGAGTAATGGAAGAAGAGAGATTCTCAATTTTTTTTATTCTCTTGTGGCTTACCATAATCTTTAATGCCTAATCTTGTTGGGCCCCTATCCTGCTATGCAAACCCATGTTCTATGGGCCGAGCTGAAGCTCCATGGCCACCATTTTCTATGGGGGTATTCATAAAGAGGGGGTGTTTAGATCTAAGGGTAATTTTTTTTCCGTCACATCAAACGTTTAAACACATGTATGGAGTATTAAATATTGACAATAAAAAAACTAATTACATAGTTTACGTGTAAATTGCAAGACGAATCTTTTAAACCTAATTGCGTTGATCTGATAATATGATGCTACAGTAAACATTTGCTAATGATGAATTAATTAGGCTTAATAAATTCGTCTTGCAGTTTACATGCGGATTATATAATTTATTTTGTTATTAGTCTACATTTAATACTTAAAATATGTGTCTATATATTCTATGTGACACGCTAAAACTTTACACCACTGAATCTAAACACACCATCGGTTCTACTACCGGAGGATTGGCATATTGGACTATTGGAGGCACAAAACAACGAGGTTTTGGCATATACAACGGAGTAGTTGCAGGATGCAGCCACATGGCCCTAGTGCTGCACGCCTGCACCACCACATCACACGCATACAGTAGTAGTACAAGCTGTTGCTTTGACGATTTGACCGAACCAAGAACACCATCACTACGAGCTCTGCGCAGTCAGCTTTTCGAGATTTGATGATTCGTTCGGCCCGATCCGTTGCTATCCTGATCAGATTCTGAACTCCTTTTCTCTCTGCGCCCATCTACTGTTGGTACTGAACTTTGCTGTACTGTTGCTTTCACGCTGTGTGACTGTGTCTCTGCTTTATTGTTTGCTCATGCGACATATATGTCTCTCGTACTCTCGTACTTGCTTGCTTCTCGCTTGGCGTTCATGGTGTCGTGCAAACCCTGTGTGCTCGGTCATGATACTGTGGCACTTGCCGCTGAGAAAATAACCAGAGATGCAGTGGTGGAGTAGAGTAATTCATTGGGGCGTGAAAGCGTCGTCAGAAATTCATCGGGGCTTGCAGATGCAGCATCGTTTGTAGCGAGCAAGAGGAAGAAGATACGACGGTCTCTTCTACTGCTACTCTAGCTTCTTCCTTGCAAGTTGCATCTGCAGTTCCAAGAGATAAAAGATTTTCATTTTTTCCATTCAGTGCTTTCACAGCTTCATTTTGCAAGGTAAACACACTGTTCTATCTATCTGTTTTCCTAGGCTATGGTGATTCTGAATTACACTGCTGTTCATCAACCACTCTTATGCTCAGCTGAACTGAGAAACTCCTGAACAAGGCAACTGCATTTCCAATTCTGAATGCACATTTGTGGCGCATAACTGGTAGCTAGATCATGTAATTCCTTTGAACATAGTTAACCATCAGAAAGTTCAGACTATTTGCTTCCCTTAAAACTTTTCTGATTGCTCCAGGAGGAATCTGGAGCTGAACACTAACAAGTCTACCACCACACACACAAACTGAGACTGGTTCACTATGCTGAGGCAGCCATCCAGTAGATGCCACAGATCAAAGAAGCTTCTTAGGCCAAAGCACATCCTCCAGGTCGTCCTGCTAGTCGCCGTCAGTGTCTGGCTGGTGTACCAGCTCACACATTCTTACAGCAACCGGCGACGTGCAGTGGCCGTGGAGAGCGGCGGCGCCGCCGCTGCCGCCATGGACGGTGAGGTGACGCGGCGCCGGCTGGGCAGGAAGGGCTTCATTGTCTTCGCCGGCGACGCGTCTGATGGTGATGGCGTTCGTCGGATCATCGGTGGCCGGAGCAATGTTGCCACCGAGGCCGAAATGGAACGGGGCGTCACGTCTGATCAGGTGGGCGATGGTGATCGAGGCGGTGAGGGAGACGTCGAGACCGGTGAAGAAGAAGAAGAAGACGACGACGGCGACGGTTACATTGCCGACGATGGCCTTGCCGGCGACGAAGACGACGACGGCGGCGGAGATCTCCGTCACCTTCAGGCAGATGAAATGGATGTCATCAGCTTTGGTCCTCGCATGAACTCTTCTGACGCCAGAGCTGTTGTTCCATTGGTAGGCGTTGCAGATGGTATGAACAGAACCGCAGTGATTAACACATCGGTAAATGATTCTGGTGTAAGCTTGAATCCTCCTGTGACCGGGTCATTGCGATACAATCACAGAGAAGCAACTGGCAATATTGAGGCACTTGGAGGCTTGGAGCCCACGATTACGAACGACATGGAAGAAGACTGAAAATGGCAGACGGAATGCTCTCCGGTGACAGCATGAGATTATTTCGTCCGGTTTGATCTTCAGGACAACTCGCTGCATCTTTCAAGCTGATATAATCTGTTTATCATGTTACCCTGCTTGTTACTATAAAGCCGTGTATCCATCTAGGCAATCTTTTTAAGCGATGCTCATGTTATTTTCCCGTAACTTCTTTTTTGTTTTCCTGTAGCAATAGCTTCCGGTAACAATTTCTCACCATTTCCCAACTATGCAATCTGTTGATCAAACAAAGAATTACATCCAGCTTTGGCAGCAACTGAACCGTGAAAATTCATAAACATAAATAGACATCAATTTTCGGAACAGGTTTCATCAAATAAAGAGCAAGAGCACAGAAATGGTGTAGGAAGATTATAATAACAAAGCTTGTTGTGATGATGACAGCATTTTCTGAAACAGAACACATGCATGTGATCACTGCTGTGAATGAAGAAAACAGGTAACAACTAACAACACAGTTAAATCCTGATTATCAACACAAGAGTTTTGTCATTCTTATTTCTTTGTTGCAAGAAAAATAGGTTTCACTGAAAACAAGAATCACTGGAACAACCAGAGAATTTTTCTTAAGCATTCACTGGGCTTCTGATGGTGCGCTATTCAGTACTTAATGGTGCTTGTTCTCAAATAGGCCATCGGGTCCTGCATGGAAGAGTTGTATGGTGTGAGAATTTGAAAGCAACACAGTAACTCGAAACAAAAACAGAATACGAAACGGAAGTACTCACTCGATAATAATGCTCAAGTATTCTACCAATATATAGTTCCAATGTGGATTTCAGGTTTATCATGCCCTAATTCACTGGGATGTTCATGGCATCTGTTACATGCAACTTTGAGCTTTGTATAGCTTCCTATACAAAAATAACAAACTATTCTACACTCCGCTGTACGATAATCATAGGTGGAAGGCATAAGACTAGTCTAAAATCTGATTGAATTTATGGTCATATTGTCATAACTACCATTGTTGTTCATGACATATGTTGCATGCAACTCTTAAACATTTGTGCCAAAAAAAGAAGATAACAATACCCATGCTAATTATATGAATTTCGAATCCCAGAAATGAGTTCTGAAAGTCGTCATGCAGAAAAATGGAATACAACTTAAAATTACCATCCCAATTCTCAAAGCTTTCTAGAGTGAATATGTATAGTACAAGTATAAGTTTGTGTAGCAAAATGTACACCAAGAACTGGATGCAATATTGCAAGCACAATGTACGATCAAATTCCATCTCAATGTGCGGTATCAGGTGA
Organism: Oryza longistaminata; assembly: GCA_009805545.1. NCBI lineage: Eukaryota > Viridiplantae > Streptophyta > Magnoliopsida > Poales > Poaceae > Oryza > Oryza longistaminata. The sequence continues at coordinate 32,594,458 of CM020180.1, read as the reverse complement.
AAGTCCCAATGTTTGTAGACTAGGCATTGAAGTGTTCCTCCAACATTGCCATTGTCCTAAGTTTCTTAAGAAATGTAATCAAATATACAATCATGAAATTGTAATATTCTTGCGCAGACAAAACAAATATTCCTTGCAGACAATCTATGCCACAATCGTAAATGATATTCAGCGAGTTATCACAGTCAAACTAGTAAACTAAACCAGTAGTTTCATCAGAAAACGATGAATCATAAACGACCAGAACTGAAGGCACGGGTATTTCGGCAAAATGAAAAACCGTAGCATGGAACTATCACAATCCGCATACAAGTACATACAGCAGCCATTTCACTTCAGTCAGAATATTAATCGCGATAAATCTCAATAGAACATCGCAACAAGTACTCAAATATATAGGGATAATAAACCTAATAGGTGAACAAACTTACCCCATGGGAACTCCTTGTTGCGGATGTGCAGATAGGGGTACGCCTGAAACAATCACAGATTCCACGAATCAGATTCATACAATAGCTAATCCAGAACCCCGAAAAAACCGAGGACGAGATCTAACCGGTGGCTCGTCGAAGTGGGGGTGGCCCTTGGAGAGGTTGTACGCCGCCAGCAGGGTGCAGGTGACGATCCCGGCGTAGGTGATCTTCTCCCACTTGGCCGTCTCATCTGCGAGGGGGAGGGGGAGGGGGAGATCGAAACGCGAATCAGAAGCCAATCAGGGGTCAACGAGGAACCCACACGAAACGGGGAAGAGGAGACGGGAGGTGGGACGACTCACGGGCGTCGTCGTGGGCGGAGGAGGACATGCGGCGCCTCGCCGCCGGGGCGGCGGTCGCCTTGGCGCGCGCCGCCAGCGAGCGGAGGCCGGATCTCGCCGCCGCCGATGCCATGGGGGAAGTTGGGGGTGTGGGTGGTGGCGCCGCTGGTTTTGGGGGAAACGGGTGGAAGATGGGAGAGGAAACTGACCTGGCTGATGCGCCTCCGGTTTCCTTCTTTATTTTTGGTGGTGGTCTTCGGGCTTTGCGGTTTGTGGGCTTCAATTGTTGGGCCATTGAGTTGAAATCATAGTTAAGAAATTTGTCATCGTTTTTTTTTTTCAACTGCAAACTCCAACCACGATTTTCAAATATTTAAAATATACGTATTTTTTAATATATATAAAAAGTTTTATTTAATAAAAATTAAATAAATATGATCTTCAAGTTTATAATAGTAAATACTTAATTAAACAAGTGTTAATGAGTTTTCTCGTTTCGTATGTGCTAAAATCTCCATATGAGTTATTGAAGTTAGGACCTAACTCCTAGTAATTCATTAAGGTAAGAGTATAACTATTTTCAAAATACAATGCAACGGCAATTGACTAATATAAAGTGTTTGACAAGAACAAGTCCGAATACACTTTTCTTTACCTTTTCAAAGCTACGTTGAATACACTTTTTTCACCTTTAAATCATACTGCCTTAATTCCAACTATAAACATATTTTTAGTTGAAGGGACATGATGGGTTGAATATGGGTGAACTTATTCTTCAGTGTATTTGGTTCGGGGATAGGTGGGATACTAGGTTCAGATTTGTACTTAAAAACCGACAGAACTAATCTAATTCACTTTCTCTCCCATTGATATGTGGGCCACATTCTCTCATTTCTTTAAAAAGAAAGTTATCTACCAAACGTATACCGATGAAAACATATTAAAAAAAAGGGATGAGCCTAACCCATCTCATCTTGTCACCAGACCAAATACAAGCTAAGTGATCATGGCCATGCAAGCATTCTCGTTTGAAACTAAAATGTGCCGTGCTGGATTGTTAGCACTCTAAAGAGTATTTTGTTGGTGTTTAATTTGTTATTAAGATGTGCCGATAATATACACCGGTTAAAAAAAATTGACCGGCACTATAACATTTTGTTATAATGGCGAATCAAATAAACCACACATTTGGCAGAATCTACTTTTGGACGAAGGTGGGGGAAACTACAATGTTGCCGAGCATCTCCAGTAATTACTCCGATTGTAAAGCCCTTAAAGACCTAATGGGGGCTGCCCGAGGATCTAAAAGTTGACTTGAACTTCAGCAACAACACTCATTTTTGGGCCACATTTCTCATTCTCTTCTATTTTGTATACACACTATATTTATACCTAGTTTAACACCAGAATAATTCAAACATAAATATTTAAGCGATGGTTACATTGCCGACGATGGCCTTGCCGGCGACGAAGACGGCGATGGCGGAGATCTCCGTCACCTTCAGGCGGATGAAATGGATGCCATCAGCTTTGGTCCTCACATGAACTCTTCTGACGCCAGAGCTGTTGTTCCATTGGTAGGCGTTGCAGATGGTATGAACAGAACTGCAGTGATTAACACATCGGTAAATGATTCTGGTGTAAGCTTGAATCCTCCTGTGGCCGGGTCATTGCGATACAATCACAGAGAAGCAACTGGCAATATTGAGGCACTTGGAGGCTTGGAGCCTACGATTACGTACGACATGGAAGAAGACTGAAAATGGCAGACGGAATGCTCTCCGATGACAGCAAGAGATTATTTCGTCCGGTTTGATCTTCGGGACAACTCGCTGCATCTTTCAAGCTGATGTAAATCTGTTTATCATGTTACCCTGCTTGTTACTATAAAGCCGTGTATCCATCAAGGCAATCTTTTTAAGCGATGCTCATGTTATTTTACCCTAACTTCTTTTTATTTTCCTGTAGCAATAGCTTCCGGTAACAATTTCTCACCATTTCCCAACTATGCAATCTGTTGATCAAACAAAGAATTACATCCAGCTTTGACAGCAACTGAACCGTGAAATTCATAAGCATAAATAAGCATCAATTTTCGAAACAGGTTTCATTCCATAAAGAGCAAGAGCACAGAAATGGCGTAGAAGATTATAATATCAAAGCTTGTTGTGATGATGACAGCATTTTCTGAAACAGAACACATGCATGCGATCACTGCTGTGAACGAAGAAAACAGGTAACAACTAACACAGTTAAATCCTGATTATCAACACAAGAGTTTTGTCATTCTTATTTCTTTGTTGCAAGAAAAATAGGTTTCACTGAAAACAAGAATCACTGGAACAACCAGAGAACTTTTCTTAAGCATTCACTGGGATTCTGATGGTGCGCTATTCAGTACTTAATGGTGCTTGTTCTCAAATAGGCCATCGGGTCCTGCATGGAAGAGTTGTATGGTGTGAGAATCTGAAAGCAACACAGTAACTCGAAACAAATACATAATACGAAACGGAAGTACTCACTCGATAAAAATGCTCAAGTATTCTACCAATATATAGTTCCAATGTGGATTTCAGGTTATCATGCCTAATTCACTGTGATATTCATGGCATCTGTTACATGCAAATTTGAGCTTTGTATAGCTTCCTATACAAAAATAGCAAACTATTCTACACTCTGCTGTACGATAAATCATAGGTGGAAGGCATAAGGCCAGTCTAAAATCTGGTTGAATTTATGGTCACATTGTCATAACTACCATTGTTGTTCATGACATATGTTGCATGCAACTCTTAAACATTCGTAACAAAATACTACCTCCGTCCCAAAATATAGCTATTTCTAGCACGGTACCTTGTCCCAAATTGAAGCTATTTCTCCACCTACCTCCTCTCAACCAATCACAACCATTCTTCTTCACCTACTTTTTCTTTTCAACCAATCACACACTTTTCCAATCATTCTCACCTACTTTCTTAATACCCGTGCCAACCTCAAAAATGTCTACATTTTGGGATGGAGGAAGTAGAAGATAACGACATGCACGCTAATTATATGAATTTCGAATCCCAGCAATGAGTTCTCACAGTCATCAAGCAGAAAAATGGAATACAACTTAAAATTACCATCCCAATTCTCAAAGTTTTCTAGAGTGAATATGTATAGTATAACTGTAAGTTTGTGTAGCAAAATGCACACCAATAACTGGATGCAATATTGCAAGCACAATCTACTATCAACTTCCATCTCAATGTGCAGTAAGTATCTGGTCAAACAGTCCCAATGCTTGTAGACTAGACATTGAAGTGTTCCTCAGACATTGGTGTTGCCCTAAGTATCTTAAGAAATGTGATCAAATATTCTTGTGCAGACAAAACAAATATTCCTTGCAGACATATCTATGCCAATCGTAAATGATATTCGGCGAGTTATCACAGACAAACTAGTCAACTAAACCAGTAGTTTCATCAGAAAACGATGAACAATCACCGAGATCATAAACGACCAGAACTGAAGGAATGGGTATTTCGGCAAAATGAAAAACCGTAACATGGAACTATCACAATCCGCATACAAGTACATACACCAGCCATTTCAGTTCAGTCAGAATATTAATCGCGATAAATCTCAATAGAACATCGCAACAAGTACTCAAATAGATAGGGCTAAGCCATAGCTGAACAAACTTACCCCATGGGAACTCCTTGTTGCGGATGTGCAGATAGGGGTACGCCTGAAACAATCACAGATTCCACGGAATCAGATTCATACAATAGCTAATCCAGAACCCCGAAAAAACCGAGGACGAGATCTGACCGGCGGCTCGTCGAAGTGGGGGTGGCCCTTGGAGAGGTTGTACGCCGCCAGCGAGCCCTTCACCTATTTATGTGAGTTGAACACCTGCAAAGTTACCTCCAATTTACAGCTTTGTTGGAATAGCCACTGAATGACAATCCTTCCTTTCGCTACTAAAAAGAAATAATTTAGCGTTGTCATATGTTGAACCTAAAATCATGCATGGAATTATATTCTAGGAAACTCAAATAGTCTTCAATTCAGCATAAAGAAGAAAAAAAATCTCCTTAATAGAGTTTTAAAACATAGCAATCTATGAGATCGATAAAAACATAGAAGCACACATGTAATTTTTCTAACTAAAGACACATCACTAGACGAGTGAGGAAATGATGGATTAAATGTTGTCTTCATATTAGGTGTAAATGGCAATCATATACTACATAATGATATGTAACTGCTAGGATGGCTATCATTGGTTAGCCATACTACATCATATATCTTGCTCACTCTTCTTGTTTCCATATTCTGATAAAAAATGTTTCAATTCTTAAACATGTGCAAGAAACAAATTGTTTCAACTACTATTTGACTCTATTGATATTTCAAGTTGATTTTTCGCTTCGATGTTTAGCCATTGGGACCCTATGTAATGGATTGTTAGTGTTGCAATTAATATTTTCTGAATGTTGTACGTATTTCAAATGTTTGATATGAGTTGAAAAATTTTAGCAGATGATGAAACATCCTTGATTTTCTTTTGCTTTGGATCGAGCGTCTTGTAGTAGTGCTCTACTATTATTGTGACAACTACCATTGTTTGTTTTATTATATTATGTAGAAATTTTTTTCCTAATTGTTGAGTCAAATAATGTTTTGTTAAAAAAATCAGGACTTAAATTTGTTTTCAACATTTGCTGATGGAGTTAAAATGGTCCAATAAAATGGATTGAAGTCCAAAATGTGTACTTTGTCAAATGGACTCCTGAGTCTGGTACGCACAAACAGGTTTCGCAATATCGATCAACATCACCCTTTTTGGCTTAAGTTTGTTTATTTAACCATATAAACACAACATACATACCCAATCAATCACCATAGGCTTCAACTTCATGTGGCCCGACAAGTTTTGTTCCATTCGTGACAGGACACAGGTTCCATTTTAGCCTTGTAACTTTGTCGCCCACGCTATCACCATCATTCATCAAACTTTGAATGGATAAACTACTGGCCTGATTTGAGATTTGTACGTAGTACTAAAATACTTTATCTGTTTCATATTATAAGATTTTCTAGCATTGTCCATATTTATATATAGGTGTCTAGATTCATTAACATTTATATGAATGTGGACAATATTAGAAAGTCTTATGACCTAAAACGGAGGTACGTAGTATATTTCATTCATCTAAAATCATTTATATTTTGAGGCGGACGAAGCAATTCTAAATCACACCCAGCTGGATCGATGATCTGCCTCTTAACCGACACGAGCAGAATTGCATCACGGGCGCGCTGGCACCGGCACCGGCACCGGCACGGCCCTGAGCGGCGTGACCATGTTGAGCGACGTGCCGAACCGCCCCTGACGTCGACGTCGCACGGCCGCATCCCGCCGGGGAGCCGCCACTCGAACGCGTGGAGCAGCGACGCAGCACCAGCGTCACCCACCCTCGTCGCCTTCGGCGTCCCCGGGCACGCCCTCCTCCCCGCCCCGAACGGCATGAACTCCAGCATCTCGCCGCCGCGGAACGACCCGCCGGCCGCGACGAAAGCGCTCCGGCTCGAACTCCTCCGGGCGAGGCCAGGACGCCGGGTCGCGCATGATGGACCACACGTTGACGATCACCTTGGTGCCCCTGGGCACCGCGTAGCCGCCGACCGCGGCGCCGTCGGCGACGGCCTCGTGCGGCATCAGCAGCGGGCTCGGCGGGTGCAGCCGCATGGTCTCCATCACCACGGCGCTCAGGTACGGCAGCCTGCCGATGTCCGACTCGTCCGGGTGCGGCTTCGGCGCCCAGCGCGTCGCGCAGCTCGGCGCGCGCCCTCGACATGCCGCCGGGTGCCGAGCAGCTCCGCCATCGCCCACTCCACCGTGATCGAGTTCGTGTCTGTCCGCGGCGGTGAACAGATCCTGCAGGCCACGTACCAAAACGTGTTACTAGTTACTACTGCTTGCCAACTTCAAATTTTTATTAAAAAAAATTAAAAATCTGACAGCTTTGACTTAGGAACATGTACATACTCCCAGGGTGTGATTGTCAAATGGGATATGGGTGTGTTTGACAAATGATATATGAAAGGTGGGATTGGGAAAGGGAAATGGATAAATGGCTAGGATTAAAATGAAGTGTGAAGAATGAATGCTAGGATGTAATACTGCTCTTTGAAGGGTCGATATTATTTCCCAATCTCATTTGCCAAACAAAACATCACTGTTAAAAAAAAACTCTAACATCGATAAGAATAAGAACATCATCTAGGACGACAATGAATACAGTTGTTAAATTCGTTGTATTAGGTGATGTTTTATCCTTACTCAGGTTGAGGCTTTTTTAGGTTGACTGAATAAGCAAATTGTACATTATGCATTCGTTGATATAAATTAACAAGTGGTTTTGCAATTTGTGGATCATACTTTGTACTGTTCGAAAAGTAAACAACGCCAGTTCGGTCAAAATTGATCAGCTCCTCCATACTGCTGTCAAGGTCAATAAGATCTTATAGAAGATTTGATCGCTGCTAAGAATTTCAGAACCGGAAGTTTGGATAGCAATAGTTCTAACTAGTCAAAGTCTGAAGATGTAGACAGAGATTTGATCGCTGCTAGAAATTCAGAACCGGAAATTTTGGATAGCAGTAGTTCTAACTAGTCCAAAAGTCTGAAGATGTAGAATTTTGAATGGATAAAATTTTCAATGACGTTGCACTAGTATTCAGTATTCAGTGAGCTAATGGATTCAATCAGATCAGTACTGCTCACTAACAATATGGACCAGAGGGTCTGTGGGGCCCATATGTTCTGTGAGCACTACTGTGAGGACGCTCGCTCTAAGAGCAGGTATAATAGCAGGCTATTAGCCAGCTATAAACATATTTTAATGAGATAAAAGATGAGAGAGAAGAAGAGCGGGCTACAGACTCTGTAGCCAGCTGCAGCACGGACTCCAAGACGCAGTGTTGTATGACAGGTGGGACCATATATTAATTGTATAGTAGCAACTATTATAATGAATTGACAATTAGATTTGGCTATAGAAGAATTGGAGGCTAGTAGTAGGCTGTACTATTAAACTTGCTCTAATGGATTAAGCTTATACGCTTACCCCAGAAAGGTCTTGATAGTGTCAAAGCTGAGCTGATCAGCTGAGTGGAAGCTGAAGTAGCACGTCCAAGAAATCCTCCTTCCTTTCGCCTTCGCCGCCGGCGTTTCTGACGGCGGCTGATGATCTCGTCGAAGAAGTCATGGAACTTCTGATATGCACGGCGGTTCGCCGGCGGCGGCCCCTGCAGGTCCAGCGCGGCGAGACGGGGAAGAGGTCGGACAGGGTTCGGCTTGGTGGCCTCCTCGACGGTGTCCCGGACGAGCATCTCCCAGCTCCTGCGCCGGTCGGAGCTCAGGTCGGCGACGTCCTCGGAGAAGAGCACGTTGGAGACGAGGTTGATGACCGCCGAAACACGCGCGCCCGACGTCCACGGCCGCCGCCTCCCCCTCGCCGGCGGCGCCGGCGGGCGCGCCTCGGAGGTGCTCGACAGCTCCCTCAACTTCGCCTCCCGCACGGCGCGCGTCGCGTCGACCCGCGCGCGGAGAAGAGGTGGTTGGTGCACACGGCGCGGAGCGCTTCCCAGCGCGCTGCCTCCCGGGGAGCCACACGATGGACGCGCTCGTGGTGCCGAGCGCGCGGGCGGCGTCGCACACCGCCCGCCGCCGCGAGGACGTGGTCGTACCTCTGCGGGCGTCGCGCGCCGCCGCGGCGGAGGAGGCGACCACGGCGGTGGCCGTGCCGGAGCTTGAGCGACATCACGGGGCCGTGCTCCTCGGCGAGCCTCGCCAGCGCGAGGTGCAGCTCGGGCGCACGGAGGTCGAGCACGTTGCCGAGGAGGAGGACGGGGTCGGGCCGGCGGCCGCCGCGCGGCGATCTTGGGGTGGCCGTTTCTTGGTGGAAACGAAGACTTTGTAGAGGAGGCAAGAGGCCGAGCGAGACGTAGAGGAGCCATAGGATGGTTGAAGCTTCCATTTTTTCGTTCTCTTCGGATGATATTGCTGTTCGTTTAAGCAGACACAGCCGTATGGCCTTGTATATATAATTCTGCGGGCCAGCGACAAAACACTGGCCTACGTTCCATGAAGAGTAAGGAAGAGAGAAGGCAGACGTTTCTTGCATGTTACCTAAAATGCCATTAAAAAATTTAAAAATAATAATTAAGATCGGATAAATCTGTGATATAACATTGCACGAGCATACAAATTCATATTCAACTTATATGAGAAGAGACGAAAATAACGAAATTGACTTTAAATAGAATATGTTATTTTTAGTTAATTTGTTGTTTTTTTTTCTAATTGTATTGGTCAAATTTTGAACTTACATGTCGGTAGAGGACATATCAATATTGATCTATATTACTAATTTTTTTAATGATTTTTGGACCGGCATGCACAAAATGAAAGGATGTTCGCTCCAGAGAACAATAATCCATCCCAGATTGAAGAGAACTTCTTCTTAGGGGTACAACAATTAACAAGACTGTTCAGGCTAACGTGTGCCAAAGCTTCAACCACTAAGAGGTATGTAAGATGCGCACATAGGATAGGAGTCGCCGACATGTACGCCTGTCAGTAGTGCACAGTTACAGGGATCTAACGCGTTTCAAGATCATTTGAGCATGATCATACTTTGCCAATGTTTTAGGATCGGTGTGTTTAGATCCAGGTTAAATCCAAAAGCTTCAGTTCCTTATTCTTTTTTTACCACATCAACCTGTCATATATACACAACTTTTCAGTTACATCGTCTCTAATTTCAACTAAAATTTAAATTTTGCGCTGAACTAAACATAGAGTTTCGTTTGAGAGCATGCATTAGATTAAAACAAGGTGTCGCACATAAGATATTGTTGATACAGTAACACAACATTAAAAAATATCACCCATCAGCAGTTGCGGAGCCTCCACCCTGCATGCTAGGGTGGCAGCTTCGCATTGGAGTTTGCCATGGTCGTCTATTAAAATTCGCTATAAGAGTAGCTAATATCCAGTGTATTGTCTTACACTACCTAAATTTTACAATGTTCCTAAGTCCTCACTCGACGGTGCCCATCAAGATACTCCCCCCGTCTCATAAAAAAATCAATCTAGCTAGTACCGGATGTGCACATCCTAATACAACAAATCTAAACATAACATTTGTCCAGATTCGTGTAGCGTACTACAATATGTCACATCTAGCCTTTAGGTTACGTAGGCCATGATCCGAGGGCCATATAGTCCATATATATGCAATATGGAGATCATTGGCTTATAAAAACTGGTATCGAGCTAATGTTTCTACTCTAGAGAATCTCTGATGGATCTATGGGCCGATCTGCCGTGGATTGATGATAGGGACTTAGGAGCACGATCTTTGGGAGAGATTTTATTTGTGTGTGTGTGGACATACTGAGATCACTCACTACTTCAGCTCATAGGATAATATTATGTAACAAACTATAGCAAGAGATGAAAACAGTCAGAAAAGATATCAGTTTTATAGTACTGTTAGAAACTGTCTTGCTATGTTTCTGAAAATTTTCATTTTTACAAATTTAACTATTTAGTGATAACTTTAATACGATGCTAAGAGAAATTAAAAAACTAAATTTATATATGATTAGAAAACGAAATGGTTGGAAACAGTATTATTTTTATGAAACAGTCTTGGTACTGGTCAGAAATTTTCGTACCATTTTCACCCGGTTGCATTTTAATATCCCTTACACAACCAGCCTTACTAAATCATAAGTTATTATCTTCATAACATAAACTATATTATTTTTTGGCATGACGCAGTTTTTCCCCCTAGCCCTAAGGATCCAAAAGACAGTGCATCGGAGAAGAACCGAAGGTGTGGTGATGAAGTTATTATATAGGTTCATGGCATTCCATCCATTTGTGCTTAAATCCTACTGCTTATGAATATTGAGCAAGTAGGTATGTTTTCAATTGGAAATTCTTTTATATCTTTTAGATCTTGCATAAGACTTATTTTCTACACTATCTTGCTTAAGAGTAGTGGTATTAAATTTGCATATTGTACAGTATATTGTATGGGAAAAGTTGGACCGTTATACTAGTTTCTAGGTGTCATGAAGAAATATATACACTGTCGGTAGTATCTTGTACTGGGACTGCCCTTATCCAGTGGCGCAGCTAAAGGGGTGCCAAAGGGTGCCAACACCCCCTTATCGAAACACTACCACCACTACACCTCCATGTTTTTACTCTACATTAAGGTTAGCTAAGGTAAGTATTTATCTAGTTTATTTTGTGTAGCTTGAAAGTATTATCAATTTAGTTAGTTAGCAAGTCTAAAAATATTAGCAAGAAACATGATCTACAAATTAGTTTGTGATTTCTCATCCTTTTTCAAAGTAAATAGATGATACTTATTTGTGAGATTATTCAATAGTTTCATTAAAAGAATTTAGCATAAAGACTAGTTTCAAACTTTCAATGATATTATTAAAGAGCTAAAATTCAAGTTTTTTCTTAAAGGACTAGTTTAATACATTGCTTGTTATTGACGGTGACTATTTGACCTCCTTTGCTATCAATATTAGTTATTCGGTCTCATGGTTTATCTTCACCCTACACCCCCTAATCTCAAACCCTGGCTTCGCCCCTGCCCTTATCTAAGTAGCATAAGTACAAGCACACACATTATATCTTTGCACATGGAAGATGTAAACGTACACCAAACAAATGAGTTTTCCTTGTCGTTCCTTTTTTTTATCCATTTACTGGATTTTATTTCCTTGTCCTAACAATAGTAGTAACATGTTTGGTATTCTAGAACTACAAGTACGCCATTTTCATAAACTCTTTGCACCAAGTTACGCGAATAATTTGCCACAAATCATAAACAAAGTTTTTTTTTCCCCACTAACATATAATCCTCGAGATCCATGCTATCCTAAACTATACAATATCTGATGGAGACATGCATGCTTTGATTTTAAACTTCTCTCTCTAGTGCTTCTTCATCTTTCATGAAGAATATTGTTTCTCTCCAACTGCCATCATCAGTGTGTTTCCTAGTTGTGTGCTTATGATTGGATATGATGGCGAATGATCGAACGGATTGGCCCTCATCTGTGACGCCGTCCAAGGCAACAACTTTGTTTGACTCCTCCGTAGCAAAAATTCAGAGATCACAATATAATATGGGCTCGATCGCCGCCCTGAATGTGGTGTTGCTTCCCAGATTTGCGCGTTTGCGACCAGCTAGATCTCTGACGCCTTCGCCGAGATCAGATTCGGTGATGATGCCAGTTGCAGTAGACAAATGGAAGGGCGGCTGCTTTGATGTCTCAATCAGTGGTGCAAAAATATTCAGGCCGTTTCAGGAATCAGAAGTCAGAAAGAGACAGTAAATTGTGTATAGAGGGTAAGTGGATAAATAGGAGTGCGACCCTACAGGATAAACCACTTTGAGGTGAAATAAAAGATTAGGAGATTTGGATGGTGTTTGTTAGTTATTATGGGATGAGTGTCTAGTGCACAAAGCACCATTTGAGAGGCTTGAGTTTTGTGATATATGACCAATGTGAAACCTGATCATTCTGTTCTCTGTTTAGATGAAACATACACATCTCGTCTCTTAGTATAATGCAACCAACCATGATCTCTCGGTGATTAGTGGATAAATTGGTATCGGAGTGTACAAGCACCTTGCAGATACGCACAATCTTGGCATTCATTTGTTTATTAGTAGTAGTCAACAACCAATGATTTTCAGTTCGAGAGGACATCAAGTTGGGCTCATGGGTTGTGGCAGTGGGCTGGCAGGCCGGCCCGTTTACATGAACATATCATTATCTGTACTATATAAATTAAAGATGTTTTGCCGGTATTTTGGTACGTCAACTATTATTTGAGTCGGGTTTTTAATTTGTTCACTTTTGGAAATACATATCGCGTGTTTGAGTCGGATTTTAAATTCGTTTGCTTTTGGAAATATAAAAGGAGTCGTATAAGAAATCTCTTAAAAAACTCGCAATGCTATTAATATGGAAAGTCAGACTCCTAATTTGCAGTTGATGATTTTCTAAATAAAATATCTAACGAATTCCCAAAAGTGAATTCATCATAGCTAAACCATATAACATATAATAAGATTAAAATAGCATTCACCCGTTGCGGATATAAATATAACGTACAGATATTTTTTTCTAGTCCATTCTAAAATACCGAACATACATAAACGATCGACTAACAAATATAAATACGATAGATGAACAGAAAATGAAATACCCTAACGGCTTGTTCGGATGGGCCTCAACCCACGCCCACATATAGAATGGGCCCAGTATTCAGGCCCATCCAAACGAAGACCCATCAAATTTTGTAGTCCTTGGGCCTTCCTAAACCTTAACCGGCAGGCCCAAAGAGGGGTAGCGAGCTCCAGCACGGCGCCGACCGGTCCGCCGACGTCGACGTCGCCGGCGCCATCCCCTCCGGCAGCCTCCACTCCAGCGAGTGCACCATCGCGCCACCACCATGGGCACCACCGCCACGGCCGCGGTATCCCGTGGGCAACGCCCTCCGGCCGGCCGCAAGGGATGACTCGGGCGTCCTCCCCCAGTAAGTCGCCTCCCTGCCAAGACTCTCCGGCGAGACGCATCCGGCTCCGGCGACCACGCCGGGGTCCCTCCGATCGCCCCGCGTTGACTCAGCACGCGGGCGCCGCTGGCACCGAGAGCCGCCGAGCGTCACGCCGCCGGCCGGCTCCGAGCCCGCGACACCCGGTGGCGGCAGCAGCAGCGGCGCCGGCGGGTGGCAGCCGCAGCGTCTCCTTGATCACGGCGTTGAGGTAGGGGGAGCCTCGCGAGTCGCCCTCCTCGACGGCGCCGCGCCCCGACGCTCCCCGAGCTCGGCGCGTGCCTTCGCCATCTTGCTCGGGTTGCGGAGCAGCTGCGGCCATCGCCCACTCCACCGTGGTCGTCGTCGTGTGGCTCCCAGCGATGAACAAATCCCTGATTAAATTATTCACATCAAGTCTAAGTCTGAGCATTTTAATTCTCCATCGAGTCAAATTATTTTAACTAAGGCGCGCCGAAATGAAAATTTTTAGGTATCATATCAGATTTTTGATCGACGAATGTGTCCGGATGGGATTTTTGGACAAGAATGAAAAAACTAATTCATAACTCACCTGGAAACCGCGAGACGAATCTTTTAAGACTAATTAATCTGTCATTAGCTATGTAGATTACCGTAGCACTTATACCTAATCATGGACTAATTAATAGCTAAAAGATTGGTCTCACGATTTTCCCTCTAACTGTGCAAGTTATTTTTCTTTAATCTATATTTAATGCTCCATGTATGTGTCTGAAAATTCGATGTGATATTTTGGGAAAAAACTTTTGGGGTAACTAACGGGGGCCTAATTAAAGAAATATGAGATACCGTCATGAGAGCTCGAATCAGTGGGGCGCTCGAGCTGTGACTTGGAGTGGAGCTCCAGAAGCGAGTCGAGCAGGTCCGCCGGGTTCTTCGCCGCTGCTCAGCCGCCGGTCAATGACATCGGTCGAAGAAGTCGTAGAACTTCTTGAGGTTTCTTGGCCGCCGCGCGGCGGCGACGGCTGAGGTCGAGCGCGATGAGGAACGGGAAGTCGAGATGTTGGGCTTGGCCGTTCTCGCACGGAGTGGCGATGAGCTGCTGGAACTCCTGCCGGTCTCCGCCACCAGCTCGACGACGTCCTCGAGAAGAAGACGTTGGACATGAAGTTGAGCACGGAGCCGAACACGGCGAGGCCGACGCGGACGGGGCGCCCGAGCGCGCGCCGAGGTACGGTCTAACGACGAGCTCCCGGGCCTTGCGCTCGCGGATGCCGCGGCTGGCGCGAGACGCCGGGAGGTGAACAGCAAGGGTGCTCGCCAAGGTGCGCATGTGCTTCCACAGCGGGCTGGAGCTCGGCAGCCACGCCAGATGGAGACGTCCTGGTGGCCGGCAGCGTTGGCGTTGTCCGGCACCCGACCGGGAGGAGATGGCCCGGTCCTTCTTTGTGGAGCGCCTCGTGCGCCACGTCCGGGGACGAGAGCACGACGGTGCTCGCCATGCCGAGCCTCAGCGACAATGACGGGGCGTACGACGCCGCTAAGCCGGTGAGCGCGCGGTGGCAGCTCACCGCACGGAGGAGGTCTGGGATGTTGCCGTGATGACCGGGAACGGCGTCGGGCCGGCGGAGGCGGCGGTGCAGCAGGCGCGCCGCCGGAGGGGGACTTGCTTGCTTGCTCATAGCAGGTACAGCAATGGAACGCCAAGAAGTGAGATCAGGAACACTGGCGAGATCGTCGTCAACTCCATTAGTGCACAAAGATCTGAGAATGAATTTCGGTCTTGTTTGTAAGCCTGTTGCTACTTGTTCTGCAAGGTTCGATCGTCAAACACTGAATTGTATATTTGCAAAAGTTGGCAAGTTGTCATTTGTTTTGAGTAACTTGAGAAAGTCTGAGAGAGATTGATGCAGATGCAGGATGGCAAGTTCTCTATGGTTCAACTTGATCATGCCAGCCACTCATACTTCCGAAATGTGTTGCCCCCTCCCTCCCGCTCACTCTTACTCGCTAGTATTTGACTCGCTTCATCCATAAATTAAGAGATTTACATCTCACCATTTATTAACTAATGTAAGAACATATTCAGTAGTCTCCTAATAGTCCATCCCCAAAATAAGGTGGTACCAGAGCCTCCTTAATTATTACTTTAGGATTATGGGCAGAAGTTGCTTTTGCAGGTCCGCAATAACCCATCCCCAATATACCACCAGACATATGGCCTCATTTGTTAGTGGGCCAATACCATCTGATCTATCACTCTTACTCTATCTCTCTTCACGCCAAATCTAGTAGACATTGGGACGATGGTGGTGAGGTGGTGGTGGTGGGCCGACGACAAAGCTCCTCCAATCGGCGAAGCTAGGATGGCGGCGGCAGAGCTACTCCGGGCGGAGGAAAACACATGCATGCACGTACTCAAAGCAAACGGAGCTCTGCGGTGGAAAACGCGGCAGTCGACTCTCCAATGCTAGAGCAGGCCTTGCACCATGACGACGTTGGGGAAATGTCGTGGGCACCGACGGCTCCATCGTGTGGTGATGGCGGGGTAACATAGCGGAGCCCTTCGAGCGTTGGTGGTGAGGGCAGTGGCAAAGGTTGGTAGAGCTCGGGATGAGCAATTGGACACCTCGCATGGTAATTGGGATTGGGTGGATTATTTAGGGATATCATTCACCCCTCTATTTTAGGGAACTAGGGTGGATTACTGGTTATTGCCAATATTATTGGAAATTTGTTTTTTTTTTTGGGGGGGGGGGGGGGCGGAGGGGGGGTTATTGGGGGACTGGTAGAGCACACAAAATTCTCAGCAGTGGCAGTATTTTGGGACGGGGAGGATATTGGAGAATTGTTGAAGATGCTCTAAGGGATTTGGAGTTCTACTTGTACCATCGATCATCATCTCTATTCAATTTTCATCACATCTTAGCGCCAACACTTCCATCCCAACCATCTTCAATCCAGTGAGGTGGCATCATAATCTTTTATTTTTGTCTTTGATCTCAATAAGAACTACATATTCCCTTATATTTGTTGATGGAGGGAGTATGTATAAATCATGTGTCAGTGTTCTATATATGGGATACCCAATACATGTGTACTAAAATTGGTGGGCCCACCATATATCAGTAT
>CM020180.1:32563251-32577931 GCA_009805545.1 Oryza longistaminata | reverse complement strand
GCACGGAAATCAGGGTTTGTCTTTTTTTTTTGGACGGATGGAGTAGACTAGATAACATGTAACAGGTCACCATGCATCTGTCGATGCATCTCCTGCTGTCGCATTAGCGTGCTTCTGTTTGTCCAAATAACTAACCAATCAAATGCATTTTTCACCTTCTGGCCGTCTTTATTCAGTGACATCATTTCTTAGTTTGGGAAGTGATGGGCATCAGTAAACATTGATCATATATTGACAGCAGAAGTGAAAAAACAACAACTCATCAGTGAACAAAAGAAGTAGTTCTTGGAGCTCATCACCCAGTTGATACTGTATAGTAGGCCTGGGAGGCATCAGGAGCTGTCAGATATGCCGGTGGTAAGACCATTCCTTCACTTATGCTCTCAAGAAAGTTTCAGAGTTTCAGAACTCAGTGGTGCATTGCCGCAATGGACATGTTTTTGGCATGCGACACATGTTTCTGCATCTCGTAGGCTTCTTCAAGGTTGCAGAACAGTTTATTGTCCAGTCAGGCTGTGTTTAGATCCAAAGTTTGGATCCAAACTTCAGTCCTTTTCCATCACATCAACCTGTCATATACACACAACTTTTCAGTCACATCATCTCTAATTTTAACCAAAATCCAAACTTTGGATCCAACTAAACACAGCCTCAATCTGGTCGATATCCTCAACTAGGGAGCAAACTGCAGCTTCTTCCTTTTCTGCTGTCTCCTGGAGCTTTCTTGGACGCTGGTAATTAACTTCAACAGTTCAACTGCTGATTCCGCTGATGCACGGGTGATCTGGTTGAACAGTTGTAGTTGACTCTGCTAGAGTTAGTGATGTAATTCTCGAGGGAACTAAATGATACTCGCTCCGTCTTTTAGTATACGACGCCGTTAACTTTTTTTAAATGTGTTTGATCATTCATCGTATTCAAAAAAAATCTTTTAATTATTGTTTATTTTATTATGATTTGATTTATCATCAAATGTTCTTTAAGCATGACTTAAACATTTTTATATTTGCACAAAATTTTTGAATAAGACGAGTTGTTCGATGTTTGTCAGAAAGTCAAATGTGTCATATATTAAAAAAGGAGGTAGTATTTCGACTGAAAAGAGGACCTCATACGTGAAAGAAAAGCATTCCAACTCTTTAGTTTGGATCACTCTTGATTATTGCTGGATCATCTCATGCTGCTAATGTATTCCATTGTATTAATCCATGACGCACCCATCCAAATCCTTACCTCGTTAATTTTGTCTGCAGCTCTTCCTTGCATGAATGTTGCCTTGCTGCACTGAAATAGACTGTATGAAACAAGTGTAATAATAATATCGCAATCGTTGCATCTGAACGATCGATTCACAAAGTCATGATCGGTTATTACTCCCTTCAATCGTCCCATTTTAAATGCAACCATAAGTTTCCGTGCTCAACTTTGATTGTCTGTATTATTTAAATTTTTTTATAATTAGCATTTTTATTGTTATGAGATGATAAAACATAAATAGTACATGGCTTATGTTTTTATTTTTTTTAAATTCTTTTTAAATAAAATGGACGATCAAAGTTGGGCATGAAAAATCATAACTGCACCTGAAATGAAACGGAGGGAGTACAGATTATCCTTTCTTCCGACATTATAAAAGACAGGATCCAAGACCCCAGGTTGAGAAAGAGATGAAGAGTTGATGGGCCACTACAGTGGCTTGTTGTTGAAAGTTAGGCCTAGGAGGTACCGGGAGCTTTCCCACTACAAAATAGCCCATTCCTTCAACTTCTTTACCACAACATTTATCGGATAACTAGACATGATTAGCTACGGGGTCCTCAATCATCAAGGAAACATATTGCATTTTATATGTAACTGGTCACCATTTTATATGTGATCTTTGTACCATGATCAGCTCGCACGCATAAGTTCTCCTCATCACCATTTTACCTTGAAAGTTTTCTTAGAAACTTAGTAGTGGGCTATACTATTGAACTTGCTCTAACCTACTGCCTAGGTGCGGGAGAAAGCTAAACCTAACAGCACGGTTCCCTTCTTATTTGTCTCTGTCCTTGATTAGTTTTTTCGGCAGCTCTTCACTCGGAAGACAGAACAAAGTTGCGTTTTAAAAAACCGGCTCCTCCATTGTCATCCTCGAACCGGGGATAGCTTGCAGCCTTGCATTGCCATTTGCTTCCTCGACGGAGTGGATCATCTCAGATGAGACTTCGCAGCCATGCATTGGGGCTATTCTGAGGCGCTGTTGGACTTAAGCATGATAGTGTATTGTTTTGAGAATTTGAGTGTGCAGCAGCTTGCATTCGGCCATTCAGGCAGGACTTGGATTTAGCGTTTTACACACAGAACCTCTTAGCGTTTACACACACAGTCACACAGACGGTGAGCTCGTGAGTCGTTCCGCAGTAACAAAAATATCATCTGTCAAGTTACCCGCTCGGCTAACTGCAGCGATTTTCTTTCACTAGAATACTGGTGAGTCTGGTAGTACTGTGCAAAGTGGGGGCGAAGTGCATGTGATCAAAGTAACAAATACTCCTACTAGTACTACACAGAACCAGCAAAAAGGGGACCTGGAATGGAAACGCAATAACACCCAGAGGCAGGCAGTGGCGTCATTGGCTATCGGTGGGCATGGTGTTCACGTGACTCGAGTCAGGGATGCCATCGCTTGCCATTTGCCGATATGAGCAGATTTTTTGTTCTTGTCACGGCACAAAGACCAGCCGGTAACTGATGTAAGGACTGACCGGTTGAGAACGACTACTCTTCAGCCTCCCTCTGCTATAGTTTTTTTAGAGGAAAAACAAAACACTTCCCTGATGACTGTCTTGCCGCTGCTGCATGCGCTACCACTGGATACGCCGTTGCATAGTACAGGGAAAGAGCCAATGTGATATGTCAGGCCTTTGTTCCATCTTCAACGTCAACACTCAAAAGGATTGCCTTTAGGGCATGCCCAACGCTCCACCGTGGAGGGTATCCCTAGCTCGCCACGTAGGAACCGACCCACTTTTTCGCCCGGGACCATCGCCCTGCAAAGAATCGCGGACCTCTGCAGAGCGCCGCACACCTCTGCTCGCCCTGGCTCGAGAACAGCAAAGGCACGCTTGGAGCGGCGCGTGGCGCGTTGGCGAGGTCATCTCCCCGTGACGGATCCCCATCTAGCCTTTTTCCTCCTTTTTATCCTCCGTTCTCTCAGGAAGACGATGGAAGATGCCGCCGCCGGGAAGCTCCGCCGTCCACCGACGCATCGACCTGCGCCGCCACTGGGAAGCTTCGCCGCCATGGAAGAAGATGGCGAGGGGGTGGACTCGAGAGAAGAGCGTACCCGAGAAGCTCCGCCGCCGCCGCGGCTTTGATCCGCGCCCGCCGCCACGATCCCCACCTCCAGCGGCTGCTCGATCTGCTGCCGCCGCCGCTGCTCGAGGCGCCGAGGGGAGAGAGGGGAGGTCGTGCCGGGAGAGGCGCCGCCGGAGAAGGGGAAATCACGCCGCCGGGAGGGGAATCGAGTCAGGGAGGGGTTGCCCTTATATATGTTAGTGATTTTTAGGGGGTATAATGCAAATATTGGATGTATATGTAAATAAAAATAATCCAAGAGTTTAAATGTAAAATATGACCGACTGACCGGTGCTGCAATGTAAAAATGATACGTGGGTATAGTTTGCTCTGTGTGAGACATATCTAGCTGGGTGCTTGATCACTTTTGCTAGGGGGTGCACTTACTGCTTTTCTATGTTTCAGACATCACGCCTTTAGCTTCCGTTACTTTACCGTAGTTACAGTACTTTTGCTGTACGCTTTGTTTACTCCGTGCTGCGGCGAGGGAATCCTTTTGCTGTACAAGATGATGGCCCCCAGTGCGCAGCAACCCAGCGCTATCATGGTTCATAGACTCATTGACTTGCTGTGCATGTTCCGGTCTGTATTTTTGTTCCTTGTTTTCTACCGGACGGTAAATAGTGCAAGTGCAATTTTTCTCATTCCGACAGAAAAGTTTCCCGTGCAATAATATACTGGAAGTACAATTTATTCGGAGGATGCACAACCAAACCGCACTACAGTACACTGCACTGAACGATCGTGTTGCGTGTGTGCTCACTCATGCGTGCAGATGGCGGAGTTCTACCAGCCGCGGCGGAGCGGGCGCGTGGTGACGGTGTCCGTGGTGGGGAAGCAGGTGCCGCTCTACGGCGCCGGCGCGGAGCTGCACAGCAAGCCCAACAACGGCCGCCTCGGCCCCGCGGTGGTGCCCGTCAGGATGGCCTTCGTGCTGCGGGCGCGCGCCCACATCCTCGGCCTCCTCGTCCGCTCCAAGTTCTACCGCCGCGTCCTCTGCCGCCTCGACGTCCGCGAGGCCCTCCTCGGCAAGCCCGTCCACGGCGTCGCCGCCGACTGCGAATACCACGACGGGAGGTGACCACGGACCCCTGCATTCAGACGCTGCGTCGATACCGTGGGCGTGGATTGTTAATCGGAAGCTCTGAAACGAGAATTCTGGGGGTAATACCACGACGGGAGGTGACCACGGGCCCTTGCATTCAGACGCTGCGTCGATACCGTGGGCGTGGATTGTTAATCGGAAGCTCTGAAACGAGAATTCTGGGGGTAATAGTAGTATTGGTAACACGAGGTAAAATTCAATCCGTTGTAATGGAACAAGTGTTGATGCTAACAGTAATCCTGCTAATTCTAGAAAATTTAACTTGCTGTTGAAATCTGTACTACCATTGGCATTAACTCATGTCTGAAGCTCCGGCCGAAATATGTAGGCCATCATTCCAGCAATATACACTACTAGGTGATATTACAACAAGCTGGGCTGGCTTCTATGACATAGCAGTTGTCAATTTACTATCTGAAGAAGAATCCTTCCCTTCCCTGATGGAGATTTGCAGAGGAATAGGGGGAATGGTCATTCGCCCATCAGGATAGTAGACAATGGGATGGTTTCAGGTTGGCCAAATTTACAATGTACAGTATGTAAATTTACAATGGTTTCAGGTTGGCCAAATTTACAATCTACTAGCATACTCATCATGCATTCATGCTTGCTCATGCTGCACAATGGCCAACTTCTCACTTGCACCAGATTGCCCTGCTCGCATCCTCATGCTGATAATGAAGGCAATGAGCTGCAGAGTAGATATACTCTATTCTTAGTATGGCATAAAAAGTGTGCACTGAACATATTCAGTTGAAATCTTACCGTACAAAAGCCAGCACACATGATACTGAAACCTTTGAATTTGAATGGCGCTGTTTCTGAAAGGACCCATGCTGCCGCAAGAAAGCAAAAGCTATGGAGTAAATTAAAGGAAACAAGGCTTATAAACTAGGATTTATTTACAAATGAAAAATACCTGTTAGAGGGGTAAAAATTAGTGGAGCTAATATGCTGGCAAACGAGCTTATGCCCGATATACAGCCTTGAGCAATTCCCTAAGAGGCAACACCAAAGTAATAGGAATAATGAGCGAAACTTAGCAGTTATGTCAACTAATACAACACAGGCCATCATTTGAAATACTCAAAGACAATGATCAGCAACAATAGGAAAAACCAACCTGCTCATTTGATCCAACACTCTTCGATACATTGGTTCTTATCTAGAAAAACAAAGAAGAAGATGATTAAGATTGTTCTGAATTGCTTGGAAGGAAAAAAGTTTTTAATAAACTGTTGGGAAAAATATGGCTTACAGAAGGGTGAACAAAAGCACTCAGAATTATAAACACCGCAGATAAATATGGTACCTGTAGACGATTAAGACAACGTTAGCGAAGATATGTGTAATGGATGACTGATATTGGTTTAGTGAATGCTGGAAACGCACTATTGCACTGCTGAACCAGCAAGCAACTAAACCTGATTGCAAATTAGTGCAAAACAAGAGCGTAGTTCTGTCTATACATTTGGATATAGCCAAAATTGCATTCTTTTGGGTAAGAGTCTAATAAGACTACAAGAGAATTATTGCCAAGTCCAAAGGAAGTACCCAATATGACCATGCAATGCCATACAGGAAAACCTGAAATATAATACAAAATTGTTCAGGGATTACAATCACACTCGCTGACATTGCATAACGGTTCAAAAATGCAAGGGAAAGAAGCTGTTACATGAGTACATCCTCCTAGGAGTCCTATAATAAGCAGTATATCCTCTCCAACAAATCGAGCCAAGACCGGCATTACAGTCAGCTGAACAGCATGTTATCATTAGTCAGAAATCAGAAAATGTAAAAAAAGCAATTCCTACTCCGGGCTGGAAAGCCTACCAAATAACAGTTCTGCTGAAAAAGAAAAATTACAATCGTACCTGTGACAGCATTCCTGCAGCACCAGCAATTAACAGAAGATTAGCGAACTCATCTTTGCTGTAACCAAACTGTGCCTTCAGGTAGTACTGCAGACACATCAACCGTAAAAGAAAATTCGTGTTAAATTTAACTGACATTAAAACTGAATACTTGTCAGATTAGGTGGGGGATAGACACCAGTAATGCAGTCTGAAGCCCATGTTCCCCAAGACTGTAAAAGAAGGTGACAATTGCTGCCCCTGACAGGGTCAAACTACAGGCAGCAGCAATGACTCATCAGCACATTACAGTTTATAGTCAATTCCATCAAACATAGGTGTCAATAAACTCTAACAAAAGAATATGAGTATCGGCACGAATTTGCAGTTAGGCAAGAAAGAACTTAACCTGCCAGTGAGAAGCGAAACCATGTCTGACAACGACGGCACCCCGCCCTTGTGCGGCGGAAGTCTCGGTGAGATCTCCTCATCGGAGGAGGACGAAGACGAAGTCGCGGCGGAGCAGGATGAGCCTTGTAGGAAGGGATCACAGGCTTCGTCAACGAAGGAGTTGGCTCCTCCGGAATCTGGGACAACGGCCCTGAGATAGATGGCCGTCGCCGCGGCGACGGCCGCCGCCACCTGGAAGGTGGCTGATGTCTGGAGGAACCGCGCGGTGAGCGTTCCGGAGACGAACCCCGCTGCCGACACGCCGGAGAGGAGCCCGAACGCCGCCGCTCGCCGCCTGGCGCCGACTTGGTCGGCCTGCGTCCACAAACTTCACCTGGTCAAGGACTCCCTGATTGGGCGGTGGGCCGCCCACTTCTGTTACGCTGACGAGTGGGCCTAATCGCCGTATTTTCCGTTTGTTCAGTTGTACTGTATTGGTAGTTTGTCCTTTACTCCTTTTTGTGTGGTAGTATACATTCTTTCTGTTGTCGTAATTGTACAGGTCACATGTTCTCGTTAAATATACGTATTCGTTATTCAAGTTGCGTATCCCAATAACTTTGAAATACGTACTTGGATGATCGATCTATCATAGTGAGGTTTTCATTACCACGTAGGCGAGCAAGAGGCAATGCATGCTGCCCTCGCAGAAGATGCCGGCGAGGACCTTAACGACGTAGTACGCGTAGAAGTACACCTTGGAGCGGTTGCAGGCCAGTATAACTGCCAGAAAAAAAAGTGGAAAACATATGAAAATGTGCACAGATGCATTATGCAGTTTCATCAAGCTAGGAGCTAACATGCGAGTGATGGATGATGTACTGATGTGTTTTTTAGAGTGCAGTCCACTCTACTTTCGGAGCTACTGCTCGCTGATTGGGTCTTTTGTAGCTTGCAGCCCTGGAACTCTGTTTACTCGTGGAATACGGACACCGTTGGTCTTGCTTCTGGGAAAAGCTGGGATAATCTTGCTTGGCTCTTTCTGCATTTGGTGCTGGAAGTTTGCTTCTTCAGTGGGGGAAATAGCTTAGCGCACTCTTGATTACTAGGGAGATTAGATCTATGTTTGGTAGTAGCTGAGCCTCAACGACAGTTGAAGTCTCAACCCTGAACCGAACAGAACTACTGAAGTGCAGGGGGAGTATCAGAGAAGGATCGGCATTTTTTTGATGTACTAGTACTAGAAATATCGGAAGAACTGTATCCTTCAAGACTGTTGCTCCTATATATTTTACTATGGTCCATATACTAATTTACATTTCTAAGTTCTATCCTCATTTTTCACGTATATGTTTTCCAAATTATAAATTTTTTCTATAGAAAAGTTACTTTTAAAATAATATTAATCGGTTATCAAGTTTTTAAACTAATACGCAAGTAATTATGCGTTAATTCTCATCACCCTGTTTTCTGTGCCCAAGGGAAAGTTCCCAACCCCTACTCCCGAACACACCCTAGATTGGTGATAAATTGGTTGTCGCCAATGCCAACAATTTTATCTACAAAGTGAAATATCGTATTTACTATTCAGAGGGGCACTTTTTTTTTCATCAATCCAAAATAGCCCTACATTCCAAACTCAATAAAACGCAACTGGAACGGATGATGGGCTTGGTGACCCACTGAAAATTGCAGAGTCCGTCCAATTGACGATAGGGGATGTCGTGGGCTGTGGCCTGCCTGTGATTCTTCCAAACTTAACTCGGAAGCCAATATGCGGGCGTAAATTTCACTCCGTATTCCGCCTCGACCCACCTACGAACGCCAGCCTAAGTTTATTTTTGGCCCCTCATTTATGTCGCTGAGACTGAAATTCGTCCTCAAATCGCAATACAACGTGCCTCTCAACTCCCCAAACCAGTGGCCCCGAGATGGTACGGATGGTGGTTTCTACTGCCGTGGCGTTGATATGGCACTTAAAGTATATAAAAAAACCCGTGAGACTCATATCAATGAATGTTTGGTTACAAAAAAAATGGCACGTCCTATTGCGGTTTAAGGATGAATTTTAGACTGACAATAAATTGTGGGGCAATAGATGAGCCCCATGGGCAGGCTTGTCGAGGTCAGCTTCAAACTGTGTTGGAATATCGACCATAAGCTGGAATAACGTCATGAGTTCACGTACCGTACATCTGTATGAGCAGACGTTTGTCTACTCCGGAACATACATGCGAGCAGCAGACGCCGTCCTTTTCATTCCTGATCAGTTTGTTTGTTTGTTTTTTTTTTAAAAAAAAGCACTTGTTCATTGTTGATCAATTTGTTCGATCAGCTGTTCGAAGACAGGCCGCCTCGTCTACAAGAGGAATATCAAACCCCTGCAAACAATTAATTCCTTCTCCCCACGCATAAACAGCAGTGAGAGGCGAACGAGAATATTCGTCAAATAAGAAAATGGACGCGTTATCCAGCTCATACATCCAGCCGCCCGGCCTATGCCGTGCCTTCTCCCTCTCCCTGACGCCCTGATCGATCGATGGGCGGCCACTGCCGAAGCCACCGGGCTGGCGTCCACGGAAACAGCAGTGATCGCGCCCACGAGCCCCATGTGAGCCTGTGCGACGCGCGCGCATGTACGCACGGTTCTTTCATAGCCTTTCGGCTCTCTCTCTCTCTCACGGTTATTTCAACAAGCTTTCGGCCTTCACTCACATCCTACAGCTGCTACTGATTTACTGAAGTGATCGGTGACGATGGAATGCTCATGCATGCTACAGTACATTGCTACCGGCGCTTCGATCGAGTTAATTCTTTATGTTTGCACGTACGTACACGCTTGGACGAAGTCTGTTCTGTTCACCGCTTCACAGGTTCACGTGGTTGATCGGTTCGTGATTACGTACAGATCACCGAAAGGAGGGAGAGGAATCACGTTAATTATATTGGCATTGATTTGTACGTGTACGTACACGTACTACGTACTATCTACCTGCTCGTGTGACAGTAACATGCATGATGCATTGGTAGCTAACTAGGCTCCAAAATGCAGCAGATAATTTATGAATGTACCAGGCTAACCGAATACGTGCACGTATGCCAAAATTGACAGCCTGAATATTCGGGTGTGTGTGTCCAGCAGTAGTTCTTCTCGATCGACAAATCTATACACAACTACGTGCGTATAGCGACACTCGTCCTACTTAGTACTCCTGCCGTACGTATTTATTGTACGTACTCCCTTCAGTTGGATTAATTTAATGAGAAAAGCGAGAGTCCGATCCGGATATATTCATGTGGGTTGATATATAAGTTTTTCATTTAGCAACTGAAGACATGCTTGGAAGTTTGAAAGCGCGCAGGGAGTTTCGCAGCAAAGTTCACTGCAAATGATTAAATCCCAATTCCCAGGCAGGAACTAATTTCAGTTTGTCTGCTACAAGGGATATGTCATGAGTATACACGGTTGAAAAAAATATTTCAAGATTATTATTCGTGTAGTACATGCAGCTAGCATATATACTTTTGTGCATGCATGGCAGGCAAAGCTTTTTCTTGCCCGCAGGCTAATACAGCGAACAGTCCACTTGTAAAGCTGTTGAAAAATCCGGACCAAACCTGCAGGGGAGCACTAGTGCTAGTCTCCGATCAGAAATTCGCCAATAGCATGTGATGTATGGGCCCAAGCTAGCTAGCGTCCATGCAAATAGGGTTTGACACAAATAACTACTACTTATTCACATCTGAGTATGCATCAATATTAAAACAACCGAACTAACTAATCCCATTGAAAAAAAATGATTCCACCTATTGCGTGGCGTCCCTTTCTAATCTTTACACAGACAGTTGCCTATGAGCTGTCTAATTCGTAAACCTCTCTAAATAAAACCCTAGCTTTCAGACACGCAGAAATGTTATATATATATCTATATATTCTCGTTCTCCACTGCTCATTAGGACAGCCAGTTTGCGAGACTCTGAGAAAGAACAGCAAAAGCCACTGCAAGAGAAGCGCGCGAGCGCGAGAGATCTCAGATCCATGGAGATGGAGGCTGCCACGCCGGTGCCGAGGAGTGACGGCAGGAAGCTGGCGAGGTGCCCGAGGCTGCAGATGGACGCCAAGACGGTCACTGCCATCGAGCAGTCCACGGGCGCGGCCATTCGCCGACGCCGCTGCGGCTGGCGCCGAGGGCGCCGGCGGCGGGATGCGCGTCAAGATCGTGCTGAGCAAGCAGCAGCTGAAGCAGGTGGCAGCGGCCGTCGCCGGAGGGGGCGCCTTCGCGCTGCCGCCGGCGCTGGAGCAGCTTGTGAGCGTGCTCAAGCGGCAGCACGCGAAGAAGCAGGTGGCAGCGGCTGCTGATGTGGTCGTCGGAAGGCGCCGCTGCCGGTGGTCGCCGGCGTTGCAGAGCATCCCGGAGGAGTGCTTTAGCTAGGTACCCACGTCTACGAATGTGTAGTCGATTCGCAACATGTATAGCTTCGGTGATCAATCCCTCCTTTTTTTGGCGATATTCCCTTCCTTCCTACTAGGCTGCAGCCGATCGATCTAGTTGGGCCAAAGTTAGTGCCCAATGGTTGCATCCCAACTTTGAAATGTCATGTATTTTAATCTGGCATTTGGACCCAAATTTTCCTCCGTTTTCCTGGTTCGATGCATGTACATATCTCTGCGCACGAATATTATTCAATAAGATGATGAGCTGGGAAAAGGAACAACAAAGTGTGTGAAGTGTCCCTTTCTTTGGCTTCAAGTTGTGTCCTGCGACAGGTAATAAACTGTGTGTGGCAGCGAGGTAGCAGATGGAGTGTTGCTGGGAAATGGGAGCCAGCAAGTCCCTAAAGATTCCTCTTCCAGTACGACAAGATCTACTCCTACCACACAAAAGGGTTGCAGTTACGTGTTGGCCCAAGGGTGTAGCAGTGGCATGGCCTACTGTGAATCTGTGATTGTGTATGTCACATGAGTCCAGTGGTCGAGGTAATCTTGCTATAGCTTCATTTCAGAGTCGATTTGAAACTTCGAAATAGAGCACTTATCCTCTTTCCGTGAACAAGGAATGGAGGATATCGACGCCGTTATATATGGCAGATCGTTCAGTGCCTGTGAGAGGGGAAGTTAACTTGCCATGAACACACCATCAAAAATTCAGTCATTGGATCAGGAATAGACTGTAAATTGCCTTTGCTGCTCTAGTGCTATGACGAGAGGGAGGGGAAGTGAGTCAGTCATAGAGAGTAAGAATTAAGAATGATCTAAATTTAGCGTGCGAGTGACAAAAGCGTAAGGCACACGATCAGGATTCAGGAACGATGGATGGTCAGATAGCTATGTTACACCGATGTCAAATTAATCTCGAGTTCCCCGCAAAAAAAAAAAATAATTAATCTCGAGTTGCTTAGTTAGTTACTAACCATATTGTGTGTACACTACCAAAGTATGTTGACAGTTCACGTACGGTCGTCGTTATTAACCACCACTAGTCAGTGTAGGGATAACTACATTATATCACTTATCAAAGCATAGGTAGTCCGGGCCGTGGGTACGTTCAGAGGGTTTTACACAGGGAAGTGGTACGTGTTAATTCCTTGAATCCTTGCAGCTAGTAGTATCGATCGAAATGGATCATGGATTATCATGAATGCTAGCTTTCACGTACCATCTTATCACCGTGCCGCTCCAAGCAAAACCATGGAGCTCACGTCCTAAGGTACATATACAGTATTCTTCTACATAACGTACAGGCCCATTCCTCGTTTCAGACCTGTACTTGCAAAACACCGACTAATTAAAAATTCTAATCGTAATACTATTTCTGTATTTCCCCTAAAAAAGCGTACTGAAGATGATGAAGCAAGCAACCCCAAATCACCATTTGCTTCTGAGTTCTGACCACCGCTCGCCGAGTCACTGGTCCACCTACTCTCCGTATCAAACACCGGACCACCGCCGCGGCGTGGTGTTCGGTTACCGGTTTGCACCGGCCTCCCCACGCGAGAAGCCACACGACCCACAAGGCCACGAGTCCACGAGTCGCACCCCCGGCAACACGAGAAACGCCTGGATGAACCAGCGAAAATCCAGCCCGGCCACACACGGGAGAGCTCTAGTAGCGCGCTGGTCAGCCAGCGCCGCCGCCAGAGCGCACATGCCGATGCTTTCCCGGGGCCATGCCTGATGCCTCGATGCCGCGACGGATGTGACGCTGCCATCCCTCGTTGCGTAGACGTGCGCGAGCTGCGAGCCGGTGGGTTCGTTCGCTGTGGAAAGGCCGCAACCCGACGAGACCGCTGCCGTGTCGATGACGCGCGCGCGCGCGTACAAAACGCCCCAGCGGTTTGCAGACGCCCGTGCCGATCTCATCGCATCCATCGGCTGGGCCGCGCGGCGCAGCCCGCGGGCGGGCGGAGACAGGAGGGACAGCTAGTCGCGGGCGCGCATGTGACGGCCTACCTGAAAGCGACCGTGCCTGGCTCCGAGCTTTCGTGGGGGGAGGCAAAGGGGGGCGCAGCGCGACACGCATCGACCGGCTCGGGACAGCTCAGTCACACGTCCCGGCGTACGAACTGGTTGGGCGCTAGAGCCCGCATGGAAAGGATGATGAGATGATCTGGACCGTGAGGCCACGATCCGACGGGTGGATACTGGCGGGGAGGGAAAACAGAACGGTCCAGCGGTCCGTGCACGGTGGACGGGGGTCCACGATGTGATTGAGTCCCTACCGTGTCTGTTAAACCCAAGTTGGCTGTACTGGATACTACGCGTCCTGCTTATCCGAAATAATTTCGACGATTGGGACTCGTCCCTTCAACAGCGGTGGCACCGGCACGTCACGCCAGCATCATCATCGCGTCACGACCTCCCCCCTCTCTCATTTTGGGTTTTCTTTTTTCCGGATCTTTAAATTATGTGGCGTTGGGCCCAACCGATCTAGTACATGTTACCTGCAAAAAATAATTCGTGGTACAGGTACCCATGATTCAACTCTGCATTTGTTTACCTGCGTCGTACGTCCATTTTGTGCTATCCAATGTTGATCACATTATTCGCTTCACAAGGTAGGAGTAGGAGTACTGTAAGTAACTTGAGTGCGAGTTAAAATGGTCAACCTGTACACTCACTCGCCGAGTTCAGCTACTAGTAATTCTCAAGTAAAACCATTGCCCTTCATCCCGAAGCAACCAGCACGCCTTTTCCGAACCCGATCGACCATCCGATCAGCATCCAACGGTTGAGCCGCGCCTGAGCCGTCACCGTGGAGTACCAGAGCAGTTTCCTCCACGCAAATCTGGGATCGCCGAGCAGAGCTGCGCAAACGCAAACACAACATAAAACCCTTCCACAAAATGTTGACCTGAAAAGCAGCGCCTCCTTCACATGCACGTTGTCCGTAGCGCGTACATCTCACGTACTTGGCTGCATGTATTCCGGCCGCAAGCGAACAAGAACAGCCGCAGAGGAGCAAAGCTCTGCATTTCAACAGCGTAGTATAGTAGTACTGTAGTAGTCGTATTTGCTTGTGGTCAGGAGCCTTCCTTGAAGCAACCTCCAAGGTGGCAGCATTGCAACGGACGAATTAAGATCCAACTAATCTGCCCATGGCTCGTACTTTAGGTTACTAATCAAGCATCATTTTATAAACTAATTAGCCTTTCCTAAATAACTGTGGCTGGCATGTGGGCCCGGGGTGGCCAACCCTGGCCAGCAACCGCACGCGAAATACAGCGCAAGATCTAGCTTTGTCCATGTGAAGAAAGCTATGTACGATGGTACATTTGATATCAATTGGTTCAAGGCATTGTTTAGTATGGTTTGTGTTATTAATTATTGCTTATTTGTTTATGCAGTGGTTTGCACCCAAAGAAATGGCTGCTACGAGAGCTAGCTAGCGGCCAATCCATCGCTCTCTCCCCATGTTACTTCCCCCTCCAAACATGGCGATTGGATGCATCGCACAACGCCCCTGATATAAGAAAGAGCAGTAGATAATAG
>CM020180.1:32536332-32552441 GCA_009805545.1 Oryza longistaminata | reverse complement strand
AAGATAATTTTAAAACAGTTTGTCCGAGATTTAATTGGAGTCTTGTAATCATTTTTAAAATGATAAATCAGTTAACTAGTCATTCATAAGTCCTATATTAGCAGGCAGTTATCCTATAGATTAGTCTCATCTGCAACTAATGAGTAATTAATGGCTAGATTTAAGGGCTATTTCTTGGAGAAGAGATGGAGGGGAGGTCACCATAGGGTTAGGGGGGTGTTGGCCCTCCCTCCCTACGGTGGCTTCGCCACTGGTGCTAAGTTGCAGATCATGAAGTTATACATGTGATCCAACCATATGCAGCACAAAGCCAACTGTTGTTCTCAAAGCAATAGCCAGAATTGGTTTGAACCTCTTTTCTAGATGGTAGGGGAGTTACATTTTTTCTTTTTGGAGGACCAAATTAACTGCAGCGATTGCGCCGAAGTGGGTAATCAAGGAATAGATAAATTCCGCCGCGGCTTTCTTTGGGCGGCAAGCTCAGTAAGCGGCGGCGTCCTGCCGGGTCGCTGGGCCCGGGTTGCCTCCGAAGGATGTATGGTGGAATTCGGCTTCCCCGACTATGAGAGGAGGGCTGCCCTTGCGGTCGCCGTTGGCTTGGCACATGCGAATCTTCCGGAAAAGCCCTGGAGGACTTAATATCCCAATCTGTCAAAAGAACCACATTGTCTAGATCTCGTTGGTTGCTTCGCGGAGATGTAGTCGGTGTTGTTCTGGAAGATTGCTGGCTGGAATGGCGCTCCGCCGGTCGTTGGCGCGGTCAGTCTGGGCGGCTGTCCAAGCCGACTAGGAGCGTAAGTCGCACGTGCAGATGCGCTGCACGCAGGAGATGATCCGAGACATCTCCTTGCAAGGGGTAAACAGGCGATCTCTGAGTACTTCAAGCTTATGGGCGATCTCTCTCGACCCTGTGCAGCTACTGGAGGAGCCAGACAAGCTTTTCTTTTGGCGGTGGGAGATCGGCAGTACCCCCCTTCGCTTATCGTGTCTCTTTTCGGAGAACTCGCTCACACGCGCCGATTTGGGAAAATCTTTTCCGCCCTCATGTCAGTAACTTCCTTGGCTGGTTGCGTTAAACCGTTGTTGGAGGCGGAGCCGCCTCCAAAGTCGTGGTTGCCTCCACCTCGGACCGCTGCCTCGTCTCTGTGATTCAGGGTCCCGGAAACATGATCATCTCTTGGTCCGCTTGCCCGGAATTCGCGACATCTTTGGTGCGATTCGCTCTTGTGCTATCGGCATCGCCGACTGCCTCCGTCATAGCGGTCCTTCCACGGCTCGGTTGTGTGACAGCCGAACAGAAGTTGACCAAGGACATCGCCGGGGTTCGACGCGATCGCACGCTGGTAGCTTGGACACTTTGAAAGAAAGAAACAATCGGGTCTTTACCGAAGCAGACCTGGGCCGGAGCTCACTACGGCTAATGTAGGGGAAGCGGACCTTTGCGGATGGCTAGGGCACCATTCCGGCATGGTATTCCTTATTTGTTCACGGTCGCCAAATTCCTTAGGAATGAGGATTTCGTTTCCCCCCCCCCCTCTGTACCCCGTCCCCTTCTCTTTAAACTGTTTGGATTGTAGATTTCTTATTCCTTCTTAAATACAAATTGCGCGTCTCGCGTATTCCGGAAAAAACGCAGGGATAAGCCGCCACAAGTATTGTGGACCATTTTTCTTCCAAGTTGGCAAAGTTTCTTTAGTCTGATTTGGTGGTAGTAATATACCATTGAGAGAAGCGCACATCTTCCGCAAAAGGGTAGTATTGATTTTCTGACTATCTTCCAGACTTCAGCGAAGGGAGATGATTTAAGTTTATTACAGTATATCTTAACTGCAAGCAACAAACGACTCGGAACTTCCCATACTATTATCAATGAATTGAGCTTCTGCTGTTGTATTGTTCAATTAACTGCAAATAAGTTTGTAAAATAGGCTTGATGTTTATCCAATCGCACATATACCTGACCATTTTTTATTTTTTTTCAGGAACCTTGTCTGGTATAGCAGGATGCTACAAAGATTGAGTTTATTCTACATAAATGGCAAGGGAACCTTCAACTCATCTGTGGTTTGGTGAGAGATGAAATGATGGTGAGGTCTAGCAGCTATCCTTTTCTTGATGGGAAGTGCTGTATTTAAAATCGGGTGGCGGTCGGTCTGATAAGGTTGATTCCTTGGCGGAATCACTAGTGACCGTAGGATCTGCCTGTTGGTGTAAACCACTCAACGTGTCACTGATAACTTGGAGTGTTGAGGCTATGGAGGAACGGCAGCCACCATTTGCGGTGGCCAGATTCCGTGAAGTGGAGAAGTCAAATCCTGTTTGGAGAGATACATGGTTTGCAAACTGCTGCGGGTTGTAGACACACACACATATACAATGTGCCTTTCTTCAGCTTGACCAAATGTAAGTTGGCTAGACCATGAGAAAAATACAGCATGGTCTTGCAAAGCTTTTCAGGTCAAATATGAGGTTCAGGAACTTGTGCGGGTGGCCTGGTGAGCATGAACAGCGTCGACATTTTCGCATAACCATCTGGTCTTTTCGAAGATGTGCGAGAAAGGAGCATCGGCTTATAACGCAGCAAGATGGTAGTGTTTCTGATTGTGGTCAGAATTGGTGAATACATAATTTGGGTCGTATTGGCAGGAATAACCCCTTCTCCTTGCTTCTCACACCGTAACCCAGAAAATGGACCTCTCAGAATTTCTTAAAGCTTGGAGTTTCAATGAAGGAGAACACGCGAGGGCCATGAACAGTTGCCTCCCAAGGAACATTGCGCGAACTTCAAGGACACATGGAATTCCTGCATGGGCGAGATGTGGCGCCCCGAAAGCAACAGGCTGCCCTCGGATAATCCATGGTGTGCATGCTTGCATACGAATCAATAATCATATCCCTTCATGGATGCAATCATCGCGAGGCAAGCCATGTCGAACGATCACCACGCCGGAAAATTAACAAGCAGCAGTGTGCCAGTTTAAAGCAAGATGGAATTGCGTGAGGGTGAGGACAAACTGTCTGAAGCACTTGGGTCAGCAAGTGAGGAACAGAGAAGAAAGAGGGTGCTGGATGTCTGAAGAACTGAACCTCTTTGAGTCCCCTGCTGCAGCCCCGGCCAGCTGAGTCTTTTTAGCGTGGAGTTTCAGTTTTTGATGAGTTTGTTTATTTCTTTGTAGGGGAGAAAGGGGTAAGTGCTAAGAACTGCTAATTAGTCAGTCAGTTGTGACAAATGAAGAACCCAACTGTACCGTTAGAGGCTTCGCTCGCCCTTGTTGTGATTACATTTGATTACTTTGGTTCTAATGAAAAATATCATACAGATCAAATAAAGTTGAACTGCGGAAACTATCTAATGGGGGGGGACAAAAAAATTCATTCAAAATTGGCATGATTAATATTTGGTGATGAACAATTAGTTTGCAAATGAATTTAATCAATTTTTGAATTTTGTTTAGAAATGTGGTTGCATGTTTGGTGTGAGTGTGTGTGACTAATGTGGGTCAGGTTGTGATATTTGGTGTCCAAAAACGTGTTTTGCCTGATTATGCGATGCAGTACACTTTGGATTCGGTCATGCTTTGGTCAATGGTGAGGATCAAGACTATGCCAGGGAGGAGCAAAGTCTAGTGTCGTCGGATATCATTGAAAAAGTGATAGTCAGTGGATTCTGGAGATCAATTTGGTCATGACGGTAGGGATCGGGACTAAGACTTAGGCAAGGAGTTGAAGGTCTAGAAAACGGTCAGGATGCTGGGTGACGAAGTTGGACTCGAGATGGCACTGGATGGACTACACGTGTGTGGAAGAGATATTCCAACAGGCTTCGACGAGGTGTGCGTGCAAACGGTCGATGTTCACAAAGAGAATCATGGTAAGAATAGCAAGAGGATATGGTGCTACATCATGTGACACTGTAGCGGCACTGTCATGTATGGCACGATGCAATGCATGTGTGGTTGGCTGTTTGGGAAGGCAGAGCAGCATGCAGCGGCTCGGCAGGCACAGTCGGTGGTGGTCGGCTCGGCAGTGGCCGAGTCCGCTCGTTGGCGTTTGTGTGGCTGCAGGTTTCGGAGAGTTTGAAGAGATTAACAAATTTGGTACGTCTTGTAATTGATTTTGGTAATTCGATCGGATAGAGTACATAGTGAACTAAGGGGGTCAATATTCGTATTTTGAGTAGGAGATTTCGTTCAATAAATAAAGAGGGATGGCGTAGTCTCGAGGGTAAGCCAGTTTTGAAGAGGTTAGACAGGGTTTCATGAGAAACTTATGAGCATGTTGTGGCTGACCTTGTGCAATATACTTGAGAATAAGATCATTGATTCAATCAGTTAAGGCCGTCGACATCTCTCTATGCTTCGTAAGTTTTAATGTTTATGTTTGGTTTTGGCGTAGCTTGTGAATGTTAGTTTTGCTACGATTTTGGTTAAAGTTAATCCATCCAAAACCTTTTTATATACTTCATAGATCAGATCTCTGGAAAGTTTCGTTAGTGTGGTTTTGCTGAGATTCGAATTTTGCTTAAGTTTTAGGTTTTGTTCAGATTTGCTGAATTTCGAGCGCTGACTTTTCCGAGGGTTTTCTCTTAAACCGTATGGTGGAGTTTTCCTTGGTTTGTCTATTTTAATCTGTCAAGTTTGCACTCGATCCAACGGTTACGTTTTAAGAGAAATTGGTTGTTTTTACAAAGCATTATCATGTTGTTTTTAGGCTGAACGGTCAGCCGGGGCGAGAATACCTACGTCAGACCGCCAGGCCTCAGTCAACCGATCCTAGAAGGTCGCGAGACTACAGAACGTGTGTGTGTTCTTGATTTATCAGTTTTGATTATTTTGACTTCTGGTGGAATCTGTAACGCGTCACGCCTCCTTCTGGTAGGTTGGTTATTGTGTTTTGATCGTTACTATCCTTTTGCCATCATTCGAGAGGTAAATTTGTTTGTTTCCATTGTAATTCGGGTAAGAACAGAAATTGGAAAATACCCATTAGAACGACGTACGACGTGTAGTAGTATGTAATGGCGCAATTAAACTTGGCTGTGGTAGTATTAGTGTTTTTGGTTTTTTTCTTTTTGAACAAAAAAAATCCTTCATAATATTAATTATAAGTGTTTGCTGATTTTATAAACAGAAATTTAGTAATCAAGTTATCTCGTAATGTAGATACAGTTTCAAGGGAAGAGCGCTTTGAAGAAAGAGGTACTTCGATCCTTAGAAAAGAAGTTTCGGACTCTTGTTAGGTACTTCAATGAAAAAGGCCATGGATGATGGATCAAGACCCAACAAGGTGAGGTAATGCCGGCCAGTGGATCAAGGCCGACCGCCGCCGCCGCCTACCCGACTTGAACATGCGGCGGTGAGATTTACGGGTGGTGGTTCTCTTGTCACTCCGCTGACTCCGGATTCAAGTACATCTATTCTTTCATATTTTTTATAAAAAATATATAATTATTTAATTGAATGTAATAAAGTGGTTTAAATTTTCAATAACTATTTTTTTTTTTGACATGCATCTTTTGATCTTGTTTTGTTATTTTTGTTACAAATTTGACTTGCATGTTTTGGTAGAGTGATTATACATTTGATCTATCTTATCAAAATTTGTTTTAAAAAAATTTATATACTAATTTAGTTTGACATGCAATAAACTGGTGGGACATCCCCTGAGCTATTAGAATCCATCTCCATTATATAGTTGATCAAACCAATAACCACTTCCTCGTGACTGTGATATAGCAATGCTTGCTGGTTGCTTATACAGATTCCCACGTTTGCCTACTACTGCCTGCGCCTTGTGAGGAGGAGAAGACGCAAGAACGAAGCTTCGGTTGGAGAATCTCCCCGAGGTAATGCTATCTAATCAAGCTCAACTACTCCTTGCTGACGAAGAGTATTTAGGAGTATATATCATTGGTAGGGTAGCAGGCATAGAATGGCTTAATCGACACAGTGTTTGTATGTAGGACCTTCTATGCAAAGTAGTAATACACTACAGTAAAAGAAGCCAGGGCGACAAGCAATACTTTCTTCCTGCGGTGGAAAGAATCGATGGAATTCATTCTAATCTCTGTTTGATCCTCCGAGTTTTCCGAAGATACACGCCAGACAGATTTATCAACTTGTTAACATGTGTTGCAGCAGCACAGCTCTCTGGCGTGGACCAGGTGTCGATGATCAGGTTTCCACTGCCAGAAACGCAGACAAAAGCTGTGGATAGATGGGTTTCGCTTTTGCTCTGCTCAGAGCCAAATATTTTTGTGCTGGATTTGAGCCCGAGCTGTGGCACCACGCAATCACCAAAACTGAAGAGCACAGTGAATTTCCAGTTGATCTTCTCATGTCAAATGGCTCTCCTATCATATCTCTCGGCTTTCGGCTTAGGTGTGCTTAAAGCTTCCCCATCTGATTTTCCTTGGCTTGCAACGAGATTTTGAAGAAGCTGTGAGCTGCATTTGATATTGCTTAAGGGTAATCAAATCGATCACATCCTCTCCTAGCCAAATATGTCCTGCTCTGGAGAGGGCTAAAGCCCTCAGTGCATTGTTCCATGTGATCGATTTGAACAACCAGATGCATTGTGCGCCCTGCAGTATTTGAAGGTTATTAATGTGTGTGTGCAATAGCCATAGATCACATGCTATGAGCCGACACATTCGGAGTATGCTGGATTTCCAGTACCAATTAAACTTGATCGATCTCTCTTGACAACCCACTCACAGGCAAAATCGCACATTAAAAAGATCTGGTAGATGGATGCTACATTGTGATCAAACTTTCTTGCTTCATTAGCTCATGTTTGGTTATCTCCTCATCAAATTGAGCACATTTGATACTAAGGTCTGTTTCCACAAATAAACTGATTCTTTTACTCTCTGTTTTGCCCGTCATTTTTTTCCCCTCTGACTGCTGTATTGTGTGGGTGTTTTTTTTCATGTTGTTCTCTTTTCAGGCAACTGATCACTAGAACCACAATCATTTACTTGCTTGAGGCACCTGGTACGGGATTTGAGTTGTCTCTAGGAGGTTCGGAAATGAACCTTGATATCCTTCGGCCTGTCTTATATTGGGAGGCACAGCCCTCATTAAGTATCTTTTTGCGGTGCATGTAAGTAGTTAAGTACATTTATAGGTCCTCTTCTTACCTGGATAAGTCTGACCATTAGAAACAGAACATGGTTAGTTTAAATTGCAGTTTAAACCTGCATGTCCTCTTTTTTTTTGCCATTCATTCAGTTTCATAGATTAGAAGAAAGTTTGAAGAGAACCTGTGTATTTGTTGATCGCAGATGACTCGAACTGTTCGGGACCTTCCAACTCTGCGGTACTAACTGCATTCACCCAGTTGTCGCACCATCATCTCAAGAGAGTCCACTGACAGGGATGATTGGTTAGGCGAGGCCAATTCCGAGTTGCGAGTACATCTGGCTTGAAGTGCCAGTTGATCTTGACTTATGGATCGTTGATGTGCCAAGGAGAGATTTGCACAAATAGCCTTGGTGCTATCATCCTATAAGCAGTTTCTACACAGCTCGAGCAATGCAAAGGATTATCCTGGATCCTCGAGGAATATACGTCCTGGCCTAAAGTGGGGGATTTTTTCCCTGGTAGTATGTAAGGAATGGTTGTTAGACTGTCAAGTAGCCATCATCTTCTGTTTTGTACTAATTATTTCCATTAACATCCTGTTCTAAAGTACGATTTTCTCCAAATCTCCGTAGTACAGTTTCAGCCATTGGGTTTAGACAACTTTGTTTCAAAGGCTACAGTGGTTTGTTAATTTATATATATATAATATTATTTATCCAGATCATCTATCCAGCGTTGTTAAGCATTTCTCAACTATTTAAACGGCGCACAGTGTTTTGATTCAATGTATAAGGCAATTGTACAGATTGTGTCAGGCAGGATGCAGTTTGAGAGCATGCTTTTGCTGCTATTGAACTACTTCTTTCATTTCTGTCTTAAATATACGTAAGCCGTAAGATAGTATCACATCAAGCGAGCTAAACGGTAGGCCAAGTAGCATGGCCAAGATCAAGCCAGAAGTGGCAGTGGGCTCTGGCCTTCGCCGTGCTCGCCAACTTGCCGCCGCGGCGGCGACGGCCGACCCCGACTACAACGCTCACTCCACAACCTCTGACCCACCGTTCTGGCCGCTGTCCCGCCACGCCGGCTCACCCGCCATCCGCGACAGCCGCCGGCGCGGCCACCACGCCTCGACGGCACACGGCGACGGCCTCGCCCCCTCCGCGTTCCCGCCGGGGCGTGGTCCGGGCGCGTCGTGGCGCGCATCGGTCGGCAGAGCAAGGTAGCACCGGCCCCGTCAGGTGCGACACCGGCGGACGCGCCGCGTGAACCGGTGGCGCAGGTAGCGTGGCAACGGGGTGGGCGGGCTGGCGGAGTCCAGCGGTGAGCCATGGTCGACGGGCTTCAACATTGCCGTGGTTGTGCACGCCGCACGGGTTCGAGCAGGGGCGGCTGTGCCCGTCGCCTCCGGGTGCGCCGTGGACTCGCCGCGGACTGCCCGGCGACGCGGCCGGCAGGGGGGGTGCATGGCGGCGGGGCCAGGCGGAGGCGTTCAAAGGCGAGGTGCCCGACACGAGGACGACGCCGCACGGACGTGGAGGCGACGCCCGAAGCGTGCATCCAACCCGCGCGAGCCAAGGTCGTCTTCTGCCGCGGAACGAATCAACCTCTCCCTCCTGGACTGATCATTGATGATTAGCAAGGAGGAGTAGTGATTAAATAGTGATTAGTCGCAAATAATAATCCTAATTAGCACGTAGTAAGAGGCTTCATGCGTTGATGGTGATTGCATTAAGAAGGCGCGCGTCTGTGTTCGTCGCCGGTAGCTACACTTGTTACTGTTAGAAATGCATGCTGTACGTGTGATTCATTCAATAAATGGTTTAACTCCGAATCTGATTATTCATCTGCCAGTTCAGACCTCAATTTGATTTATTTGAACTATCACCAAATTGGATTCCACTAGCTACATAGCTAGGCCACGAACAATGCATGGTACAAATTCATAAGGTTATTATTAATCTGTGTGGCTGAGGATTGAGATGCAGTACAATTAGTATATGGCATCTGCAATATATGCTACGCATGTCTCTTTCCATCAGTGCCCTGCTTAATTGGTAGCTCAGGCAAAATAAATATATTTACCACCATTGCCGTCAGGGCTCCGATGCATATATGCTTCATTTTCATTTCGACTTTATAAGAGTATATTTTACTTTAAGGGATACTCCTTCTAATTTCATAATTCTTAATGCTTTAGATAATGACAAAGTTTTCAAAATATATTTCACTATGTTTTTTCTAATTTCTATTATAATATGTACAATAGATTAAATACATTTTAGCTTTAGTAATTTGTAAGATAAATCTATATATGTTGTTCTACTGAATTAGAAATAAATATATTTTTATATTAATAGTCAAAGTTATAAAAGTTTGATCTCAATCTTATTGAAAACGTTAAAAATTATGAAACCGGAGGAAGTATTAAGATAAGATTGATTATTATATGATACTTCCTCCATTTCACAATGTAAGTCATTTTAGCATGTTCTACATTTATAGTGATGTATGTCTAGATTCATTAACATCAATATTAATGTGGGAA
Source organism: Oryza longistaminata (assembly GCA_009805545.1). Lineage (NCBI taxonomy): Eukaryota > Viridiplantae > Streptophyta > Magnoliopsida > Poales > Poaceae > Oryza > Oryza longistaminata. Next base: position 32,542,808 of record CM020180.1, on the reverse strand, counting down.
ATGCTAGAATGACTTACGTTGTGAAATGGAGGGAGTATACTCTAATAGACTTGCTCTCGTCTTCCTTAATGCTAGTGCTACATCCGTGGTTTACAACGAAATTGCGAGGAACATGAATGAATGGTTTTATGGTTTCAATTTTATCTATGTTTTTCTGCGGGTTGGTCTTTTCCTACGCGATTCCTCTGTGCCAATTTATTTGTTGTTACTATAATGAAGAACGGCTAAACATGTTGCAGTGATAAAAATATATATTATTCAGTTGGACTTTTTTAATATTGTCTTTCTTCTAATGAAAAACACAAATGGATGGGTTTTTTTTTCGAAATGCCACTTCAATTCTATATCATATATGGATTGTTGTTTATGTACGTTAAACTTTCACCAAGAAAACTTTTACCTGAGAAACTTTTATATGATAATATGATAACTTCTATATGAAAAGAAATGTACATTAGAAGCACAAGTGCACATAATAACAATTCCGATTTATATCTACAGATTCAATTTGTGTACGAATCATCTGCGTTGCCAAGGCACTAGCAAACACTGAGTCGTTTATCTCCTGTGTTGACTGCCACTGTGAGCGAGTCAACGGATTCCGGGTGCCCTGTGATTGTTTGAACTTTGAAGCAACGGTGATTGACCTAGCTCGTCGCATTCAACCAAACTTGCTACACCTCAGCTTGGAGCCTTGGATTGACTATTTGACTGGACTGACTCCTTTGCTGGCTAGCTTGATCTGGGCCGTCCATTGTCTACATCAAATGGCTCTGATGCCACCCTACTAATTATCAATCAAGCTGCAATCACAGATGATTATCCGAAGACGCCGTAACATATTGACTTCTAATGCAACTTGCATATATAATGTCCTGTTTGCATCGATCCTAGGTAGGAGGTAGCAATAGGTTAGTTGATTCCAGTATTCTACTTAGCCTTGAGGGCACACTTCGATCACACTAGCATACATGTGTACATGGCTCGGCTTAATTATCATGTCACTAGCATCATTAACCAAGTCTATGCATGATCTCTCTGTATCCTACTAGGTCAAGTTTATCAGTTAGTATCATCAGAATAATTTTAAACAATTGCACTATGTATGTCACGGGATCATACTGGATCTTCACAGCTACACACTACAGTACTCTAAAATATTCTCTGTGTTTTTAAGTGACCGGGCACATTGAAAGAACAACAACGTGCGTGCTAAGGACAGCGCATACAGATCGAGGCTGTGTTTAGCTGGGGTCGAGAAAATTTTTGGGTGTCACATCAGACGTTTGACCAGATGTCGGAAGGGGTTTTCGGACACGAATAAAAAAACTAATTTCAGAACTCGCTTGGAAACCGCGAGACGAATCTTTTGAGCCTACTTAAGCTGTCATTAGCACATGTGGGTTACTGTAGCGCTTATGGCTAATCATGGCCTAATTAGGCTCAAAAGATTCGTCTCGCGATTTATAGCTAAACTGTGCAATTGGTTTTTCTTTTTGTCCACATTTATGGTCCATTCCCTTCTGGTCCATTCCCTTCTGCATCAGCTAACTTGTCACATCTTGTTGTCGAGTGATTTTAATATATGTGCACAGAAGTTTGAGATATGTGCAAATTATGTACAAAATTTAATATATGGGCAAATTTGTACACAACTGGAGATATGACCGTTTGGACCACAATGCTCTGTTTTTTTTTTATCCTAGGCTCTAATCTAATTGTTGTGCTTTGTTAAACACCACTGTCTGAAGATGATTTTCACTTGAGGAAAATCTTCAGTCCATTGTGACAAAGTGACTCCTTTTCTGAAGAAATTCTTTATTTTTTGAAGAAATTCAAGCATGCTTGCAGTTTTAGCCCAGTTACAGTCTATATGTATTGTAGTTACATATGTAACTTTTGTTATTTCTCACTGTAACTAACTATAGATATATAGTCCTTGAAAATTTATCAACGCTACAATCTCTAATTTGTTGTATATAATTTTATGCTAGATTATATTGTCTGCCAAGATCATTTTATGGTGCATAATGCTAGGTGAGCATGATAACTGACCTTTCAATGTTTTCTTGCTTCTTATTTCTCTGGACAAAATTTTGTCACTTTCATATCTCTCCGATTGCATATCCCCTGATTTTTCAGACTGTAACCCATCAGACCCTGCATGTTTATATTATTTGTAACATAATTTAGAACTTGTTATAATAGGGGAAAATATTTAATGCTGCTGCATGAGTACTGAATTTTTTTGAAGAAATTCAAGCATGAAAGCTGTTATAGCCTAGTTACAGTTCAGATGTAATGTAGTTACATATGTAACTTTTCTTATTTCTCACTGTAACTGACTATAGATAGATAGGTCTTTAGATTTTTCAAAGCCGCCATCTCTAATATATGTGCTAGATTAAATTGTCTGTCAAGGTCAAATATGGACCATAATGCTAGGTTATCATGATTATGACCTTTAGTTGTCTTCTTGCTTCTTTTTTCATCAGACGAAATTAATGTTATCTCTTTCATATCTCTCTGATTATGTATCCACTGTTACTTGAGATCGAATTGTAACAGAACCTGCATAGATAGGTTATTTGTAATATAATTTAGATAATGTATATTAGACAAAATTTTTTTGAAGAAATTCAAGCATGATTGTAGTTACATCCCAGTTACAGTCAATATGTACTGTAGTTACATATGTAACTTCTGTTACTTCTCACTGTAACTGGAGATAGATAGTTTTTCAAAAAAAAAATCATGCTTTCATGTATACAAAATTGTGCTAGATTTTATGACTGACAAGATCAAATTTGGTGCATAATGCTATCTGTCCATTGTTCTGACCTTCAAGTGTCTTCTTGCTTATTAATTTTTCTGAGAAAATTTTGTCACTTTGACATCTATTTGACTCTGTATTCACTGTTGCTTGAGCTTCTAATCTATCAGGCGTTGCATGTTTCAATCATTTGTAGTACAATTTAGAACAAGTCATAATAGTAAAAAATGTTAATGCTGTTGCATGAGTACTGAATTTTTTGAAGAAATTCAAGCATGATTGCAGTTAAAGCCCAGTTACAGTCAATATGTACTGTAGTTACATATGTAACTTCTGTTACTTCTCACTGTAACTGGAGATAGATAGTTTTTCAAAAAAAAAATCATGCTTTCATGTATACAAAATTGTGCTAGATTTTATGACTGACAAGATCAAATTTGGTGCATAATGCTATCTGTCCATTGTTCTGACCTTCAAGTGTCTTCTTGCTTATTAATTTTTCTGAGAAAATTTTGTCACTTTGACATCTATTTGACTCTGTATTCACTGTTGCTTGAGCTTCTAATCTATCAGGCATTGCATGTTTCAATCATTTGTAGTACAATTTAGAACAAGTCATAATAGTAAAAAATGTTAATGCTGTTGCATGAGTACTGAATTTTTTGAAGAAATTCAAGCATGATTGTAGTTACATCCCAGTTACAGTCAATATGTACTGTAGTTACATATGTAACTTCTGTTACTTCTCACTGTAACTGGAGATAGATAGTTTTTCAAAAAAAAAATCATGCTTTCATGTATACAAAATTGTGCTAGATTTTATGACTGACAAGATCAAATTTGGTGCATAATGCTATCTGTCCATTGTTCTGACCTTCAAGTGTCTTCTTGCTTATTAATTTTTCTGAGAAAATTTTGTCACTTTGACATCTATTTGACTCTGTATTCACTGTTGCTTGAGCTTCTAATCTATCAGGCATTGCATGTTTCAATCATTTGTAGTACAATTTAGAACAAGTCATAATAGTAAAAAATGTTAATGCTGTTGCATGAGTACTGAATTTTTTGAAGAAATTCAAGCATGATTGTAGTTACATCCCAGTTACAGTCAATATGTACTGTAGTTACATATGTAACTTCTGTTACTTCTCACTGTAACTGGAGATAGATAGTTTTTCAAAAAAAAAATCATGCTTTCATGTATACAAAATTGTGCTAGATTTTATGACTGACAAGATCAAATTTGGTGCATAATGCTATCTGTCCATTGTTCTGACCTTCAAGTGTCTTCTTGCTTATTAATTTTTCTGAGAAAATTTTGTCACTTTGACATCTATTTGACTCTGTATTCACTGTTGCTTGAGCTTCTAATCTATCAGGCATTGCATGTTTCAATCATTTGTAGTACAATTTAGAACAAGTCATAATAGTAAAAAATGTTAATGCTGTTGCATGAGTACTGAATTTTTTGAAGAAATTCAAGCATGATTGTAGTTACATCCCAGTTACAGTCAATATGTACTGTAGTTACATATGTAACTTCTGTTACTTCTCACTGTAACTGGAGATAGATAGTTTTTCAAAAAAAAAATCATGCTTTCATGTATACAAAATTGTGCTAGATTTTATGACTGACAAGATCAAATTTGGTGCATAATGCTATCTGTCCATTGTTCTGACCTTCAAGTGTCTTCTTGCTTATTAATTTTTCTGAGAAAATTTTGTCACTTTGACATCTATTTGACTCTGTATTCACTGTTGCTTGAGCTTCTAATCTATCAGGCATTGCATGTTTCAATCATTTGTAGTACAATTTAGAACAAGTCATAATAGTAAAAAATGTTAATGCTGTTGCATGAGTACTGAATTTTTTGAAGAAATTCAAGCATGATTGTAGTTACATCCCAGTTACAGTCAATATGTACTGTAGTTACATATGTAACTTCTGTTACTTCTCACTGTAACTGGAGATAGATAGTTTTTCAAAAAAAAAATCATGCTTTCATGTATACAAAATTGTGCTAGATTTTATGACTGACAAGATCAAATTTGGTGCATAATGCTATCTGTCCATTGTTCTGACCTTCAAGTGTCTTCTTGCTTATTAATTTTTCTGAGAAAATTTTGTCACTTTGACATCTATTTGACTCTGTATTCACTGTTGCTTGAGCTTCTAATCTATCAGGCATTGCATGTTTCAATCATTTGTAGTACAATTTAGAACAAGTCATAATAGTAAAAAATGTTAATGCTGTTGCATGAGTACTGAATTTTTTGAAGAAATTCAAGCATGATTGTAGTTACATCCCAGTTACAGTCAATATGTACTGTAGTTACATATGTAACTTCTGTTACTTCTCACTGTAACTGGAGATAGATAGTTTTTCAAAAAAAAAATCATGCTTTCATGTATACAAAATTGTGCTAGATTTTATGACTGACAAGATCAAATTTGGTGCATAATGCTATCTGTCCATTGTTCTGACCTTCAAGTGTCTTCTTGCTTATTAATTTTTCTGAGAAAATTTTGTCACTTTGACATCTATTTGACTCTGTATTCACTGTTGCTTGAGCTTCTAATCTATCAGGCATTGCATGTTTCAATCATTTGTAGTACAATTTAGAACAAGTCATAATAGTAAAAAATGTTAATGCTGTTGCATGAGTACTGAATTTTTTGAAGAAATTCAAGCATGATTGTAGTTACATCCCAGTTACAGTCAATATGTACTGTAGTTACATATGTAACTTCTGTTACTTCTCACTGTAACTGGAGATAGATAGTTTTTCAAAAAAAAAATCATGCTTTCATGTATACAAAATTGTGCTAGATTTTATGACTGACAAGATCAAATTTGGTGCATAATGCTATCTGTCCATTGTTCTGACCTTCAAGTGTCTTCTTGCTTATTAATTTTTCTGAGAAAATTTTGTCACTTTGACATCTATTTGACTCTGTATTCACTGTTGCTTGAGCTTCTAATCTATCAGGCATTGCATGTTTCAATCATTTGTAGTACAATTTAGAACAAGTCATAATAGTAAAAAATGTTAATGCTGTTGCATGAGTACTGAATTTTTTGAAGAAATTCAAGCATGATTGTAGTTACATCCCAGTTACAGTCAATATGTACTGTAGTTACATATGTAACTTCTGTTACTTCTCACTGTAACTGGAGATAGATAGTTTTTCAAAAAAAAAATCATGCTTTCATGTATACAAAATTGTGCTAGATTTTATGACTGACAAGATCAAATTTGGTGCATAATGCTATCTGTCCATTGTTCTGACCTTCAAGTGTCTTCTTGCTTATTAATTTTTCTGAGAAAATTTTGTCACTTTGACATCTATTTGACTCTGTATTCACTGTTGCTTGAGCTTCTAATCTATCAGGCATTGCATGTTTCAATCATTTGTAGTACAATTTAGAACAAGTCATAATAGTAAAAAATGTTAATGCTGTTGCATGAGTAGCATTTTGCAAACCATTTATTTAGTATGTGTTCATAATAAGTCCCTTGCTTTCTTACCTCAATGAAGATAAGTAGTACTCCCTCCGTCCCACAATATAAGGGATTTTGAGTTTTTGCTTGCAACGTTTGACCACTCGTCTTATTCAATTTTTTTTTTTTTGCAAATATAAAAAACGAAAAGTTGTGCTTAAAGTACTGTAGATAATAAAGTAAGTCACAAATAAAATAA
>CM020180.1:32485162-32530887 GCA_009805545.1 Oryza longistaminata | reverse complement strand
AAAAAAAAACTAAACCGAATTGTACTAGATTTATTTATTATTGGAACTAGAAAATGTTTCTATAACTGCAATGTATAGATGTTGGCTACTACAAGTGCTAATTAATTCCTCTTAAATATGTTATTAATATTAATTACAGAACCATGAACACATGAATCTAATGGAACCAATTGTATGTCGCTAAATTTGTACTACTCCTAGGGTTGAATCTACACATATCCCCTAGAATTTGAGTCTTTTTGGGAGAGAGGGAGTAAGTATTTAGACTAATTGTTGGTAAAAATCGAAAGGAGGAAGTACTAACTTGCAGACAATTTATAGGTTAGCATTTCGTAAAAAGATACAATTCAAAATTATCTTGGCTATATGATTTCTTACTAGAAAATTCGTATATCACTAGTGTTTCCTCCTGCAATCATCCTGCTGCTATGCTGCTTTGAAATTCTTGTTTTTTTTTTCCTGATTTAACTAAAGAAAAATGCAGAACCTACTATATCATGCAAGTTTCTCTCTTCCCATCCTGCTCAAGTGGACTGATATTATCTCCATCCTGCTCAAGTGGACTGATATTATCTCCATCCTGCTCAAGTGGACTGATATTATCTCCATCCTGCTCAAGTGGACTGATATTATCTCCATCCTGCTCAAGTGGACTGATATTATCTCCATCCTGCTCAAGTGGACTGATATTATCTCCATCCTGCTCAAGTGGACTGATATTATCTCCATCCTGCTCAAGTGGACTGATATTATCTCCATCCTGCTCAAGTGGACTGATATTATCTCCATCCTGCTCAAGTGGACTGATATTATCTCCATCCTGCTCAAGTGGACTGATATTATCTCCATCCTGCTCAAGTGGACTGATATTATCTCCATCCTGCTCAAGTGGACTGATATTATCTCCATCCTGCTCAAGTGGACTGATATTATCTCCATCCTGCTCAAGTGGACTGATATTATCTCCATCCTGCTCAAGTGGACTGATATTTTCTCCATCCTGATCAGGTAGCTGAGGATTTGATTTTAGTTGCGAAATTAGAGTGCAAAATAAGTGCCCCTTTTGGATATAAAATTTGTCCCAAAATAAGTGTTCTTTTATAGTACTTGTCCCATACTATCACACTCACACTGACCAAGAGACGATGTCGTCTGTTGTCCCCTCTGCTCCCAAGGTGATATTGTGGCCAATGCCATCTATCCTAAGCGTTCCGCTGTGGATTGCAACATGTTGCCATGCATATTTTTTGCAAAAATAGAAAAAAAAAAGCCATCTTAGGTTCTGGTGTCGTGTTGCACGCTGTTTTACTGTCATTGCCAACTAATCATTTTGCTTCAATGGACGTTTTGGCCTGGATTCACATATACAAGCCAAGTTGTATTACAGAAAACACTTTACATATTGGTGCATCTATTTAAATCCACTGCATAAGTTTATGCATCATATGTATTAATTTATTTTAAATCCTTTGCGTAGAAGTAGTGTTCGGTATAAATTTTGTATTTCCTTGTAACTGTATACCATTGGAACTGGATGCACACTTGTCGATGACTAATCAATGGTGCACATACGAAGTGATCACGAGTTCACGACAGGTTGATTTATTTCCTAAGTCGAGAAGAATATGACCACTTCAGATGATGAGGCCCATTACATAATTATCACTAGACCCATTACATACTAAAAAAAATCTTTACTAAATCCTTACCGACAAAGATCTCAACTGTTGGATTTAATTAGTGGGTAATTATGAAAAATCAAGATTGAATCACAATGTGCACATCAGTTTTTGCACGATGTTTGTATAAACATTTTTTTGTACTTGTATCATTCTTCATTTTGCAACGCATGGACCTATGCTGTATAGTCTGGCGACTTGCACCAATGTCCATAGCAAGCCGAAATGTGGAAAACAGTTTGACGAGCCCCACAGGCTTACACGCAGCTAGGTAGGCATTACATCGAACATGTGCGGGGTGTTGAAGCTTTGCATAGCCACCAGGCGCAATACACAAGGAAGAAGGATTACCTTGCTTCCCGCTGCAGCTGCCCTAGCGGAAGCAAACCAAATAAAAGAAATCTAGGAACTGATTTGCAAAAAAAAAAAAAAAAAGAAAAAAAAGAAGGGTGTGCAGACCTAGATCATCATCCCCATTTTGTAGGGGGCAGCGCAACGCAGGGAAGGAATAGACAGACATCACAATCAAGGGCAGGGCGGGGGATTATTGGACAAGTACTAGCAGCTTACCTCGTGATCTTGTCAAGATCTACGGCGAGACGGAGAGGAGGAAGATGCCGCGCCGTCCGCCGGCGCTCCATGTCCGCCATCGTCGGAACCACCATAGGAGAGAGAAATGCAGATATGCTGCCGGGCCCAATCTCGCTTCCCTCAATGCAAATCGATCCACTCCGGCCCATCAGTGACCTGCGGACCACTAACAGATGGTTTGAGAAGCGCGCCCGCAATAGGAATAAGTTCATATTTCACCCCTCAACTTTACTCTGAATTTGTTTGACATCTCTTATCCTCAATACTAGAAATCATTTTTACCCATAAACTATACAAAACCGTCCAATTTAAATCCTATAGCAATATAGACACCTGGTTTCGCTGACGTGGCATCCTAGTCAGCAAAATAAATAAATAAAATACATGGGGCCCACATGTAAGTGAGAGAAAATAATGTAGGGGACAACCGGGAAGAGCATATGGCCCAACTTTACGACGCCATACTTGGGTCATATCACAGTTTTTTTTTAATTGTGTGTTTATTTTGCTGTCATAACTATGTCATATGCCATTTTTTTAGCATTGAGACCCATATATCACACGGTCGAATTTGGAGCTAATTTTTATGGCCATCTATTTCTTACCTACACAGCTACATTTGTGTCACATACCACAACTTATTTAACCTTTGTTATGGCAAGGTTATACACCAACCAACCATCCCTATAACCCTACGGTACTGTCGTTTTGCTGTTGACTTTTTAATAACGTAATACTTAAAGTTTGTTTAATGATAAAATATATCACAACAAGATAAATTATATTTACACAGTTTTTAAAAATAAGATGAATGGTTTAACGTCGTGTTAAAAGTTAATGACATTATTTATTAAAGTTAATAAAAATAAGATGAATGGTTTATGACAGTGAGATGGTGACAACAGTAACGACGACCTCCATCTTTGGCTCTGCCGCCAGATCCGGCTCCTACCGAGGTCGCAGCGGCCAGACTTGGTGCTGCCCCGGCTCCAGCCTGCATCTCCGCCGCTTTGTCTTCTTTCTCTCTCTCTAGCATGACAAAAACTTCATTCAGCCGTCACGAGGAACTGGCGATGGCGTGTATTGCTGTGTTTGTGTGTAAAATTTTTATTCTTGTGCTTTTACTATGATGTGCATGTAAAATCTTTATTTTTTTCCCGTGATTTAGGATGGAGCGATTCAATGTATAAGTAAAAAATTTATTCATGTATTATTTGGGTTAAACTAATTAGGCCCCAGTAACTCTATCCTTATTTATTTTTCCTTTTTTTTCTTGCTTGATGCACTCACTTTAAGAAATCATCAACCAAGGCTGGCAATAATGCAATTACTAAATGTTAATGCACCATTAATTTTCATTTACATCGACAGTAATACGAATACTACAAGATTTGATCAACCAATATTGTTCATAATCTAACTACTACAAGCACATGCACCATCAATTTTCATTTATGTCGACAGTAACTCGATTACTACAAGATTTCACCAAGCATGGTTGTCGTTAATCCAATTACTACAGGCACATGCACCATCAATTTTCATTTACATCGACAGTAATTCCATTACTACAAGATTTGGTCTCAATTTGTTGCACACCATATTGTAACTACCTCGATTCGAAACAAAGATAAACCAATTAAAACGATTATTTTCAACCGACCACCAATTTTATGGATCTGTAATTGATTTACCCCGAATTCAAATAGAACTACTCTACACAGATCGAACGTGGGCAACCGAACACCAGTTTTTGCGGACTCTGGGCACGATGTGCGGTGCTCGGAACAATATTCCGCGCTCTAGCGCTCGGAATAGCGCTACCGATAAATATTTTAATTTATTACGTTTGTTTTATTTTCAAAATTTATGTCAAAATTTTCTGCACTAATTATTTAGTCTCATTAGTTTCATTAAATGCACATACAGTGATGTGCACTAGGGTTCCCGATCTTCCGAAAGGTTCCGATAAACAACGATTTGGGCGGAGTCGCGACACAAATCGATCCGGCTTCTTGAACGCGTACGATCTTAAGCCCCGCAATCGCAGCACCACGTCTCCTCTGGTTATCACCCGTGTCGAAACGCGGATGACCTCGCCAAGAAGGCTAATCCCTGTTTGCCAATCGAAGAACACAAACAAGAACGAGATAGAAAAACAACCAAAATTGCAGATGAATGATTAAGCTCACGAGTTGGGGTCTTACAAACCGATCTAGCCGACGTCGACTTGGTTTGGGCCTCCACCTTGACTTGGACGTCCCCGATGGTCCTCCATGGCTTTAAGTCCTTCTCCAAGTGTCTCCTTGTCCCCTCCATTGTTCCTAAGTACAATATAATCATTTGGTAGCAATCTATTCTCGAATTCATACAAAGAAGAACATAGGAACGAACTTACCTCTAAATTTAATTGTCGCGCACGAGCTCTTGTTATCGGTCCTTGAATGACCGTTGGAGGATTGTTGTGTGTATCCGAGGTAGTGATGTCCGCATCATACTGTGCACTCAAACAAAATTTTCAATTGTTTTTCAAGCTTATATTAAAACCTAAAGCATCAAGGGCAAAAAAAAAACATTTACAACCAAACGTAATAGTGAAATGACAGAAAATGTAATGGTAGGGGAGTGGAAGGGATCAAGTTAAAATTTTAGGGGTATAAAAGGGATCGGGTAAATTTTAGGAGTATAGAAGGGATCGAGTGAGTTTTCAGGGGTACATAGGGAATTTACTCTAATTTTGATCAATGTAAAATTTCAAGTCGACAAAGGTTTTCTTGTAGATTTGTTTGGGAGGCGATTCTCGTGGATAAGTGTGACATATGAATATAGATGGCCATATGGCCCGCCCAGCCTGAGGCAATCGGTCCTGCACGGCACGGTTGGCTCTTCGGGTCGTACCATGCCTGCCCATGGCCTGCACCTCAGGCTCAGGCACGACCCACCTGCAATCGGGCCATGTGGTGCCGGCCCGAAAGCACGGGTGGCCTATCATGCCTTCTTTGAAAATAAGTCTATTTCCCCTCCATCCTCTTTGGGTTGTGACATATATATAGGTAAAATAAGTTTATTTTACATCCCTACTCTTTGGGCCATGCCATATAATAAGTATATTTTTCCTCCCTATTCTTTTTGCCGTGCCTTCCATATGGTTGAAAATAAGTCTGTTTCGCATATCTGAACTTCGTGCCGGGCCGTATCGGCCTAGCATGCCAAGGTAGCAGCCCAAGCACGACACGGCTGTCGGACCGGGCTGACATGGGCACGACCCGAGTCAGGCTGTGCCGTGCCTGGGCCAGGTCAAATCATCGGGCCTTGGGCCGGGCCGTCGGGACTCGGGCCATATGGCCATATATACATATGAATGCACGCACGATTCGCTCAAACCAAATCTTGGCCACCCACTGCCACTAGTGCTAGCACATGGACGCGAAACGATCCCTCGCTAGGCATCTGGATGGATATCGGTTGGTGCGCCAGCATAAATTGGCTTTGAATGGAAGAGATTACCAGCTTTGGCAAGGGTGATCCTTGAGTTGGCCATGGTGGCATGATCAATTGGAAAACTATAAAAAATACCCCACTATGACCCTGTTTAGCACAACTCTAAGTCTTTTCTTTAACTCTAAATCTCAGATCGATCCACAGGTAGATTTGAAGTTTGTATGTTAAATTATAATGGTTTAAAATTTTACATTTCATCTAAAATGGGAACAAAATTATTTATCCAAATGTATATTTAGATATATTAATTTATGGAGATAGAATAACCAGCTCAAATAAATCTTGGATCCGGAGTCGTGCCAAAAAGGATCTAATAGCAACATTGCACGAGCTTATCCAACTTTTATTATTCCACTGTTTATATAACTAGGAAGGTAGCCCGCGTGAAAACACGGACATACGTCGTACACTAAGTTTGAGACACTAAAAGCGATATATTAACCGGATAACATCTACCACGATTTCTCCGTAAATTGTTTTTGTTAGCATTAGTTGCTTTTGTAATTTTTAACCTATTAGCTTTATATTGTATCATATTTAAGTAATATCTATAAGCAATTATTTACAATCTTCTTCATCATTTGAAAAGAAGGTAGACTTATTTTCTTTATAAAATATTTCAACAAAAGTAAAAGTAAGTGTAAAACAAAAATAGTGTGTTTTTATTTTTTTTATTGCATATATATTATCATAGTTTATTAGGGGATGAATTTGGTGGGACATGAAGCTCCAATAAATTTTATATAGCCTAATATGATTGATATAGTTTGAGAGACAATCCATCTATAAACATTTCATGTAGAGTGGGTAAGAGGTTCTACGCAACCTAACGTGAATATAATTGCACAATAATATTTTTGAAATGTGATATACCATGAATACACGTTTGTATTTCTTATATAAGATAGATATAACGATTAAAATAATAGTTTCACTGGTTTAAAAGGCATAGGAGTATTCAAAAAAATGTAGCTTAAAAATTATGATTGTTTTAATATCCAACATTATTTTGAATTGAATATAGCTCAACTGGTTAGGTTTCTTGTGGTGGAAATTGCCCACTCGTGTTCAAGTCGCAGACTACAGCTATCCATCGACAGCGAGGTACTCAAGGTGACTTTGTCAATCTCAAAATATATCGGCCCAATCTCTCAGAGGTACTCATAGGGGTAGAGTGTGCGTAGGGGTGAGTGTGCGTGTGTTGTGAGCGGCTGCATTTGTACTTGGTTTCTCAAGAAAATATCCAATATTATTGATAAGTTTATTAGGGATAGGTGGACGGTGCGTAGTACGTACATGCCCGGGAGATTTTTTTTTTCTCAATCCGGTGGATAGTAGTACGTTTTTTACATGTGAGAATTTTATTTTCAGTTTTTTTGGGTGAACAGTACGAATATACGTTTCTCTCGTAGCAATTAGGTGGGACCGTGGCAGGGTTAATCCTTCTTTTTTTCAATGGCAATTACATTTTTTTTGCCATGAGTAGTATAGTACGGAAGTACGTATATATATTATTATATGAGATGTATTTTAAATAAATCTGATCTAATGGTTTAAAAATAGTGGGTCCGCTGAATTAAATGAAAATTGATGGTCGGATGTTTTTCTTTTTTCTCAAAATTTGTAAGGTTTTCTCTAATTTATTAGTGTGCCACGTGGCGGCTTAGGAGCATTGGTAGGAGTCTCACATTATATTCTCCTTTACTATCATAATTGCCAATAACATGAAAAATCACATCAGAAGGGCATGGCAATTCAAATCTAGCAAATAATTTCTTCTCTAAACAGTTTAGTGGACACAGATCATCAAATTGAATATAACCCCAAATATTTAAAGAAGATAGCAATTTAACCTCTTTATTCTCGCTAGCAATGTGAATAACATATTTAAACTCAACACATGGTGGCTCTACTATAGAACTAACATGAGCATTCACTAGTTGTGGAATGGATATAAGTGAAGCATCGCACAACTCCTCTTTATCACAAGAAACATTAAGCAAATTGTTTTGTGACAAAGGTATTTCAAAAATTGTTTCCACTATGGGTTGCTCTAATGTAGCACAAGAAGTGGACATAGTTGGCACATCATAACTATGCATACCTTGAGTAGTTGTAGCACCGTTATCATTACCTTTTTTCTCATCTTCAGAAATTATAGGCGCTTGGTCAATTGAACATTCTTCAAACATGCATGGAGCTATAGATAGGTCTTTTTCCTCTTCGTCTTTCTTCTCTTCCTCATTACCTTGGTTGTTATCAGATGCCTGCAAAATATTAGTATCCAAAGCAGAAGGCACAATAATATGTTCGTTTTGTAATATCTCAGACTTAGTTGAAGGTATCGCAATATTAGTATTATTCCTGGTATCTCTGAAAATCTCACCGATTCTAATCTTCATCCTTTCATGACTATCTTTGAAAATTTCATCGATTCCATTCTTCATCCTTTCAAGAAAATTTCAGCAAAACTCATTGGTACGAATTTCATTTTTCGACCATTATGTCTAAATGTGTATGTATTAGCAATATCATTATGCAAAGAATTATTATCATATACCCATGGTTGACCAAACAACAAAGAGCATGCTTGCATAGGGAGAAGATCAAAATTTGCAGTATCATGGTAATTTCCAACCGAAAAGTGTACTTTCACACTTCTATTTACCTTGACCTTACCACAAGAGTTGAACCATTTGATGTAATATGGATGAGGATGCGGTTGTGTAGGCAACTCAAGTTTCTCAACCAAATCTGGACTCACAAAGTTATTGCAACTCTCACTATCGATTTTTGTACGACATGCTCTATCCGTAACCACAAACTTTGTTTCGAATAATTCGTGGTACTGTCATTGCTCCGCTTTCTCCATTTGAGAACTTAGCACTTGTTGCACCAATGTACTGTCATCACGTGCATCTGTGGAAGGTGAGGTAGTAGCTATGGTTTGTCTCCCATCCAACTTTTTCTTATGTCCATAAGAGATGTAATCTACCATTGTCAGTAGAAAAGAGAGAACAACAGTGCAATATTGTTCCTATTAACTACAGAACATGGATTGTAGTGGAAGCGTCTTACCAATCTCTTACAAAATCCTGGGGAGTCCTCTCATCATTGTCACCTGCCATTGAAACACCAAAACAACAATAAACGGTGAAGGTTATCCCTAATAATCTACTACGCAGGTGTAGTGGTGCCTCTCAACAACTATCAGCAATATGGAGCACCTTACCAAGCCCTTATAAGGTTCTTACCAGCAAAGCAAAGGATACCTAGAAGGCGTAGTCAGCGATTGCAGGGATCAAGAACCTGTGCTGTCCAGAAGTAATATGTGGAGCTAGGAATGCCAAATATATGTGAGTGGTACACAATCCAATGACATATAATAATGTTGAATAAAAATCCCAAGTCACTTACCCTTAGTTACTGGTCTACTCGTGTCCTAGATAGTAGTGGTAACAATGATGGCGCAAGGAATATGACACTAGTGAACAGTAAGGAAGGACTGGCAGGCAAGCTTCGGCGAGTCTCAGCAAAAACAGCAAAACTGGTCTGGCTGATAAGCTCAACAGAGCGCGTCGTGAGCTCAATGCACTAGTGGAAATCAACTTTTCTTTTTTTTTCTTTTATTTTTGTGACATTTTCTTAATTTCTAGGAGCATGAAAATAGGCACACCATGAAGTTATAGCTCAATCGTAGTTGATATGTGGCCTATGGAATTTTCTAAAACCACTATAAACAATGTGCAGAAACTTGTGAGCTTGAACAGACAATTTCGCAAGCCAAATTTCAGGATTTACATGTAAAATTTTCTCTTATCCGAAAAGTTAAAATTTGCCTGATTTCGAGTCCGTATGCAAAAGTTATGGCTGTTTGAAGTTTGGGCTTCCGACTAGGGTTTCCAGAGGGGATATAACCTAGTCTGTTTAGCGGTGGTATTGGGATATGGTGGCAGCGGAGTATGTAGGGTGTTTTGGTGATGCATGGTGATCTGAATGTGTGTTTATGATGGTGGAAACGACTCTTAAAGGATGAACCCTAACACACGGAGGAAAGGTGGTAGCTAGGGTTACAAAGGAAAACACACGACTAGACTAAAACACGCACTAAACCAGCAACAAGAACTTAAACTAGGACTCAAACTCAACACTACGGACTCTGAAAAGGATCACGCAAAGGCTAAACACGGTCTAGGTTAAGGTGACTAACGACTTTTTTTTTTTGGCTTTTCTGTAGACTCTAGGATAATTGCGAAAACTAAAACTAATCTAGGGTAAAGAAACTGAGCGAACCTGATAGTGAACCTAGAGCTTTGATACCACTTGATGTGGACTAGGTTTCCTGATCTTCCGAAAGGTTCTGATAACCAACGATTTGGGCGGAGTCGCGACACAAATCAATCCGGCTTCTTGAATGAACACGCTCTTGAGCCCCGCAATCGCAGCACCATATCTCCTCTGGTGTTTGTCGTCGCCGAATCAACCTGTTCGGCGGCGCTGTACCCGTCGAGTCGGAGTCGACGCCGTTCACGCCTGCGCAGCCACGCACCGAGGAGAAGCAGGAGCGCAGGAAAAGCAGGAGCAGCATTGCACGGTTTCCGAGGGGAAAAACCAATCCACCGAGAGCTTCTGTATGGCTGATTTTTCCCAGAGGCGAAATTGCTTCACACACACAAGCTTCTGTACCAGGAAGTTTCAGATCTACGCTACGTGCACACGAGAAGTGTACCAGGTTTCACGATTTTGCTAGGTTTACATCAATTTCTTACTAGCAAATTTAGGATTAAATCCCATGGCGAATTTGAAGTATGATCTACCGCTTATGGACCGAGACACAAGATTATCACTTTGGCAAGTGAAGATGCGAGCCATTCTTGCACAGCAAGACCTCGATGATGCGCTTTCTGGATTTGACAAGAGGACACAGGATTGGTCCGACGATGAGAAGAAAAGGGATCATAAGGCTATGTCATATATTCATCTTCATCTATCTAACAATATTTTGCAGGAGGTGCTTAAGGAGAAGACAACCGCTGTGGTTGAAGCTGGAACAGATATGCATGACTAATGATCTGACCAGTAAGATGCACCAGAAGCAAAAGTTATTTTTGCACAAGTTGCAAGATGATGAGTCCGTGAAGGACCATCTCTGCACTTT
Source organism: Oryza longistaminata (assembly GCA_009805545.1). NCBI lineage: Eukaryota > Viridiplantae > Streptophyta > Magnoliopsida > Poales > Poaceae > Oryza > Oryza longistaminata. The sequence continues at coordinate 32,519,958 of CM020180.1, read as the reverse complement.
CAAGGAAATTGTTGCTGACCTTGAGTCTATGGAGGTAAAGTATGATAAAGAGGATTTAGGCCATATTTTATTGTGTTCATTGCCTAGCTCATATGCAAACTTCAGGGATACTATACTTTATAGCCGTGATACTCTAACTTTGAAAGAAGTTTATGATGCTTTGCATGCCAAAGAAAAGATGAAGAAGATGGTACCCTCTGAAGGTTTAAATTCACAAGCAGAAGGCTTGGTTGTTCGGGGCAGACAACAGGAGAAGAACACAAACAACAAATCAAGAGATAAAAGCTCAAGTAGCTACCGTGGGAGATCAAAGTCTAGAGACAGGTATAAGTCATGCAAATACTGCAAGAGAGATGGACATGATATCTCTGAGTGTTGGAAGCTACAGGACAAAGACAAGAGAACCGGAAAATATATAACAAAAGGTAAGAAAGAAGAGAAAGGTAAAGCCGCAGTTGTTACCGATGAGAAGTCTGATGCAGTATTGCTTGTTGCTTATGCTGGTTGTGCACAAACTAGTGACCAATGGATTCTTGATACTGCATGCACCTATCACATGTGCCCGAATAGGGATTGGTTTGCCACCTGTGAAGCTGTGCAAGGTGGTACTGTTTTGATGGGTGATGATACACCATGTGAGGTTGCAGGTATTGGAACAGTTCAGATCAAGATGTTTGATGGCTGTATCAGAACATTGTCAGATGTGCGGTATATTCCAAATTTGAAGAGAAGTCTCATCTCCTTATGTACTCTTGATCGCAAAAGGTACAAATATTCTGGTGGAGACGGAATTTTGAAGGTAACTAAAGGCTCTCTTGTTGTGACGAAAGCTGATATTAAATCTGCCAACATGTACCATCTGCGAGGTACAACAATATTAGGTAATGTTGCTGCAGTTTCTGATTCATTATCTAATTATGATGCTACTAATCTTTGCCATATGCGTCTTGGGCATGAGTGAAATTGGTTTGGCAGAATTGAGCAGGCGAGGATTGCTAGATGGACAAAGCATCGGGAAGCTTAAATTTTGTGTGCATTGCATCTTTGGCAAGCATAAAAGGGTGAAGTTCAACACATCTACACATACTACTGATGGTATTCTTGATTATGTGCATTCTGATTTATCGGGGCCTGCTCGTTAGACATCTTTTTGGAGGTGCTCGTTACATGATGACTATCGTTGATGATTATTCGCAAAAAGTTTGGCCTTATTTCTTGAAGCACAAATATCAAGCTTTTGATGTGTTTAAAGAGTGGAAAACTATGGTTGAAAGACAAACTGAAAGGAAGGTGAAAATCCTTCGTACTGACAATGGGATGGAGTTCTATTCTAAAATATTTAAATCATATTGCAAGTCTGAAGACATTGTGCGTCACTACACCGTTCCTCACACACCTCAACAAAACGGCGTAGCTGAGCGTATGAACAGGACAATTATATTAAGGCCCGTTGTATGTGTCTAATGCAGGTTTGCCTAAACAATTTTCGGCGGAAGCCGTTTCCACTGACTGTTATCTTTATCAATCGATAACCCAGTTAATTGAAACGACCCACATATTCCACAACAGAAGTAGAATATAAGTCATAGCATATATCTTCATAAACATCGTTTACTCAGAGATATGCACATCAGAGTAGCATAGCAGAAACATCGCATTGGTTCCGGTTATTACATTACCATAGATACAGCTCAAGATAAGCCTCGAGCGATCCAAGCAAAATAATATAAAACCCCAAAAGCTCAGCAAATATACAGCACACTAGAAAATTCACAAGCACTGCTACATATATTACTACTACTCATATTAACGTTACTGCTACTACTACAAATACTACCGCTGCCACTGCTACTACCATCACACTACAACAACTATATGAACCATGCATATTATACACTAATTATCATAGTCAACTCAGCATCATCGTAGAGTCCTTCCTGGTTGTCATCCATAACGTGAGTTCCTTCACTTCCAGCCATATATTCTTCTTCAACAGATTCTAATGATTCAACATCTATATACAAGGAATTAACATAGGGGATGAGTACAAATGGTACTCAACAAGTCCATCAATAACAAGAAAATGTGTGAATGCAACTATCTCTAGAATCTAAGATTCTTCAATAATTCATAATGTTTTTTGACAAATATTTGTTGCAAAAATTCAAATTTTTTAATTATATTACACTAATGCATATAAAGTACCACAGGGTAGAATCTCCGATAGATCCCTTTCCTGCCGCGGTTCGCAGTTTCTACCCGAAACAGGGAATGACATATCATAATTCTAACACTCTGCAGAGGTGTGTCGCTGTACCCATAGACGCCTTAAACCTTTTAACGCCCGCGCTACACCGCCACCACACGCCAGCGCCTAAGCACACTTCATGGTGTATGCCGGCAAGGCTAAGTCACAGCTTTTCATCATCCCATCTGGCAATAATCTCTGCGGGTGATTCCGCAACAATGGCGAATCATCGGATCCCGCAACAACGGCGATCCACATCATCTAATCGGATTCCGCAACAACGGCAACCCTCATCGCTAGCCCACGCTCACGGATTCGCGGAAGTCCTTAGGCCCACAGGATAAAGCCATTAAGAAAGAACTACTAAACCAGCCTGCCCTATTCCAGGTCATATGGTCGACACGATCGCTACGGCGCTTGCATACCTTACAGCAGTTGTTAATTAACCTTACGATGTTAAGCATATACAGCTGAACCACACAACAACCAAGTTCAGACTGCCAATTATTAAGATCACCAAAGAATTGATCCACAGATTCACATGTCAATATTAACATTCAAAAATAAATTTCTGGTTTCTATGCAATGGTGAGAGATTATAGGTTGCAAATATTTGAAATAACTAAGCAATATGATCAAGAGATGGACTTGCCTGGATAGAAAACACCATGAATACCTCAGATTCAGTCGAAATGAATGATTCCTCAGGAACTCGAACTTCTGAAAAAAATACGGAAGTCCGAATAAGGACATATTCCGAACGCATAATTTACCACATGCAATGCATATGAATGATGTATTATGAATGGCAATATAATTGATTAGGTGCTGTTATATAATTTATTTTTGCTCTGCTCAGATTTTATTTTAGCACTAATGTCAAAAATTTAGAATCATTAATTTGTATGCTATATAAACTTGCTCACATTCTATTCTAAATCTAAATCTAATTTCCTGGAGACTATATATGATCAATTTAGTCCAGCCCACAAAAACAAAGCCCAACCAGCCCACTTTCTTTCTTCTCATCTTCTTCTCTCGTTATCTGACTTATCTCCTTCTCTCCCTCACGCCTTCTCTCCTGTGCCGCCATCCCCAACAGCGCCGTCAACACCGACGCTCTCCCTCAGGCCGGCTGCCACTCCCCACTCCGGCGATCTCCCTAGCAGCTGCCCCTGCAGTGATTTGATCTCCCTAGTTCCCACGAGCTCATATCCTGCTTTACCTCCATCCTCTACTACCACCTCTCCTCTCTCAAGTAATCTGAGCATTGCTGTCCTCCATGGCTATTGGTACTCAACTCCTGTGGTGGTCGCCGTGGAGATGGCCAATACCTCAATGGCAACTCCGGCAGCCAACACACCTCACGCCGTAAACTCCATATCCCTTTTCCCCCTTCTATTTTTCTGTTCTATTTCTCATAATGTCTCACAATAAAAGTATTGGTTGGATGTGTGCCACTGTAACCTTGTAATGCAAATGATATGGTCTCTAAATTCTTGATTTGTAAATAATCTGATTTCAATCATGATTATATGCCATGGATGATGCTTGCATGAATAAAAATCTGAAATTGCTAATGCGTGTGATCAGGAAATATAATATATACATTATTTACTCTTTCCTAAATCTTAAACTAGTTTACCTCTTTGTTGATTATTCCTCTTTTGCTTCTACTGCAGCTTCTATTGGTTGGTTGATTCTACTGAATCAGCGTCTCCTCCTTGAGCTGGGGTACCTGCTCCTAATGGAGCTGGAGCCCCTGCTCCACCTGATGTTGGGTGATTTTGCCCTCTTGTATTTTTCTTTTCTTCTCTAACTCTCTGGTTATGGTGGTTCTTCTTGCTAACTGGTTTTGGTCTTTACGAGGAAAACGAGGCTCGGTCAGGATGGAGTTCACACTGATATGTTTTTTGTCACAGGGACATGGTTGACTACTAGGTGACTCACCTACTAAGGTTTTACTGGTGGTCTCCCTGTTTGACACCTAAGCATGGTTTATTCGGTGGAGGCTCAGCATAATTTTTCACAGATTTGCAATTAAATAAAAATCTAGTGAAAAGTATGATATTTGTAACTTTTGCATTATAGTACCATAGACTTTAAAAATATGGAGATTACTTTGAGTTTAGGGACTGATTTTCAATTGCCCAAAAACTCAGAGTTTACCTAAGAAATAAATAGTTTTGGAAGCTACTGAGAGATGGCTAATGTTACTAATTTTGTGCCCTAAAATGGTTTGGTTGCAAAATATGTGACATCAAGCAACTCTAAATTTTCTCTTTTGCCTAAATCTTATATTTAAAATCTCCTAAAGCAATTAGGTGTGGTCACAGATCACACCAACATTTTTATTTAATTTTCATTATTTCTATTTTAGATGAATAATGTATGAGATGCGTTTGATGTATGCAACAACACTGTATAATGTATATGTGAAGAAATAAAGAATTTAATTATGTGTCTAATTTGTGTTTTCTACTGTGATATATGATTATGAATTGATCCTCTAACGCAAAAATCCAAGCCAATCGCGCGACACAACTGGTCGTTCAGCTCAACACAGTGAGCTTACTATAACTAGCTTGCCAACAGCGCGGTGAAGCAAATTAAAATTTTAGGGTCGTTATTATGCCATTGATAAGAAGACTCCAATTGAGGTATGGTTTGGTTCCCCAGCAAATTATTCAGACTTAAAAGTATTTGGCTGTACCGCTTATGCTCATGTTGATAATGGTAAATTGGAGCCTAGAGCTATTAAGTGCATTTTTCTTAGTTATCCGTCTGGTGTGAAAGGCTATAAGTTATGGTGTCCTGAAACTAAAAAGGTTGTGATTAGTAGAAACGTTGTCTTCCATGAATCAGTTATGTTACATGACAAACCTTCTACTAATGTTCCTGTTGAGAGTCAGGAGGAAGCAAGTGTGCAGGTGGAGCACTTGATCAGTTCAGGGCGCACCAGAAAAAGAAGATGTTGCTATTAACCAAGATGCACCTGTTATTGAAGATTCAGATTCTTCTATTGCTCAGCAGTCTCCAAAACATTCTATTGCAAAAGATAAGACCAAAAGAAATACTAAACCTCCACAATGATATATTGAAGAAGCGAACATAGTTGCTTATGCTTTGAGTGTGGTAGAAGAAATTGAAGGTAATGCAGAACCTTCTACATATTCTGAGGCTATTGTTTCTGATGATTACAATAGATGGATAACTGCTATGCATGATGAGATGAAGTCACTTGAAAAGAATCATACTTGGGAATTGGTGAAGTTGCCAAAGGAGAAGAAACCTATCCGTTGCAAGTGGATCTTCAAAAGAAAGGAAGGTATATCTCCAAGTGATGAGGCAAGATACAAAGCAAGGTTAGTTGCTAAACGTTATAGCCAGATTCCGGGTATTGATTTCAATGATGTCTTTTCCCCTGTTGTGAAGCATAGTTCAATTCGCACTTTACTCAGTATTGTTGCAATGCATGATTATGAACTAGAGCAAATGGATGTTAAGACTGCATTTTTACATGGGGAGTTAGAAGAGGACATTTATATGGAGCAAGCTGAAGGTTTTGTTGTTCCTGGAAAAGAGAACCTAGTATGTAGGTTGAAGAAATCTCTTTATGGGTTGAAGCAGTCACCTAGACAGTGGTATAAGAGATTTGACTCTTTCATGCTTTCTCAGAAGTTTAAAAGATCCAATTATGATAGCTGTGTTTATCTCAAAGTTGTTGATGGTTCAGCTATATATTTGCTTCTTTATGTTGATGATATGTTGATTGCTGCAAAAGACAAATCAGAGATAGCAAAGTTGAAGGCACAATTGAGTAGTGAGTTTGAGATGAAGGATTTGGGTGCAGCGAAGAAAATTCTCCGTATGGAAATTACTAGAGAAAGACATTCTGGCAAGTTATATCTTAGTCAGAAAGGCTATATTGAAAAAGTTCTTCGTCGTTTCAATATGCATGATGCAAAACCAGTGAGTACTCCTTTAGCTGCACATTTCAGATTATCTTCAGATTTATGTCCACAGTCAGATTATGATATTGAGTACATGTCTAGAGTTCCTTATTCAAGTGCAGTTGGTTCACTTATGTATGCCATGGTATGTTCTCGTCCTGACTTATCACATGCATTAAGTGTTGTCAGTAGATACATGGCTAATACTGGCAAAGAGCATTGGAAAACTGTTCAATGGATTTTCAGATACCTACGTGGTACATCTAGTGCTTGTTTGCAGTTTGGGAGATCTAGAGATGGACTTGTTGGTTATGTGGATTCAGATTTTGCTGGAGATTTGGATAGGAGAAGATCGCTCACAGGTTATGTTTTCACTATTGGAGGACGTGCTGTTAGTTGGAAGGCAAGTTTGCAAGCAATTATTGCCTTATCTACTACTGAAGCAGAGTATATGGCTATTTCTGAAGCTTGTAAAGAAGTTATTTGGCTTAGAGGTTTGTACACTGTGCTTTGTGGAGTTATGTCTTGCATTAATATATTTTGTGATAGTCAAAGTGCAATATGCCTTACAAAGGATCAGATGTTCCATGAGAGAACAAAACACATTGATGTAAGATATCACTTTATTCGAGGTGTGATTGCTGAAGGAGATGTCAAGGTATGTAAGATAAGTACTCATGATAACCCAGCTGATATGATGACAAAGCCAATTCCTGCTACTAAGTTTGAGCTTTGCTCAAGCTTGGTTGGTGTTACAGTATAGTCCTAGAGACTATTTGGCGCGCGGTGATTTTACCTAAATGAGGTTTTTTTTTTTGGTGATTGATGTTTTTATGCTACAAGAGGAAATTCTTCTCAAGGTGGAGATTGTTAAATATGTGATCCGAATTTTGGGCCCACGATATATTCGGATTAGTTTCCTAGTAGGAGTTCCTATTAGGTGTCTTTCTTTTATCCCCTATATATTCTCTTGTAAGCTGTACGGGATGGGGTGACGTTCCCATTGTTATTCCCCTACGTTTGTAAACAACTCCTCTATAGTGATCATTGCCGGTCGACGCCCATGGTTTTTTCCCGTAAGGGTTTTCCACGTAAAAATTCGTGTCTCTGTTGTGCATCTATTTTCATAATGAGAGAGAAGAGCAACGAGCTACAGATTTGTAGCCAGCTGCAGCGCGGACTCCAAAACGCAATGTGTGTATGACGGATATGACTATATATTAATAGTACAGTAAGCAACTATTGTATGCATTGGCCATTAGATTGGCTATAAATGAATTGGAGCTAGCAGCAGGCTGTACTATTAAACTTGCTCTTACCATGGCTGCTGCGGACCTCTTTCCTATTCACGAATAAAAGCTAATAATACGCACCTCTTTCCGATTTACTTGTGCGTGTGATTTTAATCTGGGTTGAGGATTATTATCTGTTGAGCAGAAACGATTTAACTATATATTGAGTAAGATATCAGCGGACTTAACACTGCTTAAAAAAGACTTTCCTCAACGAGACCTCATTTGGTTACACACGGATCATAACTGACCGCGTCTGCAAAAATCGACCTACATTTTCGTATACGGCTCCTTAAGAGACCCGCACACAAAAATAAATTTTCATAGACATGTCTCTTAACAGGCCTACAATCTATCTCTTACTCTTATCTTCTCATAACTTCCTCTCATCTCGTTCTCCCTTATCCTCTCTATTCCCCACGACAGCGCGCGACGGCGGGAGGGGAAGGGCGACGCGCTCAGGGAGCAGTGGCGGCAGGCGGAAGCTGTGGGCTCGGAAGAAGCGGCGGCGGCCGGTCGCTGCGGTGGCGGGTTTGGGAGCAGCGGCGAGCAGCTCGGCATGGGAGGGCGCCCGCACATGGGAGGCGGCGAGGGGTGACGGCAACCGGCCTCGACCTAGATCCGGCGACGGCGCAACGGTGGGGAGGGCGGTGGATCCAGCGATGGGAGCGTGCGGACCCGGTGACGACGAGGACGACAGCGACGAGGGTGGCGGCTCTGGCTTCTAGGGTTAGGGTTTCGGATTTTTTTTGGTTTTTTATTTTTGCGTGCGGCGACAAAAATAGCAATTTTCCCAGACCCTTTGGCGCATGAGGATAGCCCTACCGCACATGAAATCCTGTTTCGGACCGCACGGAAAAATAGTTTTTGTAGTAGTGTAACGAGCATGACATTATAAGGCTTTTACGGTTATATATATAGGAAAACATAGGGTACACAAATAGTATATATATAGTAATCTTAGTATTTGCACAAGATCTTTCATACTTGAACCTTTTTTCCTTTTTGCAAATTTCAAATTTGTACCTTAAGGTTTGCAATGTTTAAAAAGTGGTCGCTACATTTAGTTTATACTGTAATTTTAGCAAATTTTATATGTGTATTTAAATTTGCGGTGTTATAATACTTGGACGGTGAAATAGGCACGTACACCCCGCGAAAAATTTCTGGAGCCACCCGTGCTGGAAAGAGGAGGGAGATAACAACAACATGATGGAAGGGAGATCTAGAGACAGGTTCAGAAGGTCTCAACGGCCGCTTAGGGCTGACTATGACATAGACTACCAGTTCACAGATGAAACGCATCGTTTATTCACAAGTTTATCCAAATCGCTTATTATTTAATAAAAAAATATTTGTAAGTATATAACTATATATCGGTTTTTTAACTACTTAAAAGCAAATTCTGTAAAATAAACTACGATAAAAAACCAAATTTAAAATTAAGTTCAAGAATTCAAATTTTAACTAACAAGCGTAAACATAGGCAAATAATTTGGCCCACAGTATCATTGTCAGTTTACATTAAACCCGTAATTGACATTTTTGTATTAAACCAGTACGGGTATTATTTTTTTTTTGTTTTTAAATAAATGGACAATGATGAAAGGGCTTAGATGGTGTATCTGTGCTAGTATCTCGGTTTGACCCGACACCGTTGACCGTTTCACTGCTGGTTTATTACGTGTAAACAGACAAACTTTAATTTGATGTCAGATTGTTTCATGCATTTTAATTTGGTGCCCACCACCCTGTTTGCTCTAAGGCCTCTCACGGTGCAAGCTATGGGGCCCGTACCCCCAGCCCAAAAAGTTGGTCCTAAGACACCCACCCCACAGTGCAAGCACCCATATATGTATGGCTTATTCGGATATAGGCACTGGTAAAGGGTACCAAGCCCACAGTGGGCATGACCCTAGCTTCCGGACCGGTGGAGCGAACGAAAATTTATTTCCTCCACTTACCCCTTCCAGCCCTTCCTCTCTCGCGCGAGACTTCTCCTCTCCTCGAGTACTACTCTTCTCCTCTCACGCCGGGAGGCGACGGCGCCAGCAGTTGCCGCCTCGTCATCGTGGTGGCGGCGCCGCTGCCTCGCCTCCTTCCCCTCCCTCTCTATCCCTCGCCGTGCCTCCTTCTCCTCCCTCGCCGCGACGCCGACGGGAAGCCACTGCGAGGAGGCGTCCCCGGCGGCGGCGGTTGGCGTGGTGGCGGAGGCTCGACCGGGGGACGCCTCCCCGCGGCGACCCTCGCCGAGGGAGACCTCGAGCAAGCCGCCGCCGCCGCGAGGAGGAGCGGGTGGGCTAGTGTCGCGCCCCGAAAAATTGCCTTTTCCCGAACGCTAGTGTATTAATCCCAGTCCCAGGAAAAGCCGGGGTACACCAAACAAACATGATACAAAAGGCACCATCTTTATTATGTCGATAATATTTACATTATTACAAATGCACTTCAGGCCTGACAATAAAAAAATAACAGCAGCGGACTAGCGGGCCTACGGCTCCATCTTCACAGGCGCTCAACTGGGGTATAAGCCAGGACTCCACCTAAGACTTCTTCTCCAAAGCTTCATTTACTGAAGGGGGAAAGATTGAGCAAGAATGAGAACAACCACAGTACTCAGCAAGTCACACCGGAAGATGCATGATAATGCAAGGGGTACAAGGAGTAATAATAATAGGGTTGGGTTTTGCAGTAAAGAACATTTAAAAGACACTTAGTTGCCTCAAAGCTATTTTGTAAACACGATCCTAGAGCTACACAACATTATTAATCAAGCGTGAACCCTCGCAAACCTGCCTTAACCCAGGCCTACGATGATTCGGACCGAACTAGCAACCCGACCTGGGTCCCAGCTCGTCCCAAGCAAACCCAGGCCAACCATTCATATTTTTAGTTGTTAAGCAAATTTTAAGGATTAAACCACTAACTTGGGTACATGATAGGCTTGCCATATCCGAGGGCACGGCTATTCGAATAGATTATACTCTGATCAGAGGTGTACATCTTTACCCACAAGAAACGCCTTTACTCTGCATTCCATTGCAATTGGAACCCATCATAAAAACGTGACATAACCCTTTACCCATCCTAGCCGTGAACAAAAGCACCGACCCAACCCTGCCTACGGCCGGTATCCCGGGACAGGCAGGCAAGGATTGAGCCCCTAGCAACAGGATCTAGACCGGGTGCGCCACACACATAGGGGTGAGACCACCGTGTACTAGTCTAGTGCCATGGCATCTCGACTAACGGCACCGACCCGTGTAGCCTTTATTTGCCTAGACATCTCGATTACCGAGCCGCAGCTCGTGTAGCCTTCATTTGCCTCAGAGACATCCATCGTCGCAACGACTTCATCCATCTCTATCCATGTCCTTTTGTTCAAGACTAGACTGAGCACCGAGTTAAGCCTTATCCATTAGACATGTGGTTAGTACGGTAGTGCTTTGCAACAGAGGCCGAAGACTGGTCCTTATAGTGGCTGAGGTGCTACTAGCAAAACCCTGCACCTCGAGCCTAGCCTAAAACCATTTTGGGAGTTTGAATAGAGGGGGGAGGTGTGTGTTCAATTCCATCACAAGCCAACCATTCCACAGTGTCCAAATGATATGAGAACTCCTAAGTCTAAAGTTATAAAACACCTAGTGTTGCCTAATTAATCAGCGAAGCATGTACCTAAATTCATACTAGTGGAACCGTTAATAGAGTACCCACTAGTTGGGGTTTTGTTTATCCTAGGGTGAACAAGGTAATAATAACAATAGCAATAATAATAAGGTCATAACAAAGGTAAATAGGCATGGCTAAATAAAACAGTGAATACGCGGGAATTTAAGTAAAGCGGTAATGCAATAATTTAATCAAAATAATTTTATAAACTGGGATTCAATATGCTCAAGGGTGATGCGACTTGCCTTGCTCAGAGAGAACGGCCTTCCAAACCTTCGGCGACGACCAGGAACCACGCTTCTGGAACCTCCGGAACGACAGGAGCTACGCGAAGCACACAAGCAAAGCTAAACCCTATAAAGAAGCCATAACAATACATAAAAAGAAAGCACAGGGTTCTTTAGTGTTATAACAAACAGTAGGAGACTTGAACGGGGTCGATTCAGAGTTCGTATGACCAATGCATGTCATCCGAAGTTTAATGCTGTTATATGGAGATTTGCGGATTATTATAATTAGGTTTTGCAACTATTAAACATGTGTAAGCACTAACCTAGAAAAGACAGGAAGGCTGCGCTTGTTGACATGAGAACTCCACATGTCAACCTAAAGGACCACAGTAGACGCGAGTACACAGAGACGGCCCCACGGGTCGACGGAAGTGGACCCGTGTGTCAACCGAGGCGAGTAGCCGACAAGCGGACTCCATTAGACACCACGCGCGGGCTGCACACGTGAAACCACGCGCTACCGAGCGGGCACACTAACACGGTCACCAGACGCACACACGACGACTATACCGACACCGGTACTCGGGTACCGGGGCCGACAACCGCACAACGGGCACGGGCGAACCGAAAGGATGAGGACGGGGCAGCGAGGGAGGGGGATCCTTACCACCACGCAACGAGGCGTGGGAACGGAGACGGCTCGGGGACGACGGAAGCGAACGACTTCGGCGGCGATCCGTGCACGAAAGGCGAGACGGCGGCCGGCACGAGGCTTGACGAGAGCGCTTGCCGAGGACGAAGACGACGACGGGGCTGCAGCGGCTCCGTTGACGAACCCAGGCGGCGACAGCAATCGGCTTGATGGGAGAACGACGCCACGACGACCGGAACGACGGGAGGACGACGACCGGCCGGGCGAGGAGGCGATGAGGGCAGCCGAGCGATGCGAACGGATGCGAGGACGGCGTGGAACACGCCGCTGTGATGACGACGATGGTGGTGGCACAGCGAGACGATGTGCCAGGCGACCGACGGAACGTCGACGTCGAGGACGAACGGTGACGACGACGACGGACAGCGGAGGGGTTCGGATGGAGGGAAGGCGATGCAGAGGACGACGTCGTCCCGGCTCGCTGCTGCGATGCCGGAGGTGGTGGTGGCGCGGCCGACGGCGCACGGGTGGAGGAAGGGCCGACGCGGGAAATTCCGGCGAGGTGGATGTAGAGGCCGGCGCGGCACGGCGGTGTTCCGGCAAAACGAGGAGTGGCACCGAGGAAGAGAAGGAGGAGGCGGGGAGAGGTGGTGTCACGCGGGGCTCGGGAAGGGGCTAAAACGATTAGAACGGAGCGAGGGAGTTCCCATTTTATAGGATGGGGGAGGGAGCGGGCACGGGAGTGGTGGAACGGGCGCGGAAAAGGCAGCCGGCGGCCATGGAAGGGTGGCCGTGGTTGGCGCAGCGCGTTCCGAGGAGGGAGGGCGCCACTCAAGGGGGAAATTAGGGGGAAAGAGGAGGGAAGGAAAGGGGGTTAATTCCCTCTAATCAATTTTGGAATCCAATGATTAAATCGGACGGATTTGAGGGAGGAAAGGAGCTAGGGTTCACGGGAGAGAGTGAGGAGGCCGGGAGGCTGGTGGAAGGAGAGACGACCACTGCGCGTGGGCCCACGCAGGCACGCCGTCAGCGCACGCACGTGCGCGCACGGGCGGAGGGCGCCGCTCGGCTTGGGCCCGGAGGCGGCCCAGGCGGGAGGAGCCGGGAGAAGGTGGGTCCGGAGGAGAAGAGGAAGGAAGGGAATGGGCAAAAAAGGGCACAAGCTGAGAAGGAGGATTTATTTTAGGTTTTTTCTTTTAATAAATTTTGTTAATTGTTGTTGTTGCTTAATAAATATTTTCCGGTGCTCTAAAATTTCAAGTAAAATTTGAGGGCTCCTTTTAGACCAAGGAGAATTTAACAAAAATTCTCCGGGCCACATTCGAATTTTTCTTGTATTATTTTAGTGTTTACAATTTCTTTTTCGAATTTTAATTAATTCTATTATTCCTTTTTAGAGAATGATTTTTATTTCGGGATGAATTTATCACGGGCGTGACAGCTGTGCCGGCGGCGGATCTGGCGGTCGCGGCGCTCGTCGGCGGAGAAGGAGCGGCGAGCGATTTCGAGTGGCGGCGAGGAGGAGGAGGAGGAGTCCCTGGAGAAGACGAACGCGCTACGGTTCCCCTCCCCAAGAAGAGGCACGGCGGAGGCGGTGTGGTAGAAGAGGCGGCGTGGCCTCCTCCTCGCCTCCCACACCGCGGCGGCGCGGCCTCCTCCCTGTCGACCGCGCCGCTGATCCTGACCCCGCTGGCGCCGCCGCAGTCAGCTCCGTCATCGATCGACGCGGCGGCGGACGGATCCGCCTTTCCCGACGGCGGGGGCGGCGAGGGCGGCTGGAACAGACGGCGGCGAGGACGAAGCGGGTGCGGGAACAGTGGACTCTTGTGTGATTCCTCTTTGTGTTCTTGTGTGATTCCTCTCCTCTTTGTGTTCTTGTGTGATTTCTCTCGTGTTCTTGTGTGATTCCTCTCGTGTTCTTGTGTGATTGGCAACGAAATCGGTGGCGGGAGGAGGGGATTTGGGCGCGACTTCTTGCTGATTTTTCGAAGGCGAATAGGAGATTTCGCCAGGGGAATCTTGCGCAAGAGCACCGGGCGGCGAGGGAACGACTCCCACAGCGCACACGCCTCACGTCGATTCCTCCGCGCGTCCCCTTTACCAGGCGAGGTTTTGCGCCCCCTAGTTTAGGCACGAGCGCCCTAGCTGAGACGCGGGTCTGAGCGACACAGCAGCAAAAATCTGATGTGGCGCGACTAAGGCACAGTCCAGGTCAACGCCCATTCGCATTTAATTTGATCTAAGTGTCCCTACTACATCATCATTCGCATTTAATTTGCTCTAAGTGTCCCAACTACATCATCATTCGCATTTAATCCAACTATACCTACCCACAGCCAACTCTATATTAACGATTTCCTACACTACTGCACTATGCATCACGGTCACCCCCCTTATGATTGTCTCTTGAAAGTTTGTTGTACCTCCACATGCCATCCCTTTTTCAAAGTATGTTATATTACATTATACTTCTGACAAATTTGTATTGTGTGCAAGAAGATGACGTTTGTTTGGCTCTTGAAACTGGGTAGAAGTTCAAATAAAAAACTTGGATATAATCTTTTGATATGACTAATATCAGCACATAAAACACGTGAATGTACATATACATGATATTACAAATTAAATTTAAATTATTCTAGCAGGCACTGGCTTACCGCCCAGTGGCTCCATAGAGAGTTATGTATCTTCATGGGGCATATTCAGGGTGTGTTTATAGTTCTTTGGGTGTAAAGTTTTCGAAGTATACGGACGTACATTTGAAGTATTAAATGTAGACTAATAACAAAACAAATTACAGATTCCGCCTGTAAACTGCGAGATGAATTTATTAAGCCTAGTTAATCCGTCGTTAGCAAACGTTTAGTGTAGCATCACATTGTCAAATCATGGCGTAATTAGGCTCAAAAAGATTCGTCTCGCAATTTACATGCAAACTGTACAATTAGTTTTTTTCCCACATATAATACTCCTTACATGTGTCTAAACATTTGATGCGATATTTTTGACCAAAATTTGTTGGGATCTAAACCAGGCCTCGGTACAATTTCCCTTCGACCGCTTCAGTAAACAGCCTGTAAGTAGGACTATCGAAGAATAGTGACCCCACTTCACATGCATCTCACAACTAAATTACATGAAGGATGCACATGTACACACACGACCATGAATAAGCAACATAACTAATACTCCCTCCGTCTTATAATATAAGGGATTTTGAGTTTTTACCTGCAACGTTTGACCACTCGTCTTATTCAAAAATTTTTGAAATTATTATTTATTTTATTTGTGACTTACTTTATTATCTACAGTACTTTAAGCATAACTTTTCGTTTTTATATTTGCAAAAAAAAATTGAATAAGACGAGTGATCAAATATTACAAGTAAAAACTCAAAATCCCTTATATTGTGGGACGGAGGGAGTATTAATTATAGATTAAATGCTTGGATTGTAAGATAATGTACGCAAGTACGCAACATTGTTGTGTGAAGGCATGTTAACATCATGAAAATACTCACCTAGCACCTTTAAACAAATCAACGCATGTAGTCCTACCCAAGTGGTTGCATCAAAATACTAAATTATTAAATTATTATGTTCTTTCACTTGTGGAGAACGGATCTTTTACACCGGTTTATAATCCTCTTTAGTACTGATTCTAGCAACCGTGACCAATAAATCGAGACTAAAGATCTCGATCTTTAGTACCGGTTGAAATAACCGGTACTAAATATACATACAGGTTGAAGAAAATGTGTAGGGGATATGGAATTCGAACTGAAAAAAATATGTAGGGCATATTAGTATTGGTTGGTGTTACCAACCGGTACTAAATATAGCACCAACCAAGATTAATATGCTTTTGAGACTTGGACTTGGACTTTTAGAACCAGTACTAAAAATCTAACAGGTACTAAAAAATTTTGGATACTATGATAAAAGATCCGTTCTCCACTAGCCCTTGCATTATTATGTTCTTGTGGTAGAACACAATAACTAATCAAGTTGTTGTATTTACATTTAATCATCGCATTTTTGTGATACAATTCAACAACCTGGTAAGTTGTAGTACCAATAGTATAATTTACTCTATTCTGATCCTTCCAGCCTCAATTGGAAATTGATGACTAGAGAGATCTTGCGTGAAACCATACGTGAATGAAAGTTCCCCTTGTGACAGTTAATTTATTATCAAGAGCAGTACACACAACATGCAGAATATTTACATATATATTCCTTTCAGGAACACTCCATCTTTATTATTTATATACATGTGAGTAGTACATTTCTTGCCCAAGTGGCTGAATGTTATATGTTTTTCACCCTTTCTTCCAAATAAAAGTTCCAATTAATTCATTGTCAACCATTATCACAAGCATGGTTACAGTGTACCTATCCCTCTACTCAACTTGGTAAGGTTATCCCCCAGCTGACGGAAATCATGGTTATAATATAATGTTATTTTATTTCCATGCGGGACACGTGTGATAGCGCTATCAACTATCCATATCACTGCCATGATATATACTAGAAAAGAAACGCGGCAAAGCCGCGTAATGGCCTAGCTAATAGGAAATATCAATGAGACAACCTGTACAACGTTTTAACGGGTCAGTTATGTAAAGTTTTGATTCTTCGAGGAGAAAACTGAGAATGTGTGTTTTAATTTATTAGCATCCAGATCAATTCCTTCTCAGCATCTCTCGTTCGTTATGATCAACCATCACATGCATCGCTATCCGCTTCTATTTCCATCCTCACCCCTGTCCTCTTCGGCTTTCATTCGACACCATCGGCCGTCTCACCAAGTACTAGGCCCTCCTCCTTGAGGCCGCATCGCTACCACAGAATAGGAAGGCTGAGTCATCATTGTCCCTCCCTAGTTTAAATAGGATGATTGTTTTGGCTCTCTTACCTATAGCTATTATTTTAGCCTAGAGATGGCAATGGGGCTCCGATCACCGTTTCCCCGCGGTGAATTCACCTATAAGGTGACGGGGATGGTTAATATGTATTCACCATGGGGAATAAAATGGTTACAAACCTCTCACCATCGGGGATGATGGGGGCGGGGACGGTGAACCATTCCCCATCCCCGCTCCCCACGGTAACCCGACTTTACTTTACAGAGGACTAAATCTAGACTTTTTAGACGTGTTGGCCCATAATAATGAAGCCCATTTAACACGAATATATAAAAGCTAACCCTAAATTAACAGGTCAAACTCCAAATCCTCCACCCAAAATCCCAAATCTCCATCCTTAGATCCACACCGCCGCACGGCCACACACCCGTCAGCTCGTGCCAACCACTACCGCCGTCCGCCAGTCCGCTGGGACCCAGGAGCCAGGCGTGCCACCATGCATCTCCAGTTCGCCAGCCACCAGGCGCGCCACCGCTCGCAGCCTTCTCTCGTGCGGCGCGGGCGTCCGTCAGGAGCCTCCGGGAGACGCTATGGACTGAAGCCGTTGTGACCGGCAGCCTCCGTCGACGTGCCGTTGGCAAACACCATCGCCGGGAGCCACCGGCAGCCTCCATCGACGCGCCGCCGGGCGCGGCGCTTGCAGCCGTCCTTCACCGGAGCCACCGGCAGCCTCTCGTCGATGGCTCGACACGGCGCCAGGCGCGGCGCCTGCAGCCGTCTTCACCGGGAGCCGCCGTCGCCACGCCGCCGGGAGCCACCATCGACGTCCGCCAGCGCCCTCCTTGTCACTCGCCCAAAGCCCCAACGCCGTCAGCCGCCAGCACGCCATCCGCCGACATGGGGACGGGTTCACCACGGGGAAAAAATCACCGCGTGGTGATTGGGCTGGAGAAATTGTAGCCCCATCGTGGTTGACGGGGTCGGGGATGGTGAATTTTTTCACCGCGTAACGGGGACGCGGGTGTGACCCCGACGGTGAATTCACCATTGCCATCTCTATTCTAGCCCAACGGCGAAAACTCAAGAAAATGGTGCCCTTTCTACTATTAAATCAACGGTTTGCCAGCTTAAATAAAAGAAAACTTGATGCCCCCCATAGATCACTCCACAGGAACATTAGATTTCTAGAAGGGTTGTAATATGATATTGGGATGTCAATTTCTATTCCTATAATTAGTTGATTTCCATCGTTACATTGCTCTTGTATAAATTAATGATGTATATTTTATCTTAGTTGATTGTAGTATATCTCTATAAATATCGCAATACACCCTTTAGAGGTGCAACAATTGCAGGAGCTAGTGCCGACCACGACATTATGGAGGAAGGCTCGAGTTGCTGGTGGAGTTGATGATGATGGATCTGAGCCACTGGTTGAAGCGAGATGGCAGTAGGCAAGCGATTTGGGCGAGTGACAGCGCCGATGTTGGAAGTGGATGGCATGGCGGATGGATTTGGGTGAGCGATCGATAGTGCTGGTGATGGTGATAGATCTAGAGCTACTGAGAGTTGGAGAGATCGATAGCTAGCTGGATTGATTGTTGTGTGTGTGGAGTAGGAGTAGTAACATTCTCCTTTATTAGTGCCGTATGCATGAAGGGGATAGTAAATAGTCACTTCTTTTAAGTATACAAAGGTTACCTTTTCATTTTCTTTAGGTAACTTTTTACTTTTCTAGAGAATTCAGGGACCAACTAATATATTTAGGCTTTTTCCCTACTAGAGCATTCATAGATATAGTACATTAGAGCATCTCCCTGGACACATGGCAAATTGGAGGGGACTTTGCCTTATTTCTAAGATCGCCACGTGGCCCATAGGATGCAAGATCTTGGACCCTGCATTAGGTCTTAAGATTGGTTGGATGAAATTCTTTAAAAAGAAAAAGAAATTACTACCAAAAACAATAGCAAACAATAGCTAGCACTATGGATATGTGTGGTGTCGTCGTGCATCCTCTACTGGCGTTAAATCCTGGTGCACGCAATAAAAAACATCTGGGTTTACTTATACATTATTTTAGTGAGATTAATTA
Source organism: Oryza longistaminata (assembly GCA_009805545.1). Classification (NCBI taxonomy): domain Eukaryota; kingdom Viridiplantae; phylum Streptophyta; class Magnoliopsida; order Poales; family Poaceae; genus Oryza; species Oryza longistaminata. The sequence continues at coordinate 32,500,952 of CM020180.1, read as the reverse complement.
GAACATGTAGGCTTCTAGCAACTACATCTTTTCGAAATCTCCGTCTCCCCAAACAATTTAGATTATTGTCTATATTATGAGAATCTTTAATTATAAAAGTCTCGAACATACCTAACACAATTTGTTCCAAAATATAAGTATTTCTACACTGTTTAGCAAGAAATAAGGTTGAGAATATACTCCTTGTTGGTCGCAATCATTAGTCAAATTGTAAACTAAATTGCTTAGTTTCCCTTCCAAAGCTTTTGATTTGTTCAAAATGTATAGATTTTCATGAATAAGAAAAAACACATAAGTTATACTGTGGTATAAATTTCAAATGTTAGAAATGCTTTTATATTATAGAATTAAGGCAGGTAAAACAATAATTTGAGAAACCCAGCATTTTCAAAATCCCACCATCTAATGCTCAGAACACAACTATCGGAGCAAGAGATCCTCTAACAGGAAGGAAAAATACGCTACCTTGACTGTTTGGCCAAGGTGCGAGCTCCAAGCTCATGTTCCGCTCAGGGGCGGATTCACCGTTGGGGCTCGTTGGGGCTAGGCCCAGCTCCATCCCAGCAGAACCCACTGCCCTGCATGCAGAGCTGCAGCTGCACAGCTTCGGGAGAGGAGTAGCGTGAAGCAAAAGGGCAGAACAACCAGGTCGCAAGGAAGAAGGATCAAACAAGAACAACATGTCATGGTCCATGGGTGATTAGTGGACTAATTGGCTGCTAGGCCTTCTTATTAAGTTATTAGTTTTTGCTTCTTTTTTTTTTTTGCCTACTTTAATGGATGGAACGATCATGGGATTAGGGAAGCGAGCGGTTTTTACTCCAAAGTAATCCAACAATTATCAACAATTGTGTTATTGAAATTTGTGGTTGTGCCTTTGTAGTATTATGTCTTCCATGAAGGGAAGCATTTTCATCCTCGGGGAATATCCTCTAGTTTTCTACATGTGATCTAAATAATCATAAAAAAATTAATTAATAATAAATATATCGCTCCACAAACATGCAAGTTAAAATATAAATTTTATAGGTTATAAAAAACAAATATAGTTGCGAATGTACGATAACTCTTTTCAATTTAATTTGTTTTTTTTTGCAACTTGTAGAGTCAAATTTGGCACTCTATGTTTGTGGAGTGATATATTTCATATCAATCCATGTTGTCATTTTTTTTTTCAAATTCTCATCGTACTTCATAAAAACACGTTAGGAATGAGCACCCCTATATTTTCGTTCTAGATTCGCCACTGGTTCCGCTCATGCTCCAAGCTCCAAGCTTTGAATGATGAAGATTACAAATGTGGATCTCGAATTGTTTTAAGTGGGAGAGGATGAACATTTCTTTACTGTTTAGGAGTGAGTCCAACCCTATATCGGTGGCATGGATCCTCCTTTTATACGTGAAGTCCACAATGCACACTAGTACATAATTCATTTTCCTGGGAAGGCACCCTAATAGATTGCAGACGGGCCATAAGTCTCCACGTCTACAAAAATTGATCCTCATTTTCGCATACGGCTCCTTAAGAAACCTGCACACAAAAATCAAGTTTTCCGAACGGACCACCTAAAACGTCCGCCTACGGGCCTCATAACTCACCCGCAAGCGGAAATACTCCTCCTCTATTTTTTACTCCCCTCCCACCTCACTCTCTCCCGGCCTCTCCTCTCCTCCCTCTTTTCCTCCACTCCACTCCTCTCCCGGCCTCTCCTCTCCTCTTTTCTCCTCTACCGGCGGCGACAGCAGGCGGCAGCGGGCATCGACGATGGTGACAGCGACTGACATGAGGCAAAGGCACGGCGGCCCCCTCCGGCGGTGGAGGTGCGGGATCCTGCGGGCGGCAGCCAACCCCCGATGGATCCAGCGGCAGCGGCCGTCCCCACACGGATCCGGCAGCTGACCGCCCTCCTCGCACGCGGGATCCGGCTTGCCTCCCCTCCCCTTCCTTCCCTCCCCTTGCAGATCCGAAGGACGGGAGGGGCGTCTTCGGCCGGCGACCACGGGGACGATGGTGATGGGCCTTGAGCATGGCGGCGACGACGATGACGGTGGGCGGTGCAGCTGGAGGGGAGGGTGGCGTCGGCGGTGGTAGGGAGGCATGGGGGCAACGGATACGGGAGCGGGCGGCGACGGCGACCACCAGGAGGGCGGCGGTTGCGACGACGACGGCTAGGGTTAGGGTTTTGGATTTTTGGATTTTATTTTTTTCGAATTTAAATTTTTTGCGTGCGGGCGACATAACCACCCGCACGCAAAAATCATAATTTCGTGTGCGGGTGCGCCACCTGCACGCAAAAATCACGATTTTTGCGTACCCCTGAGTGTGTGCGGGCCACCCACCCACATGTCAAAACCGGTTTTGATCGCATGTGAAAAACTTTCTCATAGTAGTGGCATATGCATACATACAAGAGTGATGAGCCCACCCCCAGAGAGGTTGGTGTGCTTGGTCTTCTCGCTCTCCCTCCAAGCAGACCGATCGGATGAAACGGTTACACCTACTAGCTAACATGTTGAGTAGGGCAGCTGAACTCTTCATCCTAGTTATCAATGGGCCCACCCGTCAGCCACCGAACTGGTAGGGTGGGGGGGGCTTGGATGAGTGTTCAGGGCGCGCCGTGTCGCGCACCTTTTTCTCTGTGGCGACGCGGGAACGCTAGAGGTGGCATGCACAACCACGTCCTCCACTTCGCTCGTGATCTATCCACAGGATATGTATCACCCCACAATTAATGCCGATTGATGAGGTAAAATAGCGCATAGGACCGGATCAAATCTCCCTAATAAAATAGATTCCCCTGAGAAGACCTCATGTCGTGGGGCTTTGGCACACCTGCCGCAGGCGTACGGGCCCTGAGGTGCGGTAAACCTGCTCCTAGACTGCTGCTACCCTAGGGTTACTTGAGGCCCTACGCCATTTCGCATTTTGTCCCTGATGGTTCGGATGACACCCTGAGTATTCGATGGAACAGGGACCCTCATTTCCACTTCTTTGACATCAACCTTTCCCATGTAGGACACAAAGCATGTGTACTTAGGTAACCCTTATGGCTGAGTGGATATAGTGTGGTCTGTGAAATACACTACTACATAAATGATTTTTTACATACACTCCCTTTATTTCTACAAATGAACTTAAAAAAGATCTACCTGCAAAAATATACTAGGGTGTCACCGCATCGGCCACCTGTTCCGCTCTTTTTTTCTCCTCGATCATGCCTCCTGGTCCCAAACCCATCCCACCACCCACCTTATTCTCTCCTCCTTCTCTACTCTTCCTCTCATTTTTTCTCTTGTCCTCCTTCCTCCTCTCCATGTCTCCAGCCAGCCTCTAAACATCCACTTCCACTCCTCTCAGCTCTCTTTCTCACAACACACCACCGCCTCCTCCTCTCACCGCACAACAGCAGACATGAGGCGGCCGGATCAGCACGCGTGTTAGGGGAGGTGGCTAGATTCGGCTCACGAGGTGATGGAGGCGATGACAGATTCGGCGTGCGATGGTGGAGGTGATAGTGGCTTCGATGGTAGCTGGAAGGAGGTAGCGAGGGGGCGGCGTTAGGAGGCTGATGGACTTCAGCTAGCGCAGTCTTGGCACATGTTGGGGTGTGGCCTCGCGACAGCCGGATCTAATGGCGGCGGTCTCGGGATGGGTGGAAACATTGGTGCAGCCATTGGAGCCGTGGATCAGGAAGCGACGGCTAAGGGAGGAGTGGATCCATTGATGGTGGAGGTGGTGGAGCCGAGGGACACGACAACAACAATCTCGATCGCATGATGATGTCATCGGCCTATAACACGTGACGATGGCGGTTCACTACGGCGGTGGCCTCACGATTACATTGCTAGGGTTTTGGATTTGTTTTGTTTTCTTTGAAAGTCTTTGCAATCGGATGTCCTAACCTTAGCCACTTGCAAAAATGGGTTTTTGCATGTGGCCTCCTTAGGACATCTATCTGCAAAAATGTACATTGGTGTGAGGTTATGGTGCCCGCACATGAAAATATCGATTTTCACATGCACCTAGAGCCATCCTGCTCCCCGTGAAAATGGGCTTTGGTTGTTTGTGTAGATAATTTCTGTAGCAGTGCTAGTGGGGGATCCGAGCGTGCGCGTACGCGCCAGCAATTTAGCTGGTGCGCGCTAGCTTGGTCCCGTCCCCGCGTGCCCTTTTTTTTCCTTTTTACGCACTTTTTTTCCCGATCTTGGCTCCTCCGACGCGTTTTTCTTTTTTTCCGTTTCTTCCCAATTTTTTTCAATCTTTTGTATACCTCTTTACAAATGTAGAATTGAAAGTTTTTAATTTCAACTTGTATTCCGTTTCTTCCCAATTTTTTTCAATCTTTCGTATACCTCTTTACAAATGTAGAATTGAAAGTTTTTAATTTCAACTTGTAAGTTTTCAAATTTGAGTTGAAGGTTTTCAAATTTGAGTTGAAGGTTTTCAAGTCTAGGTTGAAAGTTTTCAAACCTAGATTGAAAGTTTTAAATTTGGGATGAATTTTTTCGAATTTGAGATGAAAAGTTGAAAGTTATCAAAATTTGACTTCAAAATTATTCAGATTTCGAGTTGAAAGTTTTTAAATTTGACTTGAAAGTTTCAAATATGGATTGAAAGTTTTCAATTTGAGTTGAAAGTTTTTTTAAATTTTAGATGAAAAGTTGAAAGTCTTCAGATTTTAACTTCAAAAAATTCAAATTTTAAGTTGAAAGTTTTCAAAGTTTGACTTCAAAGTTTAAATTTGGATCGAAAGTTTTTAAATTTGAATCGAAAGTTTTTAAATATTGAGTTGAAAGTTTAAAATTTTAGGTATGACTATTATTTTTTTTAATAGAGAGTTTTAAATTTTATTATTATATATATTTAAAACAGGAAACAATGTTTGTGAAAAGAAAAGAATGAAAAAAGAAGGTTATCTTGCCGTGACTTTTGGAAACAAAATTCATCGTTTTTTCTCCACATTCGCACGGGCAGCAATTCGCCTGAAAAAAAAAAGAAAAAAGCGCTCCGAAAAAAGAAGGATAGCCATAGGCTGAGTGCTGAGCTGTGGGCAGCGTGCGAGGGCATTCAGAAACGCTCGCGACTTGAGTTTACCTGAGTGCTAGCATATGTGTGTATGTTTTGTGTAAACTGGGAATAATGGATTATTACCTTAAACTAATCCGACTAGGCGATGATCAATAATGCACCATACTGAACAAGTGAACAACGATATAAATCAATGCCATGCGCCAACTAAAGAACTACCCATAATACAAACTTAGCAAGCCTAGATAGAAGGTAGCAACTATGTCGAGTTCGACTACTCCAATTTCGCCCCAGTTGGTCTCTCCCACTGACGATGAACTCCTACAGGCGCAGGCCGACCTGTGGCGCCACAGCCTCTACTACCTCACCTCCATGGCGCTCCGGTGCGCCGTCAAGCTCGGCATCCCCACAGCCATCCACCGCCTCGGCGGCAACGCCACGCTTCCCGCCCTTATCACTGCACTGTCCCTTCCGCCGGCCAAACTTCCATTCCTCCGTCGCCTCATGCGGCTCCTTGTCAGCTCCGGCGTTTTCACCACCGAGAGGGGCGGCGCGGCCGCGGAGGCGGAGGCGGTATACGGCCTTGCGCCGCTCTCCCTCTTCCTCGTGGACGGCGCGTTCGCTGGTAGCGAGGTCGACGACGGCCACACCAACCAGTCGGCGTTTGTGCTCGCGGCGACGTCGGCGCACTATGTGGAGGCGGCGCTCGGGCTGGACGACTGGTTCAGGATGGACAACGTGCCCGCCGCGGCGTCGCCTTTCGAGGCCGTGCACGGCGCACCGCTGCTGCACGAGACCCCGGTGGACGCGGAGCTCAACAGGCTCGTCAGCGAGGCGCTGGTCTCGCAGAACCACATGGGGATCGGCCTGGCGCTCCGCGAGAGCCGCCGGGTGTTCGAGGGGCTGGAGTCGCTGGTCGACTGCGGCGGAGGCGACGGCGCGACGGCGAGGGCCATCGTCAGGGCGTTCCCGGGAATCAAGTGCACCGTGCTGGACCTTCCTCAGGTGATCGGCACCGCTCCGGTGGCCGATGGAGCCGTCGATTACGTTGCCGGCGACATGTTCAGTTACATTCCACCTGCCCAAGCTGTCCTGCTCAAGGTAAGTGAATCGCTCCTTCTGTTCACTTTTATAAGACGTATCCTTCATTTCGAAGAAGGTAAACTTTAAATATTTTGACCAATATTTAGTAAGCATATAGAACAATATTTTGACCAATATTTAGCGTATAAAGTTTTAGCTATAGAACAATATTTCAAAGAGGTTTAAGATCGTACCTATTAAGAATATATATTTAAGAAATTAATATTCAAAGTTTAGTCTTCAAGGTTATTCTAGAGTAAAATACGCCTTATAAAGTAAACAAAGGGAGTATTGTCCGTAACTAAGGATGAAAATAGTTTTTGGAAGTTTCCGCTTTGTGAACATGTTTTTGGAAACAGAATATAATGTGTCAGTCGGTATTTTTTTGGTAATTTTTCTCAGAAATAGAAATGAATACGATAAAATTACTATCCGTGAAACCAGAATCGATCAAAAAATTTCTAGAAATTTTCCTATACAAATGATTAGCTTTAACCTTCTCTATTGTAGAAGTTCAGATTTGTAATAACTATTGAGGTAGAGTTGAATGGAGATGATTTCTTTACATTAGGCCATTTCATAATCTGATTATAGTACCTCTCATGGAAAGAGAAGTACGTGTATAACTAGATTTTATTATTAGTTAATGAATGGTAGAAATGTTGATGAGACTATAAATCGGCGCTCTAATTTTTTCCTATAAATCGGGCATCCGTTTGCCATGTTCTCTACTGTACGTGTTTGACGCATCCTGACACTCTGTCCTTACTCTCTCTACACCCTATATGACTGTATGCATGTAAGTTTAGAGCGAAATTTCAATCATTTTTTTCTTTCAAGTTACTTATCTAATCTACTATCCAATTATGCGTTGTATTTCTTACAATTAAATCTCTATAAAGAGATCTCAAACGATTGTATTTTGATTAAAAAAATTGAAAAGTGTTTCACTATTTATATAATTTTTTTTCAGTTCACTCTAGAAAATGTTTCAGAGAGATGCAACAGTCAAAATGCACTGGCTGCAACACCATCAAACATTGCACGAAACATCAAGTCCCAGCACATGAAACATAAAGAAAGCTCATATGAAATACATGATATATTTACAAATACTTGATATTGTTGAAATTCTTTTATATCATCTTTGAAACATTAAATTGTAACTATTGAAAAATATAAAATACTAGATGAAACATCATTAAATTACTAGCTGCAACATCCCAATAAAACCACACACAACATGTATAAAAATTTACAAAAACTACATATATTTTTTATTGGAATATAACCATGTGTAGTCTAGTTGGAAAGATTTAATTGCAATGAATTTAATGGTGTAATCAGATCGTTGATTGAAAAGGTAGTTTTAGAGAAAAAAATGTTTGAAGTTCATTAGAAAGTTTGGAGTATATATGTACTAGTATATGAGACAAAACCAAAAGAAGACCTACAGAGAAGATAAATAATACAGCAGCAATGTGCAGGAGAGCTGCTGAAGGTGCCCAATTTCTGAGCATGGATCAGGCGTCCGACCCAAAGCAATCTTCGGAAAAATAACAACCTATATCTCTTCATTTACCGTATTCACTCTATATTATATATTCGATAAGGACGTGACTACACAGCTAGCGGTAGCTGGTTTGTCTAAACCAGCTACCACTTCATATATGAGAGACTTTATCCACCTATATTTCAAATAAAATTTCCTCTTAAACTACTTATCCGATCTATGATCCGATTACACCATTGTTACGTAACAATTAAATCTTTATAACAAGATCTCACATGATTATATTTTGATGAAAAAATATAAATTACTTTTACAAATATCTAAATTACTTTTAGATTTCACTAAATTACTTCCTAGCATATAAAAGTAAATTCAATAAAGTCTAAAAGTAATTTACATATATTATAGAAGTAACTTATAACAAAAGGAAAGTAACTTTAATGCATGACTTTTTTCATTGGACGTGACTACACAGCTAGTCATGTTTTTAACCCTACAACGAATTTACTTCTAATGACGTGACAAAGTTACTTCCGTTTTGTTTTAAGTTACTTTTATAATATATGTAAATTACTTTTAGATTGTATTGAATTTACTTTTATATGTCTAAGAAGTAATTTAGTCAAATCTAAAAGTAACTTAATATATGATAAAAGTAACTTACGTATATAATAAAAGTAATTTACAAATATAAATATTTTTTCATCGTAGTATAATCATGTAAGATCTTGTTGTGAAGATTTAATTGTAACGAATACAATGATGTAATCGGATTGTAGATCGGATAAGTAATTTGAGAAAAAACTTTATAAGAATGAAGAAAAAGACATACATGTCTAAGAGAAATAAAGCATGCATGTATAGTAGTACTTCTTCTTACAATTGATTGGTCGCTTGTTAACACTAAACCGAGAGATTTTGCCATTCGATAATATTCAATTATGATTTTTATCCGGAGTTTTCAATTTCGAGTCCAAGTAAAATAAAATATAAAAATTAAAATGGTAATTAAGTTGGTTTCTGTCCATTTTCAAGTCGTTTTAATCTCAATCCAGAACTGTTATTGGTTGGAGAACTGCTTTAATTAAGAAATGGTTAATTACTCAGGCATCGTTTTTATGATGTATTGTTCCACGAAACAGTATGTGTTGAGCCACTGGAGCGATAAGGACTGTGTGAAAATCCTTGCACAATGCAAGAAAGCCATTCCTTCGCGAGAAGCCGGAGGTAAGGTGATCATAAAGGATGTAGTGGTTGGCACTTCTTCTGGACTGATGCTTGAAGCCGAGCTTCTGATGGACATGGCCATGATGGTGATGACCTCAGGACGGGAAAGGGATGAACAAGAGTGGCGTGAGATCTTCACTAATGCTGGATTCAGCGACTACAAGATCATGAATAAACTAGGAGCTCGATGTGTCATTGAGGTCTACCCGTGAAGGAATTTCGATATATGTCCATATATAGTTTTATATATGTATGCTCTAAAATAAGTGCTTTCTTGCTATTAAATATATATAGAAGATATGGATCAAGATTCTAGGCAGGTGAAGTTATATATCCTCTTTGGTTACACTATATTTTATATGTATTTCTGTCAGTTAAGAACAAAGTTAATAAATTGCAGTGCCCCTTAAGGCTTAATTAAGATTCAGAGCTTCCCGGTGCTGTTTTTTCTGGTTTACATGGCAGCTATTGTGGAATTAAGTTTATTAGTGGAAAACCCGTGATTTATTGATGTTATATAAATAGTACTAGGTTTTAATCATCATGTGCTAAATATATGTTCCTTGTTTTCAAATAGTACACAGGGAGGCAAAATAATCTGAGCAAAGTAATTGGCTTTTCCATCAGCCCAGATTTATAATTGAAAAAATGACCTTCGCATTGCAAGGACTACATGCATACAGTTCAGTGGGTCAGAGCGTGCATGAATATGCCCACTCTACGTGAGGCTAGGCGTCAATTATGACGTAAGGTAGAGCTGGGCATTTGCGATCTGTGGAAAAGTCGACAAATAACTTACACTTACTGTCCTTCTCTACATATAACTGTACTTAATTACACTACTGTCACATACTCTCTCCGTCCCAAAATAAACTTACATCATACCGGATGTGACACATCCTATTACGATGAATCTAGAAAAAAAAGTGTCCAGATTCACCATACTAGGTTGATTTATTTTAGAATGGAGAGAGTACTGTCCTAGCAGCGTCCACCAGAGAAGATGTGCTGTAGGAAATTGGCATGAACCAACTCCCACGTTTAGGATAAAAGACGTCCTTGAGGCGGGTGAATAGGATTCCTTAAGAACTTGGCCAAATTTAAACTTAATTTTGTGATGAAAAAAATGCGAAGTGAAACAATAGGAAATTCTAATTCAAGACTTTACAAGTTTTCCTGAAGTATCGAAGATTCGACAGCCCCCACCAATTCTCGTTGGAGCACTCAAGAGTATTGTTAGAGTTTGTGTCGAATATGTGTACAAAGTCGCTTACAGTTTAGGACTTGAAGTTGTAATAGGTATTAGGACTAGAGTATGAGTCGGATTCTATCCTAGGATCTCTCATAAATAGAGAGGCGTGCATGTTGTAACCGCATGGCGACTTAGCATAGCGAGAGGGAGCGGCTGCCGGCGGCGACCGGCCGTGAGTCGTTGTAACTCTGATACGCTGTATATGCTAGATCGGGGAGGAGCGCTCGTAATCAGTGCCCCGGAGATGTAGGCCTCGGCTGAACTCCGTTATCAAATATCGTGCCTCGGTGTTGTCATTATGTTTGGATCTCCTATGGCGTTTTCTTCCGCGGTTTGGTTTCCGATATGATTTCGGTGCCGGTTTTATAACAAGTATAGCTCCCTCGTATAGCTACAATGTCTATGGACGCTATTATCATGGTTGTTCTTCTCTGCTCCGGAAGGTGAGCAGGTGAAAACTCCCAGGCAACAGCGGGTGAAAATCGTTGAGGGCGTCAACGGGTTGGTTGGCAGTACAGGATATATCCAGGATCTACGGGGTTTGCATGATGGGGATATATGGAATCTGCGTCACTGAAGAGGAAGAGCGAGCGCTATGGTGATAATTTCTTCGGTGATTCAAAGCAACAGTGATTTTCTCAAATTATCGGATATTCAGTCTACAGATGCGGGAAAGCGAGGATGTTGAATTCGTTAGTTTGGTTCATAAGACGACAAGGAAGAAAATGTTCATTTCATACCTGGTGAGTTTGGTTTTATCTGTTTGGCGATGACATCGGTTATCTGGCCATGAGTAGATCAAGTCAAACTTAAGACGGTAGATGGAGGTGAACATGGTCTTCGGGAAGTCTATGGCGTGACAGCTAGGAAAGAATCCAATTTCGCTTGGCAAGACGACTGTAATGATATGAGAGAAGGTGAAGCACTATTGCAGGTGGAGTCAGGAGGAAGAAATTACAGGGATAGCGGAGTCTCTTGTTTAATGGTGAGCCTGGTGGAGGCTTGTCGGGGCAGCTCGGCGTGAGCGGCGAAAAAGAAACCAACTCAAGTCCTGGTGCACAGAGGTTCAAGCAAGTAACAAATTCAGGTTGGCGTGGCATATTCGCCAAGGTGGAGTTTGTTAGAGTTTGTGTCGAATATGTGGACAAAGTCGGTTACAGTTTAGGACTTGAAGTTGTAATAGGTATTAGGACTAGAGTATGAGTCGGACTCTATCCTAGGATCTCTCATAAATAGAGAGGTGTGCCTGTTGTAACCGCATCGTGACTTAGCATAGCGAGAGGGAGCGGCTGCCGGCGGCGACCGGCCGTGAGTCGTTGTAACTCTGATACGCTGTATATGCTGGATCGGGGAGGAGCGCCCGTAATCAGTGCCCCTGAGATGTAGGCCTCGGCTGAACTCCATTATTAAATATCGTGCCTTGGTGTTGTCATCATGTTTGGATCTCCTATGGCGTTTTCTTCCGCAGTTTGGTTTCCGATATGATTTCGGTGCCGGTTTTATAACAAGTATAGCTCCCTCGTATAGCTACAATGTCTATGGACGCTATTATCATGGTTGTTCCTCTCTGCTCCGGAAGGTGAACCCCGAAACCTTGATAAATATCATATGTGCCAATTAATTAAAAAACCGACACCAACAATATATTATAGATGCCGGTTTTTTAAAAAACCAACACCCATTAAAGCTGAGCTGAGCCCAGAGCCCGGGATCTCATTTTTTAGAGCAAAGGAGGCCGAGGGCTTATCCACTCACCCCCTCTCATCTCTCCCTCTCTCCTCCTCCTCCTCCTCCTCATCCCCCTCCTTTCCCTCTCTGCGGATCCCTCTCCTCCCCTCCCGGCCGAGATGATAGCGACAGCGAGTGGAGCCGCATCCAGCGGCAGCGGCAACTTCTCCCGCGACGGATTTGGCGTTGGCAGGATTTATTAATTTGATCAATTTGTGCTATGTGATTTGGGGATTTTGGATTGATTTGTGATATTTAATTTGAAGGTTTTAAGTCGATGGTGGTGTGGTTGTAATGAGGAGTCACTACTAAAAATCCTTCGTAGGGAACAATCATATAGGTGCCGGTTTGACAAAAACCGGCACCTATAAGGCGTTTCCCGCCCAACATTTCAATAACCGGCACCTATAAGGCCTTATAAGTGCGTTTCTTTGGGAGGCACATTGGTGGCGTCCGTTCGCTATAAATTGGCACCTATGTAATAGGTGTTGTTTCTTAAAAAGAATCGGCCCCTATTATATTGTTGACGTGTCTCGGATCGAGACAATAGGTGCCCGTTCTATTACATTGTGACATGGCCCGGGTATGGTTATAGGTGCCAACTTTTCATATAACTTTTTTATATAGCCAGATGAATATAAACTTTATATCAAATTTGTAGAGCTCTACAACTTTGCGGTTGATAATATTCTGAAGGTCATTTGGATGTTCGAAAATGTGACATTATAATGTCTCAGTTTTATTTGTATATTTAAAATTTGTAAACGATCTTGGATATAGACAAAACATAAACAAAAGTTGTAGATCTAGATGAGATCTACAATTTTTTTAGTTGACAAAAATTTCATTTGAGCTCATCTCTAGTGTTAAATATGGATTATAAGTTTGGATAGAAATGTCTCAAAAGAACAACATTTGTTTCCAAGATAACAAGTGTTTGTAGGTGATTTGGAGTTCAAATCTTGCTTGAGGCATAATTATGAATATGGATTAAAAAAATCTTGGGACTCGTGGGAAGTGAAGTATGACCATATAGGTGCCGAATAAAATTTCAAATATTTTTTTTTGAGTATTTTAGCACCTACAAAAATTAAAAACGGGTGCATCCCTATAAGTGCCGATTCTAAATTTAGGATCGGTACCTATAGTGTCACATAGGTGTCGGCACCAATAACCTCGGTCATTGGTGCCGATCAATAGATGTCGGCCCTAAAACCGGCACCTATGGAGTCTTCCAAACCAACACCTATAGGGTTTGTAATAGTGAGTGGCTCGATGAATCGAACCGATGCATTGAGCCACCATTTTTTTAATTCCTGAAATCTTCGACCACCTCAAAGGTGCCATATTTTGGGTACCAATTGCGGTTTCTCAACGGGCACAGATTGCGGTTTGCGTAATAGTACCGGACGGTGCCCTGTTCTCGTATCTGTAACCTGTTGCATTCTATTCCCGGATCCCTGTAGACAGACAGGAACACACAGAATCGTCCAAGAATACTGAGCCCACTTCCTCTCATGTATGATGCATCTGTCATATCGATCAAGAAACCTGCGCGTCTCTGCAAACATGTGCTCCGCTACCGCTTGTCTGGTGGATCAGCCTGTAGATGCTGCAGATCAGCCAAATTTAAGTAACAGGTTGCTCGCTAAAAAAAGAAGAAGACGACGAAGAGAGAAGAAAATCAGGTCGACAAGGTTTTAAGAAGCACAAAACAGCTAAACTTTTTAATTATCCCAGGAACACCAAAAATTTCCTCTACAAGACAGCATCCATTCCTAGTCAATCCGCACCTCTTTAATTGTTTTTCTGTTTTGTTGCTAATTACAGCCCAAGAATTATGAGCTGCTGTACATCAAATGTCAATGTTGGGAGTATATATCTGTAGTTTAATTTGTTACTTTGACAATCAGCTACCGGCAGTATTTCAGATTTTTATTTTCTTTTTTATTTGGATTTTAGGTGGATGATATGCCCCTCTGTTCTAAAATAAATTAATTCCTACAGGGTAATCATTTCTACCATCTTAACTACCATCGGTTCACAAATCTAGAAGTTTTATCTCTTTAATATCATTTACCTACCAACCACCAATATCATTTCCATTAATAAGGGAGCTGTAGTCACTAGTACAGATCCTTCCATCTGTGACGGCCCATAACAAGACTGGAATTTGCTGGCCGTCACAAGGAAGTAATCTCAATCGGGCCGAAGTTTCGCCCGATTGAGATATGGTCGCACAGCCATGGTATATCGGCATAAAACTAAGGCCCGTCACGGATGACACTTATCTGTGACGGGCTATAGTTGAGGCCCGATTGAGATGAGGGTTCCATATCTCAATCGGGCCCTAAAAGAAGCCCGTCACAGATGACAGTCATCTGTGACAGGCACCAACTAGAGGCCCGATTGAGATAAGTTTAATTCCCGTCACAGATGACACTCTTATTTGACGGGCTTTTATTAAGGCCCGATAGAGATTACTTGTATGCCTGTCACGGTTGATTGTTTTAGGGCCGGTACAGATATTTGTTATATAGTATAAATACCCCCCACCACCTAGTGTAACTGTATCCCATTGTTCACTATTTTGGTGGGAGGCTGTAGGGGGCGATTTTTTGTCTTTTTTCCAAGGAAAACAGAAATTAAATTCCCAAAAGTGATCAAAGTGGATCAATCAGGTGAGTAATATTAATCATTAATTTAGCAATTTCATCACGTCTTACTTTTGCAATACTGATCTTATAATATGTGCCTCTAATTTGTTTTTTTTATTTTGTAGCAATTGATCGAAGTTGGATGTATGCGAAAAATTTGAAACGTCATTCTACGGAGTACAGAAAGGGCGTAAGAAATTTTATGAACGCCGCGGAGGAGGATCGGAAAAGAAGAAACAATGATTACATGTGTTGTCCATGTGCAGATTGCAAGAATGAGAATATGTTTATAGCGGAAAGGACGTACACAGTCATCTGATACGACGAGGATTCATGAAGGGCTATACATGTTGGGTGAAGCATGGGGAGCAAGAATCAAGAAGTGGAGCAGCAGCAGACAGAAGTGGTGCGCATAATCAGGAAGATGAAGATGAGCATGACATGTTTATACCTTCTCCATTGGGTGGTGAAATGGTTGATGTGGATCACAATCTGCTGCAAGACATGTTACGTGACGTTGAGGACCCAGCCCAGAATGAGAGAGATGGAATGAAGTTCAGCAGGTTGGTCAGTGATTCCGAG
Organism: Oryza longistaminata; assembly: GCA_009805545.1. NCBI lineage: Eukaryota > Viridiplantae > Streptophyta > Magnoliopsida > Poales > Poaceae > Oryza > Oryza longistaminata. Next base: position 32,485,881 of record CM020180.1, on the reverse strand, counting down.
ACGCCTCTGTACGCTGGATGCAAAGCAAAACACACTAAGTTGTCAGTTACCTTGGACCTAATGAAGCTGAAGGCAAGTAGTGGATGGACAGACAAGAGTTTCACAGATCTTTTAGGAATTTTGAAGGCTATGCTTCCTGCTGAGAACACATTGCCCGAGACGACATACGAAGCAAAACAGGTTCTGTGTCCACTGGGGTTAGAGGTCCGTAAAATTCACGCTTATCCAAATGACTGCATGTTGTACCACAAGCAATATGCCTCCTTAAGTGCTACTCCTTGTAAGTATTGTCGCCCAACTCAATCTGGTAATAACAATCGGATTAACTCGCTTACAAGATGGTTTATCCTGTGTGTAGGTTAAGTTGGCAATGGTGTCAGAAGAATGCACCGGAAGTTGCCTTCCTTGATCCACAAGTGGTCACTATCACAAATCTCCAGAATGACCGTCAAGGAATGGTCAACTACATCTACGACACCTTGTGGTCCCGCCGAGACAAGGAGTACATTATGTGCGCCTATAATCAATAGTAAGTGTGTTATCTAAGTACTTAATTAACTTTCACTATATTAATGCCGCAGTGCCCATTGGATCCTTCTGGTCATAACACCTAAGTAGAGTACATGTCACTACCTGAACTCCAGAATTGATAAGAACGCATATGATTAGACCCCAATTCAACTAGCGATAGATGAAGCGTGGGCCCAATACGTGCAAAG
>CM020180.1:32438166-32482990 GCA_009805545.1 Oryza longistaminata | reverse complement strand
AAAAAAAAGTGTCCAGATTCACCATACTAGGTTGATTTATTTTAGAATGGAGAGAGTACTGTCCTAGCAGCGTCCACCAGAGAAGATGTGCTGTAGGAAATTGGCATGAACCAACTCCCACGTTTAGGATAAAAGACGTCCTTGAGGCGGGTGAATAGGATTCCTTAAGAACTTGGCCAAATTTAAACTTAATTTTGTGATGAAAAAAATGCGAAGTGAAACGATAGGAAATTCTAATTCAAGACTTTACAAGTTTTCCTGAAGTATCGAAGATTCGACAGCCCCCACCAATTCTCGTTGGAGCACTCAAGAGTATTGTTAGAGTTTGTGTCGAATATGTGTACAAAGTCGCTTACAGTTTAGGACTTGAAGTTGTAATAGGTATTAGGACTAGAGTATGAGTCGGATTCTATCCTAGGATCTCTCATAAATAGAGAGGCGTGCATGTTGTAACCGCATGGCGACTTAGCATAGCGAGAGGGAGCGGCTGCCGGCGGCGACCGGCCGTGAGTCGTTGTAACTCTGATACGCTGTATATGCTAGATCGGGGAGGAGCGCTCGTAATCAGTGCCCCGGAGATGTAGGCCTCGGCTGAACTCCGTTATCAAATATCGTGCCTCGGTGTTGTCATTATGTTTGGATCTCCTATGGCGTTTTCTTCCGCGGTTTGGTTTCCGATATGATTTCGGTGCCGGTTTTATAACAAGTATAGCTCCCTCGTATAGCTACAATGTCTATGGACGCTATTATCATGGTTGTTCTTCTCTGCTCCGGAAGGTGAGCAGGTGAAAACTCCCAGGCAACAGCGGGTGAAAATCGTTGAGGGCGTCAACGGGTTGGTTGGCAGTACAGGATATATCCAGGATCTACGGGGTTTGCATGATGGGGATATATGGAATCTGCGTCACTGAAGAGGAAGAGCGAGCGCTATGGTGATAATTTCTTCGGTGATTCAAAGCAACAGTGATTTTCTCAAATTATCGGATATTCAGTCTACAGATGCGGGAAAGCGAGGATGTTGAATTCGTTAGTTTGGTTCATAAGACGACAAGGAAGAAAATGTTCATTTCATACCTGGTGAGTTTGGTTTTATCTGTTTGGCGATGACATCGGTTATCTGGCCATGAGTAGATCAAGTCAAACTTAAGACGGTAGATGGAGGTGAACATGGTCTTCGGGAAGTCTATGGCGTGACAGCTAGGAAAGAATCCAATTTCGCTTGGCAAGACGACTGTAATGATATGAGAGAAGGTGAAGCACTATTGCAGGTGGAGTCAGGAGGAAGAAATTACAGGGATAGCGGAGTCTCTTGTTTAATGGTGAGCCTGGTGGAGGCTTGTCGGGGCAGCTCGGCGTGAGCGGCGAAAAAGAAACCAACTCAAGTCCGGGTGCACAGAGGTTCAAGCAAGTAACAAATTCAGGTTGGCGTGGCATATTCGCCAAGGTGGAGTTTGTTAGAGTTTGTGTCGAATATGTGGACAAAGTCGGTTACAGTTTAGGACTTGAAGTTGTAATAGGTATTAGGACTAGAGTATGAGTCGGACTCTATCCTAGGATCTCTCATAAATAGAGAGGTGTGCCTGTTGTAACCGCATCGTGACTTAGCATAGCGAGAGGGAGCGGCTGCCGGCGGCGACCGGCCGTGAGTCGTTGTAACTCTGATACGCTGTATATGCTGGATCGGGGAGGAGCGCCCGTAATCAGTGCCCCTGAGATGTAGGCCTCGGCTGAACTCCATTATTAAATATCGTGCCTTGGTGTTGTCATCATGTTTGGATCTCCTATGGCGTTTTCTTCCGCAGTTTGGTTTCCGATATGATTTCGGTGCCGGTTTTATAACAAGTATAGCTCCCTCGTATAGCTACAATGTCTATGGACGCTATTATCATGGTTGTTCCTCTCTGCTCCGGAAGGTGAACCCCGAAACCTTGATAAATATCATATGTGCCAATTAATTAAAAAACCGACACCAACAATATATTATAGATGCCGGTTTTTTAAAAAACCAACACCCATTAAAGCTGAGCTGAGCCCAGAGCCCGGGATCTCATTTTTTAGAGCAAAGGAGGCCGAGGGCTTATCCACTCACCCCCTCTCATCTCTCCCTCTCTCCTCCTCCTCCTCCTCCTCATCCCCCTCCTTTCCCTCTCTGCGGATCCCTCTCCTCCCCTCCCGGCCGAGATGATAGCGACAGCGAGTGGAGCCGCATCCAGCGGCAGCGGCAACTTCTCCCGCGACGGATTTGGCGTTGGCAGGATTTATTAATTTGATCAATTTGTGCTATGTGATTTGGGGATTTTGGATTGATTTGTGCTATTTAATTTGAAGGTTTTAAGTCGATGGTGGTGTGGTTGTAATGAGGAGTCACTACTAAAAATCCTTCGTAGGGAACAATCATATAGGTGCCGGTTTGACAAAAACCGGCACCTATAAGGCGTTTCCCGCCCAACATTTCAATAACCGGCACCTATAAGGCCTTATAAGTGCGTTTCTTTGGGAGGCACATTGGTGGCGTCCGTTCGCTATAAATTGGCACCTATGTAATAGGTGTTGTTTCTTAAAAAGAATCGGCCCCTATTATATTGTTGACGTGTCTCGGATCGAGACAATAGGTGCCCGTTCTATTACATTGTGACATGGCCCGGGTATGGTTATAGGTGCCAACTTTTCATATAACTTTTTTATATAGCCAGATGAATATAAACTTTATATCAAATTTGTAGAGCTCTACAACTTTGCGGTTGATAATATTCTGAAGGTCATTTGGATGTTCGAAAATGTGACATTATAATGTCTCAGTTTTATTTGTATATTTAAAATTTGTAAACGATCTTGGATATAGACAAAACATAAACAAAAGTTGTAGATCTAGATGAGATCTACAATTTTTTTAGTTGACAAAAATTTCATTTGAGCTCATCTCTAGTGTTAAATATGGATTATAAGTTTGGATAGAAATGTCTCAAAAGAACAACATTTGTTTCCAAGATAACAAGTGTTTGTAGGTGATTTGGAGTTCAAATCTTGCTTGAGGCATAATTATGAATATGGATTAAAAAAATCTTGGGACTCGTGGGAAGTGAAGTATGACCATATAGGTGCCGAATAAAATTTCAAATATTTTTTTTTGAGTATTTTAGCACCTACAAAAATTAAAAACAGGTGCATCCCTATAAGTGCCGATTCTAAATTTAGGATCGGTACCTATAGTGTCACATAGGTGTCGGCACCAATAACCTCGGTCATTGGTGCCGATCAATAGATGTCGGCCCTAAAACCGGCACCTATGGAGTCTTCCAAACCAACACCTATAGGGTTTGTAATAGTGAGTGGCTCGATGAATCGAACCGATGCATTGAGCCACCATTTTTTTAATTCCTGAAATCTTCGACCACCTCAAAGGTGCCATATTTTGGGTACCAATTGCGGTTTCTCAACGGGCACAGATTGCGGTTTGCGTAATAGTACCGGACAGTGCCCTGTTCTCGTATCTGTAACCTGTTGCATTCTATTCCCGGATCCCTGTAGACAGACAGGAACACACAGAATCGTCTAAGAATACTGAGCCCACTTCCTCTCATGTATGATGCATCTGTCATATCGATCAAGAAACCTGCGCGTCTCTGCAAACATGTGCTCCGCTACCGCTTGTCTGGTGGATCAGCCTGTAGATGCTGCAGATCAGCCAAATTTAAGTAACAGGTTGCTCGCTAAAAAAAGAAGAAGACGACGAAGAGAGAAGAAAATCAGGTCGACAAGGTTTTAAGAAGCACAAAACAGCTAAACTTTTTAATTATCCCAGGAACACCAAAAATTTCCTCTACAAGACAGCATCCATTCCTAGTCAATCCGCACCTCTTTAATTGTTTTTCTGTTTTGTTGCTAATTACAGCCCAAGAATTATGAGCTGCTGTACATCAAATGTCAATGTTGGGAGTATATATCTGTAGTTTAATTTGTTACTTTGACAATCAGCTACCGGCAGTATTTCAGATTTTTATTTTCTTTTTTATTTGGATTTTAGGTGGATGATATGCCCCTCTGTTCTAAAATAAATTAATTCCTACAGGGTAATCATTTCTACCATCTTAACTACCATCGGTTCACAAATCTAGAAGTTTTATCTCTTTAATATCATTTACCTACCAACCACCAATATCATTTCCATTAATAAGGGAGCTGTAGTCACTAGTACAGATCCTTCCATCTGTGACGGCCCATAACAAGACTGGAATTTGCTGGCCGTCACAAGGAAGTAATCTCAATCGGGCCGAAGTTTCGCCCGATTGAGATATGGTCACACAGCCATGGTATATCAGCATAAAACTAAAGCCCGTCACAGATGACACTTATCTGTGACGGGCCATAGTTGAGGCCCGATTGAGATGAGTGTTCCATATCTCAATCGGGCCCTAAAAGAAGCCCGTCACAGATGACAGTCATCTGTGACAGGCACCAACTAGAGGCCCGATTGAGATAAGTTTAATTCCCGTCACAGATGACACTCTTATTTGACGGGCTTTTATTAAGGCCCGATAGAGATTACTTGTATGCCTGTCACGGTTGATTGTTTTAGGGCCGGTACAGATATTTGTTATATAGTATAAATACCCCCCACCACCTAGTGTAACTGTATCCCATTGTTCACTATTTTGGTGGGAGGCTGTAGGGGGCGATTTTTTGTCTTTTTTCCAAGGAAAACAGAAATTAAATTCCCAAAAGTGATCAAAGTGGATCAATCAGGTGAGTAATATTAATCATTAATTTAGCAATTTCATCACGTCTTACTTTTGCAATACTGATCTTATAACTCCTTAAGTGCTACTCCTTGTAAGTATTGTCGCCCAACTCAATCTGGTAATAACAATCGGATTAACTCGCTTACAAGATGGTTTATCCTGTGTGTAGGTTAAGTTGGCAATGGTGTCAGAAGCATGCACCGGAAGTTGCCTTCCTTGATCCACAAGTGGTCACTATCACAAATCTCCAGAATGACCGTCAAGGAATGGTCAACTACATCTACGACACCTTGTGGTCCCGCCGAGACAAGGAGTACATTATGTGCGCCTATAATCAATAGTAAGTGTGTTATCTAAATATACACAACAGCATGATACATTCCTTCAGTACTTAATTAACTTTCACTATATTAATGCCGCAGTGCCCATTGGATCCTTCTGGTCATAACACCTAAGTGGAGTACATGTCACTACCTGAACTCCAGAATTGATAAGAACGCATATGATTGGACCCCAATTCAACTAGCGATAGATGAAGCGTGGGCCCAATACGTGCAAAGAGGAGGCCTCAGGAAGACAGGACATGACACCCTCATCCACAAAAAGGACTTCCCGGTGAAGCAACAAATAGGTGACCAGTGCGGATTCCATTTGTGCCACAACATGCGCCTTCTGTACAGAGAAAAGTTGAAGTCTTTGGCTGAGTTTGAGGTCAGTGGTGTCAATTGTGATAGACTAGCTACATTTTAGTACTTATATATGATCGATCAACTAATATGGAATTATGACAATGTAGGGCACAATAACTAAGTCTCTGCCTACCAGCTTTGAGGAGGTTCGCGAGGAGATAGCCAGCTTCATCCTCCACGAAAGAATTAACCCCAAAGGAATGTTTAGGCTTAAACTAAAATGATGAACAATGTTGAACTTTTATGTTTAGGCAATGATGAACACTTATTATGCAACTGTGATGATGTAACTGTGATGCTTATATTTATGTTTATATTTCATATGTTTATATTTAAGACTTGCTAAATAAATATTTGATCCAATTAACTCGGTTTTGCAGGTGAAATATGATAAATATTTGAATGGATGTAAAATATGTGAATGGATGTGAAATATGAGATGGCTGTGAATGTGTGGTTGTGTGAAATATATTGATGTCTGTGTATGTGAATGCATGTGTATATGAATGGATGATGCTGGGGAGCTAGGGATATTGGATATTTGTGTTTGTTTCTGTCATTTTTGCAGCGGGCATGGCTAGCAAAGGCTGAGGCTAGCCAAAAAACAAATTTTATTTTTTTGAGGATTATTGTCATCTGTGACGGGCAATAACTAAATGCCCGATTGAGATGATGGTCATCTGTGATGGGCTCTAGTTTAGGCCCGATTGAGGTCAGTAGTCATCTATGACGGGCTCTAGTTTAGGCCCGATTGAGGTTAGCAGTCATCTGTGACAGGCTCTAGTTTAGGCCCGATTGAGATGAGTATCATCTGTGACGGGCTCTAGTTTTGGCCCGATAAAGGTTAGTAATCATCTGTGACCGGCGCTAGTTGTGGCCCGATTGAGATAGGTTATCTGTGACGGGGCTATAGTTTGACTGGTCGTCTGGGTCAAAGCTATCGGTGACGGGCTTTTCTTAGGGCCCGATTGAGATAGATTCATCCGTGACGGCCGTTTGTCCGATTGAGATAACTCTTCACATCAGTGACTTCTAGCCTGTGACGGACGCTGTGCCCGATTGAGATGGGGCTTACCGCCCGATTGATATGAGGGTATCCGTTCTAGTGAGTCCTTTGGCTCACCACTAGTATTGTGTGGGGATGTGCGCGCAGGGGTTTGATACTTGCTCGGAAGAATAATGAGTATTTACTGTGTTTAGATTTGTTAGCTGGCAATGAGGCCAATATTTGAAAGTTCGTCGTCTAAGCACCAACCACCCTAAGATTCCAAGCCTAAGGCTGCGTTCAGTAGCACACAAAGAATGTTTTTCTTAAAGAAAATATATAGAGGAAGTATTTCTTGAGTTTGTATTATACCCACTAACTTTTGTCAGTGTTAGTCTCGTGTTTTCCTGATTGTCATAGTAATTGTTTCCCACACATTTCTCAATTTCGTGCTACACGTATATATATTTCATCATCAATAGTATAGCAACATAGGAGTACATATTTGGCAGAGTTCGATTGTTAGGTTGATTGTTATCGTATGTGTATGAGTCCGCAACGTACATTGTATATCCAACTAGCTACCCAATAAAAGTTGAATAATAGCAATATGTACAAAATGACAACTTCCATGTGTTACATATGCAAGAACAACGTGTTATTCATATCATAATACATCCAGGTACAACAAAACAAGCACCAAACATGGCCTTGTTGAAGCATATATGAGTCATGGTACACAGGAAAACACCGATCAATCGATGTCTGGAGCGCAATTCAGTATTTTCTGCAATAGAAGTTGCCCAAACATTGTATAGTACCCAAAGTCAAAAACTTTAGGTAATTTTATGTCAGGTATGGAACTTCCTTACATATAGCAGGGCACTCCCTTTATTTACCTTCTTACGGCACACATCCCAACACAAAACACACAGTACACATAAGATCATTTAGGAGCCAGGTAGCTCAATCTTAGGGATAGACCTCGAAAACTCCTCGAGCTCCAAGCATCTTCACAATCTTATAGTCACTAAATCCTGCTTTCGAGAACAGATCTCGCCAATCCCTTTCATCTCGCTGCCGGCCTCTGGTATTGACCAACATCAGCATATCCATCATCAGCTGGGCTTCAAACATTACTGGTCCTAGTGAAGGTCCAACCAATATCTCTATGATGATCACCTTCCCTCCCTCCTCTCGTGATGGAATGGCCTTTCTGCACTGAGTCAAGATCTTCACGCAATCATCATCGCTCCAGTGGTGCAATACAAGCTGTGATGGAAAGAAGTTGATTAAATCAAGCATGCATAGATCATCAGTATAAAAATTTGTAGGCAGTATGCATAACCCTGTTTTCAGAAAGGCACGTATGCACACAAATCATAATGCGCACAAACCACACAACTGCTCAAGTAGAACCATAAGGTTCACATTCTTGATGCATGGTCAACACACTATATATATAGTAAGGGTTGGTGATAATCCATGAAACCTGTAAACCTCCTATCAAACTCGTAACTTTTCCCCCAAAAAAAGGAAAAACTGCACCTTTTTATTTTAAACATTTTTGTTTGAAAATTGAAACTAATCGTTAGAGTGTGAGTGTGAATGTAGGCACTAGGATTTCAAGTATATATTTGTGCTCGTACAAGTCACAACTATACAAATGCATTTATCATGTATATTTACCTATTCTAACTAGAACCATAGAAATTTATATATTGGCCCGCAAATATTTATTAATTTGAAATAACAACAAAGTTGTTAATGGGAAGGATTGATTATTGGATATACAAATTCCAGTAAGACAGGACCTAACTATAACGGATTTGCGTCAGCCATTCAAGATGATTTAGGAACTATCAACTGAATTTAGTAATTCATATTTCATGGCTCATTGTGTCATCATCCTATCATATCCCAACTGGCTCTAATGTAATCAAATCTTAGACAATAAAATATCTATAATACTAAATTTAGAGTCCTATTTTTGTGACACAAAAAATACTCCAAACTTAGTATTATATACCATTTGCATATGTAACTTCTAATATATATGCAGATTGGCGCGCCGATTGGCGCGGCCACCGTTTTATAACCTATTCATACTGTTTAGCTGGCTTATAAATGGAATGCAGATTGACAAATCTATTATTGCTTTGATGACCAATCGATGGATATGTTATTAGAATAAAAAACAAATAACTTTATTTTAACAAAACAATGGAGCAGTACCACCCCCTTCTATGCAGCTTCTGCATATGTACACACACTAGGAAATTAATGCGCCAATTGGCGCGGCCACCAGTTTTATAACCTGTTCATATTGTTTAGTTGGCTGATAAATGGAACGATTGACAAATCTATTATTGCTTTGATGACCAATGGATGGATATGTTATTATAATAAATAAATAACTTTTATTTTAACAAAACGATGGAGCCGCCCCCTTTTATGGAGCTCTGGTTCCCAAAATTGCATTAGCCATTGCTCTATATCTGACAAATGTTTGATTTTGGGAAGTTAAATGACCAGACTGCCTCTATCGGGCACTATAATTAGCAATGTGCGACAATGCTTTGTAAGTAGGATCAAAGGATTTTGTGACATTACTTATAGGATGAAAGGTTTTGTTACGTCTAGTATTAAAGGTAATTGAAAACTGGCATGTGCCGACACAGCCTGTTTGTCTTTTTATAAGCAACAACCAATATTTAAATTTTACAAATTAATTTTATATTGATCTTTTCCAAACTAGAGGTATGAAGTTTTACCTCAAAATTATTATTATTATTGATTTATTTGTTTTTTTACATATTTGTTAATTTTACGTGGGAATAAGAATTATTCATGTGATATTTCCATCCTTTATTAAAACTAAACCACATAACAATAATAAAATTAAAATAGACTTCACCCGTTGCAACGCACGGATATTTTTTTCTAGTACACATGCATATATGTGTATGTTCACGAGGCGGTGGCACAGATTGGTCACGCGGTATCGCCCTGGCTGCCATCCGAGGAGCAGGCCAACGCGTTACCGCGCTGCCCCGGTGCGGGACCGTTACGGTCGCGCGTGTTGGCGCCGCGGGACCGTCCCCTCTAATTGGTCCCGCATCTTTGCTGCGCCAACGGTGCGGTGCCGCGTCTCTAATTTGCGGGAGACGTATATTTCCGTAAAGTTTTTAGAAGCATATATATATATATGTATATATATATGTATATATGTGTGTGTGTATATAATCAAGAAAAATAATGTATATTCTAAAATTTAATTCGGAGATATGTCAGCTTTAGAAGTATAGATACTGGTATATGAGCTGTGATCATATGTGAGGATGAACAGGTTAATGAATATCAACAATCGGATGATTTAGTATTTTATTATGCAACTGAATTAACTACTCCATCATTTCTGTTGATTCCCCGTATCATCCTTCGTAGTCCTACCTTAAGTACATGATCCTCGAAATCTTAAAGGCATTAAAATATATGTCTACCATACTATGTTTTCTGTCGTCCTTGTGATGATTAAGGTATACTATATTTTAGAAGTTATATCTATGCAGATGGTGTATACTAATAAGTAATAACCTTAATATATGTGCGACTGATGAGGTTAACGACTTGTTTAAATTAGTTCCCATGTTTATACCTTGAGCATCACGGCTTGAGCCGGTGGCACGGTGTGGAACAAGTCACCTGCAACATAGTTAACGACACCATCATTGGGCGCCTTGTCGATCACCTTGGGAAGGTCCAGCACAGTGCACTTGACATGCGGGTAGGCCTTGGCGATGGCCCTCGCCGTCGTTCCGTCGCCGCCGCAGCAGTCGGTCACCGAACGGAGCCCCCGGAAGAGGTCGCGGCACTCCCTCAGGATGGTGCCGATGCCGAGGTTGTCGTGCGCCGCCAGGCCTTCGTTGACGACGGCGTCGAGCTCCGGGTCCAGCAGCGCGGTGCTCTCGTCGAACAGAGACGCGCCGTGCACGTCCTCGAACGGGGACGAGAGCGGCGGCGCCACGTCCTTCCTGAACCACTCGTCCAGCCCCAGCGCCGCCTCGAGGTAGTGCCGCGACGTCGCGGCGAGCACGAAGGACGTCTGGCTGTGGTGCTCGTCGGCGACGACGCCGTCCACGAGGATGCGGGACAGCGGGGTGAGGCAGTACCGCTCGACCTCGCCGTCGTTGTGCTCGGCGGCGGCGAACACGCCGTTCGTGACGAGGACGCGCATGAGGCGGCGGAGGAACGGCTGCTTACTCGCCGGGAGGGACAGCTTGGTCATGAGACCGGGCACGGACGCGGCGCCGCCGAGGCGGTGGATGGCGGTGGGGATGCCCAGCTTGATGGCGCAGCGGAGTCCCATGGAGGTGAGGTAGTAGAGGCTGTGGCGCCACAGATCAGCCTGCGCTTGCAGCAGCTCAGCGTCAGTGGGAACCTCTATTGTGTTAGCCTGATCCGCCATTGCGCGCGCTCTCTTCGTAATGTCTCTGCGCGTCAGTGGTGTGATCCGATGCTTTGCTTTGTTAAGTGTGGCAAGGGCCTATAAATAGCGTGAATCGGTAGTACTATTAACTAGATAGACAGCTACTTCCTCCGTTTCACAATGTAACTCATTCTATCATTTCTCATATTTATATTGATTTTAATGAATCTAAATAGATATATATCTAGATTCATTAACATCAATATGAATGTGGAAATACTACAATGACTTAGATTGTGAAATACTCCCTCCGTCTCATAATATAAGTGATTTTGGATGGATGTGACACATCCTAAAATAATGAATCGGGACATGCGGTATATATATATATATGATGGGACGGAGGGAGTATATATATCTCTATACTCAAATATAAACATCTCTAGCTTTTCTAAGAGAAGCTAACGATGAAAAGAAAACAATATGGTACCTCTCATTAATTAAACTAGTCGCCTTGTCATGGGTTTTGTACTTTTATTGTCAAACAAAATCGAAGTTCTAAATGGTTATGTGTAACTCTTTATATACAAAATATATGATTACAATACAATTCATGTTTTATTTTTAAGTGTCATTGTATATTGTATAATTTATGAATGTTAGAGATTGTTCAGACTGATACAATATCGAACCATACCATGTTTTGATAAAATTATCAAAAAGGTGCATCCATTTAGTTTTTCACCAAACTTTGATAAATACATAAGAAATCCTATCAAAACTTGGCAATATTACCAAATTGCCAAATTTTTTTGCATTGCCACAAGGTTTATTTTGGCTATAATTTAAACAACCCCTTATTTTTATGTACAATACTGGTATCGTTGCAGTTAGATAGTTTGCATCTCTCTGCTTCACTCAAGCTTGCTCTGAAAATGGGTTCAAGTAAAGATATATACATAATAACTATATGCTATCTAATCATGTATAATAAAACAAAACTCACATATTAAAAATTAATTTGAGTTGTATTCAGGAAAAAATAGCATTATTTTTCATGACTTTAAAGGAAAATACATGGTGTTATGTGCAAAATAAGTAAGAGTGTTACGTGTGAGTATGAGGTGTAGCAAAGAGAGATAAATGGATGACTAATAAATAATTGAATCAAATGGATAAGTAGCTTCTTGATCCAATGGTTGTTATGTTTATACTAATACATTATGATGGTTTAAAATTGTTTATGATGTGGCTTCTTGCATATCTTGTTTTATAACATTAACTGTCCCATTGTAAGTACCAACTATATATGAAAATAAGATGAGAGGCAGTTAAAACATGAGAGCGGGTAAAAATTATATAGGGATAGTTGGTCTGATAAATGAAAACAATGTTACATGAAAATATAGCTATTTCCTCTATCTTTTGTCCTGCAAGTTACCAAGATAGTCTTGTAGTGATGGTCGACGAAGTATATCTTAAGAAAAAAATATTAATGTTAGCTGAGTATATAGCTCTGGCATATATATATCCAACTGACTCAAAACTGTAGCATTCAAATGACTTATATTTCTCTCATTAAATGAGATGGTTAGAGAGTGTGTGTGGGAGGGTCTGACTAGCGAGTACGAAGCTCTTCAGACTCCACTAGCCACACTAGCCATTACTTCCCCTCCTAAAATACAAGTATTTTTAAAATAGCGTTAAGTCAAACATTTTTATCTTTAACTATTAATAAAAAAAATCAATCACGTAAAACTTATGTTACTAGATTTATCATTAAACAGACTATCATAATATGTAACTTTTTTTTATCTAAAACATCTTATAGATATTATTAATTAAAATAGTATTTCGAAGACTATATCAGAGTTTAAAAATACTATATTTTAAGATGGATGGAGTATGTTACTAACCTGTAGGTTGCCACGCACGGATCGGCAGCATCAAGAAGTGAGTAAGATGTTAATTAAAGGCAGCTATATATATATTTATAGTAATAAGAGGTTTAGTTAGCACCGCGTGGCGCGCGTGATAGCTACGTGATACGGTTCAACTATACTCCCTCCATAAAAAAAAAAAATCAAGTACTAAGATGTAGCGCAACGAATTCTAGGCAGCAACGATATCCTTGTACTCCTACTAATCCTGGGACAGTGAGAATATTATACTCACGCGTATCTGGGACGGTGATAATATTAAACTCAGACATGTGCACCTGCACGTGCTTGCTATTTTAATTACCGCATGGGAAGTATTGAATGCGGATTTCTACTTTTAATAATAAAATTAATTCTGCGTTTGCTTCCAACAAACTACGACAAACGACAAAAAATTAATTACATAATTACGTCTTGATAAAAACAACAACAATAAAAAATAAGCCTCACTACGGCGCTCTCTGCTGATAGTAGTAATCAATCAGAACAGTTATCTTATTTGATCGAAGGATTTAAATCATTAATGCTACCACCCTAGATAGCGGTAATAGAAACGTGGAGGGGCATTATTGTTAGAAAAAATTAAGTGCCAAGGGTATAATCGTCGTTTACCAGTCAGTAAACTTTTGTTTTCTCCTTTTCTAGCTTTTTGGATGAAATATGAGTGATGCCACCGCAATGGATGATCATAGATCGATTTAGCCGGGAAAAAAGCAAAAATGACAAATACTGGTAGATGATTACTAATTTACCCATAATAATACTGGTAGTATAATAATACCAATAGAGAGCACCGGAGTATCGCTAAAAAATATCACCTTAAAGAGATATTATTTCTAAGCAATTGCTCAGTATTCACTCTGATTTTCAAAAGAATTTTTGATGGGCATAGTCTTTATGTCTCATAGAGAAAACTTTACAAACAATTTTGTTAACAATACACTTGGTCGTGTTTGTATAAATATTATCTCATTCTTTTTATTATTTTAAGTTACTTGATTGTATTTGTTTAGATAGTGTGCTGAAGACATTTTTTTTGCCCTAATGCAATGTCTACCTTTATTGAAACTGCGTCTGATCTGCAAGGACATACTACCACACTCTCTTTCTTTTTCATTTATTTGGAACAATATATAAAATCCTAAGTGGCAAGAGTATTAATTAACCATAGACACTTACATTCGGATCATTCCTTAAGGTAGTCCTGATGAAAGGCAAGACCCATTTTCCTTATCTTTCCTTAATAAATTCATTGCCACATAAAAATAAGTTAGACGTGACTGGCCATTTAATTTCGTCGACATCATAGTTATTTTATATTGTTAATGATTTTACCAAATGTAAGTAGTTTAGAATTCTTAGACAGTAATTTTTGTAGTCTTCTTGTATATAACATAAAAGAGGAGTACTGTACAAATTAAGGTCATTTAAGTTATTTTTCAGTGCTTGCATATAAGTCTAAAACGAGATACATTTGGGAGTAGGAGGATCGAGTAAATATATATTATGTTGCGCAATAACATATTGACCTCTTAAATTTGGGATTAATTCCAAAATATAAATTTAAATATTTTCATTAGCAACTTGTGTTGTATATCATCGGACAAGTGCGTTGTACCCAATGTTCGATCAGTTGCGCTACTATGCAAGGGGTTCATCAGGGTGCGCGCCTCGTCGCTTGTTTTACAAAGGGATTGTCCAATTTGTTTGCCAAGGAAATTAAAGGACAGTGGACTGAGTTTTATAAACTTATATTGAACTGTCTATAACATCGAATATGCTTTTAGTGTAAAAGTGTCTGTGATATGCTACAAGGAGAAGAAAGATCAACCGAATACTCTTAATCGAAACAAGTTAATAAATAACTATGAGGTCTACGGTAAGTTGTTTATTTCCGCATGCTTTGGGCATGGATTATTTTACATTAATTTTCATTGCCATGATTGCAATCAATTAAGACCCGGTAGCTGGCACAATAATGATGCATGAGTGTATCTCTTTGAGGGAAAATGGGCACCACATGTGTCTGTTGGATAGAGCTAACTACGCACCTCCTTCTTCCACGGGGGTTGTATCTATTACTTAAATAAACTAAGGGAACTCAGACTCCTATTCATCTAATCACTCGTGGGATTAATGGTGTTCACACCCACATACCTATTAAATTGTATGTGCATGGATTGACTTGCTGAGCATGCAGTTCATCATTCTAGCTCAAAAGAAGCCCCTCTAGGTTGCCAGATCTATTTAACTAGTTGATACCCCACGCGCTTTGTTACCGGATATATATATGGATGAATGCATATTATACGTTTCTAAAAATGGTAGATGACAATGTGAAAATGATGTGGAGATATTGATTTGACATTGTTTGCATATTGAATTCTAAAAATACAACAAAATTGTAAATGATATATCATGTTTGCATAATAGTTAAAATACTCTATATAATAATTTCTAGTGGGTGATGATGTAGCACACTTGCATGCGATTAAAATTACTCTAGATAATAATTGATAGTTGGTGATGATGTGGCACAATGACATGTTGAACTTTAGAAGTTAGTGCGCATCAACTTTATAGTAAGATAGGATTAGCGCGGATAACAAACAATGTACCACCATGTTTATTCAAGCTTTCTATGCATGTTGATTACAAATAGGTGTAACTTTTATGGATGGAGAGAATACTAGCTATAAATTTATATTAGAGTATAATAGATTAGCTATAAAGTTGTTTTCAGTTTTTTCTCTTCTCTCTTTCTCTCACCTATGCATTTAATGTGATAAACTTAGAGTATTTGTAGAGTCAATACTCCTTATTTTCTTTTGTCTCTCTACTCCATATAATTTCGTAGTTAGCTGATAGCCCGCTATTGTCCTTACTCTTATACAGAACAAATTGATTAAGGGTCCATTAGAATTGTGGGAATGAAAAAAAAAGAGAGGAATATAAAACACACATGATTCTGACAGGAATAGAAGTGTAAAATAGAGAATTACAAAACAAAGTAAATACACATGAACAACCGCTTGATTGGACTGTAGGAAAAATGCTAAAATTGGATAAGAGAGATAGACTCAAAGGTAGTTTTTCCAGAGGTTGGAGTTCTTGCTAAGTTTCCTTCAAAATCTACATGAAATGAATCATTCCATATAAATTTTATAGCATTTGGAAAGCTTCAATCCTTGGTATCAAAGGACTAATAAATAGAAAAAATTTCTATATGATTTTTATAATATGAATTCCTACATAAATCCCTCAATTCAAAGGGTTCTTACAGGGAATATCAAGTGCCATGGTTTTACTTGCTAGCAAGTTTCTACTGGCCGATCAGGAAAATAACGTCTTATTTTCGCATAGTTCTAATCGTTTTCATAACAAGTCTAGGGTGCAATATTCCTGACATATCATCACTACTTAAAAAAATATATTTTCCCAGACAACCCGCCCTCTATATTTTTCTCTAGCGGCCCAAATAAAAACCCACCCATGAAAATGCATATATGGGTCTCCGGTGAAAGCTTGCTTTCGAATACAAGATTATTTTTTATAGGCGACTTTGTTAAAAACCCAACTTCGAAAATCATAACTTTTTGCAAACGAAACCATTAAGACAACCGCCTCTAAAGACTAATTTTTTTGCAGTAAACCTACTAACATGACAGTATGGGAAACGATTTTGCTATATATTTATTGATATTTTTTTTCTAAAAAATTGATAGATTTAAATATAGTATAATCACAGTGTAATTACATTATAACTTGCATGTAACGGCAATATAATTTTGAACCGGTCGATTTACTTTAAAATTCATGCAAAGGAGGTATGAAATAATCAAAACCCATGATTCGATACATTATGCCTTCGTTTTCACGAAAATAGAATGTCACCTAGGGATTTTTGAATGTCGTGCATGCAATTTTCCACCTAGGGTTAGCGGGTTGTGATAGTCCTTAAAAGATTAGCGAACGGTGCGGACGTGGGGTGGGCAGCCGCAACTGAGGAGGACACAACTAGCTCGGATATGACCATAACTACCTTATGTATTCATCAACCAAAGTTGCATATGTTCTATATTAGATTTACTTGTTATATATTTGAACAAATGTTGCTACACAATGAGTTTCGTGTGTTCTCGTTTGCAAAGGTACTTGCTTGGGTGAAGGAAAAGAGACCGAGCGTAAGGAATGCCTGGATGATCAAAGAAGTTGATTGGGGACCAACACAGGATCATCTCCAAGTCCACTTCTACCTCACGATGTCATTTTTAGTCCATAGAAGACAGGAGATAAAGTTCTACACGTTTTGGACTCGGATTCGGGCCTTCTGACACCATCAACTTCAAATGGACCTAGGCACCTAGCTGCTAATTTAGAAGGAATCTCGGAGCCCATGAGTACTTGTTGGAAAGCTTATAGAGTATACTTTCAGATGGTTTTGGTCCCACGTCAACATTCCTTTCGAGTTGTCGGGAATCTGCAAAATAAACCACGTACCTCACGCAGTCCGAATCTGATTTGGGTCTTGGGCCTTGTAATTTTGTCGTGGGCTAAACCCAATGTGGTGTGCGCCCTAGAGCATTCCTAGGATGTCCAAATCATATTTATTTAGTAGCCGTCATAGTTTAGAGTTGGGTTTTGCTTAGGTTATTTCTGCCATTGCAGTTTCGCAGCTAGCTCGGTTTGTGGAACCCCAAATTCGAGTGCTTAATGATTCATATGCAATTTTGTTACAATCTATCTTGTTCTTGCTTGTGTTCTTCGGTTCGCATGAAGAAATTAGCCTTCTTGGCAAGGTCAACCGGTAATGCATGGTTGATAGCGAGAGGAGACATGGTGCTACGATTGCAGGGTTCGGATGGTGTTGATCAGAAGACGAATCGTGCGTGTCAAGTTTCCACCAAATCAAGAGTTATCAATACCTATCGGAAGATCGGGACCTAACATCCTCATCTGCTACCCGCCCCACTTGCACCCTTATGCAGAGAGGCATCAGTAAATGGGTTAAAGGGGATGTTCTTCGACTTGGTCTCGGTTTCCAAATGTAATACGCTTTTGTCTCAAAGATAGTACGCACAAATAATTGATAACCGTACTCATGGTAATTAGGATCAAGTCATTATTGGTATAATTCAAAATGTTTATCTTTTTTTAAAAAAATATATAATGAATTATACCACTAAAAACTTGATCATAGACAAATCATGCCAGGGAAGACTAAAAAGTTCAAGCATAAGCCTTTGCGTGTAAGTTGGTAGCATCACTAACTAAGATTCGTAGGTCGGGCGTGTAGGTATTAGAGTTTTTGTCGAATATATGTATAAAGTCAGTTACAGTATAGAGCTAGGAGTTCTAGGTATAGAGTAAGAATCGAACTCTATCCTAGGATCTCTCTTAAACAGAGAGGCAGACCAGTTGTACCCGCGTATGACGATTTAGCATGGTGAGATGTAGCGACTGCCGGTGACATCCGGCCAAGGGTCGCTGTAACTCTGATACGCTGTAATATGTTTGATTGAGGAGAAGCGTCCGTAATTAGTGCCCCGTGGATGTAGGTTTCGGCTGAATCTCGTTAACAAATATCGTTCCTCGGTGTCGTCATCGTGTTTGCATCTCATGTGGTGTTTCTTCCGTGTTTGGTGTCTGATGGTGATTTTGGGCTGGTTAGGCAACACAATTAATAAAAGGTGTGAATTTTATAAATCCTAGTTGTAGAAAACCATACTAGTTTTGGCATGTGACACATAATTTTACATAATAAGGTCATAATATAACACGAAAGCACACTGTCAACTAATTTAACTTGATTATGGAGCTGAGCGTAATAAAAACAATTAACTTCTAGATAACTAGAAGAGTTATATAAGGATGAAAATTTGGATATAAGTTTAGAATTCACACACGCACATATATACACACATACACACTGTACTGCATCTGGGGTATGTTATAATTAAAACATACCCAATGTTAGTAATTTTTTTTACTGAGACTGCAATTATCACAAATACTGGTATTTAAGTCTATCAGTAAATGATTACTATGAGATATTTGAGAATATATAACGTGTCGTAAAACATTTACTATGTGGGAGGGGTGTTTTAGTTATTACACACCCAGGGTTGGTGCAATTTAAATTAGAGTAATTTCAGGTTGATCCTAATTACATTGAATGCTGAAATTCACAAGCTAATTAAAGAAAATAAATCGCACAAAATTGGTTTCTAGAGGAATGAGGAACACTACTACAGAATAATGTCAAAATCAATTTTCATTGGAGGTTGGACGGCCCACATGCACCTAGGTTTCTGCTGAAATCAAAGTTTTCAACGCAGCCAGTGCAACCTATATCGACTGCATGGAAAACTAATTTTGGTGAAAAGAAATGGACCGATAACCTAGCCCGTCGCTGGTCGAAACCCTAGCTCCCCAAGGCACTGTCGTCATCCTCACTGTAGTGCGCCACTGCCGTCGTCACTGCGGCGGCTGTCAACGATGGCCGGGGGCCAGGGCCGGCGGATCCGCTCCTCCCGAGGGCGGGGGGCGCTAGATCCACCATCCTTGAGCTCCGCTGTCGCTGCCCGCTATCGTCGTCACACGTCACGGGGTCGAGGGTAGCGGATCTGCCGTCCTCGAGTTCTACCATCGCCGCCCGCCGTTGTCGTCACCCGTACCGAGGCCGAGGGCAATGGATCCGCCCCTCCCGAGCCCGAAGGGGGCCGCACCTGTCCATGGCCTATAGCTCCTGAGCCTGCCGTCGCCGCTCCCAAGCCTGCTAGTCCCGCTTGCCGCAGCTGCTAAGGAGAGGAGTGGATAGATGAGGGAGACGGAGAAAAGGAGAGGATAAGGAGAGATAATGAGGGAGAAGTGGAGGTGGATAGGAGTGGATAAGAATAAGGGATAAGGTGGAGGGAGGCTAGCTGGTGAACTTTTCGCAAGCGGGCCTCCTAACAGACTAGTGCGGGTATGTTAAGAGGCTCGCATGTGAAAATGTATTTTCACGCATGATCTGTTTACACCCAAATTTGACATCTATGGACGAAATAGGGGAAAATTGCCAAAGTTTGGAAAGTGACGGGTTTCCTTACTCGGGAAGGCAGGTTTCGTGTTTCCTTTGGTTTCTATCCCGAGTTGGATGTGGAGAAGGGCCTGTAGAGGGCAAGACCAACCCCTATTTAAGGGACAAGGCCGGTTCATTGTAAAACCCCCGAATACAATCTACTTGAATCGTTCTTTTACTATGTTTTCTATTTTACCCTAGTTTAGTCCATCTTTGTCGGTTTGCGCCGTAAACCGTCCGCCGTCGCTGCGAGAGTGCGACACCTCTTTGTAGGTTTGTCCTGAAAACCTTCCGTTTTGCCCATGAGACGGGTAGTTATCCTCTTATTGATCTAAATCGGCCTAGAGGCTGATTTTGATCTTTAAATTGGTTCCGCTAGCCGGTTTAGCTTTTCCTTTTTACTAAACCCATCTTGATTTGGCCGCTTAGCTAGATTGAGGTGGTTGGTGACTCCATATTACCGCAAGGCGTTTAGGTGTTGCGATCGTGCTTGTCGACTTGTCAAAAAAGTTGCCAACATGATCTTCAAACTGTTATTGGAGGAGCGATTTTTACGAAACCTATAGGGGCTTTAGTCCAGCAAAATCCGTGGAACTACCAAACCTTATCTTACTGAATCCTTGCCTTATCCGTTGTACTCATGTACGACATGATACGTCGCTTTGTTCAAACTGTCACCCCAAATCTGAATCCCACTAACTCGTGTCTGCTTGTGCCAAACTTCCTTAAAGAATTGAGAGTTATGTTATTTTATTGGCTTAAGATCTGGTGATGTTTGACAGTGGAGCGCTTAAGTAGAAAATAATTATTAATTGAGAAGTTTCAGGAAAGTTGTTGTACTTTTGCTTGCAGAACAAAATGGAAGTTTTCTAAAACTAGGTTTTTGAGATTGCAACGAGATATATGCATATGATATGGTGGGAGACTAGTCAGTCCAAGAGGGTGTGTCGTTGTGGATGAACATCATTTAAAAAATCTGTTCCTATGTCATAATATGTTATAGATGTAGGCATCAACTAGCATAATACCCGTGCATTGCCACAAATTCTAAATAACATTGACATAATTAAAATTCTAAACCATATATCACAACTGAAAAAAAAGAAATATGATTAATTAAATTAAAATCCTAAACCGTATATCACCATTGTACGGAAGGAAATATAATCATAGAAATGACAACATGAAACTACAAATAACTTTGATCGGAATGATAATTCAATATCATGAAAATTATATAACTAAATCCTTTTTTTATTTTAGCCATAAATAATTCAATATTATAAGTTACAACAATTTTTAGTGGATCAAATTGTGCTAAAATTATATTAATGGAAAAGCAACTGAAATTAGCTAGAAATTATTAAAAAAAAAAACTTAGTTTAGCCCATAGATCAATATAATATCCGATCCATTAATTCTGAACAGTACACATTTCATTGACATAAATTAGAATTTTGATGTTCGATTCATATTTCTATGGTCTCAATATTATGTGAGTGGTCCAGGACCATGGTTAGGCTAGATTAGGAAGAAATAGTGCCTTCATCCATAGATGGTGGAGGTTGGCAACAAAAAAAAGTTCAAAACAGCATGAATACGGCTGACAAAGATGTGGTACCAATTGAGAGAGACGGCAACGAGGAGCTCCAGTGCTGAACACGACTAGATGAGTGCGTCAAAACGCGTTCCGGATGAGGGGGTTCCATTTTCCTTGAACGTGTAGGAAGAACGAAAGATGGAGAAAAAACTACTAACATTGTTCATCGTCTTCCCTAACCGAAACAAGAAAGAGAATAGGAGGGTAGATGGGTGCCGGTCCTTCAGCGACCAAACGGCGGTGAGTAAGATGGCCGGACTTGTCCCACGATGTGACTCGTACATAGATAGTGACGGTTGCCAATGAAGAAAACCAAAGTAATGGGAACAACAATGACATAGTCGCGCACGCGCGAGAGAGAGAGAGAGAGAGAGAAAGAGTGGGAGGGCATCGGCGAGCTTTCGTGGTGAACACGGCCGCGTGAGTGTGTCAAAACGCGTTCCCGGACGAGGGGAGTTCCATTTTCATTGAACGAGTAGGAGGAAGGGAACGCAGGGGAGAAGAGGGGCGCTACGAGGAGGGGCTGATGAGAAGGAGGGGTGCTAGAGAGAAGAGAGGGGCTATGGGGAGAGTAGAGGTGCCGGGGGGGGAGCGTGTGCAACTGTCATGCCCAGAAATTTAGCCCAAATTTCCAGACTATTTTGTGTATGACCGCCCAACACATGGCGGTCAGACCGGCCCACTCGGAGGAAACCGGTAGATTTCCAAATTTTGGCAATCTTTCCTATTTTAATCCTAGGTGCCAAATTTGGGTGTAAACAGGTTGAATGTGAAATGTATGTAAATGTAAATGTGAATATGAATGTGAATGTGAAATCTGAACTTTCTATGAATGCTGGGTGTTGGGACTATTTCTGGGTTGCTGGGATTATTTTGCACCGGTCGTGGCTAGCATTTGCTTGAGGCTAGCCAATAAAACATATTTAGTTTTGGGTTAATTGGATCCATGACACTACAAATATGCTAATTGAAAAAAAATGCCACTACTATTCGTGATATCGACTGTGTGTCACTGGAATTTTGGAAAATTGGAATCATGCCACTCCGTCTCATTTTCTGTAAAAAAAGAACATTAGCCCTAACTTCATGTGGGACCCAGCTGTCAGTTCCATCTTCTTCATCTTCCTTCTCTCTCTTCTCTTTTCCTTACCTCTCTCTCCACTCTCCGACGCTCATCATCCTCCACCATCGGGAGGCTCGAGAGCTGCCGCCGTCGTTGACCTCCTCTGCGGTGGGAGGGCTCAGTGCTGCCGTCGACCTCCTATGCGACGGGAGGTCTTAAGAACCACCGGTGTCGTCGACTGCATCCACAGGCCGACCACAGATTTTATCAAGGGGAAGAAGGCACGGAAGGCGGGAGGACATCGTTGACCTCAGCTGCTTCGGCACCGATGCGACATCGTTTGTTTGGTGAGACTATGCGACTGCGACATCTAGCGTCTCCGAGACAAGACAAGCTTGTCACTGTCGTCGGAAAAAAATACTGGGAGGAAAATATGGGGATGGCGCTCGCCACCACCTTCGAGTCTTCGCCGCCGCCGTCGGGTCTACGTTCACCGTGCTGAGCCGTGCCAAACCCATCACCACCGCTAGATCTTCCAGACCCCGTCAGTCGCCACCGATGGTGCTGCTTGCGTGCCTGTGCCATCAACGCAACTGCTGGTGCTCACTCCGCGACCAACACCGACGCTTGCTCCACCGCTGTCGCTATGTACACTGCTTCTTGCTCCAGTACCCCAACGCCACTGCTTGATGCCGTTGTTTGCCTACCGGCTACCACAATAGCCAGCAAATATTTGATGTTGAAGATAAGGTGGGCCCCACTTATGGTTGGCGTCGGTGCTGGCGACATAGAAAACATGACAAAGTGGCATGGTTCGAATTTTTCTAAATTCCAATAGCACACAGCCGATATCACAAATAATAGCGGCATTTTTTTAATCAACATATTTGTAGTGGCAAAGATCCAATTAACCCTTAGTGTTTTTAGTGAACAATCTCATCAGTGTTGGGCCGCAAAAATAAACCGTCATCGGCATACACATTGGTGTCGGGTGTCACCACCAACCCATCATCGATGATCATCTGTGACAGGCCCTAAAAGATTCCGACAAAGGTGACGACAACGCCTTTGTCGGGTTTCAATTGAAGCCCGTCACTGATGACATGTCCGTGACGGGCTCTAAACGGATCGGACAAAGGGGACGATAACACCTTTGTCGAGATGCAAGTGGAGCCCCTCGCAGATGACATATCCGTGACGGGCTAGAGAGCGTATCGGTGAAGGGTGGAGTTTGAACCGAGCCCAACAAAAAGATATCTTTCATTGGTGACGGTATCTAGCCAAACAGCAAAGTCAGTCGCCCGTGAAGAAACATTTTGCACGGTCAATGCCTAGAGAGCCACGCATAAAAAAGATTATAGTTTCTTTTACTTTTTTAGCCAAAAAAAATACAACCTTCCGTGGAAATGAATTTTCAGTCTTTGATTTTTTGTAGCCGGAAAGAAAAAAAAAGTACTTCGTGAGTCACATTACAAGTATACTCCAACACCAATTAGGAGGCCAGTAAAAGTAGTGGACAATTGGTAATCATTTGTCTATCGGGAGATAATGTTAAACTTTCTGCTAATAAAAAAAGTATAATGGCATACTGTCTGCAGTTAAGCAACGGTACTAACTCGATCACTGTCTGTCGGCTTGAGCACGTGCCCCAGTCTATGTTATTCCAGCTGCATCTGTGCCTATGCCTCCCGTCCAGCGGTTGGAATGCTGCCGTGTGGCTTTGCGAAAAAAATTTAAAAATATATTATTTTTTATGTTTTTACATTTATATATATATGCTTTCGAATGAATTATAAAAATATACCCGTAGCGCAGTATGGTGACGCGGGACCGATCATTCAGCGCTTTACGGAGATGCGGGATTGATCAGGTCCCGCACGAGAGGAGTACGGTACTGCATCGGTCACGAAGCTTGGTCGCGCGGCACCGTGCGGTCCCGCGGGCTGGTCGCGCCGAACCGACTAGCCCATGCCTGCATATGACGTCACGCATGCATGCACATACGTCCTACCAGCCCACGTGCCTAATATGCCTCCGCATGCATGAAGCTGGATGGTTGGTCGCGCACGGCTGGTCTGCGGGATCGCCCGGTGCCGCATGGCCGGTCGGGATCGCTGGTGCCGCAAATGCAGTATTTCGGTCCCGCACCTTTGTGCCGCGCTATAAAATTGGTCCCGTATTCTCGTCGCGTGGGACGTGTATATTTTCGCAATATTTTGAGAAGCATGTATATAACTACAAAAATTTCAAAATTAATGTATATTTTCAAAAAAAAATTTCGTGGCTTTGCAGCCCCAAGTGCTTCAGTGCTTGGCGACAGGCTTTGCCCCACCAGTTCCCATGCATGTGACGGCAAGAATAAAGTGTTCTAAATCTCCTCCTCACGACTCCCAAAACCCAATCCATATATAACCTATTACCTAATAGGTGCCGGCTCTAGAACCAGCACCGATGACAAGTATTATCAGTGCCGCCTCCTTTGTGCCGGTTCGGAAAATATGGTCCTAATAGGTGCTGGTTCTAAGCTAAATTGCCACGTGGCTGCTAAATAGGTGCCGGTTTTGACCTCAAAACCGGCACCAGCACCCATACAAAATTATTTACCTTTTAATATGTTTTTACTTAAAATTTATTAAATAGCTATATCTTGTCTTAAGACTTTAAAAGGCCAAACCTTATTATCCCCATGCTTCTACTTTTATAGATTTTAATTAAAAGTCACACCAATTGCTACCTCTTACTCCTGTCACCCCTTCTTTATTTGCTTACTTGATCTACCACTGTTTCTATTCATTCTCCTTAGAATCTTTAAAAATTGGACCTTTTAGTTTTTAGAGTTTACTGCTTCATTGGGTTTTGTTTTTATAATTTCTAGAAGTCCCGTCAAACACTGCCACTATACTCCTTTACGACTCATTTATTGTCTCCTCTTTATTGTTGTCAGGGTTACGGATAAGGTATACCCTCTACCCTTGGATATACGTTGTACATTGATATGGTATACCTGCGCGTATACAGATGTTTCTTGTACACGTTAAGCAAATTCATCGCGTAAAAGAAACGGAGTCCACGGATGGAAGGAGTCCTACTCGGACAGAACTGGGTCGTTACTGTATCGTGTGGGGTCCGATGTCTCCGAGTTCTACTCGGAGACCAACTGACCCGCGGTATAAAAAGGACCCCCCGGGAGGACCTAAGGCATCGAATCTCATCGCCAACACAACCACCACAGCCTACGAAGTCGGAGCCTACAGGAGCCAAGTCGCCGGGTAACCTAGTCGAACCAACCCGACTACGGTTTCGTCGGTATCATCGAGTTCTGCTATTCCCTTTGTAATCTGTGGTTTTCGCTATATAATCCCATATCAACTGGATTAGGGCTATTACCTATTAAGGGGCCCGAACCTGTATAAAAATCCTCGTCTCCGTCTCTTTTACCTAAGTTTATAAGTCAAAGGTTTATATATCCGATTCAAATTTGAATTTAAATTCAAATAATTTTTATATATAGTATTTCTATACATCTAAAGTTTATACACCTAAAGTTTATAGACCCAAAGTTTATAAGTCAAAAGTTTGCATACCCGTTTCAAATTTGAATTTGAATTCAAATATTAGTTTATAGACCCAAAGTTTATAAGTCAAAAGTTTACATACCCGTTCAAATTTGAATTTGAATTCAAATATTAGTTTATAGACCCAAAGTTTATAAGTCAAAAGTTTACATACCCGTTCAAATTTGAATTTGAATTCTAATATTAGTTTATAGACCCAAAGTTTATAAGTCAAAAGTTCACATACCCATTCAAATTTGAATTTGAATTCAAATATTAGTTTATAGACCCAAAGTTTATAAGTCAAAAGTTTACATACCCGTTCAAATTTGAATTCAAATTCAAATGTTAGTTTATAGACCTAAAGTTTATAAGTCAAAAGTTTACATACCCATTTCAAATTTGAATTTGAATTCAAATTTTTTTACATATAGTATTTGTATTTCTATACACTAGTAATATGTCCGTGCTACGTCACGGTGGCCTAATATTTTGGCTAATAAATCATTAAGTTTCATTACAATCAAATTAAGTATCTTAGAATAAGTCTGAGTGTTAATTCGACGCAGGTCACATAAAAATATATTTAAGGAAAAGTGCAATTGAAGGGCATCAACCATAATATCTAATCACTTTAATACGTATTTGAAGATAACATATGTCCAAATAAAAAAAATGATAGAGAGGATCAACTTGTGGGCATAAACAAGTCAATAGGCGATGCCACCTTCAGGCCCGCTACAGCAAGTGATGAAGCTCATCTTGCCTTGGGTGTTCGGTGGGCACACCACATTGAGCAAATTAGAGCAAAAGTCAAATCGAGTCAGCTTGTCGTTTTTTTGAGGGAAAGAGTCAGCGTGTCAGCGTGTCGTTACGTCGGCAGAACCAATCACAACCATTTGTTTCTCCTGTTTATCAAAGTTGTTTATAGCCAGGCTCCAAACAGATGCTGAATGCTGAATAGGGCCTAGGTTAAAAGCATATATCACTATGTTCCAAGCAAGTATTGCCAATGGACACTTCAAAAATAAATGATATTGTTTCTTTGAGTACAGAATTGACAATGGACACTGTTACTTTGTTAGAATACTACTATTCATCAAGGTAAGATGCAGACAAACTTTTACCTTTCAGAGAAAGCTTAAATTTCCATAGGATTTCAAAGGGATAGTTAAACTTTTAACTTTAAGAGGAAGCTTAAATTTCCATAGGATTTCAAAGGGATAGTCATGATTTTGCAGTTTCGGCGCCTTATAAAATAATTCAACACTGAATAATCCATCTTTTGTAAGAGCCAACAGATTGATCCACAAAATCTTATTATAATATTATTCACTTGAAAGCATATCTTTATTACAAACATATAAAAAACAGGAGTTGTTAATCAGCGCACCGCTGCACTGTGGGCTGTGGCAGCCTGAGCCAACCGGTGATAGCAAGTGGTTACATGATCACCGGCATGGATGATCATGGGTGGAGAGGCTGGGGCTCGGTCCGCTGGACGCCTGGACCCCTGCACCATTCTACAGCAACACATCAAGCACAAGCATTGCTCCACACACCATCGCCCAGTGCAGGGCTATATCTTGTAGATTAGCAGAGTAGGCGAAGAAATTAACCATACAAAAATGTAATAGTTCTAAGACCCTCTTTAGATGGGACTAAAACTTTGAAGTCCCTATCACATCGAATGTTTGGATACTAATTATAAATATTAAACGTAGACTATTAATAAGACCCATCGAATGTTTACGAGATGAATCTATTGAGCCTAATTAATCCATGATTAGCCTATATGATGCTACAGTAAACATTCTCTAATTATAGATTAATTAGGCTTAAAAAATTTGTCTCGCAAATTATCTTTTATTTATGTAATTAGTTTTGTAAGTAGTATATATTTAATACTCTAAATTAGTATCTAAATACAGAGTTTAACTAAGTCCCTGGATCCAAACACCACCTAAATGTTGTTATCTCATATTTAGAAAAAAAAAAATGAGTTTGATTTAGTTGCAGCACCTCTCCACTAATTTTGGTATCCGCCTAATGGCCCTGAAGGTGCTACAGTTACAACTCCTTTATTTCCCTTCTTGTATATCTGCAACTGCAAGACATCGAAATGAGTCAGGATACAAATCAGCAGTTATTATCATTCCCGAGGAATACAAAGAAGTAAAATCCACAAGCAATTTCAAACAAGTAATTCTACATGCAGAGCTGCACGGGGCATGTTTCATCTAAAAGTCAATACTTAAATACCAGTGCAGATATTTGACAAACGCTACAAACTCATAATTTTGAGTAAAAATAATACGTCTACTTGTAAACAATTCAATTGTGCAATTTCTGAAATTTGCTTCTTTCCTCTTTGGAAGACAGAACCAGAAGTTCAATCCCTAAGGCAACCGACCAAGGGATAAGTATATTTATGTTGAGGTACTGAACTCTAAGAGCATTTCAGAGCATTTGCACTCAACCTCAAACGTAACTTTCTGACAATCTCTCTCCGCACACACACCCAACAAAAAGAAGAGGAGTGTGCGCTACACAACTCTATTATGCAACACATTGTGAGCTAGCTGAACGAAGAAGTAAAAATTACAACAAGGTATACATATAAAAAAGGATAATTGGACGCCACTATCCAGAGGCCTCCTCTTAAATCTTGTAGCACATAAGACAGTATATAATCCTTTTCTATGGGTAAAACATACCATAACAGATATCTTATGCACAGAAATATATAGAAAATGAGTGGAAACAAAAAGGAAGAGAGCATCAGATGCACTATTTAAGGCGATACCACTAAACACAATGATAGAAAAAGTACGTTATCAGTAAATTACCTGCAGAGGTGCACCAGGACTGATTTTGTGTTCTGGTAATACATTCGGGAGAGCGGAAAAAACAACAAAGAAGAGAACCTTTGCAGGGATGTGGGTAGTTTCACATCAGCCATAAAAACAGCTAGCAAAATGAAAACAAGACCAGGGCATAATAAATATTTCAAATTGCTCTTGGTTGGGTACATTTCAAGCCATTAGTAAATAGAGGAATTGGTATAGAAAATGCATTTTAATTGAACTGGTGATTTGCAAGAATCGGAATCTGATAACAAACCAAGAAGGAAAAGTCAATCTCGAAATTACAACTTAGGTGTTAATAGTGAGAACACACCTGTGTTCAACAAACTTGTATCCCTTTTAACTTCTATACAACAAGAAGAGTATGCAATTGTCATATTGATTCTGCGTATATCTTAAATATTCAGCTATTGAATGTTGAAGAATGGAACTACAAACATATGAGTATACTTGAAATTCTCCCATAAATAATCCAAACGATATCCTTCTCTATATCTCTTTCTATCTGAGGATCAAATCATGTATTCATCATATGGCGTGTATGCATACGGGTACAAACAAATCTAGAAACACTTTTCAGACATGCGGTGATAAGCTGAACAACTGTCAGAAAATAGAACTATAAAACTGACATCTCTTTTATATAGGGTACACTCTGATGCATGATCTCAGTTTGGTAGAGCAGAAATAAATCAAGAACCGGGTGGTGATTCAAAAAGAGAAGAGGAAGACGGAACCGGGTGGTGAGGTAGGGAACAGGCTGCCAGAATGGCTGGCTGGCTTCCAGATCCGAAAGAAAAGAAATTTCCAAAAACAAATCATGTTGGGTTTGGTCTTGTTCTTGGATCAGATTAGTACCGAAGTTGTTCGATTTAGAGCTACTTGATGAGGCTAAATCTCGGAGTAAATCAGAACTTCTCCAGCGACTAACAGAAAATGGTAAACAGTCCTATTTTCTAGTTTTTCTCTCTTTTGTTAGCCTTTGAGGTAAAATATGCTCATGAATTTATTTAGGTAAAATTGTTGATTGGACTGAGGAGGAACTGGAAAAGACTTCAGAAGCAGTAGGATATGGCGCTGTCAAGTATGTACCAAGATTTCTTCTTTCAGGAAGACAAACATGTTGAACTGAAATATGGTAACAAAGCTTTTTGAATGCTTATCCAATTAGTACTCTTATGTTTTTCTGCCTGATAAACACAGGTATGCAGATCTGAAGAACAATCGTCTTACCAATTACACATTTAGCTTTGAACAAATGCTGAGTGATAAGGTATTTCTAGACTCCACTATTTGTTTACTTATATAAAAGGGTGTTTTTATCCATTAATTTTATTTGTGTTAAAACTTTTATGCACCACATATTTGCTTATGATCTATTCCAGTATTTGTGGAAGGATCTGCTGCTGTATGTTCTGCATTGGATATTGAAAACCACAGTCTATAGTGGTCGCTCTTTTGCATAAATGAAAAATTATAGTATTCTCTTGAGTAGTTTCTGGGCAGATTCTTTATATTAGTAAGTAGTTGGTGAACCCATTCACCTTCTTGCTTACTCTCATTACTTGTTATTGACAAGCTCATTCTTTTTGTCATCAGGGAAATACTGCTGTTTACCTTTCAGTATGCTCATGCTCGCATTTGCTCTATAATCAGGAAATCTAACAAGGATGTAGAAGAGCTGAAAATGGTAATAGTTGTGTTATTTCTATGCACTGATTCTATTGTTGTTTTTGTAAAGTCTTGCTGTTGTTATTTTAGAATTCCATCATCAATTCATCATTCTCTTTCAGCTATCAGACATGGGTTTAAACACGTTGACCATGTTTTCCTGTTTTTTTCTTCTCAGAGTGGTGCCATTTCTCTTGATCATCCAGATGAGAGTGTCTTGGGACAGAGGTACCATTGATGCATGATCTCAGTTTGGTAGAGCAGAAATAAATCAAGAACCGGGTGGTGATTCAAAAAGAGAAGAGGAAGACGGAAGCGAAAACAATGGAGTAGTACCAGTGGTGAGGTAGGGAGCAGAGAAGAGGTGGCGTAGACCTGACCTGCTGCCTCCCTGGCCGAGGTCGCGCCGGACCGGACAGCGTGGGCGGCAAAGTGATGGCGACCTGGAGGAAGGCTGCCCGGTGCCCCAGTTTCGTGGCCGTCCGCCGAGCGAGTCCTGCAGGCTCGTCCGTTGCCCTGGCTGAGGCGGAAATGTGAATCCCGAGGGCGGAGGGCGAGGAGGCGAATTGGTGAGGGAGACCGATCGACGGGGAAATCCGGCTGCGGCGTGATGGAGACAGGACGGCGGAGGCGCGACAGAGACCGGGCGGCGGCGGATTGACGGCGACCTGCGGGGGGCAGGCGGGCAGCGGCGATTAGGGTTGGGAGACGCGCGGTGCACAGGTGGGGTGCGTGCGTCGACCGTCGATTGTGCGTAGCGATGCTGGTGGGAGCCGGGAGGAGGAGCGCTGGATGGAGCGCGTGGGAGGGTGCGGGATTCGAGAGGGGATCTGGCTCGTTGGATTCGAGAGGGTGATTTTGGAGCATTGGATTTGATGAATGAGTAATGTAGGTGTAAGAGTGAGTTGGTGGATTGATGAATGAGTAATGTAGGTGTAAGAGTGAGTTGGTGGATTGATGAATGAGTAATGTAGGTGTAAGAGTGAGTTGGTGGATTGATGAATGAGTAATGTAGGTGTAAGAGTGAGTTGGTGGATTGATGAATGAGTAATGTAGGTGTAAGAGTGAGTTGGTGGATTGATGAATGAGTAATGTAGGTGTAAGAGTGAGTTGGTGGATTGATGAATGAGTAATGTAGGTGTAAGAGTGAGTTGGTGGATTGATGAATGAGTAATGTAGGTGTAAGAGTGAGTTGGTGGATTGATGAATGAGTAATGTAGGTGTAAGAGTGAGTTGGTGGATTGATGAATGAGTAATGTAGGTGTAAGAGTGAGTTGGTGGATTGATGAATGAGTAATGTAGGTGTAAGAGTGAGTTGGTGGATTGATGAATGAGTAATGTAGGTGTAAGGGTGAGTTGGTGGATTATAGGGTAGATAGAATAGGGTAGATAAATTTTTTCAACTTTGTTTTTTTATTTTTTAAAATTGTATGGTGTACTGTAATAGGAAGAGAAGAAGGGTGGAGAAAGGGGAGAGAAGGTAGCGTGTATAGGGGGAGGGGTGGGCCAGTGATGCTAGGAGCGATCACCCGCCTATTAACCGTCCCCCATTTAACAACGAGTGCTGCTATGTGTACGATACTTTTTATACGATGATCGTAAGTGAACATCGTACGCGTAGCATTTTCCTTTAACAACGGGGGACAGAGCACGCTCGTTAATTATCACGTGTCAAAGACTGCACCACAAGTCCATAACTGCCTCAATATTCCCTTCCCTTCCATGTAGCACATGCATGCATGTTTCTTCCTATACCATGTCGTCCTCCAGACAGGTTAACTATTTACCACTCTTACGGATGTTGCTTAACGATTTGTCATAGGGCCCATATGTCATAGACACGTAAGGGCCCACATGTCATTGACAGGGTGTGGCAAATCGTTAATTGCCATGTCATAAGAGTGGCAAATAGTTAAATTTCCCTCCAGACAGCGATACAGTCACGCGGCCGCGTCATAATAGTCATTTCCCGGCCTTGACATTCACGTACCAGGGTAGGTCATTTCCTAGGCCGCCAGTCGGTCTAGATGGCAGATTGCCAGGTTAGGTAACGTTTGCGGTTCGGAGTGAAGCACATGAGACTACAAGAGGAAACACCCTACGCTATCGTTAAGCAGCACACTGCGCTGAGCCGTGAGGAGAGTCAACGCAAGCTGCCAAGCTTTTCCCAATTCCATGAGCGCATCGGACTGCAGCCTCTCATCGCAGTCGCGGAGTCCCATCCCTTGTTCCGAAATGAGTTCGAAGAAGCTGGCTGTCATCTACCCGCCGCCGGGGATGATCAGCCACTTGGTCTCCACGGTGGAGCTCGGCAAGCTGCTCGTGGCGCAAGGCCTCGACATCACCATCGTCCTCGGTGGCCATGACGAAAAGGAGGCCGTTGCTACTGCTACCACGTCTTTCCTGGCGGAAGCCGCGGCCGCCAACCCGGAGCTCTCCTTCCATCGCCTCCCTCAACCCACGCTCCAATGCGACGTGCCCGCCGATGATTACGTGTCTCGGATCTTCGAGTTCGCACGCTCTTCCGGCCCTGATCTACGTGACTTCCTCCGGTCCACCTCCCCGGCCGTCCTCATCATCGACTTCTTCTGCTACAGCGCCCTGAACATCGGCGCCGAGCTCGGCATTCCGACCTACTTCTTCCTCACCACTTGCATCGCTAGCCTCGCTTTCATGCTGTACCTTCCCGTCGTCCAGGGGGAGAATACGCTGAGCTTCAGTGATCTCGGTGGTGACCTCGTGCACGCGCCGGGGATCCCGCCGATACCAGCCGACCACCTCCCCAGGTCTCAGTTCGACCGCGACAGCATGAGCAGCAAGCACTTCCTCGCCTTGTCCGAACAGCTGTGCAACGCGCACGGTGTTATGGTGAACAGCTGCCGGTCCCTCGAGCGGCGCGCCGCTGACGCCGTCGTCGCCGGCCTCTGCACATTCCCAGGGCGTCGAACGCCGCCGTTGCACTGCATAGGGCCACTGATAAAGCCGCGGGAGGACGACAGCGCAGAGCGCCATGAGTGCCTCGCCTGGCTGGACGCGCAGCCCAAGGACAGCGTGTTGTTCCTCTGTTTCGGCAGCATGGGCGTGTTCAGCGTGGAGCAGATCAAGCAGGTGGCCGTCGGCCTGGAGACGAGCGGCCACCGGTTCCTGTGGGTGGTGCGTCGCCCGCCTGGCTTCGAGCACGTTACCGGGCCCGACCTCGAAGCCCTCATCTTCCCGGAAGGCTTCCTTCGCCGGACCAAGGGAAGGGGGCTCGTGGTCATGTCGTGGGCACCGCAACGCGAGGTGCTGGAGCACGGCGCGGTGGGCGGGTTCGTGACACACTGTGGATGGAACTCGGTGTTGGAGGCGGTCACAGCGGGGGTGCCCATGCTGGCATGGCCGTTGTACGCGGAGCAGAGGATGAACAAGGTGTTCTTGGTGGAAGAGATGCGCTTGGCCGTGGCGGTGGAAGGGTATGACAAAGGGGTCGTTACAGCAGAGGAGATTCAGGAGAAGGCGAGGTGGATTATGGATTCGGACGGTGGAAGAGAGCTCCGAGAGCGGACTTTGGCAGCCATGCGGGAGGTGAAAGAGGCGTTAAGTGACAAAGGAGAGTTCAAAATAGCGTTGTTACAACTCACAAGTCAGTGGAAAAACTACAATACTACCTCCGTCTCAAAATAAGTGCAGTTTTACACTATTCACATTCAACGTTTGACCGTCCGTCTTATTTGAAAAATTAATGAAAAAATTAAAAACATTTAGTCACACATAAAGTACTATTTATGTTTTATCATCTAATAGCAATAAAAATACTAATCATAAAAAAATTTCAAATAAGACGGACGGTCAAACGTTGAATATAAATAGTGCAAAACTGCACTTATTTTGGGACGGAGGGAGTAACTCATAAGTCAGCAGAAAAGCTTCTGAGAGAGAAGGATGCATATATGAACAGTGGTGTTCATGGGCTAGCCTTCTCCACCATTTGATTTAAAATGAACAAACCAGGTCATATGTTACAGTAGTTCGCTATAGCATTCTTTTCTATTAAGGTGGTAAAATTCAATACGGTATGTATGGTAGAGTATAGTGGCACATTTAAATTAGAGTGAGTTGCATGTTATATCATTTATCTATATATGGTATTATTAAAACAAACTTGAGAGTGGACACCACGTTTGTTGTGGAGGTTGAAAGTTCCCACATTAATAAAAAAATATATAGTTGGAATAAGATTACAATTTAGAAATAACTAAAATTTAGAATAAAATATAAGGAATGATTAAAAATGTCTAATGTAGTGTTAGCGTTATAAATAAGGCAGACCCAATAACCTTGGGTTAGGCTTGGCGGGACCTGTCGACAGCGATGCTGGTGGGAGCCGGGAGGAGGAGCGCTGGATGGAGCGCGTGGGAGGGTGCGGGATTCGAGAGGGGATCTGGCTCGTTGGATTCGAGAGGGTGATTTTGGAGCATTGGATTTGATGAATGAGTAATGTAGGTGTAAGAGTGAGTTGGTGGATTAATGAATGAGTAATGTAGGTGTAAGGGTGAGTTGGTGGATTATAGGGTAGATAGAATAGGGTAGATAAATTTTTTCAACTTTGTTTTTTTATTTTTTAAAATTGTATGGTGTACTGTAATAGGAAGAGAAGAAGGGTGGAGAAAGGGGAGAGAAGGTAGCGTGTATAGGGGGAGGGGTGGGCCAGTGATGCTAGGAGCGATCACCCGCCTATTAACCGTCCCCCATTTAACAACGAGTGCTGCTATGTGTACGATACTTTTTATACGATGATCGTAAGTGAACATCGTACGCGTAGCATTTTCCTTTAACAACGGGGGACAGAGCACGCTCGTTAATTATCACGTGTCAAAGACTGCACCACAAGTCCATAACTGCCTCAATATTCCCTTCCCTTCCATGTAGCACATGCATGCATGTTTCTTCCTATACCATGTCGTCCTCCAGACAGGTTAACTATTTACCACTCTTACGGATGTTGCTTAACGATTTGCCATAGGGCCCATATGTCATAGACACGTAAGGGCCCACATATCATTGACAGGGTGTGGCAAATCGTTAATTGCCATGTCATAAGAGTGGCAAATAGTTAAATTTCCCTCCAGACAGCGATACAGTCACGCGGCCGCGTCATAATAGTCATTTCCCGGCCTTGACATTCACGTACCAGGGTAGGTCATTTCCTAGGCCGCCAGTCGGTCTAGATGGCAGATTGCCAGGTTAGGTAACGTTTGCGGTTCGGAGTGAAGCACATGAGACTACAAGAGGAAACACCCTACGCTATCGTTAAGCAGCACACTGCGCTGAGCCGTGAGGAGAGTCAACGCAAGCTGCCAAGCTTTTCCCAATTCCATGAGCGCATCGGACTGCAGCCTCTCATCGCAGTCGCGGAGTCCCATCCCTTGTTCCGAAATGAGTTCGAAGAAGCTGGCTGTCATCTACCCGCCGCCGGGGATGATCAGCCACTTGGTCTCCACGGTGGAGCTCGGCAAGCTGCTCGTGGCGCAAGGCCTCGACATCACCATCGTCCTCGGTGGCCATGACGAAAAGGAGGCCGTTGCTACTGCTACCACGTCTTTCCTGGCGGAAGCCGCGGCCGCCAACCCGGAGCTCTCCTTCCATCGCCTCCCTCAACCCACGCTCCAATGCGACGTGCCCGCCGATGATTACGTGTCTCGGATCTTCGAGTTCGCACGCTCTTCCGGCCCTGATCTACGTGACTTCCTCCGGTCCACCTCCCCGGCCGTCCTCATCATCGACTTCTTCTGCTACAGCGCCCTGAACATCGGCGCCGAGCTCGGCATTCCGACCTACTTCTTCCTCACCACTTGCATCGCTAGCCTCGCTTTCATGCTGTACCTTCCCGTCGTCCAGGGGGAGAATACGCTGAGCTTCAGTGATCTCGGTGGTGACCTCGTGCACGCGCCGGGGATCCCGCCGATACCAGCCGACCACCTCCCCAGGTCTCAGTTCGACCGCGACAGCATGAGCAGCAAGCACTTCCTCGCCTTGTCCGAACAGCTGTGCAACGCGCACGGTGTTATGGTGAACAGCTGCCGGTCCCTCGAGCGGCGCGCCGCTGACGCCGTCGTCGCCGGCCTCTGCACATTCCCAGGGCGTCGAACGCCGCCGTTGCACTGCATAGGGCCACTGATAAAGCCGCGGGAGGACGACAGCGCAGAGCGCCATGAGTGCCTCGCCTGGCTGGACGCGCAGCCCAAGGACAGCGTGTTGTTCCTCTGTTTCGGCAGCATGGGCGTGTTCAGCGTGGAGCAGATCAAGCAGGTGGCCGTCGGCCTGGAGACGAGCGGCCACCGGTTCCTGTGGGTGGTGCGTCGCCCGCCTGGCTTCGAGCACGTTACCGGGCCCGACCTCGAAGCCCTCATCTTCCCGGAAGGCTTCCTTCGCCGGACCAAGGGAAGGGGGCTCGTGGTCATGTCGTGGGCACCGCAACGCGAGGTGCTGGAGCACGGCGCGGTGGGCGGGTTCGTGACACACTGTGGATGGAACTCGGTGTTGGAGGCGGTCACAGCGGGGGTGCCCATGCTGGCATGGCCGTTGTACGCGGAGCAGAGGATGAACAAGGTGTTCTTGGTGGAAGAGATGCGCTTGGCCGTGGCGGTGGAAGGGTATGACAAAGGGGTCGTTACAGCAGAGGAGATTCAGGAGAAGGCGAGGTGGATTATGGATTCGGACGGTGGAAGAGAGCTCCGAGAGCGGACTTTGGCAGCCATGCGGGAGGTGAAAGAGGCGTTAAGTGACAAAGGAGAGTTCAAAATAGCGTTGTTACAACTCACAAGTCAGTGGAAAAACTACAATAACTCATAAGTCAGCAGAAAAGCTTCTGAGAGAGAAGGATGCATATATGAACAGTGGTGTTCATGGGCTAGCCTTCTCCACCGTTTGATTTAAAATGAACAAACCAGGTCATATGTTACAGTAGTTCGCTATAGCATTCTTTTCTATTAAGGTGGTAAAATTCAATACGGTATGTATGGTAGAGTATAGTGGCACATTTAAATTAGAGTGAGTTGCATGTTATATCATTTATCTATATATGGTATTATTAAAACAAACTTGAGAGTGGACACCACGTTTGTTGTGGAGGTTGAAAGTTCCCACATTAATAAAAAAATATATAGTTGAAATAAGATTACAATTTAGAAATAACTAAAATTTAGAATAAAATATAAGGAATGATTAAAAATGTCTAATGTAGTGTTAGCGTTATAAATAAGGCAGACCCAATAACCTTGGGTTAGGCTCGGCGGGACCTGTCGACGGGGGATACCCGTAGACCGGATATAGAGGGTATTGGGGTACGCTGGTATAAGGATCTACGTAATACGACATCGAGCAAACAAAAGACAGAGATTATACTGGTTTAGGCCCCTTGAAAGGTAATAGCCCTAATCCAGTTGATATGGGATTATATGGTGGAAAACACAGATTACAAAGGAAAAGACAGAACTCGGGGGATTCGATGAGATTGTAGTCGAGATGATTCGACTAGCTCTCGTCGACTTGACTCCTTGCAAGCTCCGACTTCGTAGGCTGTGTATATTGTGTTGGCTCTAAGATTCGATGATCTATGCCCTCCCCGGGGGGTCCCTTTTATACCGTAGGTTGGGTGTTGTCCGGGTAGGACTCGAACATACCAGGCCTGGCACGATACGTGGGTAACCCAATTCTTGTCCGAGAAGGTCTCTCCTCATCTACTGATTTTACGGAGAATTTCCTTAGATGCCGAAGGATTTATCCGTGTACACGTGGATGAGAAAATTGCATATCTACCATCGTATAAGATTGGCTTCGTAGAAATACCACCACTTAAATCGGCTTCACTAGAATACCACTCCCAACTAGAACGGCTTCGCCAAAATGCCATTTTGGACAAAAATGACCCTGCATCTATCTCTTCCACCTCCGGCACGAGCAAACGGCAATGGTGCGTGGCGCAGTAGCGGCGGGTGAGATGAGTGGACGACGGTGGTCTTCTCCGGCGAGTTCGTCTGCCTCACCTAGCTGCGCGGCCCCCAACGCCTTCAGTCTCCGCGACGCGCCGCCTCCGTCGCCGGCGAGTTCGACGAATCATCCCCATTGCCGGCGAGTTCATCTACTGCCTGGACGCACCGCCCCCATCCTCAACGAGTTCTTCCGCCGCACCTCAACGCGTCACCCCCATCGCCGGTGAGTTCGTCCGCTCCGCTTCCGTCGCCTATGAGTTCGGCCCCATCAACGTTGATGATGTCGGCTACGATCTCCTCCTAGCGCGGCGGGCAGGATGAAAAGGTGGGGACGACGAGGAGGGCAGCGCCCCCATCATCGCCGACAAGGTGGCACCGGTGGCTGCCGACGAGCTCCTCCGGCATTGGAGGAAGGAAGAAGAACCAGGGTCATTTTTATCCAAAATGGTATTTTGGCGAAGCCGTTCTAGTTAGGAGTGGTATTCTAGCGAAACCGATTTAAGTGATGGTATTTCTGCGAAGCCAATCTTATGCGATGATAGATATGCAATTTTCTCCACGTGGATAGGCCTTGTCGATATGTGACGTATATCGAAGGGTGGAGGGTATGCCTGACCCGTAACCCTGACAGTAGCCCCCGACTTCTGCTCAAAGATGAACTCGTGCGACCGTTTGTGACTCCAGGTGTCGAGAACGTTGTCATTCCAGGTGCGAGAACCAAAGAGATGACGTGTGGTTGAGCGCACTGTTTGAAGCCCAACGGTCACGAATGAATTTTGAACTGAAGTCCAAAAACCGCCATGCACAACGGACCTAGAAGTCTCCGGCGGGGATTTCTCTTGTTTCCTTGGAATTCGCACCGTCGGGGGTGCGCTTATTTAAAGGGATTTTGGGTGTGAGTTTTGAGGTCCGCCTACTTCATTAAGCAAACACCGCTCCTTGCACTCCTCGCCTTCTTCGTCTCCGCAAAGAACCCCAGCCTCACCGATTCTTCGTCTGCCTCCGGCGATCTTCCGGCGGCCATGGATCTCAGGAAGTCGACCTCCACCACCGCGACCCTGAAGAAGCTCCAGGAGGAGGGCGCTCTCCCTGGCCGCGACAAGGCAGAGAGGGAAGCAGGAGGTACTACTCCACAGCCCCTCCTAGGTCGCATGGTTGCGATCGAGGATTACATTGTCTGCGGATTTCTTCCTCCTCCTTCTGAATTCCTTTTGCTGGTCTTGAACTTCTATGGGCTTTCACTTTTGCACTTGAATCCCAACTCCATCGCATTCCTCAGTGTTTTTGTACATCTTTGTGAGGCCTATATCGGGGTGGAGCCTTTTTTAGATCTATTTCGCTTCTATTACGAATTGCGTTGGATGGAACCCAACAAGGTGTCTGGCTGCGTTGGGTTCCGACTTCGTGATGGGATGAAGTCGCGATACGTCCCCTTCCAGTGCCCCTCTTCTCGCAGCAAATGGCGGAACAGGTGGTTTTATCTCGAGATTAAGGACTCGAATCCTGCCCTCATTGTTCCTGACGAGCAACCAGACAAGATTCCGGTTTGGACCACCAAGCCCCCTTTGACCCCCTCTCTCCAATCGTTTATCGACATCATCGATGATCTCCAAGAACGGGGCTTGTCGGGGTATGAAGTCGTCGCAGACTTCGTTGGTAGGAGGATTCAGCCGCTTCAGGCTCGAGCCCACCCGGCGTATAATTATTCCGGACCAGATGACGCGACCCGGGTTTCTCCTCGGGGTATCTTTCTTGTATTCGCTTTAATATGACCGTATTCACGTTCGCTTTTGACTTATCGGAAAATGATTCTTCTTTGACAGCTCTGAGCAGTGACGGCGTGGAGCGACGCGTTGGTCAGGTGATGATCAGCGGCGCGACAACCGCGAGCAACATCCCTGTGCCCCTTTGTGAAAAGGGAGCGGCGGAACGCAACGAGGCGATCAATGTAAGTCTATTTAGATGTCTTTTTCCTCCTTTGTTTGAAATCAGCTTGTGATCGGGCTTGGCGTAGGCCCTTCCCTCGACTGATGTCATCGGACCGCTCGCGGATCACTAGGTGACGGCTTCTCTGAAAGAGAAAGTAGTCGAGGAGGCGTCCGACATCGCTGCTAGCAGTGG
The DNA here is from genome assembly GCA_009805545.1 of Oryza longistaminata. Lineage (NCBI taxonomy): Eukaryota > Viridiplantae > Streptophyta > Magnoliopsida > Poales > Poaceae > Oryza > Oryza longistaminata. The sequence goes on along the minus strand of CM020180.1, from coordinate 32,442,299 downwards.
CGGCAAGGCCCCGACCAAGCCGAGGAAATTCTCGTCCGTGCTCGGACACCGCCGAAAGGCGGAGACTTCAACGGTAACATTCGTCTTGTCCTTGAGCTAAGCGACTAGGAAGATTTTCATTCTCACTTCGTGCCGGCGGCTTTGCAAGTTTCTGACGCATCCCCTCCTCTTGCGCGTCATCAACGCCTTGTAACGATCGGCGAGAAGTAAGTCGCGGAACATTCAGATTCTCAAGTCTTCTTTTTGAATCGAACCTTGATCCGCCGGTGTTGACAGGGAGGCACGAGCAAAAGCGGCTCGGGCCAAGTCTGGAGGGACTTCTAGCGCGTCCCCTGTGACAGCGTCGACAGACGTCGTTCCCGTGATCGGGAGTCGGGAGGCGACGCCAAGCGGCCCCAGCGGCGACCCAGCGGCCCTGCCAGCGATCCCGCTGGAGGCCGTGGTCCGCCGGAGGCCATCCTCACCTGGGAAGAGCTCCAAGCTGAGATGGGGCGTCTTCTCGAGGCCGGTGCTCGCCGCATTGGCCGCGAGGTCTCGGAAGCGAGGGCGGAGACGGCGACGGCCAGCGCGCGCGCTGAGCGCTTGGTGCGAGAACTGGCCGAAGCCCGTGAGGACCTCACGAAGATGAGGGAGCTGGTGGCCGGGAAAGAGCGCCAACGCAAAGGGCTCGAGGACCGCATGTCGGAACTTGGAGACAATCTCTCCGAGATCCGTGGTTCGCTGCGGGTCACCTACACCGGCCTCCACCAGCTCGCCAGGGAGTGTGGCGTCAAGTCCACGATCCCGGTGAACCCCGATGAGTTCTCGTTGATTTCTTCTCTTGCGAAGTTGGCGACGGCGATGGGAGAAATCCCCTTCAAGCATACGGCCAGGATCGCGGAGGAGACGTCCAACGGTATCTACACCGGGGCGTGTCACGTCCTTGCGTGTGTAAGGTTGTCGCGCCCTGAACTCGATCTGCGTGAAATCTTGGATCAGGGGGCGGCAAGCGACACGCGTAGGGAGGTGATGGAAGAAGTCAGTGACCCGGGGGAGTCTGTCCTCCCCCTTTTTGAAGAGTAAGACTTCTTGTATTTTTGTCATTTGTAAATCTTGAACTCTGGTTGCCTTCGTGCATGTGATTACCATCCTTGTTCAATTTTGATCTCGGAAGTTTTTCTTGTCGATTGTAGAGATGCTAATGACGAGGATGTCCAGCAGCGCGGGCAGCCCGAGTCACTGGCGGTAATTCTGGTACTCGAGTTTGAACCACACGTCCCACATGACGTCGAGGACCAAACTCTTGATGTGGAGGTCGAGATGGCGACAACCACCTCAAGTGAGTAGCTTTTTAAACTCCGTGTTGGGTTAGTGGTTTCCAGCTTGTCTTAGTGGTCGTTATGTTTAGCAGGTCTCGAGGACGCCCTTGCAACCCAAGATCGTCGTATCCGATACTGGAAGACGAAATTTGAAGTGGCGGAACTCGAGAGAACCATGCTAGCCATGAAGAAAGAGCAAGCCGTGGAAACGCTCCGAGGTCGCGAGGTGTGGTTTGCGTCATATTTAAAGAGTTGCTGTACCTCAATGGCCCGGGTATGCAGGGAGCTTCGAGTAGTCCGCAGCGATCCTGAGGAATCGGCGGCCGGGTATATCTCGTGGCTCAACGGGGCCTGTGCCCAACTCGATGGCATCGGCAAGCGTATCGACGAGGCTTTGAAGCAAGAGTGTCATCGAGCGAGCCGATATGCCTGAGGACATGTACTAGCTTGCCTGCGAGATCACCGCCCGCGCCTGGATCTTGAATTCCTCCATGAAGGGTTTGCTCGTTCTCGGAGGACTCCGGCGGAGATAGACCACCTTGCGAGGTCGATGTCGCCATTAGCCGAGAAGGTATTCTAGTCTATGGACTGGGATTGGCCCTCTTGGTAGTACTCGTGGCCTGTTACAGATGTCTTAGGAAAAAGTGTAATGTAGTGGGAGATTTGTGTAAAAAACAGTAAGAATTATTATGTGTATAAAGATATATTCCTTAAACAAACGCATCTTACTCTGGATGTTATGTATTAGAGTGTGTTCTCAGTTAATGACCTCAGCCGTTTGAGTCGTACACTATCCCTAGCCCCCAGCCTTGTCGTCGGAGAAATTTTCTCTCCGATGATAAGGCTCTTGGACACTTGATCTGCCTTGGTTGAATAAGCTCTGATCCTAGCCCCCAGCCGTGAAGTTGGAAAGCTCGGTTTCTGAGTACACGGCTTGGTTAATACGCACGGCAAGAACTCTTACACGACCAGATCTTACATGGTCTTTTGTCTCTGAAGGATCTGACAAGGCCTTATCGGCTCTGGGCGTCCCCAGCCGAAGATCCCTTAGGTTCCTCGGAGGCCTTGTCGAGACGGCGTAAAGGGTCATAAGGATAGGTTTCAACGCTAGGTGTTATCAGAGTAAGGGATCGTCGGGTGAAAACACTTTGGTCGTGATATGAAACCTAGAAATAAGCTTTATTGATACTGTAAGGGTGCTTACAGGTACGGCGTTATTGACTCATACATAGAATTTACGTAGTTGGTCAATGTTCCACGAATTTGCTAATTCGCGACCGTCGCCGTCTGCAATTTTGAAGGCGCCTGGCCGCAAGACTTGTGTGATCGTGTAAGGTCCTTCCCATTTTGGTGAGAGTTTGTTTCGCCCTGCTTGGGTTTGAACTCGTCGGAGGACATAGTCGCCGATCGAAAGTATGCGTGCTCGGATGCGCTTCTCGTGATAACGGCAACTCGCTCACGATGCTCCTCGAGAAGGTTTACATCAATGTCTCGTTGTTCCTCCTGGTTCTCGTCGGAATGCTTCTGTACTCGTGTACTTTGATGTCGTAACTCGCCAAGGAGCATGGCTTCAGAGCCGTACACGAGAAAGAAGGGTGTTTCCTTGTTGGATGTTGTCGGTGTGGTGCGTACGGCCCATAGTACTGATGGGAGTTCTTCAACCCATTTTTTGTCGTGTGACATGAGTCTGTCGTAGACGCGGGTTTTTATCCCTTGTAGTACTATGCCGTTTGCCCTTTCGACTTGTCCATTGCTTTGAGGGTGAGAGACCGAGGCGAAACATATTTTGACTCCCAAACCGATGCAGTAATCCTGGAAGTCGGCGCTGATGAATTGAGAGCCGTTGTCGGTTATGATGCGGTGCGGTAGTCCGTATCTGCAGAATATTCTTCTGATGAACTTAATGGCGTTGTCGGCCTTGATTTCCCCAGTGGGTACTGCTTCGATCCATTTGGTGAATTTGTCGATCGCTACAAATAGGAATTTGTAGCCGCCCTGTCCTCGTGGAAATGGCCCAAGTATATCTAGCCCCCAGCACAAGAACGGCCAAGTCAGAGGGATTGTCTGGAGCGCTTGTGCAGGTAGCTTTGTGTGCTTGCTTGGCCCCCGCCGTTCGTAATCGTTGCATTCTCGGTCCTCGTTTGGCCGGTCTCCTCGATCATGGCGCGTGAGAAGAATGAACGCCGGGGCGATTTGCGTCGGTATCCGTTGTGCGCCGTGCTCTCGGCGTCCGTTTAATTTGATCTCGAAGATCACGCCAGTGCCCACGAGGTGTGGGGTAGCCTTCGAGGGATTCCCTCCGCATCGGAATCTTCACCTTGGATCGCCGATTGTGGCTGGATCTTTGGTGTCTGCGGTAGCGGCCTCTTCGAACGCATTGCTGAGGTTGGTTCCGATCCGTAATGTCCGTATGTCTGTCCAACGCTCGAGGTCGTCGTTCAGAGACGGGATCGTAAGGAGTGTTCCGCTCAGTATAGGGCTGAATAGCCCTGATGTGCTGGGCTAGAGTAGGTCGATTGATTCCGCCGCTTCTGCGTTGGCTTGGCGCTGACGTGCCAACGTCATCGATGGACACTATACCCGCGGCACACGTTGTTGTCGATGACCGTAGTCTTCGAGAGATTAAGACGATGGTTCGTGGATGGATCTGAGATGAATTACCCCACGAACCGATCTGGGCGGAGTCGCTCCTTGTTCCTTGCCGTTATCGGCCGTGGGACGTATGACTTAGGAGACGGAGTTTTCATGGCGCCAGAGTAGAACTTTGCAACTCTCGAGAGATCGTGATTCTTTGTCTTTGGATGGACAATAGACGTTCCGAGTTTGGAGAACTAC
>CM020180.1:32400838-32438141 GCA_009805545.1 Oryza longistaminata | reverse complement strand
TTTGCTGTGAGAAATTGACAGGCTTCACATCGCTGGACCAGTCGCATGCATCTTTGAGGGCTGTTGGCCAGAAAAATCCTTGTCGAAATGGCTTTGCCGACCAATGTCCGTCCGGGCGGCGTGTGACCCGCATATGCCTTTCATTGATGTCGAGGAGGAGTTGTCTGCCCGTCGTCGGTAGAGACGCACGAAGAAAGTATTCCCGTTGCGCTTTTTTGGTATAAATCGTGCCGATCATACAGTAGATTTTGCTTTTACGGTTTATTTTCTCGGCCTCTGTGTCGTCTTCGGGTAACTCCTCCGCTTGTGAATGAAAATTTGATTGCGGGGGCGCCAGGTCATCCGTTTTTCAATTGTCAGGCCACGGCGCGTTCTGCCTTCGATGACCCGCGAGCTAATTTTGGGTCGAGGGTGCTTGGGACGACTTCGCCGTGACTTTCTTTTACGCAGGGTTTCGTTCAGGACGTTTCGAGAGAAAGGTGCTTGGGCCGGAGCGGTTCTCGGTCTGGATGCGCGTCGGGCATTAGGCGTCTGCTCGACGTTATCCTTGTGTAGACGTGTCGGACCTCGATCCCGTCTTAACACTCTTCTTCGAGCTTTCCTGGACTTCATGCAAGGTACTTGGATAACTCGGGCGTCAGGAGCATTGTAGTCTTTGCTGACACCTTGGTTTCGGCGACAGCTCAGAGTCCCCTTGACGATTAGTCGCTTGGCCCCAAGTGCCGGCTGCGGCTCGTATCCCGGCGAGTATCCTTCGTATTTCTACAGTTGTCGGGTTACCCAAAACTAATTGATTCGGAAACGACATGTTAACTGTATCAAGCCCTGGATCAGTAGATTGATACGGTTCAACAATCTGGGATCTTCATCGCATACATTTGGAACAGGTCTCCAGAGGAGTTGATATTACAAAATATATGGGTATTTACAAACTTGTGGCTAACTAATACCAGCAGAAGCTATAGAATAAACAACTCTAGTGTAATTGCTATAGACTTAAACCATCTAATTAATCTAGACTTTAGAAACTAGGTTGAAATGAAACTAACTGTATATGATGAACTCTCGGCTTCGGCAAGAATTCCAAATTTAACTTCTGAAAGAGGGGTTAAAGCAAGGGTGAGTACAACGTACTCAGGCAAGCTATTATATTCAAGTAATGAATGTATGAAATAAATAGTATTGAGATGAGCTAGATCGTATTTGCAGAAAGCTGAGAAAGTAGTAAGGAGAAAGTCATAATGTTTGAAATGCAACAGTATTAAAAAATCTGGGAGTTATATTTTCTAACCAAGATGGCCATAGTGGGAGTCCCCGATGCCTCAATATCCGTGAGCACGGCTATTCGAATAGTTTTAGAGGATACTCATACTGCAGTAGATGTACGCTTTACCCGCATCCATGACATGCTAATATTCATCAGCTTAGTCATGGCAAGCTTTTCAGTTACTTAAACATTAGTTGGGTACCTGTTCCATGAACTATAGTCCTCATACGCTCTGAACGTAATGTTATCAGCAGCGAGATGAGTTCGGCGTTCCCGAGGTTTTTAGAGAGAACGGTTTGAGAGACCCCATCATCCCGAACCAGGTTTTTCACAATTACACACACAGCGCGCAATAATCAATATATTTACTGCCGCCTCGGTAAATATTTATAATCGCCCCTGCTCGGCGTTAAATTTGCCTCCTGTGCGAGGACTTAAAGGAAGAACCACTGTACAGAGGTACCACCTTTGCTAGATAACCTACTTTGCTAGTGTCTGGTGCCCCATTCTAGAAGTTTGCGGTTCGTACTCGGTTCGTTCTTCACATTTACTGGCAATTCTTATGCCGGTTGGAACAGTACTAGCCACCCGGAAATCAACCATTTTACTGTACGTTCCAATCTAAGTTCATGTATATTTTAGCAATCTAAAAACTAGGCATGGCTAAGCAAAATTCTAGCATATATCTGGTTTGCTATGGTGTTCAAATTATGCATTTAAAATCATGAATGGCTAATGCATTGGAAATAATAGGGATACTAGAATATAGGATAATAATACTCAAAGGGGAGGAATAATAACTTGCCTTGTCCAACGGCAAACAAATTCGAGATTAGGCAACCTTGATTATCCGATCCTCAAACATCACAGGTTGCCATCCATAAAGATAATAGACTTCTACTAAGAAAGACGAAGAACTAAATCAATTAAAAGCCATAAAATAACAAGAAAACGATAAATGGTTAGGAGGGCTAGGTTTGGTTGTGAGCTATCGATGCTTAGAGCATAACGAACTAGGTTTGGTATCTTCTCTAGCCGGTGGTCAACAGACAGCATAACGGCTAGAGGGATAGGAGGTTTGTGTGGTTTGTGGGACGGAAGTGTTTACTCCAACAAACCGTGTGAGTGGCGGTGGGAGCGGGCTAGGATCACACAGAAGCCCGAAAGAGCCTAACTGTGCGGCGTGCAATGGAGGTCGAGGGATAGTGAAGCTCCGACCGCTGTACGCATCAAGTGCGTGGGTGCCAGGAAGCAAGCACTTCGACTTGGGTTTGGGCTTTGCCGGGCTTTATAACCAACGGTTTCGACGTCGGGATAGAAAACCACGGAACGGTCCCCATGGAAGGCATAAAGTTCCAACCGGCGGCTTTTTTAGTGGCTAAGTAATTTGGGACAAAAGAAAATATTTGAAAAGGCAAATATTAAATTCAACGATATTTGAATAAATTCCAAATTAAAAATTATAAAAAACAGCAAATTTTGGTGTTCAAAAGATCAGGGTGAATTTAGAAGAATTTAGGTCCAAGTTTCACTGGAATCGGATCTTCGGTTTAGGAGGATATGGAGCTTCTAAAGATTGGGTTTTGAATTAAATCTAGAAAATACCGAAAAACGTACTGTCATGGACCCACATGTTCAGTTACCTGCTCTTTTCCTTTTCTCTCTCCTCTCCTTCTCGTCTTCTTCTTTCCTTCAGCCGATAGAAGGGAGAGGGAGGGCGGTTGGGCGACGGCGCTCCGGTGGACTGATGGCTGCGACGTCTGCTTCCCACGCGTGTTCCCGAGCACGGACGCACCCGGCGGAGGGCGGTGGCTGGCGGAGAGAGGAAGGAGTTGGCCGAACGGCGACAACAGGAGCTCGACCGTGGCCAACCAAAAGGAGTGGCGTGGTGGGCTTTGATGTGGTGGCCTAAAATAGAGGGGAAAGGGGAAAAATGGTATCACCTCGTCACGAGGCAAAACAATGGCGCAAGGGCTTGGCTATGTGGAGCTGTGGAAGAGGAGATTGGCTGATGGTGCAGTGGCGGTCACGGCAGGAGAGAGAGAGAGAGCTTCAAGCTCTGATGTGGGAGAAGCAGGGCGTCGATCTCGCCGTATTTATAGGGCGCAGACGTCGGTTCACGAAGGTCGGTTCGCGGTGGAGATGAGGAAGCACGGGCGACGGTGGCGTGAGGAAGAGGGACAGCGGCGCCGCCCTGTACGGCTGTACGTTGATTGGTTGATGTTTGGCGTTCGTCCTGCTGTTGGACCGTCAGACGGGATGATGTGTAGTTTGGACGTCGGGCGGCGGTTCTCGCGTCGACGGAAAGAAGAACAGCGGTGGCAGAGGTTTGTGGGCGGTGTTGGAGGACCGAGGACGACGGCGCACAAATGGCGCACGGCGGCGGCGACTGTGGCGAGGGGAAAAGTCGGCTCTAGAGGGGGAGGCTGGGCCGACTTGGGCCGGTCTGAGAAGAAGAAAGCGGAATTTTGGCCAAAAAGCGAATAGAAGTATTTTGAATTTTGGAAGATATTTGAAGAAGGAAGTTTTTGAATCCAATATTAATATTTTGAAGGAAATTAGGGGCTAACTGGATGATTCTATTTTTGAGAGATAACTTTCAAAAGAGATATTTCCTTAAATTGAGTGCAATAAGTGGTCTAATTATTAAAGCACTCAAATGGGAGGGAATTAAATATTAATTCCTCAAAATATTTTGGGAATGTGGCATGGAAAATAAGGAGGGAAATAAATAGGATTTTTAGAGAAGTATTTGAGGCTAATTGAATTTGGATTCGTGGAGAGGATAAACTTTTTTTTTTTAGCACAGAGTAATTATTCACAATATCTTGTAATAATATTATTTTTGTGCTGAAGAGGAAATCAAAGCATAGGAATTATATGCGGCTAGATTAAAGGAAGGAATTTGGATACTTGAGATTTGAAAAGGGACTAAGGATAGGTTAAACAATTAACTCCAACAAATTTGAATTGTTCGGTTAGGTTCCAAGGATTTCTTGGGACCATAATTCATAATTAATTAAAAACGGTTTTCAAAACTAAATTTGAATTAAAATTTTTAGTCGAAAAGAAGGTTTATTTCGAAAATTGGCATTCCGACAAAAATTACAAATATATTTTTAAATGAAAAACACAAAGGGATTAAATACCAGAGAGGTTTTTAGCGAGTTAGTTTTAGGAGGTCCCGCTAATTATTTTCTAGGCTTTAAAAGGTTTTAAGACATAAAGAATCAGCATGATGCAAGATAGAAATACACATTTTCAGGATGTTACAGCAATGTTGTTGGTTGCCCTTGAAAGTTGAGGTGGATTGCGTGTATGAATTGATCTCCGGATGGAGAGTTTAAGGATAAATCCAGCCCCTGCTCCTTGGCTATTGAGTGCGCCATACCCAGCGAACGCCATTGGTCCATGTCTCCATGTCGCCTTGGTTATCTGACTTGTTATCTGGCATGTCCAATCGGCCACGAAATCGCCGAGTACCTGAGATTTAATGGCTGTTCGCGGCCACGAAGTGGACATCAATTGGCTTAGCTCGACTACCCATTTCGCGATGGCGCCGACACGTTCTTTGTTTCTCACGGACTTCGCCAGATGGAAGGAGGAAACAATTTGACCTGTGGGCCTTGGAAAGTAGTGGCGTAGCTTCCTTGATGTCATGGGATGACTTGCGTAGAGCAGTTGAATCTGTGGATTCTTGTCTTGCGTCATGGAAGAGCTTCGCTGACGTCAATAAGACTGTCGCTTGTACTTTCTCTCGCTCGACGACAATGACCAGTGCTATGGAGTGTGGCGTAGAGGCAAATATAAGAAATAATTCTTCATTAGGTTGGGGAGCAAACCGAGTACAGTGGGTTTATAGGTAGCGCCTTGGAGTGCAATAAATGCCTCTTCGGCTTCCTGCGTCCATACAAATTTTGTTTGTCTTCAACAAGGCGAAGAAAGTTGTCCTCGTTCTCCCATCCTGGGAAACGAATCTTGCTTAACGCTGCCATGCATCCGGTTAGCTTCTTTACTTCCTTGAGTCTTGTAGGCGGACTTCATTGTTCTCGATTGCTTTGATCTTCTCGGGATTTGCCTTCTATTTCCTTCTTGCCTGAACAAGGAATCGAGTAGCTTGCCCGACGTAACTCCAACGTGCACTTCTCTGGATTGAGCATTGAGACGATATCGCGGAGGTTGTCGAACGTTTCCCGGAGGTCATCAATCAATGAGTCGCTTTGTCTTGGTTTGACAACGATGTCGGTCGACGTACGCCTCGACATTGTTGCAAGCTGATTGCTAAGTACGGCCCTGACCGTGCGTTGGAAAGTTGTTGCCAGCTGTTTACAAATCCGAAAGGGCTTTGGACGTAGCAAAATACTCCGAACGGGGTGATGATGCTTGTCCCTGTCCTCTTCGCCATGTGATTTGGTGGTAGCCAGAGTAAGCGTCGAGGAAGCTTAATATTCGCATCGGCTGTTGAATCCACCAGTTGCGTCTATTCGAGGGAGAGGGAAGTGATTCCATGGGCAGCCATTGTTGAGGTCTGTTAATCGACGCACATTCTCCATTTACCATTTTGCTTTCCGCACCATAAACTGGATTTTGGCAAGCCACTCTGATGGAGTACTTGCCTGATGGAAGCCAGCTTTGAGAAGTTGCGAGCTCTTCTCGTTATGGCTTTTTTTCGATTCTGGTGGCAAATCTCCGCAGTCTTTTGCTTTGACTGGCTGGCATCGGGTCGCCACCATTAGTTTTGTGCTCAATCACCTCCCTGGGGACCCCTGGCATGTCGGACGGTTGCCAGCGGAAACACGTCCGGCATTGTCGCGGAGGAAGCGTATGAGCGCGAGTTTCCTAATTTCTCATCTAGTGTAGCCCCCCCGATTTTGACGTCTTGTCGGGTTAGCACTATGTGATGCAGAACGATTCTTGATGGCGCCGTCCGCTTCGGGCGTCTTGTTTGGCTTGCTTACTTTCTTGGCGTGTCTCAGACGTGGCGGTGGACGTGGGCGTTTGTTTCGACCATGTCGATGCTTCGCTTGTCGCATTGCACGCCAGTTTGCGTCCCTTGATAGCGATTGTTCCTTTTCAGTTCCCGGCATCTTGAGCACTTTGATATGCGTAGTGGGATGCGGCCATGAACTTCGGCAAGTTGCAGTTTCCTCCCGATTATGGGTTGTAAGCTGTATCGGAATTCAGCGACGATCCGAAGGATCTGCTCTGTTCGGAAGTTGTGGCTGGCAAAAAGGTTACAGGTAACGTTAATTTCTTGCCCAAAGGTCTGGATGATTGATTGGGGAGTAATCCCATGGAAAGGTTGATCAGTTGGCGTCATAACTTCACTTGTGGATTCGCCATTGCATCCAGATGTGCTGCCAAAAAGGAGGTGATCGAGCTGCCCCCGTCAATGAGGACTCGGCTACCTTGATGTTCGAATAGTGGGGTTCGACCGACAATCGGATTACCGTCCCTGGGGATAGCTGCGGTCTTGGGGATGGGTCTGCTTCCAAGAACTCCATCTTCTGCTCAGACCACTTCATCTTGGGTGCAGCCCCTGGCCATGGTCGAATAAAATTCGCGTTCCACTTTCTTTGTATTCTCGCTTGGAGGAGTACGTCGTGAACGCGGCGAAGATGTGCGAAACATGGAGGTCGGAGATCTGGGTACGCGGAGTCCGATCGTGAGGAGGCGGACTCCTCGTTCTTCTCGACAACGCGTTACTCGGCTGCCTTTCTCAAACGCCATGTGCTTCTCGAGCGGACTTTGAAAACAAGGGCAAATCCTCCAGAGGGAAATGGTCTATCTTGTTTTGTGTATGGGGCACCATGATTTCTTTGTGTCGCTGCCTTGTGGGTCCGGGCGCTTGGAGGGTTCGCGTACTCCCTCCCCCCCCACCCCTCGCCCCCCCTGCCTACCGCCACGCCGCGCCCGCCCCATTTTTTTTACCACCCCCCCCTGCGAGGACTTCCGCTTGAGCTTTTCCTTTCCCGTTTTTGTGATTTCGTTCTTGCTCGACTCAGATGTGTCTTGTGGGCTGACTTTTTCTCTCCCCCAGTCTTCGGCTTGGTCGTTCTTGCGTCTTAGTGCGTCGGTCGACGTGGGCGCATCTTTCAACGATCTCGAATAACCTTCGAGTAGTGTGATAGCATTTGTTGCCAACTCCTGGGTGTGTAGTGATCTCTGACGCCAAACTTGAAGGCCGCGAATTACAGGAAGCGTCGGTGATCTCGGGGTATGGTATTCCTGCACTCGTTAAAGCGCCGAACGTATTCCCTCAAAGATTCCTCATGAGTTCTGTGATTACGCGTGAAGATCGTCTCCCCGACGCGTGGCGCTGGTATGTTCCTTGGAAGGTGGGCGGGACAAACTGCTGCCATAGTCTGCCACGAAGAATTGAGTAGGGGGGAGATGCATCAGCCACGACGTGCAGATCCCTTCAACGCGGTTGGTAAAATAGTTTTGCCAACCGTTGTCATCTGCTCCAGCCGGCATAAAGCACTTCGAGTAGACTTGAAGGGAATCTTTCTGGGTCGGTGTCCCCATTTCATACTTTTCAATAGCTCCGGGTCAAAAATCTCTCAGGCATCGGACATCACGTAGGGAACGACCGAAAGCCCTGCAACCCAGCGGCCCCGGAGCGGTGGGGTTGTCGGTTGGTCCGTTTGACCTTCGTGGATGTCGGTCTGACGATGAAGAGGGACGCCGGAGGATGGATGATTGATGACGGATGGGTCCTTGGTTTCCGGCGGCGATTACGAGGTGACGACTGGATCTCGGAATCTTGGTCTTCGTCCTCGTTGTTGTTCTCGACGTGATCTCTCCATCTTCGTGCGTTACGGTGATGGCTGTGACTAGGTTGTCTGGCGCTCGCCGATTCATACGATCTGTGGTACGAGTGACCTTCGAGATCAAACAACGGGCGCCGAGAAGGACGACGACACCGGAGAAGCAAACCGCTGTCGGCACCATGTCTCCTCACGACGCCATATCGAGGAAAGTCGCCCACACGATAACCGGGACACGATTGTTCGTTGATCGGCGAGCGCCAGACAACACTAGTCACAGCCATTCACCGTACGACGAAGTGGAAAGAGATCAGCGTCGAGACAACAACGAGAGACTGAAGACAAGATTCCCGAGATCAGGTCGTCACCCTCGTAATCGCCGCCGGAACAAGCGACCCATCGTTCATCATCATCATCCTCCGCGTCCTTCTTCATCGTCAAGACCGACATCCACGAAGGTCACACGACCACCGACAATCCCCCACCGACTCCGAGGCTGGGTGCAGGGCTTCGGTCGTCCCTACGTTGATGCGATGGCCTGGAGAGATTTTGCCCGGAGCTATTGAAAGTTATGATGGTGAGCACCGACCAGAAAGATTCCTTCAAGTCTACTCGACAGTGTTTTGCCGCTGGAGCGATGACAACGCCGTTGGCAAACTAATTTACAACCGCGTTGAAAGGATCTGCACGTGTGGCTGATGCATCTCCCCCCTACTCAATTTCTTCGTGGGCAGACTATTGGAGCAGTTTGTCGCCAACTTCCAAGGAACATACAAGCGCCACGCGATCGGGACGTCTTCACGCGTTAACACAGAACTCAGGTGAATCTTTGAGGGAATACGTCGGCGCTTTACGAGGCAGGAATTTACATCCCCCGAGACACCGACGCCTGTAATTTTCGCGCCTTCAGTTTTGGTCTGTTCAGAGATTCACTACACTACCCGGGAGTTGCAAACAAGCATATCACAACTACTCGAAGGTTATTCGAGATCGTTGAAGATGCGCCCACGTCGACGACGACTAAGACGCCCAAGAACGACAAGCCGAAGGACTGGGGGAGAGAAAAGTCAGCCACAGACAATCTGAGTCGAGCAGAAGAAATCACAAAACGGGAAAGGAAAGGCTCAAGCGAAGTCCTGCGCCAGAGTACGGAACTTCCAAGCGCCCGGCCACAAGCGAGGACTACAAAAGAAATCATGTGCCCCTACACAAACAGATAGACTTCTCTGGAGGATTTCCTTGTATTTCAAAAAGTGCTCGACGAAGCACATGGCCGTTTTGATGAAGGCAAGGAGAGTAAGCGTTGTCGAGAAGAACGAGGAGTCGCTTCACGAAGTCGGACTCCGCGTCCCAGACTCCGATTCATGTTTCCACAATCTTCGGCGTTTCAACGACTGTAACAACCTCAAGGAGAATACAAGAAAGATGTATACGCGATGTTTGCTCGACATGGCAGGCGGGGCTGCCACCCAGATGAAGTGGTCGAGCAGAAGATGGAGTCTTGGAAGCAGACCATCCAAGACGAGATATCCATGACGGGTTCCGATTGTGGTCCGACCACTATTCGAACATCCATTAGTAAGCACGAAGTCCTATTTGGCGGCGGCCTCCGACTTCACTCCTCTCTTTGCAGACTCTGAGACTAGCAGGCGACATCCACAAGTCGCGCTTACTCCAACTGATCTAACCTTTTCGCATGGATTACTGCGCGCCCGACATCAGAACATTTGGGCAAGATTAACGTTAGCCAACTGTAATGCAAGCAACAAGCTTCTTCCGAAAGAGCAAACTCTTCCGATGTCGCTGGATGTACTAGTTACAAGCTACGCCATATCAGGGAGAACTGCACGTTGCGAAGATTCAATAGGCCGCATCCCTTCACGCCATTCATAGTGTCTCAAGATGCCGGGACTGAAGGGACATCACTCATTCAAAGGGAACGCAAACTGGCGGTGCAATGCGAAAGCGAAGCCTCGACTGGTCGAGAAACGCCACTCGCCTACACGCCGCACGTCTGAGACACCCAAGAATAATGAAGGCCAAACAAGACCCGAAGCAAGCCGGGAGGCGGCCACATAGGAGATCGTTCGTTGCTCACTAGTTGCTACGATTCCCCGAGCAAGATGTCAAAATCGGCGGTCTAGCACTAATGAGAATAGGAACTCTGCGGTCTCATCGCCTTCCTCCGCGACAATGCGTGTGCTTCGCTTGAGCAAGTCGGCTGAGCTTGCCAGGGGTCCGAGTGGGAGGTGATTGAGCACAGAACTAATGCGTGCACCCGAAACCAAAATAAAATGCCAAGCCGTCAGCAAATCGCAGCATGCGGAGGATTTGCACCAGATGAAACACAGCCATACGAGAAGAGCTCGACAACTTCTAAAGCTGGTTCATCAAGGAAGTACTCCCCAGTCCGAGTGGCTTGCCAATTCCGTTATGGTGCGGAAACAATGGTAAATGGGAGAATGGTGCTCGACTTCACAGAACCTCAAAAGGCGGCTCACTAAGGATCACTTCCCTCTCCCTCATGACCAAGCACTGGTGGATTTCAACAGCCGTGATGCGAACTATTAAGCCTCTCGACGTTTACTTCTGGCTAAACTCAAATAGCATGGCGAAAAGGACGAGGCAGAACACACGCCTATCATCAGACAGCCCGTCGGGATATTTGCGTACGTTCAATGCCTTCGGATTTGTACAGCTGGCACAACGACTTTCAACGCACGGTCAAGGCGCTAGCAATCAGCTTGGCAACAATTGTCGAGGCGTACGTGACGAACATGTTAGTCAAACCAGAACAAGCGATCATTGATGGACCTCCGGGAAACGTTCGAAACCTTCCGACGATATCGTTCTATGTCAATCCAGAGAATGTGCACGTTTCGGAATACCGTCAGGCAAGCACTCCGGATTCCTTGTTTCTGGCATAGCCACGCGCACAGGAATCCCGAAGAAGATAAAGCATGCTGAGAACATAGAATCCGCCTACAGACTCTAAGGAAGTAAGAAGCTTAACGAATGCATGGAACAGCGGTTAACGCAGATTCGTTTCGCCAGCAAGAATGGAGAACCGGGACCAACCTTTCCGCCTATGTTGAAAAAAACAGACAATATTTGTATGGCGCAGGAAGCCGAAGAGGCATTTATTGCACTCAAGCTGGCTACCTATCAACCCACTGTCGTCAGTTGCCCACCAATGAGAATATTCTTATTATATTGGGCCTCACGCCACCACCAATTGCACGTCATTGTCGTCGGGACCGAGAGACAGACACCGTACGCAGTTTTATCGTTCAGCAAGAAGGCTTATCGCATGACGCAAAAGACAAGATATCCACAGTTCAAAACTGCTCCTAACGAAGTTCTCCATGGAATCAAGGAAGCTACAGGCACTAACTCTTGCAACCACAGAGTCACAATTGTTTCCTCGCTTCCCCTCTTGGCGACGTCGTGAGAAACAAAGACGTTGTCGGCCGCATCGCGAAATGGGTTGTCGAGCTATAGCCAATTTTGATGTCACTTCGGCGCCAACCAGCCATTAACATCTCAGGTATCGCCGATTTTCGTGGCCGATTGGACCATGCCAGATTAACAAGTTTAGATAACCCCAAGCAGACCAATGTAGACACAGGACCATGGCTTGATGGCGCACTCAATAGCCAAGGCAGCAGGGGCTGGATTTATCTTAACATCTCCTAGTCCGGAGATCAATTCATACACGCAATCACCTCAACTTTCAAGGGGCAACCAACAAACATTGCTGTAACATCCTGAAAATGTGTTTCATTCTAATCTTGCATCATGCTGATTCTCTATGTTCTTAGAAAACCTTTTAACCAGGAAAATATATTCCACGCGGGACTCTTAAAACTAACTCGCATAAACCTCTCTGGTATTTAATCCTTTTTTGTTTTTCATTTTAAAAAATATATTTGGTTATTTTTGTCGAATTCTATTTTCGAATCATTAAACCTCTTCGGACTAAAAATCTTTTATTAATTAGTTTGAAACGTTTTTATATTATGATTATGGTCCAAGAAATCCTTGAACCTTAAACCGAGCAGATTCCAATTTGTTGAGTTAATTGTTAAACCTACCTTTAGTTCCCTTTTCAAATCTCAAGTATCCAAATTCTTCCTTAATCTAGCCGCCAATTTAATTCCTATAGGCTTGATTTCCTCTTCAGCACAAGCAATAAATTTCATATACAGATATTGTGAATAATTTACTCCTTGCTGCTAAAAAAAAAAAAGTTTATCCTTTCTCCACGAATCCAAATTCATATTAGCCATCAAATACTTCTTAAAATCCATTTTATTTCCCTCCTTATTTCCTGCACATTCCCAAAAATATTTGAGGAAGTTATATTAAATTCCCTCCATTTGAGTTGCTTTAATATTTAGACCACATATTTGCACTTCAAATATTTAGGAATACTCTTTTGAAATTATCTCAAAAATAGATTCTTCCAAGTGTTAGCCCCTAAATTTCCTTCCAAAATATTAATTGGATTCAAACTTCCTTCTTATTCAAATATTTTCCAAAATCAAAAATTAACTTCTATTCGCTTTTTGGGCCAAAATTCCCTTTCTTCTTCTCAGACCGGCCCAAGTCGGCCCAGCCTCCCCACTCTCAGAGCCGACTTTTCCCTCGCCAAGTCGCCGCCGCCGTGCGCCATTTGTGCCCGTCGTCCTCGGTCCTCTCAACACCGCCCACAAACTCTCTGCCACCGCTGTCTTTCTTTCCGTCGACGCGAAGGAACCGCCGCCCGACGTCAACTACACATCATCCGCTGACGTCAACAGCAGACAACCGCCATCATCAACCATATCAACGTACAGCCGTTACAGGGCCGGCGCCGTGTCCCTTCTTCCTCACCGCCACCGTCGCCGTGCCTTCCTATCTACACCGGCGAACCGACCTTCGTGAACCGACGTCTGCGCCTATAAAATAGCCGGCGAGATCGCCCTCTTCTCCCCACATCAGAGCTTTGAAGCTCTCTTCTCTCTCTCCTGCCTTACGGCCACTGCCACCATCAGCCAATTCTCCTCTATCCACAGTCCACAAGCCAAAGCCCTTGCGCCATCGTGTTTTGCCTCGGACGAGGGGTGAACCCATTTTTCCCCTTTCCCCTCTATTTTAGCCACCACATCAAGCACCCACCGCACTCCTTTGTTGCCACCGGTCGAGCTCCTGTTGTCGCCGTTCCGGCCAATCCTCACTCTCTCCGCCAGCCACCGGCCCTCCCGGTTGCGTCGTGCTTCGGAACACGCGTGGACGCCGACGTCGCAGCCAGTCAGCCACGGAGCGCCGTCGCCCCAACCGCCCTCCTCTTCCCTTCTATCGGCCTGAAGGAAGAAGAAGACGAGAAGGAGAGAGAGAGGAAAAAGGAAAAGGCAGGTACTGGATGTGGCGTCCATGAACAGTACGTTTTCGTATTTTCTAGATTTAATTCAAAACCCAATCTTTAGAAGCTCATATCTCCTTAAACCGTAGATCCGATTCAGTGAACTTGACCTAAATTCTTCTAAATCAAACCCTATCTTTTGACACCAATTGCTGTTTTATAATCTTATTTTGAATTGTATTCAAATATCGCTTTTGAATTTATATTTTGCCTTTTCAAATATTTCTTTGTCCCAAATTACCCCTTTTAGCACTAAAAAGCCGCCGGTTGGAAACTTATGCCTTCATGGAGGACGTTCGTGGTTTTCTATCCCCGACGTCGGAACCGTTGGTTATTAAAAGCCCGGGCAAGCCCAAACCCAAGGTCGAAGTGCTGTCCTGGCACCCACGCCTTGATGCGTTTTACAGCGGTCGGAGCTTCACTATCCCCTCGAACCTGCCATTGCACGCCGCACAGTAGCTCTCTGGGCTCTGTGTGTCCTAGGGACCGCTTCCACCGCACTCACGGTTGTTTGGAGTAACACTTCCGTCCCACTAAACCCACACAACCTCCTATCCCTCTAGCCGTTATGGTCTGTTGACACGGTAGAGAAGATACCAAACCTAGTCGGTTTATGCTCTAGCATCGAATAGCTTCACAACCAAACCCTATAGCCCTCCTAACCATTTATCGTTTTTTGTTTTTTATGGCTTTTATTGAATTTAGTTCCTCGTCTTTTCTTAGTAGAGTCTATTATCTTTTGGATGGCAAACCTGTGATGTTTTCGATGATCGGATAATCAGGTTGCCTATCTCGAATTTTTGCGTTGGAGCTAGGCAAGTTATTATTCCTCCCCTTTTTGAGTATTTTATCCTATATTTCTTATTATCCCCTATTATTCCATGCATTAGCATTTCATTGATTTTAAATTGCATTAATTTTGAACACATAGCAAAACCAGTATATGCTAGATTTTGCTTAGCCATGCCTAGTTAGATTGCATAAAAATATAATGGAACTTAGATTGGAACAGTAACAGTAGGAAATGGTTGTTTTTTCGGGTGGCTAGTTACTGTTCCAACCGGCATAAGATGCCAAGTACATTGTAAGAACGAACGAGTACGAACCGCAACTTCTAGAATGGGGACAGACTTTAGCAAAGTAGCGTTATCTAGCAAAGGTGGTTACCTCTGTACAGGTGGTTCTTCTTTAAGTCTCGCACAGGAGGCAAATTTACGCGAGCAGGGCGATTATAATATTTACCGAGGCGCAGGTAAATATATTATTATTGCGCGTCTGTGTGTGTATTGTTGAACCTGGGGGATGATGGGGGGTTCTCTAAACCAGTTCTCCTCTAAAACTCGGGAACGCCAGAACTTCTCTCGCTGCTGATAACCCATTACGTTCCAGAGCGTGATGAGACTTAGTCATGGAACAGTACCAACTAATGTTAGTAACTGAAAAGCCTTGCCTGGACTAATGCTGAATGAATATTAGCATGTCATGGATTGCGGGTAAGCGGTTACAATTCTACTGCAGTTATGAGTATCTCTAAAAACTATTCGAAAGCCGTTGCTCACGGATTATTGAAGGCATCGGGACTCACTTATTGGCATCTTTGGTGAAAATAAACTCCAGATTTATTAAATACTGTTGCATTTCAAAACATTATAGATTTCTCTCTCTTACTTTCTCAGCTTTCTGCAAATAGATCTGCTCTACTCAAATACTATTATTTCATAACATTCATACTTGAATAAATAGCTTGCTGAGTACGTTGTTACTCACCCTGCTTTAACCCCTTCTTTCAGAGTTAAATTGGAATTCTTGGCCGAAGCCGAGAGGTCAATCATATAAGTTTGGTTTCTTTCACCCAGTCTAAGGTCTAGTTAATTAGAATGGTTTAAAGTTCCTATTACAATACACTAGAGTTGTTTATTCTTAGCTTCTGCTGTATTGTTAGCACAAGTTTGTAAATACCCATATATTTTTTAATATCACTCCTCTGGAGACCTGTTCAAAATGTATGCCGATGAAAGATCCAGATTGTTGAACCTGTATCAATTCTACTTGATCCAGGGCTGATACAGTTAAACATTCGGTTTCCGAATCATTAGTTTTGGGACCGACAACTGTAGATACGAAGACTACTCGCCGGGATACGAGCCGCAGCCGCACTTGGGGCCAAGCGACTAATCGTCAAAGGGACTCTGAGCTAGTCGCAACCAGCGTGCACAAAGACTACAAATGCTCTACCCCGAGTTATCCAAGTACCTTGCAGAGTCAGGAAGCTCGAGAAGAGGTTCGACGGATCGAGTCCGACACGTCTACCGCAAGGATAACGTCGAGCCAGACGACCTAGCCCGACGCGCATCCAGACGAGAACCGCTCGAGCCCGCACCTTTCTCGACGTCCTGACGAAACCCTCCGTAAAGAAGTCAACGCGCGAAGTCGTCCCAAGCACCCCCGACATCAGCTCGGAGGTCATCGAGGCAGAACGCGCCGTGGCTGACATTGAACAAAGATGACTGGCGCACCCCGCTAATCAAATTCATCAACAGCGAGGAGTTACCCGAAGACGACACAGAGGCCGAGAAAATAACCCGTAAAGCAAAAATCTACTGTATTGATCGGCAGATTTATACAAAAAAAGCGCCAAACGGGATACTTCTCAAGTGCGTCTCTACCGACGACGGCAAGACAACTCCTCCCGACATACATGAAGGCATATGCGGGTCACACGCCGCCGGACGGACATTGGTCGGCAAAGCCTTTCGACAAGGATTTTTCTGGCCAACAGCCCTTCAAAGATGCATGCGACATGGTCCAGCGATGTGAAGCCTGTCAATTTCACAGCAAACCACAAAGCTACTGCACAAGCGCTTCAAACAATCCCTCTGACTTGGCCTTCTCGTGCTGGGGGCTAGATATACTTGGGCCATTCCCACGAGGACAGGCGGCTACAAATTCCTATTTGTAGCAATCGACAAGTTCACCAAATGGATCGAAGCATCACCACTGGAGAAATCAAGGCGATAACGCCATCAAGTTCATCAGAGGGATATTTTTGCAGATACGGACTACCGCACGCATCATAACCGACAACGGCTCCCAATTCATCAGCGCCGATTTCCAAGATTACTGCATCGGCTTAGGAGTCAAAATATGCTTCGCCTCGGTCTCTCACCCTCAAAGCAATGGAAAGTCGAAAGGGCAAAGGCATAGTACTACAAGGGATAAAAACCCGCGTCTACGACAGAGCTCATGTCACACGCGACAAAAATGGGCGTCCGTCAATAAGGAAACACCCTTCTTTCCTCGTGTACGGTTCTGAAGCCATGCTCCCCGGTGAGCTACGACATCAGAGTACTCGAGTACAGAAGCATTCCGACGAGAACCAGGATGAACAGCGAGACATCGATGTAAACCTTCTCGAGGGAGCATCGTGAGCGAGTTGCCGTTCAGCAGCAAGCTCCAACAGGCCCTCCGCCGTTATCACGAGAAGCGCATCCGAGCACGCATACTTCGATCGGCGACTACGTCCTCCGACGAGTTCAGACCCAAGCAGGGGCGAAACAAACTCTCACCAAAATGGGAAGACCCTACACGATCACACAAGCCTTGCGGCCAGGCGCATACAAAATCGCAGACGGCGACGGTCGCGAATTAGCAATTCATGAACATTGACCAACTACGTAAATTCTATGTATGAGTCAATACCATTGTACCTGTAAGCACCCTTACAGTATCAATAAAGACTACTTTTTGGTCCCATATAAAACCAAAGTGTTTTCACCAACAACCCCTCCACTCTGACGACGCCTAGCGTTGAAACCTCCTTATGTCCCTTTACGCCGTCTCGACAAGGCCTCCGAGGAACCCAAGGGATCTTCGCTGGGGACGCCCAGAGCCGATAAGGCCTTGTCAGATCCTCAGAGACGAAAGACCATGTAAGATCTGGTCGTGTAAGAGTTCTCGCGTGCGTATTAACCAAACCGTGTAATGAAACAAGTTCCAACTTCACGGCTGGGGGCTAGGATCAGAGCTTATTTAACCAAGACAGGCCAGGGGTCCAAGAGCCTTGTCACCCGAGGACATCCCTCCGACACAAGGCTGGGGGCTAGGGAGAGTGTACAACTCAAACGGCTAACTAAGGTCGTTAACTGAGAACACCTCTTATCACACACACCCAGAGTAAGAAACATTTGTTAAAGATATATTTCTTTATTCACAAAAATATTCCTTACAGTTGACATAAATATTTTGTCGCATTACATCTTTTCCCAAGATATCTTCGTTTGCAGGGTACAAAATCTACCAAGAAGGCCAACGCCAGTCCATCGATTGGAAAATCTTCTCGCACGGCGACATGATCTCGCGAGATGGTCATATTCTCCGCCGGATCTCCGAGAACGCCAAAACCCTCAGGAGAAATTCGAGAGTCCAGGCGCGGGCGGTGATCTCGTAGGCCAACACATGCCCCGGCATATCGGCTCGCCGACGACACTCTTGCTTCAAGGCCTCGTCGATACGCTTGCCAACTGCCATCGAGTGGGCACAGGCCGTTGAGCCACGAGATGTACCGGCCGCCGATTCTTCAGGATCAACGCGGCTACCGAAGTCCCGGCACACCCTCGCCATCGAGGTGCAACAACTCTCAATAAGATGAGAACCAACCTCCGGCCTCGGATGTTTCCACAGCTTGATCTTTTTCTCGCTAGCATTGCCCTCTCGAGTTCCGCCACTTCAATTTCGTCTTCCAGTATTGGATACGACGATCTTGGTCGCAAGGCATCCTCGAGATCTGCCAACTGCGTACTAAGAACTCGAAACCCCAAAACACAAGGTTGACAGACCACTCCGGGTCAGTTGCCGTCACTTCGCCTCCGCATCAAAGCTGCCTCGACGTTGCGCTGCCTGCGGTTCTAACTCGAGTACCGGGATTCGCCAGTGATCAGGGCTGCCCGCGCTGCTGGACATCCTCATCATCACATCTCTACAATCGATAAGATAGATTTTCGAGATCAAGAAAAAGGTGGAATCATACGCATAAGGGAACCAGAGCTAAAATTTAACAAGTCAAAAATACAAGAAAGCTCCTACTCTTCGAAAAGAGGGAGGACAGACTCCCCCAGATCACCGACTTCCTCCATCAACCCTTCGCGTCGACTTGCCGCCCCCTGATCCAAGATCTCGCGAAAGTCCGTTCAGGACGCGACAACTCACGCAGCCGAGGACGTGGACGCCCGGTATAATACCGTTGACGTCTCCTCCGCCGATCGGCTGCTGCTTGGGGGATTCTCCCATCGCCGTCGCCAGCTCGCAGAGAGAAGGTAAGAGAACTTCGTCGGGTTCTGCCGGGAATCGCGACTTGACCCCACACTACGGCAAGCTGGTGGAGCCGGTGTAGTGACCCCACAAGAACCACGGATCTCGGAAGAGGTATCCCCGAGTTCGACATGCGGCCTCCGAGCCTTGCGTGGCGCTCGTTGCCGCCACCAGCTCCCTCATTTTTGAGGTCCTCGCGGGCTTCGGCCAGCTCCGCACCAGCGCTCGCGCAGCGCGTTAGCCGCCGCCGTCTCCGCCCTCGCCTCGAGACCTCGCGACCAATGCCGCGAGCACGGCTTCGAGAAGACGCCCATCTCGACTTGGAGCTCTCCCAGGTGAGGATGGCTCTGGCGCACCGCGGCTTCCGACGGGATCGCTGTGGGCCGCTCGGCGTCGCCTCCCGACTCCCGATCACGGGAACGACGTCAGTCGGACGCGTCACAGGGGACGCGCTAGAGGTCCCCCCAGACTTGGCCGAGCGCTTTCGCCCGGCCTCCCTGTCAAACCAGCGGATAAGTTCTCAAAAAGAAGACGGGAATCTGAAAGTTCCTGACTTACTTCTCGCCGATCGTCACAAGCGTTGACGACGCGCAAGAGGGGAGACGCGTCGAAACCTCAAAGCCGCCGACACGAAGTGAGAATAGAACCTTCCTCATTAGCTTAACCTAAGACAAGTGAAAGTTACCGATGAAGTCTCCGCCTTTCGACGATGTCCGAGCACAGACGAGAACTTCCTCGGTGCTCGGAACCTTGCCGCCACTCCCATGGCGAGTCGGACGCCTCCTCGGCACCTTCTCCTTCAGAGAAGCCGCCACCTGGTGATCCGCGAGCGTCCGATGACGTCAGTCAAGGGAAGGGCCTACGCTAATCCGATCACAAGCTGATTTCAAACAAAGGAGAAAAGACATTTAAAAGACTACATTGATTGCCTCGTCGCGTTCGCCGCTCCCTTTCACAAAGGGGCACGGGATGTTGCTCGCGGTTGTCGGCCGCTGATCATCACTGACCAACGCGCCGCTCCACGCGTCGCTGCTCAGAGCTGTCAAGAAGAAGTTAATTCGATAAGTCGAAGGAACGCGAGTACAGGCATATCAAAATGAATACAAGAAGATACCCCGAGGAGAAACCCGGGTCGCGTCATCTGGCCCGGAATAGTTATATGCCGGGTGGGCCCAGCCTGAACGGCTGGATCCGCCTACCAACGAAGTTGCAACGACTTCATACCCGATAAGCCCGTTCTCGGAGATCATCGATGATGTCGATAAACGATTGGAGAGAGGGGGTCAAAGGGGGCTTGGCGGTCCAAACCGGAATCTTGTCCGTTGCTCCTCAGGAACACGAGGGCAGGATTCGAGTCCTTGATCTCGAGATAAAACCACCGTGTCCGCCATTTGCTGCGAGAAGAGGGGCACTGGGAGGGACATATCGCGACTTCATTCCGTCACGAAGTCGGAAACAACGCAGCCAGACACCTTGTTGGTTCCATCCAACGCAACTCTAAAAAAGCGAAACAGATCTAGAAAAGGCTCTACCCAATGTAGGCCTCACAAAGATGCACAAAAACGCTAAGGAATGCAATGGAGTTGGGATTCAAATGCAAAAGTGAAAGCCCATAGAAGTTAAGACTAGCAAAAGGAATTCAGAGGGGAGGAGAAACCCGCAGACAATGTAATCCTCGATCGCAACCATGCGACCTAGGAGGGGCTGTGGAGTAGTACCTCCTGCTTCCCTCTCCGCCTTGTCGCGGCCAGGAGGGCGCCCTCCTCCTGGAGCTTCTTCAGAGTCGCGGTGGTGGAGGTCGACTTGCCGAGATCCATCGCGCGGAAGATCGCGGGAGAGGACAAAGATCGCGAGCTAGGCTCTTTGCGGGTGGCGAAGAAGGCGAGGAGGCAAGAAGCAGTGTTTTGCTTAATGAAGTGGCGGACCTCAAAACTCACACCCAAAATCCCTTTAAATAGGCGCACCCGACGGTGCGAATTCCAAGAAACAGGAAGAAATCCCCGCCGGAGATTTCTAGGTCCGTTGTGCATGGCGGGTTTTGGACTTCAGTTCAAAATTCATTCGTGACCGTTGGGCTTCAAACGGTGCGCTCGACTACACGTCATCTCCTTGGTTCTCGCACCTGGAATGCAACGTTCTCGACACCTGGAGTCGCAAACGGTCGCACGAGTTCATTTTGAGCAGAAGTCGGGGCTACTGTCAGGGTTACGGGTCAGGATACCCTCTACCCACGATATACGTCACATATCGACAAGGCATATTCACGTGTAACGGATAAATCTCTTAGCACCTAAGGAAACTCTTCGTTAAGAAAACAACAAGGAAGAGACCTATCTCGGACAAGAAACTGGGTTGCCTACGTATCGTACCAGGTCTGGTATATTCGAGTTCTACTCGGATAGCGCCCAACCTACGGTATAAAAGGGACCCCCAGGGAGGGCATAGAATCATCGAATTCAGAGCCAACAAACACACATAGCTACCGAATCGGAGCCTGCAAGGCCAAGTTGCGATGAAGCTGCGAAATCACTCGACTACATCTCCGAATCCCCGAGTTCCGTCTTTTCCTGTTGTAATCTGTGTTTTCCACCATATAATCCCATATCAACTGGATTAGGGCTATTACCTATTAAGGGGCCTGAACCGTTAAATTCTCGTTTTTGATTGCATTCTGCTGAATTCCACGTTCTTTGCAGGCGCGAATTTCAGCACGGACGTTGATGAATACCCAGCAATCTTGAAGGGTATGTTTCTTGGTTTTGTGGATAGGACACCAAGACCTGATAGCTTCGGAAGTCTTCTTTGTCGGCCCGTGATTTATGTCGGAGGGACAAGACTTGGCCGCATCAGAATCCTTCCCGAGTTTGGATGTAGTCGGTAATCCGTTCTCCGTTTCAACGGGTGGATTTTTCGACATGGAGCCGTCTTGGTTCGTAGCCACTGCGTTCTCGTTTTCAGTCATTTGAGGACCGGTTGAGATCGGCATCGTGGTGAAAACCGGGAAGACGATTTCACCGACTTGAGTCCATACCAGCATTGTTGAAGTCGAGGGTGCTTGGCTGGAGCTGGTGTTGACGTTGTTGTCGACGAAGCTTGATGGCATAGTAGTAGAACCTTGAGTACCAAGTCCCCCTACCTGGCGCGCCACTGTCGACGGGTGATACCCGTAGACCGGATATAGAGGGTATTGGGGTACGCTGGTACAAGGATCTACGTAGTACGACATCGAGCAATCAAAAGACAAAAATTATACTGGTTCAGGCCCCTTGACAGGTAATAGCCCTAATCCAGTTGATATGGGATTATATGGTGGAAAACACAGGTTACAAAGGAAAAGATGGAACTTGTCGGATCCGGCGAGATTGTAGTCGAGTTGATTCGACTAGCTCTCGACGACTTGGCTCCTCGCAGGCTCCGGCTTCGTAGGCTGTGTGAGTTGTGTTGGCTCTGAGATTCGATCCTCTATACCCTCCCCGGGGGGTCCCTTTTATATCGCAGGTCTGGTGCTCTCCGAGTAGGACTCGAACATACCAGACCTAGCATGATACGTAGGTAACCCAGTTCTTATCCGAGAAGGATTTTTTCCGTCTAATGATCTCGTGAAAGGTTTCCTTAAATCATAAAGGAAATATCCACGTGCGCGTGGATATGCCATGTCGATACGTAACGTATATCGAAGGGTAAGGGGTATGCCTGACCCGTAACCCTGACAGTATTTCTATACATAAATTTTTTCAACTTTATTTTTTTCTTTTATTTTTTGTGGTGTACTGTAGTAGAAAGAGAAGGAGGGGAGGAGGAAGAGAAGAAGGGGAGGAGGAAGGGGGAGAAAGCGTATACGGGGGA
The DNA here is from genome assembly GCA_009805545.1 of Oryza longistaminata. Classification (NCBI taxonomy): domain Eukaryota; kingdom Viridiplantae; phylum Streptophyta; class Magnoliopsida; order Poales; family Poaceae; genus Oryza; species Oryza longistaminata. The sequence continues at coordinate 32,415,547 of CM020180.1, read as the reverse complement.
GGGGAGTGCGGGTGATCGCTCCTCGCGCATTAGCAACACCTATTGCATAGCGTATACCGGTTCAAAAGGGGTAGTCCAGGTGAAAGTACACCAAAGGTCCCTCAACTTGTCATCGAGTTACAAAATCGTCCCCTAACCACAAAACAGGTATATGACATCCCTCAATTTACAAAAACCGTTCACTTTAGATCATTCGGTGGTTTTGACCCGGTTTTGTCCTACGTGGCGGCTGAGTCAGCGTGAGACCCACGTGGGCCCCACATGTCAGTATGCCACGTCAGCACCTTCCCTCTTCCTTCCTCCTCCTCTCTCTCTCACTCTCCTCTTCTCTTCTTTAGCAAGCCGGCGGCGCTGCTGGGGAGGAGGCCGCTGGGGCGAGACGGGAAAGGAGGCGGCGGCGGCTGCGACGCGGGAGAAGGCGAGGGTGGCATGACCAGTATTGTCTGGCCCCCGCCGTTCGCAATCGTTGCATTCTCGGTCCTCGTTTGGGCGGTCTCCTCGATCATGGCGCCGTGAAGAAACATGACGCCGAGAGCGATTTGCGTCGTCCCGTGTGCGCCGTGCTTCTCGGCGACCGTTAATTTGATCTCGAAGATCGCCAGTGCCACGAGGTGTAGGGGTAGCCTATCGAGGCGATTCCCTCCGCTCCGGATCTTCACCATTGGGATCGCCGATTGGTGGCTGATCTTGGTGTGCTGCGGTAGCGGCCTCTTCGAACGCATTGCTGAGGTTGGTTACCGACTCCCGTAATCGTTCTGTCCAACGCTCGAGGTCGTCGTTCAGAACGGGATCGTAAGGAGTCTCCCTCAGTATAGCTTGAATAGCCCTGATGTGCTGGGCTAGAGTAGTCGATTGATTCGCCGCTTCTGCGTTGGCTGGCGCTGACGTGCCAACGTCATCGATAACTAATACCTCCTGCGGCGCACTTGTTGTCGATGACCCGTAGTCTTCGAGGAGATATAAGACCGATGGTTCGTGAGGATCGAGATCGATTACCCCCACGAATCGATCTGAGACTGGAGTCGCTCCCTGTTCCTGGCCGTTATCCCTAGCGTGGACGTATGACTTAGGAGACGGGGTTTTCATGGCGCCGAGGAGAACTTTGCAGCTCGAGAGATAGTGATTCTTTGTCTTGTGGATAGGACAGCAGACATCCCGAGTTGGAGAAATATGCTGAATTCCACGTTCTTTGCAGGCGCGAATTTCAGCACGGACGTTGATGAATACCCAGCAATCTTGAAGGGTATGTTTCTTGGTTTTGTGGATAGGACACCAAGACCTGATAGCTTCAGAAGTCATCTTTGTCAGCCCGTGATTTATGTCGGAGGGACAAGACTTGGCCACATCAGAATCCTTCTCGAGTTTGGATGTAGTCGGTAATCCGTTCTCCGTTTCAATGGGTGGATTTTTTGACATAGAGCCGTCTTGGTTCGTAGCCACTGCGTTCTCGTTTCCAGTTATTAGAGGACCGGTTGAGATCGGCATCGTGGTGTAAACCGGGAAGACGATTTCGCCGACTTGAGTCCATACCAGCATTGTTGAAGCTGAGAGTGCTTGGCTGGAGCTGGTGTTGACGTTGTTCTCGATGAATCTTGATGGCATAGTAGTAGAACCTTGAGTACCAAGTTCCCCTACCTGGCGCGCCACTGTCGACGAGTGATACCCGTAGACCGGATATAAAGGGTATTGGGGTACGCTGGTACAAGGATCTACGTAATACGACATCGAGCAATCAAAAGACAAGAATTATACTGGTTCAGGCCCCTTAACAGGTAATAGCCCCAATCCAGTTGATATGGGATTATATGGTGGAAAACACAGGTTACAAAGGAAAAGATGGAACTTGTCGGATCCGGCGAGATTGTAGTCGAGTTGATTTGACCAGCTCTCGTCGACTTGGCTCCTCGCAGGCTCCAGCTTCGTAGGGTGTGTGGGTTGTGTTGGCTCTGAGATTCGATGATCTATGCCCTTCCCGGGGGTCCCTTTTATACCGTAGGTCTGGTGTTCTCCGAGTAGGACTTAAACACACCAGACCCAGCACGATACGTAGGTAACCCAGTTTTTGTCCGAGAAGGATTCTTCCCGTCTATTGATTTCGTGAAAAATTTCCTTAGATCATGAAGGAAATATCCGCGTACGCGTGGGTATGCCATGTCGATACGTAACGTATATCGTAGGGTAGAGGGTATGCCTGACCCGTAACCCTGACACGCATGCAGATGCATATCCTACTAGAGCTTCTCCTCACTCCTCATAAATATATTTTTAAATTTTTAAACTACCTTTTCTCTTAAATTACTCATTTTATTTGTGATCCGATTGCACCACTATATTTATTATAATTAAATCTTCACAATAAGATGTCACATGACTATATTTTGGATGAAAAGATATATCTAAAAAATTAGTTATTGTTTCACCACGTTTAGAGAATTGTTTCATCACTTGTAAAAAATGTTTCAATTCGCTTCATAAAATGTTTCAAAGATGCAACATTCAAAATACTGAATGCAACACCGACAACCACCATATGAAACATTAGTCCCAACAAATAAAATATCAGACAAAAATCATATGAAACTTGTGTATGAAACATTAAATTATAACCGCTGAAACATTATTAAATACTTAATAAGACATTTAAAGAATACTATGTGCAACATTTACAAATGAGCTAATGAAACATCGTGAAATACTAATCAAGACATCAAAATAAAGCAATGTGCAACATTTAAAAGTACATTGGAAAATTAGCAAAAATATTTTTTCATCGAAATATAATCATGTGAGATCTTGATATAAAATTAATTATAACAAATGCAACGGTATAATCATATCATAAATCGGATAAATATTTTATGAGAAAAAATATTTTAAAGTTTGTTAAAAGAGGTGATTTTATATGGAGAGAAGAAAAATAATGTAATGCATAACGGCAGCAGCACGCAACACTAAGGCCATATAAAGGGTATTAGGGTGCATGACATATATTGGGCAACAACGCTGGGAGGGGCGCTCGATATCTTTTGGTTGCATCGGTCTCCCGTCCTGAATCAATTTCCATGCCTATTGCCTCTGATGACCATTAGATTTTTTCCTTTCCAAAATGAATATACTTCCCAGTGCTACATTAATATTATGGGTAATTTGGAACCATGCCATTATAATTTTGCAAAGTTTGAGATATGCCATCGGTATCTCAATGACATGTAGGACCCACATGAGTCAATGACATGTGGGTCAGGATGGCATATCTCAAATTTTGCAAAATTATAATGGCATGGTTCCAATCCAAAACGCACAAAACCACATAGTTCTACACATACTCCCAAGTATTATGGTGCTAAAGTTTCACAAAACCACACTATTATCCAATTTTATATACTCCTATATGAAAGCTTTAATTTTTTTTACTTACATGCATGTAACATTTATACGATAGATAAAAACTTATAAATTTAAAAAGTGATTGTATAACTTAATAAAGCTGTAGTAGATCAAAGTTAAAATGATTAATATTGTGGTTCTGTAAAACTTTTTTAGCCCTAATACTTGGGATTAAGTACCACACTAGAAAATTAGCGTGCCGATTGGCACGCTGGTAAATTTATAGCCCTGTGTGTATTATCATGTGTACTACATATATAAGTTATGATTTCTACCAAGCAATTGCTTTCAGTTTATTAAAAATATCAACATGGTAATGATACTTGTCTTAACTGTATTTGTCTATAGATTTTTCAACACCGTATGAAAATTGTTGGTGTTGCTTGCTTATGTACATGTAAATTCGCTTATTTTATCTTAATTTTCAATTAAACCTATAGTAGATTACATCTATTTGAAGATTTTTTTAATAATGAGAATCTTGCTATAACTTTTTGGTGCTTTTAATTTCGCTATTTACTGTTTTATTTTCTAGACATACAGGATGTTACTGTCATTGTGTTACATGCCTCGATTTTGATATAACATGAAGTAATTGCATTTCCGAAAAAACTTACCATGTGCTAGAAATTCTAATATCGCTCCATTCCTTTTATATTTACTCAGTTTTGTATTGCTCCATCCTGTCAGAAATATTTGACCAAACATCTGTAACTTGTCCACTGATAATTTCTCATAGCTTATATAGCTTAGTTTATCAAACATGGGAAAATAACATATAAAAAATATTATAAAATTTACTGTCATAATCTTATGAACTCAAACTGATGATTAAAGTTCATAAAAGTTGACTGAAAAATCTTAGTTTAAATGTAAAATATTTTTTATCGTTGGAGTACTTATTTTTCTTTTCTATTTTTTCTTTAGTATTGTGTTTGCTAGGCATGCACACGCCTAACACATGAAAAGATACTTTCTTGATGAGAGTTTGATATGTGAGAAAAAAATCTAGTGTGTTTTTTATTCTTTTTCATGCTATAAGGGTATATGGGCGTCAGGCCCATGCATGTATGCAAGGCCCAGCTGAATGCCAGGCCCTCCTATGAGCGCAACATAGCGTTCTTTTTTTTCTTTTTTTTCTTTTCTCGATCTCTCCCGTTGCAAGTATGATCGCTTATCTCTCCAGTGATTAAGTGCATAGTATTCCTTTTTTAAGATAACAAAATCCTATAGTTTTATGCAATTTAGAACGCAGTACCTATAATTAAGTGAAATTTACTCTTAATAATAATAAAAGAAAGCCCCCAACGAAGTCTCTGGTTTGCCGATGCGACCGGTCTCCCCTCCCCTACCCACGGCAGGCGCCAACCGAGCCCGGCGCTTCCCGTCCGTCTCCCTTCCTCCACCAGTCCACCCCCTCTCCTTTCCGTTCCGTCCCCCCAACGAATAAAAGCGCACCGCGTACATGCCTTCCACCGTGTCCTCCAAAGCACCAGCGCCGGCAGGAGGGCCCCCCGCCGGATTCGATTCCCGGCACGTCCTTGTCCTCCCTTTCTCGCGGGCGCCGCACGCCCCTTCCCCCTCCTCCTCCTCCTCCTCTTGGTCTGATGAATGGGGAGAGCCTCCTCGACCGCAGCTCCTCCGCCGACGCCGCCATGGACGACGCCGCGCCCGGCCACCGCCACCACCATCCGCTTAGCGTCTTCCTCCGGGACGCCAGGTTGTTAACCGAGTCATCGGTCTATCGATTTTTTTCCCTTTCCGTCTATTTATCTCTGAGTTTTTATTTTCTTGGGGGTCCTGTTGCAGGTTGGCGTTCAGGTGGGACGAGCTCGGGAGGGAGATCATGGGGATCGCGGTGCCCGGCGCGCTCGCCCTCATGGCTGACCCGGTCGCCTCGCTCGTCGACACCGCCTTCATTGGTCACATAGGTTTGCTTCTCTTCTCTCCTTATTTTCCTTATTTTTTTTTAATTTTTTCCCCTTACTGCTGACTTCGTTGTGAAGTTTCCACCACCAGTTCTGACCTGCTCCAGGTGGGATTGGAACGTACTCTGTTCTACCCTTCGGCCTTGGTCGCACGATGTAAATTTAATACTACTAGATTTCTTTTCAGCTTGGAGCAAACCTAACCCAGTTCATTCCGTTAGTAGTAGGAATTAAGGTGTGGTGTTTGGTCCTGACTATTACGAAATTTATCTGGCTGTGCTGGTAATAGATCTCGCTTCCATAATGTCGAACCTAAAAAAAATGAAGCAGTAGTTTGTAAAGTAATAGTCTTTTGCCGACATCGTGGCTGATGGTTGCCATTGTTTAGAATATTGATACTAACCCTAATATTTCATTGCTAAGTATTAAAACAATATTTTAATGCTTTCAATTCAAGGGGTAGTGTGTAGTTATGTAGTACGGTGCCCTTAAGATGTCTTAACATCAAAGTTGATTGTCAGATAGGTTTTTTATTGATGAATTCTGTAAGAAAGCAATCAAAAAGCATAAAGTTGGATAATGACCATTGTTTAAGGTCAACGCAAACTGGCCATATTTTATATTCAGCAAGTATGTATGGTAGTACTAATGAATCAATGTCATCCAGAGGTGATTCATTAAGCATGCAGAATAATCTTAACTACAACTAAAGTAAAATAGATGCAGAATTAATTACTGAAGTTTAGACCACTACTAATTCGTAGAGAATTCCAATTGGCTTTGATTTATATTTAGTGTAGCTACTTTATGTCTTGAAATTGAGTTTAGATCTTCTACGGCTAATTTGCTTTCTGGATGTGCTTACATTTGACTTCACCAGTTAGCTAAGAAAGTGCTTCTTACGTATCAAGTAGTAATTTGCCAAGAAGAAAAACAGCACCCCCTGCAGCAGCCACCCATGGCTTTTGTGTTAGTCAACCCATACATTTTTTAGTTTTTAATGTCAAACTGCCTACTAGATGTTGGCACTAGACTATATGTTCACCGTTATCCCAAATAAGATTATTAATGAACTTAATATTGCTCTTCCATTTATTTTTATTTATACATTTCAGCCTGCTTTGAATTTTGTATGAACTTTACTCCTTACTGTATTGTAATAGAGAAAAAGGGACACATTCTGATTTTCAAGTCTTTGACTTATTTTGTCTCAAGTTAATTTGATTCCTTTTGTTCAAAACAGGCCCAGTTGAACTTGCAGCTGTTGGTGTATCTATTGCCGTGTTTAATCAAGTATCAAGGATTGCAATATTTCCCCTTGTCAGTGTCACGACATCATTTGTTGCGGAGGAAGATGCTACATCCAGTGACAGAGAAAAATATGAAATAAATGGCGAGAATGAATTCAATGTTTCAGACAGTGAAATGGAAGAGCTGGTTTCTCATGAAGGTAAAACAGTTCTAATCTTCTTTTAAGAAACATTAGAAATTAAACAATGCTTATTTCTTTGACACTCAATCTTGCCACCAGAGGCTAGTGCTGCTCCCAGTAAGTCGTCTTTCGAAACTGACTCGAGTGATGTCAAAATTGAACATAAGCGGAAAAACATTCCATCGGTGTCTACAGCATTACTACTTGGTGGGGTGCTCGGCCTTTTACAAGCACTGCTTCTTGTTATTTGCGCAAAACCTCTCTTAGGCTACATGGGTGTGAAACAGGTATATGTTCCTTCATACCATTTCCTTTGTGGTAAAATCAATTATTTTGTCTAATCGTAAAGATGTAAACATCAAGGATTGAGTCATCATTTTTTCCTGTTTTCGAAAAATCTATCAATGGATGTTCTTTATCAAAATTTAATAACTGAGAACTCATCTATTATTAAGTTTAGCTCTGGATAGTTGGATGTGCACATATATATTGTAAGTACGAAGTATCACTAATGGAACTTAATTTTTCATGTATATTATGATCTGAATGAAATTGTAGCAACAAACTAGTGTATTGGTGAGTTTCATCATTAAGGACTTCTATGATTTTGGTTTTTTAATTCTAGAATACACTGTTTATTTATTATTTTTCACATCGGAGTCCTTTTTCTACTGAAATTTTCTGATAGGGCTCTGCAATGTTGATGCCAGCACTAAAGTACTTGGTAGTCAGATCTCTTGGTGCTCCTGCTGTGCTTTTATCTCTGGCAATGCAAGGGGTATTTCGTGGACTTAAAGATACAAAGACACCTCTTTATGCAACTGGTACAGTATTTCCTTGACTGCATAATGGTGTATGCTGTATATAATCAAACCAAGTGTCTAAAATAATGATTATTTAAACTGTCCCTTCAAAGTCATTCTACTTGTGGTGGAATACTTTAATACTTTCTTTTAAGTTCGCAGTTTAAGTTAAGGCAAGATGACATGATATGAACTGGTGGGATCAAACACTTATGACCTACCGTACATTATTCATGTAATAAAATGCATGACTGTAGAACATGTGTCTCTTGTAGATGGTATATTTAAATGCATGAGATGTTACGATTAGTGAATAATTTGCCTCAGGATAATACATATACCTAATGGTGTTAACTCTTTTTATACCAGTGGCTGGAGATGCAACCAACATAGTTTTGGATCCAATATTTATGTTTGTCTTCCAGTATGGTGTCAGTGGTGCAGCAATTGCTCATGTTATATCACAGTATGTAGCACAATTCTCTCTTATAATATCATTGTTTTTTCCCCGTGAAGTTGGATGACAAACTATGTCCAAAAGTATATAATACCTTTCTTCTACCTCTTGTGATAGTGTATGGTGGAAAATTCTGCAGATATTTCATTGCATCCATTCTCTTATGGAGGTTAAGGCTACATGTTGACTTACTTCCACCCAGCTTTAAACATATGCAGTTCAGTCGATTCCTTAAAAACGGTAATTCTTTTCTAATATTTTTGGGTTCCAACTAAGACATGGCCCTTTTTTTTTTTTTGCCACAAACCATTTTACAATACCTGGTCTTCATAGGATGATAATTATTAATATCCATTTTCTCGTATGCATTCTTAGGTTTGATTTTTTTCATTGAAAGTGCATACTTAATTCAAAACAGCAAATTAACTATTTATTTCCTTTTTTACATTTGGGTTATGCCTGCTTGACTTTCACATTGTTTTAGCACATAATTTCATTCTAAACGCAAGTTGCCCTTGCTTGTTTCAATTATTTTACTTGAATTATTTCTGGTTATATAAAACTCGTTCTCACTTTTCACACTTCAGGTTTCCTATTACTTGCCAGAGTTATTGCTGCAACATGCTGCGTGACACTATCTGCATCAATGGCTGCACGGCTAGGTTCAGTTCCAATGGCTGCATTTCAGATTTGCTTGCAGATCTGGCTGGCTTCGTCTCTTCTTGCTGATGGATTGGCTTTTGCAGGACAGGTAAGGGAACAGTTGTCTCCACTCACTCCAATGCTGACAATACTGAAGGTTTCTATTGAACCTTCATTTTAATGAAAAATTCTACCTCAGTAACTGCACCAAAGAGTATATAATTGAGTTTTCTAGATTATCTAACGTTGGAAACAGATGAGGAGATGTATCAGCATGAACTGAAATGAATTTGCATTTTGTTCTTATGCATCTGGATCATATTTTGACAGGCTATACTTGCAAGTGCATTTGCTCGTCAAGACCATTCTAAGGCCGCAGCCACAGCTTCTCGTATATTGCAGCTGGGATTGGTTTTAGGACTTCTCCTAAGCATTTTTCTTGGCATTGGCCTCCGTTTAGGATCAAGGTTATTTACTGATGACCAGGATGTTCTACATCATATTTACCTAGGCATACCGGTAAACTTTCTTTATACTGATGCCAAAATAATTACAATTTTAAGTCATATTGTAGTTAGGATTCCTCAGTTGTGTGCGGGAGCCTGATGTTCCTTTATTATATCTTTCCTACTGTGCATTGGGATGCCTGCCTACTGTCAGAGTTACCTGGAATTTTTTTAACTAAAGAGTTATTTTTCCTGTTCAGTTTGTCTCTCTGACTCAACCAATCAATGCGTTAGCTTTTGTTTTTGATGGTATCAATTATGGAGCATCAGATTTTGGATATGCTGCTTATTCAATGGCAAGTCAACTAGTCAACACCTATGTCCTTCTATCTGTATTTTCAATCCTTTTTTTTCACATATTTTTGTTGAATTCATTGTCCTCAGATTCTTGTGGCAATTGTCAGCATCATCTTCATAGTCACACTAGCAAGTTACAATGGTTTTGTCGGAATTTGGATAGCTTTGACAGTCTACATGAGCCTCCGAATGCTTGCAGGATTCTTAAGGTACAATCAGTCAAAGCATTATCTTTTCTAACCTGAGTATTTGATTACAAACCTTTATTACAATGACAAACAATAGTTATAAGTCTTCAGTAATGATTGCTACAACCAGAATCACCACCAAACCGTTCACAGGACACCACTACACCAGCTTTCTGCCAGTCTGCACAGGCACACACCCTAAAAGCTAACATTCCATAGGGAACATCACAATCTGGCAATTCATGGTCAGGAATAAATTCACATTGACAGGATCAACACCACCCTGTGATAAGGAACATCAATAAGGGTGTGTTTAGTTAGGGAAAAGGAAATTTTTGGGTGTCACATCAAATGTTTGACCGGATGTCGGAAAGGGTTTTCGGATACGAATGAAAAAACTAATTTCAGAACTCGCCTGGAAACCGCGAGACGAATCTTTTGAGACTAATTAAGCCATCATTAGCACATGTGGGTTACTGTAGCACTTATGGCTAATCACGGACTAATTAGGCTTAAAAGATTCGTCTCGCGATTTCCTCCATAACTGTGCAATTAGTTTTTCTTTTTATCTATATTTAATGCTTCATGTATGTGTCCAAAGATTCGATGTGATGTTTTTGGGAAAAAATTTTGGGGAACTAAACGGGCCCTAAGACGTGCAGCCATTAGTCTCGTGCCCTCGCCATGCCCTTCCCCCATGGCTAAAACAGAAACCACTTTGCTCTAGCATCTATCAACTCGAATGAGAATAGATGCTATCATGATGAGGACCAATACGAGTAACAGCAAGCATCATACCCCAGCTTTAGAGCTCAACACCAAGGAAGAAAAGTTGCTGATTATAAGAAGTGATTTGTGTCAACGTGCACTTGGCAAATAAAAGAGGTAGCTAGAATGTAGTAATGTATCCCCGTGAGGCCGTGACAGACGAAGCAAGAAAAATACCAAAACTTTGTGCTATATGCCTACAAATGTAGTTTCATCTCAAATACGAAAATAAAAACTTAAATTCGTTTTATACCTACTGCAGTGTCATTCGTTTTCTATATTGATTTTACAAGTTTGCAATAAATCGCTATACTAAATTTTCAGGATAGGGACTGCACGAGGACCATGGACTTTTCTATGCAGCTCAACGCATGCATTCTCATGAGGTGGTTGGACTTTGTTGAACAATACTATAGGAAGACACCATGGATACTTTGTAAGGTTTTGCAGGTTTGGTGGGCCATAAAAGGTGGCGGTTCACCGGAGATTAAATTCGATGATGAAAGACTGAATCAAAAGGATAAAACAAGGGGAAATTGATGAGCAGGAGGAGAGGAACCGGTTTTTGCATTCAAATGGAAAGGAAGATTTATTTTAGGTTTTCTTTTCAATAAACTATGTTAATTGTTATTATTGCTTAATAAATATTCTGGTGCTCTGAAAATTCAATAAAATTTGAGGGACCAATTTATTAGAGCATGGAGAATTTAGGAAAAAAATTACTCCAAGCCACTTTCGAATTTTTCTTAGTGTTTGAGATTTCTTTTAGATTTTTAATTATTTCTATTACTCCTTCTAGAAAGTGATTTTTAACTTGGAATGGATTTATTAGGATGTGACAAATCCACCCCCTTACAGGAATCTTGCCCCCGAGATTCATAACGGCTAGCAAGAAGGTAGGTATTGGAAACAATGGCTGACTTCAAACGTGATGTGAATACACTCACGAGGGGTGGCCCGATCTTCACGGCAGTAGGTTCAAGACAAAAGAGCGCCGAAGTAAACCGAACACAAGAGGGTAACTAGCTGCGAGCAGCAAGAGGATAACTAGCTTTATACCTGCCAAGGTCGGATGCGACCAACTGGTGAGGGTGAGAACGATCCGAAGCCTCCTGGACTCCGACCTGTCACACCGAGCAATCACAGAACCACGATCCGGAATAACTAGCTTTATACCTGCCAAGGTTGGATGCGACCAAGTAGTGAAGGTGAGAACGATCCGAAGCCTCCTGGACTTCGACCCGTCAAACCGAGCAATCACAGAACCACAATCCGGGACTAATCCACACAATACGGTGCAGCCGAACTGGAAGCCATAGAGCACAAACTAGGGGCACCAGAGGAGCCTTCTCACAAGTCCAAAAGAACTCACAAGAACAAAGGGGTAAGACACTTATGCAGTCTTCAGCAATCTCTCATACATGAGGTTTTCAATTAAACAAAAGTTTCCTAATGGATGGAGTAGAGAGGTATTTACACTAGGAACATCCCTCCTAGCTGAGGTGTGAGCATAAGAAGCCACATTCTGGTGGTCAAGCCTAGCATAAATGAGAATGCAAAGAGTTTTCTCGGGTTCGCGCACAGCCCTTCAGCTCATATGCAGCCTTCAGTAAAAATGCCATAACTTTTTATTGGAAAAATGATATTGAGGTGGGGTTTGATGCGTTGGAAACTAGACTTGTCCCTCTTTCCAACCATGTATGCCATGCACCCCGTCTCTTGACTGGCTAAGTCGCACAAGCCTTGGAAGTTGAGCCTTTGCAGCATAAACCATCTTCTTGTTGGCGTAAACAGTTGCTGGTTGGGCATGGGCTAATTCCTCCTCGGCGTAACCCCTGTCGTCCTCAACGTAACCCATCTTCCTTGGCGTAGTGATGATGTCCTCGCGCGTAAATCTTAGCAATACAAAGGTAGAGCATTTAGGTAGTATAAAATTCTCACTAAAATTTGGGTTAAGTTGAGCAAAGAGCGAGTTCACCTCTTGTTGTATTTTCCTAGCACGGCTGCGCGTAATTGGACCATGATAAGCTTGATCGTTCTTGCTGAGATGTAATCCATCAACTTGGTATACGTTATCTTCATTTTCTTCACGTGATGTATGATGTAAACTATCACCCTTGTTTACGTCAAGTGTAGCTGGGATGTCCTCATCAAAATGGTCGTCAAATGTGCATACGAGCTTCGTTTTCAGCCTATGGGCTTGTAACTTCATCTGTGACCCAGGCCCAAGTAGGGCCCATGTGGGGTGCGCCCCAATCTGGTGGAGCACGACCCTAGGGCCCTCTTGGTCGTCCTCCCACCTCCTTAAATAGCTAAGTACCCCTTCAGGGTTTCTCGGATTTTGTTAGATTAAAATTTTAGCTATTGCTACTTTACCTTGTAGTTACATGTGTCAGCTAGACCACCTAAGTACACATCTTTGCAATTCAGATTGCTTTTATTTTGTTCTTGCTTGTTTCTTCGATCTACACCGGTAAAATCAACAACTACAGAGAAGTGTATCAATCGCTAAGGCGCAACACAATAACGTCTTGTACGGTTGTAGTGGGATCCACTACAACAAAAACCTTATATAGAGGCTCTTTTGTAGAGACAATTTTCAAAATGCCTCTAAGTTTTGAAGCTCTATAGTCTAGAGGCACTTTCAAAATTGCCTAAAATATTTTTACTCTAGAGATACTTTAGAGACATTTTTAGGATACTTTGTTAAATTTATCTTGTAGAGATATCTTTTGGGCACTTTAAAATTTGCCTCATATGTAAAGGCATTTTCTTAAGCCATTTTAAACGATGTAAAGGCATTTTTTTCAAATATTAATATATATCAAGTAATTATATATAAGTAACACAAATCAATATTTACATGTAATTAAATGAGGTTGAGATGGTTAGTGCATTGAAGATAAAAAATGGTCAACTCAAGAGGTCATGAGTTCAAGGATTGGTAAGGGATAATATTTTTCTTTTTTTTCATATTGATTTGCTATAGTTGGCACAACATATTAATGCCTCTACAAAGTGCCTCTATTTGTATAGAGATATCTTACAAAATGCCTCTTAATTCATAGAGACAATACACCAAAAGGCACTTATGAGACACACTTCAAAATGTCTCTATAACACTGTGAAGGCATTTTATAAAGGAAAAAGTACGAATTACCCCCCTGAACTATTGCGGTCGACCGAATTACACCCCTGAACCCGAAAACCAAACATTGTTCACCCCGAACTTTCAATACCAGATGAATTACCCCCCTCGATCCAATCCAAAGCGGTTTTGTCCTACGTGGCGTACACGTGCCAATCCGGTCAGCATTTTCTAATTTTTTTAAAATGTGGGACCCACATGTCATACGGAGTCCCTCTTCCTCTCTCTCTCTTCACTCTCTCTCACACAGGGCGGTGGCAGGAGGTGGGTGGCGGCGCGAAAGGCAACGGCGGGTGCGGCTGGCCGCGAGCGGCGGCAGGCCGCGCGGTGGAGGTGAGGAGCCGGCGTTCGTCGAACCGCCGCCGCTGGCCACGGCGATGGCGGAGGACGACCACCGCGGCTGGCATGATCTTTCCTGCTGACTTGAGCTGAGCTCGCCGGCTCCGACGACGAAGCCACGCCTCTCTCACTCGTACACCGAGGTGGTCAGCGGCTTCGCCGGCGAGGCTCAGCCGACGGCAAGCCTCGACGTGGTGTCCAGAAGCATCCAGTCCGTTTTGAACGCCGGCTCCGGCATCGCCGCCGCCGCCGTCTTCTCCATCATCCCTAGTTACCTCCGCCACCGCGACTACCCCCACCCCACGCGCGAACGCACGCCGCCCAGTCACCGCCGCCGCTAGCGCGCCTGCCGCCAGCTCGCGTCAGCCGCGCCTGCCGCCGCTCTGGCCAGCCGTGCCCCGCTGCCGCTCGCGCCGCCGCCACTCCAAGGCATCGCCGCCGCCGCCGTCTCCATCATCCCCACCTTTTCTGCCACCGCGACTACCCCCCACTTCCCATGCCGACGAGCACGCCGGCCGCACGGGCGCCAGCCGCGCCTGCCGCGCCCGCCGTGCGCTCGCGCGCCACCGCCAAACCTCCGACTATCGCTTGCAGCGCCGTCTCCATCATCCCCACCCTCCGCCACCGCGACTACCCCCACTCCCACGCCGACGTGCACGCCGCCCGCCGCCGCCACCGCAAGGCCGCCGCTGCGCTCGCGCCGCCGGGCCCACCTCTCCCTTTGCCAGCGGCCCTGTGTTGAAGGGAGGAGAGAGGGAGGGAGGAGGGGGGGGGGGGGGGGGAAACCTATTCCCTCATATATATATATACCCCC